>CM039462.1:148758349-148775849 GCA_022414725.1 Microglena sp. YARC
CAAGTCCATATGGTGAAAAGTTGATGCAATGGCAATGAATTAGGACAAACACAGACACCTGCCCCCACCCCTACTAAGTGCACCAGCCTCAACGCCTGGCTACGCTGCACCCTGGCAGTGTACGCTCGTGTACCCGTTTTCGTCCGTGCAATCCTCCACGTAGGCACTTGGTCGGCACACAAATATAAGCGAGTGCTAAATTGACTATGAAATGAAATAATTGTCTGCCAGTAGTTGATCACTTATTGGAAATCGTAACACACGATCCCCCCCCCCCTGTCCACCCTCCAGCAATCTTTCACACACCTGACAGGATTCCAAACCCTGTCTAGGCTCACCGCAAAGGAGGCTTCGCGTCCTCGTTCTCCTCAAGCCCTCCAGTAGCACTTGGGGCACTCTGAACTGCACGTTGTTGTTATGGTCTGCCCTTGGTTGAATAAGCTGCGCACACACAATGTGCACCCTCCCTCCGCACTCTCACAACGCCACCCAAGCCCTCCTCCATCATCTTCGCGTGTTTTTCTTCTTTGGAGGGTCACCTCTTATTTTGAAAGGTGAAGGGAGGATCGTCCAACTAGAATTCTTTGATTGTCAGGCCTGACCATTGTAGCATGCGTTGCAGAAGGTACTTCTGCAAGAAAAAACAAAAGTATTAAAAAGTTGAGAGAGTAGAGTTAGAGTAGAGTGAAGATAGTTAGGAGCATAAAGTAAAGTAGCCTAAATTACAGTTTATCTAGATAGAGTAATGTAGAGTACAAGTTAATGTAGAGCCTTACAGATAGAGTTAGAGTAGAGTAGAGTTGAGTAGAGTTAGAGTAGAGTAAGCATAGTATAGAGCATAGTAAAAGTAGCCTAAATTTACAGTTTATGTAGAGGTAGAGTAATGTAGAGTACAGTAATTTGTTAGAGTACAGTAGAGGGTAGAGTAGAGTAGAGTTGAGTAGAGCTAGAGTGAGTGAAGCATAGTAGAGGCATAGTAAAGTAGCCTAAATTACCAGTTTAGTAGAGTAGAGTAATGTAGGGAGTAAACCAAATAAAATTGTTAGAGTAGAGTAGAGTAGAGTAGAGTAACTATTTTGAAGTCCTCCCAGTGTTTGACTCTGTCAAGCCGCAGGCAAATTTTATAGTCCAGTTGGGAACTAGGAAAAATGTCATCATCATCATCATTTGACGAAACACGCACAATCGCATGCAGGAAACATTGTTTTGTAATGAAAAATGTCATCATCATCATCATCACCATCATCCTTTGACGAAACACATACAATCGCATGCAGGAAACGATGATTTGTCATCCAGAATTATTATAGCATGGGGCGCAGTACATTTGTTCTTTTCGGTTTACAGAAATCGAGGGAATGATTAGGGAGTTGGGTTTTCGAAAAACGTCAGACTTCGGACTCAGTATTCTTAAATTTTGGGCCTGCGTATCTGAGGATTCAGAGAGATTTGGCCTGAGAACAAGTACAAAGTCTGACATCTGAATCCATTTCATCCCCTGAATTTGTTGAGACCCTTCCTGTTCACTGTATGGCAAGTCCCTTGTGAGCCTATTTGGTCTACCCTGGACAGTACAACAACAACAACACAATTAACAAAGCATTATTGAATTGCTTAGAACACTTGCCTACACAAGCCCTTGCAGAATGTCCGACCAGATTGAATGGGATGGCCTGGGGCGGAGTAGGGCGGGGTGGGGTGGAGATGGAATGGATGGGGTAGGGTGTAGTGAGATGAATGGATGGGGTGGGGTAGGATGGGGTGGGGTGAGATCGAATGGGGTATGGTGGGGTGAGACGGAATGGGATGGGATGTGGGTAGGGTGGGGTGAGACGGGATGGGCTAGGGTGGGGTAGAGTGAGATATGATGGGAATGGGGTGGGGCTGGTTGAGATGGGAATTGGATGGGCTGGGTGAGTGGAATGGGATGGGGGTAGGGTGGGGCGGGAGGGAATGGGTGGAATGGGCATGGTTGGAATGGGTAGGGTGGGGTAAGATGGAATGTGGATGGGGTAGGGTGGGCGGGTTGGAATGGATGGTTGGAATGGGGTAGGGTGGGGTGGGGTGGGGTGAGATGGAATGGGATGGGGTAGGGTGGGGCGGGTGGAATGGTTGGAATGGCGGATAGCGGTGGGTAAGATGGAATGGGACATGGGGTAGGGTGGGGCGGTGGAAATGGGATGGTTGGAATGGCGGTAGGGGTGGGGTGGGGTGAGATGGGAATGGATTGGGGGCAGGGTGAGAGGGGGTAGGGGGGTGGAGGAGTGAGATGGACATGGAATGGGATGGGATAGGTTGGGGCGGGTGGGTGGAATGGTTGGAGAATGGGGGGTAGGGTGGGGTGGGGTGAGATGGAATGGGTGGGATGGTGAAGGGTGGGGTGGGGCTGAGATGGAATGATGGGATTGGGATCGCGTAGGGGCGGGGCGGGCGTGGGGGGAGATGGAAATGGGGTGGGGGTGGGTGGGGTGAGATGGGATAATGGGATTGGCGTGCGGTGGGGTGGGGTGGATTTACTATAACTAATATACAATTCATCTGTCTATGTGAGCAATCCGTGAGTAGCTAGTAGCGCTGGGGTTTGGTCACAATACTACTAGCTTGCAATATAAAAACAAAGGCACACAGACAACACAGCTGATTGTAGGGATGATGAACTACATGTTTGGCGGAGCCCCCCCTTTCTGGGAGGCGGGAGCCCCTAGGGTCAACCCGTCGTTTGTTTGACCGACCGACGACCGAGAACCGAGACGAAGCCTGGCACGTCAGCCAACGGTCTCATAACTCATCGGCTTCGGTCCGCTCGATTCCGATTGCCAATACTCTGCTCCAATTTCCATAGGACCTGCCTAGGACTTGTTCTTGGTGCCCCACTTGCCTCCAAATGTGTCCGCAGCTTGATGGAGCCGAGGGGGACTCATCAAAATCATGCCCCAAAATAAACAAATAAAAAGTAGCTTACCTTGTCAGCGTTCGTGGCACCAGGGGTACCGTAGTACACATGCCCATGCTTCACTTTGGCCCCACAGCATGTGCAGTTCAGCTGGGGTGGTTCGAGGTGCAGCTTGGACTGGTTGCAAACGCCACATATGTCACTGTGAGAGTTTAAAGCCACAGGGGTGCCCTTGGGGGGCAGCATGCGGGGTGTTGTGCGCATGTGCTGAATGTGCTTCTTGAGCTGATCAGCGGTGAAGACCTCCAGGAGGGAGGTGCAGGCATACTTGTGCTCCGGGACCTGCAAAGGCTGCTTCACAGCAGCCTCAGACTTGATCCGCCGCACAGTTTGCTCCGATTGGCTCGAGGCCGGGGACTTCTCCGCAGCCCCTGAGTTAGACACGAATCCTGAGATAGTGACCGTAGCGGCGGCGGCGGCGATGCCTGGAGCATGAGTAGGGGGAAGCTGGTCGGCACTTGGGTATAGGTGGTTTAGGGTTTATGTGGTTAAGGTTAGGGTTTAGGTGGTTTAGGGCTTAGGTGGTTAAAAGTTGAAGGTTTAGGTGGTTTATTTCTAGGTGGTTAAAGGTTTAGGTTTAGGTGGTTAAGGAGGCTTATAGCTAAGTGCTGACCAGCCTCCCCTTACCTGTGGTATGGTGGCTTGAGTCGGACATGGCAGCGCCCTTGCTGTCCTCCATTTGGAAGAAGCCGCGCTTGTTGGTGTTTCCGGATCGTGTAGGTAGGGGGGGTAGGATGAAAGGGCCTTGGTCCTCGCCACTATAGCTGGGTGTAAATCTCGGCTGCCCCTGGGGGTTAATTTCAGTCTCAGGCTTGGTGTCTGAACAGGCGTGGCCTGACACCGTTTGGAACGCCGTGTTGGGTGTCATGTTGGAGGGGGTGAAGGTGGCGTTCATGGTGTTGAAGTCGCTCATCTTACTACATATAGTGCTGCCTCTATCCATCTGATCAGTCGCCGCGTTGGATGCTCCTATCTGGCTGTCCATATTGTTGAAGTCACCCACCTGACTGGGCGACATTGTGTTGTGCCTAGTCATCTGATCAGCCGCCACGTTGGATCTACCCATCTGGCTGCTCTGGGGGTTAAAGCCGCCCATTTGACCAGGTATCGTGTTGCTTGCACCCATCTGGCCAGCCAAGGAATTGGATGCGCCCATCTGACCAGGCATCGCATTGCTTGCACCCCACTGACCAGCCACGGAGTTGGATGCACCTATCTGGCCAGCCAAAGAGTTGGATCCACCCATCTGGTCAGCCAAGGAGTTGGATTCACCCATCGGGTTGCTCGTGGTGTTGAAGCCGCCCATCTGACCAGGCATCGTCTTGCTAGCACCCATCTGGCCAGCCATAGAGTTGGATACACCTATTTGACCAGGCATCGCGTTGCTTGCACCCACCTGGCCAGCCAAGGAATTGAATGCGCCCATCTGGCTGCTCGTGGTGTTGAAGCCGCCCATCTGACCAGGCATCGTGTTGCTGGCACCCATCTGGCCAGCCAACGAGTTGGATACACCCATCTGACCAGGCAGCGCGTTGCTTGCACCCATCTGGCCAGCCAAGGAATTGGATGCGCCCATCTGGCTGCTCGTGGTGTTGAAGCCGCCCATCTGACCAGGCATCGTGTTGCTCGCACCCCTCTGGCCAGCCAACGAGTTGGATCCTCCCACCTGGCCAGCCAAGGAGTCGGTTCCCCCCGTCTGGACATTCATGTTTCTGACCATGCTCTCAGTGGTATCCATGAGTCTTGCCTGAGAGGCAGTTCCGCCAGCCTGGCTGGTTAGGTTGTAGGAGCCACCCAACTGACCCATTCCATTGTAAGTTGAATCCATATTAGCTGCCATGCCATTGGAGCCACCACCTAGCTGAGCTCTCATGTTACAAGTGGAATTGGCATTGGAAGCCATGCCCATATGATTACTCATGGTGTTGACGTTGGCGTTGCTACCCATGTTGGTGTAGCTACCCATCATGTTAGCGTTGGCCATGCTGCCCGTGTTGCCGGTGAAGATGCTGCTGCCCATCAAACTTGAGTTCGTCATGTTCTTTGTGGTGGAGTCCATGTAGGTGTTGCTACCCATCATGTTTGCGTTGGCCATCTTGCCGATGTTGTCCGTGCTACTGTTGCTGCCTATCACGTTGGATTTACCAATGGTGTTGGCGTTGCCCATCATGTTGGTGCTGTAGCCGATGTTGCTGCTCATCAAGTTGCTGTTGTTACCCGTCACATTGTTGTAGCCCATGTTGATGTTGCTGCTCATCAAGTTGGTGTTGTTACCCGTCACGTTGTTGTTGCCCATTGTGTTGGTGTTAAAGCCCATGTTGCTGTTGTTTCCCGTCACGTTGTTGCTGCCCAATGTGTTGGTGTTGTAGCCCATGATGCTGTTGCTGCCGATCATGTTGCTGTTGTTACCGGTCACATTGTTGCTGCCCATTGTGTTGGTGTTGTAGCCCATGATGCTGTTGCTGCCGATCGTGTTGTTGTTGTTACCCGTCACGTTGTTGCTGCTCATTGTGTTGGTGTTGTACCCCATGTTGCTGTTGCTGCCGATCATGTTGCTGCTGTTACCCGTCACGTTGTTGCTGCTCATTGTGTTGGTATTGTAGCCCATGTTGCTGTTGCTACTCATCATGTTGCTGTTGTTACCCGTCACGTTGTTGCTGCCCATTGTGTTTGTGTTGTAGCCCATGTTGATGTTGCTGCGGATCATGCTGCTGCTGTTGTTGCCTGCCATGTTGGCACTGCCCATCATGGTCGTGTTGTAGCCCATGTCGCTACTGTCACTCATCAAGTTGCTGTTGTTCCGGATCATGTTATTGCTGCCCAGGGTATTGGAGTTGGCCATAGTGTTGGCGTTGTAACCCATGGTGCTGTTGTTGTAACCCGACATGTTTCTGTTGTTGCCGATCATGTTGTTGTTGCCCATGGTGTTTGGCGTACCCATGGTGTTGGCGTTGCCCAACTTGCTCGAGTTGTTCATGAGTAAAGAGCCCATGTTGCTGTTATTGCCCATCAGGTTTGTGTTGCCCATGTTGCTATTGTTGCTCATCGAGTTGGCGTTGCCCATCACGTTAGCATGGCTCGCGCTGTTGATGTTGCCTATCACGTTGCTGCTGTTGCCGATCATGTTCCCGTTACCCATAGTGTTGGAGGGAGACCTGGAATCAGGAGCACGCATCTCACCAGCCGTTGTGTTAGTGCCACTAATCATGTTCAAGTTTCTCATGTTGTGGGCTCCACCCATCATGCCAGCCATCTGACCAGACATGGTTTGGGATGCCACCCCCATCTGGTTGCCAGTACTAACTGCATTCGAGCCAGCCACATGAGAAGTCAAGGAGTTCATTATTCCTTGACCACCCATGTTACTCATCGAGCCTCGCATGCCGGCTGCACCTGCAGAGGCAGTCAGTTGACCAGGCGTGGTGTTGGGGGCAGCCATATTACTTTCCCAACTAGTTTGTGTGGGCCCCACACCGTTGAACCCACTCCAGCCAGCGTTCCCCGCGTTTGAGTAACTCATCGAATTGGCCATTCGATTAGCCTGAGGCTCCACATTAGGGGCACCCATCATACCACCCCGAGTGATTGGCGGAGTTGTGCTGTTGAAGCCGCTCGCCTGGCCTTGCTGGGAGGGCTGGGTGATCATGCTGCCAGGGGCAGTTGGTTGCTGAGTATCCAGGACATTGGACAAACTCTTGTATGCAACGGCGCTTCTTGCTTTCGCCACTGGTGAACAAATTGGGCATTGTGCATCCTGCGAAGCAATGGAGGAAATGGTGTTGAGAAGGTGTGCACTAGATGCTTGCCAACCTGGTCTTGCTAGCTACAATCGGAGCTACAACCTGACCAGCTAAGGTTCATGTGCACGTGGCGTGGGACGAATGCCTTGGTCGATTGACGTGGGATGAGGGCATCGGCTGAAATGTCGAACCTTAGGTATCGGCCAGAAGAATCGTTCGTATAACTGACATCTGGAACGCTCATTTCTGTCCACACAGGGCCTTCCAGGTGCTATCCATGTACTAACTACAACCGTGTAACAGAATGCATACACTGTAACAAGACAGTCAACAACGCTGGGCGTGTGAAGAAAAAAGAAGATGGAATAGATGGGGCTATGGGTTTCACAATTCAAGAGATCCAGCTCAGCAGCAAGAAGAGGAATGGAACCAGCGGCATCAACAGCAGCAGCAGCAGCAGAAGAACTCGTAGCAGCAGCAACATCAGCAGCAGTAGCAGCAGAAGAAGTAGCAGCAGCAGCAGCAGCAGAACTCGTAGCATCATCAACATCAGCAGCAGCAGAATTTGTTGCAGAAGCATTATCAGCAGCAGCATTATCATCAGCAGCAGCAGCAGCAGCAGCAGCAGAATAATTAGCATCACCATCATCAGGAGCAGCAGAAGAAGTCATAGCATCAGCAGCAGAATTAGCAGCATCAGCATCAGCATCAGCATCAGCAGAAAAATAAATCGTTGCAGCAGCATCAGAAGAAGAATTGGCGGCAGCATAGGAGGCCATCTCAAGGGCTTTTGCACCAACTCACCGTGCACTTCTGATGATGCTTGAGCAGTTCCTTGGAGTAGTTGCAGCGTGGGTACTGGCAAGCTTCGCCCCCAGCGAGATTGCACACCAAGATATGCTTCCACAACTCCTTTCCAAATTTGCACTGCATCTTCAGCTGGCAGCTCGTTTCATCTAGCCGACACTTAGCACAGTGTCGCAGGAACAGCAGCCAGCGCTGCTGCCTCTTGACCAACGAAGTCTTCGAGTCTGTGGTCCCATTCTCTGGCGTTTCTGTGCAGCCAAGGAGGAGTAGGGTCAGAGCTTAGAAATGAAAAGTGTTACGCCTTGCTACAGGGCGTGAGGTTGAAGGAACCCCCCAGTTTGCTTGCATGGGGGAATGGTTACAGTGGGTTAGAGCTCAGGTGTTCCAGTGAATTGATGTTGATAGCTGTGGGGAATGGGAGGGCCCAGATAACACAGGTCTACCAAAGCTTTGGTGTTGTCATCTTAAGTCGTGTCATGTCAAGTTAAGTCATGTCATCCCAAGTCAGGCCAGGTCAAGTCATGTCATGTCAGGTCATGTCAAGTCATCTTAAGTCATGTCATGTCAAGTCAAGTCATGTCATCATAAGTCACGTCATGTCAAGTCATTTCATCTTTAATCATGTCATGTCAAGTCATCTGAAGTCACGCCATGCAAGGTCATGTCAAGTCATGCCATCTGAAGTCATGTCAGGTCATGCCAAGTTGTGTGAAGTCATGTCGAGTCATGTTAAGTAATGTCACATCACGCAATGTTAAGTCATGTTAATTAGTGTCACGTCACGTCATGTCACGTAATGTCACATCAGGTACAGCGCCCTAACAATGATGTGCGTGGTAGGGGACTAACCAAGCTCCTTATGCAACTGCTGCTCACCATCGCCGGTGGCCGGGTAAGAAGTCCCTCCACCATGCGAGCAGGACTCAAGGTTTAAACAGGGGGAAGGGGCTGCGGAACAGGGACCAAGGCGGATGAAGTTTTGTTTAGTTTGCTGTGGTTTTTAGTTGTTGTTGTTGTTGCTGTCGTTATTGTTATTCTTGCTGTTGCTGCTGTTGTTGCTGTTGCTGTTGTTGTTGTTGTTGTTGTTGTTGTTGTTGTTGTTTTTATAATTATTATTATTATTGCTGTTGTTGTCGTTGTTGCTGTCGTTGTTGTTATTCTTGCTGTTGTTGTTGCTGCTGTAGTCGCTGTTGTAGTTACTGTTGTTGTTGTTGTTGTTGTTGTTATTCTTGCTGCTGTTGTAGGTGTAGTTGTTGTTGGCTGACGTTGCTGTTGTTGTAGTTGCTGTTGGTGCTGGTGTTGGTCTTGTTATTGTTTGTTGTTGGTGGTGGTGAGCTATTGGTGTTGTTATTGTTATTGCTGGTGCTGGTGTTGGTGTAATTGTTGTTGTTGGTGGTGGTGTGGGCCCTCCCCGCCACCACGACCAAGCTGTGTGTGATGGACAGAAGCAAAGAGGCGGGGGCGTTGGCAGGCCCTCTCTACTTCGTGAGGTTGTGAAAACAAGTAGATGGCCATGAAGCAAGTTGTTTACATGCATGAGCAGGCTACACCCAAATGATCAGGTACCTTCTAGGTACCTTGATCAGGTACCTAGAAGGTGCTCAACCCCTTTGGTGCTTCAATTGAGGGCAGGGATGGAGCAGGGGGGGCAGCGGAGGGGGGGGGGGGGGGGGATATATTGAGACACCCTACAAGTCAAACACACCTGATTTGAACATGGTAGCGTCCAACTGAAAAGGCTGATGCATCTGATTGGGGCCTGGAGAGAGGGTCTGACCCGTCTGCATCCCATTGGGACCAGCATTGGCAAGCCACCCCATCTGGTTAGGGCCTGGCGAGGGGGTTTGACCCGTCTGCATCCCATTGGGACCGGCATTGGCAAGCCCCCCCATCTGGTCAGGGCCTGGCGAGGGGGTATGACCCATCAGCATCCCATTGGGACCAGCATTGGCCATGCCTGCCATCTGATTGGGGCCTGGAGAGGGGGTCTGACCCATCTGCAACCCATTGGGGCCAGAATTGGCCAGGCCCCCCATCTGATTGGGGCCTGGAGAGGGAGTTTGACCCATCTGCATTCCATTGGGGCCAGCATTGGACAGCCCCCCCATCTGATTGGGGCCTGGAGAGGGAGTTTGACCCATCCTTAACCCATTGGAACCAGCACTGGCCAGGCCCCCCATCTGAGTGTTACCGGGCTGCATCATTTCTGCGCTCGAGTTGTTTCCTTGATTGCCCCCGCTCGCCCTTGTCATCATGCCAGCGCTGGCGCTGCCTTGCGCGGGCCTCGTGCCATCTTGGGACATCATCCTTGCCTGCCCTGATGGGAGCATGCTGACGCTGTTGTTGTTCATCATGCCGCTCCAACCTGCACCCATATGAGACATCATAGCGCTACCATCGTGCTGCGGCATGCGAGGGTTCTCCGACTTCCCCCACCCCTGGGCCATCGCCAAGTTTGACATGCCACTGTAATAGCTCCCGTGTGTGTTGATCATAATGCCTTGGATACCAGGAGACTGAGTGGTAGGAAGGGATATGTCTTCTGTAGAGGAGTGCTTCCTACTGCTCATGTAGGTCATGGTGGCTGGACTAGCGCCGTTGTTTGCACCATTGACGCCATCATTGTTCAGTTGCATACTTCCCGTGGTACCAAGTATCAAGCCACGACCCGCCACCATGTTGCCCTGAGCGCTCAGGTCATTTTGTGAGCCACCATCTCCCGTACCGACCATGCAACAGTTGTTGCTCACAGTAGCCATGGCTGTCTGAGCTGATGAAGCCAAGCCATGCTGGCTTGCTGCCATCATTCCATTCTGCATGGACCTGTGCATGAGCAAGCTGTTCGACATGGGACCACCCATGTCCTGGGGGGGCGCCATTTGGCTGCTGCCAGCTAACGTGGGCACACCTGCCACTCCAGCGTTGTTGTTGCTGTTGCTGTTACCACTCACTGGCACCCCTGAGCTTGTATTATCCGTAGGCATCATGTTTGAAGGCGCACCACCCCAATTCATCTTGCTTGCCATGTTTGGCACAGCTGCATTCTGACTCATAAATTGTTGGTTGCCCTGCTTCATCTGAGCCATACCTCCTGCACCAGCACAGACCGGTGGGATTGTTATCAGTGGCTAGGTGGATAATACAAAGAGCTTAGCACAGGGTGAGGCGGTGAGCGTGCCCAAGGCAACTGCCATAGCATACACAGTATTTGAACATATGCACTACGGGAGTTGGATGGGAGGGAGGGGTAGGTCGTAGGGGTGAGTGAGTGAGTGTTGGCTGGGATGTAGGGGGTAGGTCTTAGGGGTGAGAGGTAGTTGGATAAGGGGAAGGTAGGGTACGAATATGGATGCATCATGGTGTGCAGGTTCATATAGCTGGACTCGTGCAGCGAGGCTACTGAGGACTTGGGGCTAGCAGGGCCATGAGCAGCGAGGCGAATGAGGACAAGAGGCTAGTAAAGCCATGTGCAGAGAGGCGTCTGAGAACTTGGAGCTAGCAGGGCCAGACCAGCGAAACAAATGTGGAGTTGATTTACCCATGTACCAGACTTGGGGATGGACACATGCCTGAGGTAGATCATACAGGCCCCTGATGCTGCGCTTACCAAGCATGGACCCCTGGACCGAAGCATCCCTGGGTACTAGCAAATGGGCTGACAGCAGAGGACTCCCTGCTGACCGCCTGTTGACCGCCTAAAACGGGCCACAGGAACCGGTTGGACACATTGCATAATGATGCTCGCAATCGCTTACCATTCAACTCCAAGTCCCTTGCGCTCTGGCTGCAGCCTCTTGCGTAGCCCTGCAGTCAATAGGAATTCCGTTGACGCGTTAGGAGGAAGAAATGCCTAGGTGAAAGACGAACAACAATGAAGCACGGTTTACCTGGTTGAGCATGTCTTGTGATCTACCGAGAATTCCCCCCTGCGCGCCATGGTTATGCAACATCCCCCCTGGACCATGAGGGGAAGCAGTGGAACCCCCGACGCATTCGCTGTGAGCTGCATTCAGAGTAGCGCTTGGCTGACCTTCACTCCACTCCTTCATCTGAGACCGGGAATCATTAGACAAGGCAAGAGCGCCATAGCTAGGCGGGATCATATAAGCAGAAGTATTCCCGAGCGAGCCTGCCCCCTGGGTTATATTCAACTCAGAAGCCCGCTGCTGTTGCTGTTGCTGTTGTTGCTGCTGCTGCTGGTTCTGCTGCTGTTGAAGCTGGTTTGATCGGTCAAGACTAGCAGCTGAATACATATACGGTCCAGAGGCTGTCTGCTGACCCTGATGGGCAGGGGCAGGAAAACTTCCTCTGCCGACTCGAATTTTAGATTCCAGTGACGACAAATCCTCATAATCAGCCTGCAATGCAATAGTGGATTCGGTCGTTACAGGATTCCGGCACAGGGGGCAGTTTCAGGTAGGAAAGTAGTGGACGTACCTTGCTCTTGGCCATTCTGTAAATGGTATCTTCAAGCCTTCGCACGAAGCCTTCACCCTGGGTCCTCACATCATCGGGCCGATACTCAACGAACATCTGAAAGCTGCGAATCGAATGGGCAAGGAAATCAGGCATGTAGAAGCCAAGAAGAGCTGAAAAAGCCTGTTTAAAATACTATTGGACTGCTCACATCCTTTGAGTCACAAGCTTTCGAGTGTCCGCATCCTCCACGGAGTGCCAGCTTAAAGGGGGGAGCATCGCCATGGTATTCCCCCTTCTCGTCGTCGGGGCAGGCCGGCAGCTAGAGACTGCTGAAACGGGCTAGGTCAATGCGAGCAGATCGAGCATCGCAAGGTGGTTCGAAATAAAGAAAGCCAAGGAACCAAGTAGAACGCAAGGGAAATAAGAATCATAGGAACCACCATTAGCGATTTCCCCCGTTGGATGTACTACACAACGTACACAAGTACGAAGTAGGTTAGACAGTTCAAAGGGTGGATTTCCATCCTATCAGTATGATAGGACGCGTCAGCTGACAGACTCGCCTTCAAACTTTTAGCTTGCAGCTCCCATACCCCAGGAGGCAACTGCTTCTGCGCTCCGTTCCTTAAGCCACGCCACGCCCCCCACGCCACGATAGCGTCCGTTCGCTTCTTTCACTCAAAACGCTTGACTTTCCGCTCGCATGCAGTATCACACTTCCTAATTATCAATGAACCCAGGCACATCAACCCAACTGATTGCCAGCCAACTCCCTCCATCCCTGTAGCCAGCAACAATTCACACAGGGATAATTTAATCAGCGTGTGTTACCAAGCAGCTCAGTGGTGTCTCTCCACCTCAGAGGTTGGTCCAGTAACCTTAGGGCCACCACTAGAGAGTAAACGAACACATATAGCAGCAGTAGTGGATGTAGCAGCAGAAGCAGAAGCAGGTGCAGAAGCAGCAAAAGCAGAAGCTGTAGCAGTAGGTTAACAGTATAACATTACCAAAACTAGCAAGAGCAGCAGCAGCAGTAGCAAAAGTAGCCGCAATATTAGGAGCACCTAAAATAGCAGCGGCAGCAGCAGAAGCATAAGTAGGACCATCAGTAGAAGGAGCAACCAAAATAGCAACAGCAGCAGTAACAGCTTTAGTAGGAGCAGCGATAAAATGAGCAACTCAATCAGCAATAGAAACAGCAGCAGCAGCAGCAGCAGCAGCAGCAGTAAGAGCAGCAGTAGAAAGAGCTACTAAACTAGCAGCAGCAGCAGCAGTAGGAGCAGCAGCACAGCATCAACAAAACTAGCAACAGCAGCAGCAGCAGCAACAGCAGAAATAGCTGCAGCAATATCAGGAGCACCTAAAACACCAACAGCAGCAGCAACAGCAGTAGCAGCAGTAGCAGAGGGACTCTTGGGATCCACCTTCCTGGCATCCCAAGCTGTTAGGCAAGGCTGTCCCATCACCACCACCTGTTCATTCTGATAGCGTCTATGGAGTGAAGCTTCCTTGCAGTGCCCTGAAATAGGATAAACCTGAACCTGAAGTCGAGACTGTTAGGAAGGCGATACAGCCTGCCTCGAAAGTGGGCCTCACCTATTTGCTGCGCACTGAATCTACTACCAAAGCGCCAATACATGTGATTCGCCTCCTGAACCTACACATCACCCTCTTCGAGGGTGACATTTTGTGTGCTACTAAGCAGCATTACAAGCAGCAGTACAAGCAGCAGTGCAAGCAGCAGTACAAGAAGCAGTGCAAGCAGCAGTACAAGCAGCAGCGAACAGGCTGTCCCCCTCAACCTCACACCTCATTATAAAGCGTACTATTTATTGATGTATTGTGGCCCAGCCGCAAAGAGAAGCATCTGAAGCAATATGGCTGACAGCAAGGCCAAAAAAGCGCAGAAGAACTTCAAATACCTGGTGTTGAAAGGGAACGAATCGATGCTGATGACAGAGACGCTGAGCCGGCGAGGCTGGTGGGAAGCTGCTAAGGAGGGAGAGCGTTGGAACCTGTGGTGGGGGGCTAATGGCCAGCCTTTCAACTTCAAGACCTTCATGGGGGGTGAGTCAGGGATATTGTTTTCAAATCTGAAAGTGGTTTTTTTCTAGCTTAATGGTTAAGGCCTCCTCCAGGGGCAGCGTTTCTAGCTGTTTATAGCTTTTATAGCTTTCTAGGGCCATTTAGGGCAAATACATACAGCAATAATTTGGGTCAAAGCGGGGTCAACAGTAGCGATCGCTATATAAAGGAGAAAAACATCCCTGGGGTGAGTGCATGTTTGTATGATACAGTGTATTTATAAATTATAATACAATGCCACCAGGACTTACTGATATTAGCATCTAGGGAGCACCCTGCTTTGTTCATTCTGATTGTTGCACTGCCTTCTCTTGCTTGCAATCTGGCATCTAAGTGTATGGTATTGATCCCCTTGGTTGGTCGTACCCTGTATCTGCACTGCTTTTGCATTGTATTTCTTCAGTTCGCTTTCATCCTGAGGGCCCAAGGTTAGGGAACGGCAACTTATATTAGTGTTTGAAAAACTAATATTATTATAGTGTTGCAATAATATTAGTTTTCAAATAAATTCAAAATTCTGGTGAGACGGCTAGCGCGTCTAGTATTAACTAGCTAAGGCTTTGCCTATCCCTGGTGCAGGACTGTCGTCTGCGGCATGAGCCAGTACACCATGGGCGGCAGATGACTTAGAAAGGTCTAATCAACAAGAGCTCCTCTGAAACTCCCAAAAACGACTCAATTACCGGCACTCTCACCATCACCACCAACACCAACACCAAAAACGACTCAATTACCGGCACTCTCACCATCACCACCAACACCAACACCAACACCAAAAACGACTCAATTACCGGCACTCTCACCATCACCACCAACACCAACACCAAAAACGACTCAATTACCGGCACTCTCACCATCACCACCAACACCAACACCAAAAACGACTCAATTACCGGCACTCTCACCATCACCACCAACACCAAAAACGACTCAATTACCGGCACTCTCACCATCACCACCAACACCAACACCAAAAACGACTCAATTACCGGTACTCTCACCATCACCACCAACACCAACACCAACACCCAAAACAACACCAATACCAACACCAACACCACCATCACCATCAACAGCACCAACACCACCTGTTCCTAAACTACCATGACCGCCAACACCACCTCCTTGAATACCACCCCAGCATTCCAGCAACACCCACTTCCACAATTATCCCCCCCCCCCCCCCCCCTCCCCATGCTGCCCTCCCTGCATACACAGCGCCCTCAGCAATGCAGATTTGAAAAAGAGTGGAGGACCACTAGATGGAGGACTACTAGATGCTGTGTAGCAAATTAGGACTTGCAAAGGTCCTAGCCAACACTTCAGAAGAAAATAAGTACAGGCAGTGAAATCGAACACCACCCAGCTACAACCACTTCCACAGCTACCAAACCACCCCCCTTGCTACCTTCCCTGCACACACAGCACCCTCGGCAATGCAGATTTGCAACAGAGTGGAGGAACACAAGATTCTGTGTACCAAATCAGGGCTACAAACACTCTAGAAAAAATCAACGACAGGCAGTAAAATCAAAAACCACCCAGCTACAGTTAAATCCGCAATTATCAAACCACCCCCCTTGCTACCCTCCCTGCACACACAGCACCCTCAGCAATGCAGATTTTTGATTGAGTGGGAGAACATTAGATGCTGTGTACCAAATCAGGGCTTGCAAAGGTTCTAACCAACACTTCAGAATTTAAAAAAACTACAGGCACAGACAGGCAGTAAAATCGACCACCACCCAGCTACAGTTAAATCCACAATTATCAAACCACCCCCCTTGCTACCCTCCCTGCACACACAGCACCCTCAGCAATGCAGATTTTTGATAGAGTGGGGGAACATTAGATGCTGTGTACCAAATTGTGACTTGCAAAGGTCCTAACTAACACTTCAGAATAAAAATAACCACAGGCACAGACAGGCAGTAAAATCGACCACCACCCAGCTACAGTTAAATCCACAATTATCAAACCACCCCCCTTGCTACCCTCCCTGCACACACAGCGCCCTCAGCAATGCAGATTTGAAATCAAGTGGAGGAACACAAGATGCTGTGCACCAAATCAGGACTTGCAAAGGTTCTAACCAACACTTCAGAATTTAAAAAAACTACAGGCACAGACAGGCAGTAAAATCGACCACCACCCAGCTACAGTTAAATACACAATTATCAAACCACCCCCCTAGGTACCCTCCCTGCACACACAGCGCCCTCGGCAATGCAGATTTGCAACAGAGTGGATGAACACAAGATGCTGTGTACCAAATCAGGGCTTGCAAAGGTTCTAACCAACACTTCAGAATTTAAAAAAACTACAGGCACAGACAGGCAGTAAAATCGACCACCACCCAGCTACAGTTAAATCCACAATTATCAAACCACCCCCCTTGCTACCCTCCCTGCACACACAGCGCCCTCAGCAATGCAGATTTTTGATAGAGTGGGGGAACATTAGATGCTGTGTACCAAATTGTGACTTGCAAAGGTCCTAACTAACACTTCAGAATAAAAATAACCACAGGCACAGACAGGCAGTAAAATCGACCACCACCCAGCTACAGTTAAATACACAATTATCAAACCACCCCCCTTGGTACCCTCCCTGCACACACAGCGCCCTTGGCAATGCAGATTTGCAACAGAGTGGAGGAACACAAGGTGCTGTGTACCAAATCAGGGCTTTCAAGGGTTCTAGACAAGATCCTGGCTGAGCATGGAGGTAACGGTAGCCCTGAGGCCACACCCTCATCATCTGCCAGCCTGGCATGGATTCCAGAGAGCTATGTACTGCCTGCGAAGGGGGCTGACAAAAAGCTGTACGAGCAGTTTCGTTGTGCCTATGAGCGCCACGTTGCTGGCGGTACAGGCAGTACGTGGATTGTTAAACCTACGTCACTCAACCGGGGCAATGGGATTGAAGTGTTCAATAAGCATGAGGACATAATGACACATCTCAAATCTGGAGACAGAACAGGTGAGAGGTGTGGTGAGGTGTGGGGTGGGTGGAGTGCAGTGAGATGGGTTGGGTTGGGGTGGGGTGGGGTGTTCACTCAACCGCGGCAAGGTAATGATAACGCCTGGTGGGGCGTGGTGTTAAGGGAGCCCGTCGTACGCGAGTGGGCAGCGGTCTCCTACCTCAACTGGACAAGCTACCATCGCGGTTGACAACGACCTGCAACGCTAAGAGCGATCGAAGGGGGAGTCGAACCCCCGACTCTTCATCCTCAAGCGATCCGGTCTACCACTAGACCATTGTATATCACTGAAAGGGGCTTATGGCAATGGGATTGAAGAGCTGAACAAGCATGAGGACATAATGACACATCTCAAATCTGGAGACAGAACAGATGAGAAGGTGTGGTGAGGTGTGGGGTGGGTGGGAGGGGTAGAGTGCAGTGAGGTGGGGTGGGGGCGGGGCGGGCTGGTGTGTGTGGGAGGATGGAGTGCAGTAAGGTGTGGGGTGTGGTGGGGGTGGGGGTCTGCTTTCA
>CM039462.1:148780849-148803349 GCA_022414725.1 Microglena sp. YARC
TCCATCCAACCATCCAACATCCCAATCCCATCCACCCCATCCCAACCCATCTCATCCCATCCACCCATCCCACCATCCATCCCATCCCACCATCCCCATCCCCCATCCACCCATCCCACCCCCCCATCCGCCCATCCCTCCATCCCATCCCATCCCATCCCCATCCCATTCCCTCCTCATCCCGTCCCAAACCTATCCCCCATCCTCCACCCCATCCTACCCCCATCCTCCCCATCCATCCCATCCCATCCCATCCCACCCACCCCATCTATTCTCCATCCCACCTCCATCCCTCCCTACCCACCCCATCCCACCCTATCCCACCCATCTCTTCCCATCCCACCCCATCCCATCCCACCCATCCTCCCCACCCCATCCCATCTACCCATCTCTCCCCATACCCTCCTCATCCACCCCACCCTCACCCCATCACCCCCATCCCACCCCAATGGCTTCAGCATACACACACTTGGTGGCCCCAGACAAGAAGGTGTAAATGAGCTAATAGATGTTTCTGTAACTCTCCCACCCCACCCCACCCCATCTCTCCCCATCCATCCATCCCCATCCCCCCCACCCATCTCTCCCACCCTATCCCATCCCATCCCCACCCCACCCCCATCCCCACCCATCCATCCCATCCCCACCCCATCTCTCCCCACCCCATCCTCCCATCCCCATCCCATCCCATCCCCACCCCATCCCATCCCATCGCCACCACCCATCTCGCCCACCCATCCCATCCCCATCCCATCCCGCCCATCCCCACCCCATCTCTCCCACCCCATCCCATCCCATCCCCATCACCATCCCCATCCCCATCCCATCCCATCCCATCCCATCCCCATCCAATCCCATTCCCATCCCATTCCACCATCCCATCCCACCCCAATCCCACCCCACCCATCCCCATCAACACATCCATCACATCCATCCCTCCTCCTCATCCCAACCTATCCAACCCATCCCAACCCAGCCACCCCATCCACCTCATCCCTCCCCATCCCGCCCCATCCCATCCCATCCCATCCCACTTACCCCAAACCACCCACCCCATCTATCTCCATCCCACCCATCCCACCACCCCTACCACCCATCCCCAACACCCATCCCACCCCATCTCTCCCACCATCCCATCCACCCCATCCTCCCACCCCAATCCATCCCCCACCATCTCTCCCATCCCATCCTCATCCCACCACCACCTCACCCCATCCACCCCATCCATCCCCAATGCTTCAGCATACACACTGGTGGCCCCAGACAAGAAGGTTGTAAATGAGCTAATAAATGTTTCTGTAACTCACCCCCACCCCACCCCCACCCCACCGCCATCTCCCCATTCCTTCCCATCCCCATCCCCATCCCCACCCCATCCCACCCCCATCTCTCCCCACTCCATCCCATCCCATCCCATCCCCATCGCCATCTCTCCCCACAGCCCATCCCATCCCCACCTCATCTCTCCCACCCATCCCATCCCATCCCCACCCCACCATCCCATCCCCACCCATCTCTCCCCGACCCATCCCATCCCATCCCCGCCCCATCCCACCCCATCTCTCCCCACCCATCCATCCCATCCCATCCATCCCATCCCCATCACAGTCACTATCACATCACATCCTCATCCCACCCCATCACATCACATCACATCACATCACATCCCCATCCCATCCCATCCCATCCCATCCCCATCCCATGCCCATCCCCATCCCCACCTCCATCCCATCCCCCATCCCCACCAAGCGCCCCATCCCCACCCATCTCTCCCACCCCATCCATCCCATCCCACCCCATCCCATCCCCACCCCTCTCTCCCCACCTCCCATCCCATCCCATCCCCATCCCCATCCCCACCCCATCCCCACCCATCTCTCCCCACCCCATCCCATCCCATCCCCATCCCACCCCACCCCACCCATCCCATCCCCACCCCATCTCTCCCCACCCCATCCCCATCCCGCCGCCCCATCCCCACCCCATCTCTCCCCACCCCATCCCATCCCATCCCCATCCCATCCCCATCCCATCCCCATCCCCCCATCCCCATCCCATCGCCATCCCATCCCATCCCATCCATCCATTGCTTAAGTGTATGCACTGGTGGCCCCAGACAAGAAGATGAACTCGTACAAAGAAGCTTATGTTGTTTTATTTCCCAATCCAAGGCAACCTATCCCACGTCGACCCACCCCTGACCCCCACCTCACCCTAACCCACCCATTGCTTCAGCGTATGCACTGGTGCCCCCAGACAAGAAGTTGTAAATGAGCAAAGAGAATTGTTTTCTTTACCCCCAACCACCCCAACCCCATCCCCCCCATCCCATCCCATCCTATTGCTTCAGCATATGCACTGGTGGCTCCAGACAAGAAGGTGTACATGTGCAAAGAAGCTTATGTTCGCACGAGCGCAACTCCCTACAACCTGGATGACCTGTCCGACAGGTAGGCATGCCGCACAAATAGACTTGACAGGTAGGCATGCCGCACATACGGAACCTATTATCTTTGCACCAGTGCAATGCCCTACAACCTGGATGACCTGTCCGACAGGTAGGCATGCCGCACAAATAGACTTGACAGGTAGGCATGCCGCACATTTGGACCCTATTATCTTCGCACCAGTGCAACGCCCTACAACCTGGATGACCTGTCCGACAGGTAGGCATGCCGCACAAATAGACTTGACAGGTAGGCATGCCGCACATACGGACCCTATTATCTTTGCACCAGTGCAACGCCCTACAACCTGGATGACCTGTCCGACAGGTAGGCATGCCGCACAAATAGACTTGACAGGTAGGCATGCCGCACATACGGACCCTATTATCTTTGCACCAGTGCAACGCCCTACAACCTGGATGACCTGTCCGACAGGTAGGCATGCCGCACAAATGGAACCTATTATGTACCTCACTTTGTAGAACTAGAGTATTCACTCAATACTTACTTCATAGCGAAAGGTACCTTTCTTGGATCTTCCCCCCCCCCCCCCCCCCCAACACACACACACACACACACACCACACACACACACACACCACACACACACCACACACACACACAGCACACACACACACACACACACACACACACCACACCACACCACACACCACACACACACACACACCACCACCCCCTCCTTACCATGCTAGTCTGCCAACCTCGCCCATGAATAGGGTGCGGCAAAGGACCGATAGATGTAACACCTGGGGTTTGGGTCAAATGAAACCCTTCTACGCAACTCCAACATAGTTTCGTTATACTCTTGTCCTCTTGGATACAACTTGTTTTAAATTACAGCTAACCATATACAAACTGTTAGGGCAAACTAAACATGCATGGTGGCTCTCTTTTTATAAATCATTCCTTAAATACCTGCTATGGGTGTGCTGACAGACCAACTGACTGACTAACTAACTGGCATATGTATACATCCAAGCAGCATACATACAAGCACCATGCATACAAGCAGCATACATACAAGCACCATGCATACAAGCAGCATACATACAAGCACCATGCATACAAGCAGCATACATACAAGCACCATGCATACAAGCAGCATACATACAAGCAGCATACAAACAAGCATCATACTACTAACCCATCCACCCATCCACCCACCCACATGTACCTACACATGTATACACCCACTCACATGTCTCAACCTGCATGCCAGACTGACTGACTGACTGGCTGACTGACTGACTTATTGGCTGGCTGGCTGGCTGGCTGGTTGGTTGGCTGGCAGTCTGTCTGGCTGGCTGGCTGGCTGGCTGGTTGACCCGACTGACTGACTGACTGACTGACTGACTGACTGACTGAGTGAGTGACTGACCGACAGATCGGCTGGCTGGCTGGCTGGCTGTGGCTGACTAACTTACTGGCTAGCTGGCTGGCTGACTGGCTGACAGGCTGACTTAAACCCGACTGCTCTAACTCATCACAATAACACCAATAAATAAAGCAGGCCAGCTTCCAAGCAGCTCCGACCTTGGGTAAAACAATATTCATGTGCATGTTATTACCCCAAAGTGAGGCCTAACAAGCAAGACACAGTCCAACTTACAGGCCAGCTTCTAGGCAGCTCCCAAAAAATGTGTAATTAATAGTGAAGTGCGTGTTATTCCTCCAAAGCAGGCGAGAAACAAGCCAGATCCACTCACACATATGGCGTGTGGTGATATGTTTTTGGCGTGTAGATACATGCCACATGTCAACGTTTCACCTCAAAAGGCCAGCTCTGCACGCCCCCTGTCAATGCTACACGCCAATGTATATATATATATGGGGGGGGCAGAGAGACAGATTTTGGACCGCATGTTCAATATGGTGTCCGATTCAGATGGGAGTTGGAATTGTGGAAGTTTCATACAAAAAGAGGGGGGAAATAAAGTTGGGAAAAAGTTTTTTACCCCCCCCCCCCCCCCCCCCCCCCCCCCCCCCCTCCTAAAACCCGATTGCCTCACCTACCCCCCACCTAAAATGGGGGTCATTCGAAAGATCTTTTCGTTCCCATTCCAGTTATGCTCTTAGATCTTTCGTAAGGTTGCTCAAACGTGATTTATCACGTAGTTAAGATTTATCGCGTAGTTAAGATTTATCGCGTAGTTAAGATTTCGGTTGGATGAAACGAACTTTGGACCCCTCTCAATTTTGTACACCTTTATTTTTGGCTAAAAAAAAAACTTTTTTTTTTATATTTTGAGGATAAGCTCTATCCAAAGCGAAGATGCGGTACGGCAGCTTTTTTCTTGCCCCCCCCCTCGTGTATATATATATATATATAATATATATATATATATATATTCGGCACAAAGCGGAGAGATATCAATATCGTCTCAACCAAGGGGGGACCAGAGCATTTTGACTTAATGACCTTCAACCTGGCCCATGTCCAACTGCTCGCATCATGATTTAAATCACTCACAACTGCCCACCTCGCCCTTGACGTAATCACTTGCAGATGCCTCCCTTGCCCCCATGACATAATTAATCGCATATGCCCATGTCACTCATGACCCAGCCTATCCATGAAGGTCTGCCCACCTCGCCCATGGTGCAATTTTTCACAGATGCCCACTGCACCCATGATCTAACGATGCATGTCTGCCCACCTCACCTACAGCCTAACCACCTCACCTACAGCCTAACCACCTCACCTACAGCCTAACCACCTCACCTACAGCCTAACCACCTCACCTACAGCCTAACCACCTCACCTACAGCTTAACCACCTCACCTGCAGCCTAACCACCTCACCTACAGCCTAACCACCTCACCTACAGCCTAACCACCTCACGTACAGCTTAGCCACCTCACCTGCAGCCTAACCACCTCACCTACAGCCTAACCACCTCACCTACAGCCTAACCACCTCACCTACAGCCTAACCACCTCACCTACAGCCTAACCACCTCACCTACAGCCTAACCACCTCACCTACAGCTTAACCACCTCACCTGCAGCCTAACCACCTCACCTACAGCCTAACCACCTCACCTACAGCCTAACCACCTCACCAACAGCCTAACCACCTCACCTACAGCCTAACCACCTCACCTACAGCCTAACCACCTCACCTACAGCCTAACCACCTTACCTACAGCTTAACCACCTCACCTGCAGCCTAACCACCTCACCTACAGCTTAACCACCTCACCTACAACCTAACCACCTCACTTACAGCCTAGCCACCTCACCTGCAGCCTAACCACCTCACCTACAGCCTAACCACCTCACCTACAGCCTAACCACCTCACCTACAGCCTAACCACCTCACCTACAGCCTAACCACCTCACCTACAGCCTAACCACCTCACCTGCAGCTTAGCCACCTCACCTACAGCCTAACCACCTCACCTACAGCCTAACCACCTCACCTACAACCTAACCACCTCACCTACAGCCTAACTACCTCACCTACAGCTTAGCCACCTCACCTGCAGCCTAACCACCTCACCTGCAGCCTAACCACCTCACCTACAGCCTAACCACCTTACCCACAGCCTAACCACCTCACTTACAGCCTAACCATTTGCGTCTGCCTACAAATCACTCACAACTGCCTACCTGTCTGATGAACACACTATGCAGGTCTACCCACCTGAGCCCTGAACAAACCTTGCAGGTCTGCCAACCTGACTACTGGCGTTAATCACTCACAGCTGCCTACCTGTCCCATTAACAACCTTGCAGGTCTGCCCACCTGTCCCATAGCCTAACCATGTGCGTCTGCCAACCTGACTACTGACGTGAATCACTCACAGCTGCCTACCTGTCCCATGAACAACCTTGCAGGTCTGCCCACCTGTCCCATAGCCTAACCATGTGCGTCTGCCAACCTGACTACTGACGTTAATCACTCACAGCTGCCTACCTGTCCCATGAACACACCATGCTGGTCTGCCCACCTTCCCATGAACTAAATCACTCACAGCTGCCTCCCTGTCCCATGAGCACACCATGCTGGTCTGCCCACCTGCCCATGAACTAAATCACTCACAGCTGCCAAACTATCCCCTGAACACACCATACAGGTTTGTCCACCTGTCCCACAGCCTAACCATGTCCACCTGTCCACCTGACTACTGACGTTAATCACTTACAGCTGCTTACCTGTCCCATTAACACACCTTCCAGGTGTGGCTTTTTTTTTAGGCTGTGGGGCAGGTATATCCACCTGCCCCACAGCCTAAACACGGACGTCTACCCACTTGACTACTGACGTTAATCACTCACAGCTGCGTACCTGTCCCATGAAAAAACCTTGCAGGTCTGCCTGCCTATCCCATGATGCAAATCACTCACAGCTGCCTGCCTATCCCGTGATGCAAATCACTCACAGCTGCCTACCTGTCCCATGAAAAAACCTTGCAGGTCTGCCCACCTGTCCCATGATGCAAATCACTCACAGCTGCCTGCCTATCCCGTGATGCAAATCACTCACAGCTGCCTACCTGTCCCTCGAACACACGTTGCAGGTCTGCCCACCTGTCCCATGATGCATATGACTCACAGCTACCTGCCTATCCCGTGATGCAAATCACTCACAGCTGCCTACCTGTACCTCGAACACACCTTGCAGGTCTGCCCACCTGTCCCATGATGCATATGACTCACAGCTGCCTGCCTATCCCATGATGCAAATCACTCACAGCTGCCTACCTGTACCTCGAACACACCTTGCAGGTCTGCCCACCTGTCCCATGATGCATATGACTCACAGCTGCCTGCCTATCCCATGATGCAAATCACTCACAGCTGCCTACCTGTACCTCGAACACACCTTGCAGGTCTGCCCACCTGTCCCATGATGCATATGACTCACAGCTGCCTGCCTATCCCATGATGCAAATCACTCACAGCTACCTGCCTGTCTCATGAACACACATTACAGGTCTGCGCACCTCACCAATGATGCAATCCAGAAAAAGCTAGACAACTACAATCAGTTTGAGGACCATTGCAAAATGGATATGGATGAACTGCAGGTAGGAAAACATAGATATGGATGCAGATGGATGAAAACAGATATGGATGAAAACATATATGGATGAAAAGAATTGATATGGATGAAAACATATATGGATGAAAAGAATTGATATGGATGAAAACATATATGGATGAAAACATGTATGGAAGACAAAATGGATATGGATGAACTGCAGGTAGGAAAACATATACGGTATGTATGTAAACATATAAGGAAGAAATCATTAATGGATGTGCTTGAACAGCAGATGTAGATAAAAATATTGGATATGGATGGAAACAATTATGTATGGAAAATGGATGAAATGCAGGTATGGAAACATATGTGAATGAAAACACAAATGGATAAAAATGATGCAAAAAGTGGATTTGGGTGAACTACATGTATGAAATGGATATGGATAAAAAAATTGTTGAAAACATCTATGGATGAAAAAATGGATATCAATGAAAACATAGATGGATGAAAATTAAATGGGCGGCAAAATGGATATGGGTGAACAGCAGGTATGGAAATATATATGGATAACAACATAAATGGATGAAAACATAAATGAATAAAAACTTATATGGATTAACTGCATGTATGACATGGATATAGATGGAAACATACATGGACGACAAAACATATATGGATATGGATGAACTGCAGGTAGGAAAACATATACGGTATGTGGCAAACATATAATGATGAAATCATTAATGGATGTGGTTGAACTGCAGATGTAGATAAAAATATTGGATATGGATGGAAACAATTATGTATGGAAAATTGGATATGGATGGACTGCATGTATGAAAAGGATTTTGATGGAAACATACATGGATAACAAAATGGATATGGATGAAATCATGTATGGATGGAAATTATATGGATGCAAACATATATGGTTGTATGTATATATGTTACAGTCCAGGGGTAGGCCAAATAGGCTAGAGGGACTTCCCCAACCGTATAGGAAGGGCTTAAAAAGAAAAAGCACTGATGAACTGACCCCAAACAATCGTTTTACCGTCGGGGGTCTGAGTTCGTGCTACAGTGATCATTAAATTCCACAATATGATTAAATCATCATCACATCTAGGATAATAATTTCATTGTGCGATTATTATTGCATTTGTTTTTTAATTGGATCAAGTATTTCCATTCTTCAAAGGAATCAGGATTCTTGGCAGGCTTCATACTGGAGTCTTTATCCACCAATTCAGGTTCAATTTTTAATTTCTCAAAAATATTTTTTATATCCTCAGCATATAGCGGACATTATAACATGAAATGCATTTCATCTTCGACTACTCTTCTACCGTCAACTATCATATCACAGCACCTGCAAATCCTACCAGGTACTCCTTTCTGATTCGTCATTTAAATTGTTAACTCGAACACGTAGTCTTGCTATGCATTTAATAGCATCCCTATTTTGTAATCAGTTAGTGTACGTTGAACTATGGTTTCTATCCTCTGACATCATCCAATTTGCATGTGTAATAGTTTGAATACCAATTCCTTGGTTATCACCCAGATTCCTGGGGTTCACTGAACTATATGGATGAGAACATATATGGATGAAAACATAAATGGGTGAAAACAGAAATGAATGAAAACATATGTGGATGAAAACATAAATGGGTGAACAAAGAAATGAATGAAAACATATGTGGATGAAAACATAAATGGGTGAAAACAGAAATGAATGAAAACATATGTGGATGAAAACATAAATGGGTGAACAAAGAAATGAATGAAAACATATGTGGATGAAAACATAAATGGGTGAAAACAGAAATGAATGAAAACATATATGGATGAAAATATATATGGGTGAAAACATATTTGGATGAAAACATATATGGATATAAATGACAACATGTATCACCCAATCACCCACTCACCCACCCATCCACTTACCCATTAATCCACTCACCCCCCCACACTCTCCTACCCCCCCCACCTACCAACTCTCCTACCCTCCCACCCACTCCTGCCGTAGGTGGCTGTGGGATCCCAGGTGGATATGAAGAATGGTGTGTGGCGGCAAATGAAGGAGTGCATGCTTACCCATCCACTCACCTACCTGCTACCCCCCTCCCCCCCCCCCCCCCCACACACACACACACACACACACACACACACACAGACACACACGCACACAGACACACGCACACACACACACACACACACACACACACAGACGCACACACACACACACACACACACACACTCCTGCTGTAGGTGGCTGTGGGATCCCAGGTAGATGTGAAGAAGGGTGTGTGGCCGCAAATGAAGGAGTGCATGCGATTCATCTTCGGTGCTTCCATTAAGCAGATGAACCCTCGCAATGTGAGCTACTGCTTCGAGCTACTGGGACTCGACTTCATGGTTGACGCAGCTGGTCAGGTCAGTGATGCTGATTATGATAGTCTTGGTGGTGTTGGTGTTGTTGGTTGGTGGTGTTAGTGTTGGTGCCGGTCTTATTGTGTGCAGATGAACACTCGCAATGTGAGCTACTGCTTCGAGCTACTGAGACGTGACTTCATGGTTGACGCAGCTGGTCAGTGATGGTGATTGTGCTGGTGTTGGTAGTGTTAGTGTTGTTGTTGGTTGGTGTAGGTCTAGGTGTGTGCAGATGAACCCTTGCTATATGAGCTACTGCTTCGAGCTACTGGGGCTTGACTTCATGGTTGATGCAGCTGGTCAGGTCAGTGGTGGTGATTGTGGTTGTGTTGTTAGTTTTGTTGTTGGTTGGTGGTTTTAGTGTTGGTGTAGGTCTAGGTGTTTAAAGACAAACACTCGCAATGTGAGCTACTGCTTCGAGCTACTGGGACTTGGCTTCATGGATGACGCTGCTGGTCAGGTCAGTGATGGTGATTGTGCTAGTGTTGGTGGTGTTAGTATTGGTGTAGGTCTAAGTCTGTTAAAACGAACACTCACAATGTGAGCTACTGTTTTGTGCTGTTGGGACTCAACTTCATGGTTGATGCAGCTGGTCAGGTCAGTGATGGTGATTGTGCTTTTTTTGTAGCTACTGTTGGTGTGTGTTGTTGGTGGTGTGTGTGTTGGTGCCAGTGTTAGTTTTGGTGCTGGTTCTTGTGTGTTAGTGTTGGTGTTGGTGTCAGCGTTAATGTTGGTGTTGTATTCATCTGTGTTGCTGTAAGTGTTGATGTTGGTGACACCATTAAGCAGATGAACCCTTGCAATGTGAGCTACTGGGACTCGAATGCATGGTTGACGCAACTGGTCAGGTCAGTGATGGTGATTATGCTGGTGTTGGTGTTGTTGGTTGGTGGTTTTAGTGTTGGTGTAGGTCTAGGTGTGTGCAGATGAACCCTTGAAATGAAAGCTACTGCTTTGAGCTTTTGGGACGTGACTTCATAGTTGACGCTGCTGGTCAGCTCAGTGATGGTGTTGGTGGTGTTAGTTGGTGGTGTTAGTGTTGGTTTAGGTCTTGGTGTGTGGAGATGGACCCTTCCAATGTGAGCTACTGCTTCGAGCGACTGGGACTTGACTTCATGGTTGATGCAGTTGGTCAGGTCAGTGATGATGTTGTTGTTATAGTTGGTGTTGGTGTTTGAATGTGTTTTTGTGTGTTATTCCTGTTGTTGCTGTTGTTGTTGTTGTTGTTGCTGTTAATTTCGTTGTTGGTGTTGATTTGGGGGTGCAGGTGTCGGGGCTGGTAGTGGTAGTGTAATTATTAGCATCAGTGTTTGTATCAGTGCTAGTGTCAGTGCTTCCTCCATCTTTCCACTGGTTGGTTGTCTATCGCATCGCACTCAACCGTTTCCATTGGTTGGTTGGTGGTCTATCGCATCGCACTCAACCGTTTCCATTGGTTGGTTGGTGGTCTATCGCATCGCACTCAACCGTTTCCATTGGTTGGTTGGTGGTCTATCGCATCGCACTCAACCGTTTCCATTGGTTGGTTGGTTGTCTATCGCATCGCACTCAACCGTTTTTCTCTTGGTTGGTTGTCTATCGCATCCACTCAACCGTTTTTCCATTGGTTGGTTGGTTGTCTATCGCATCGCTAGCGCAACCGTTTCCATTGGTTGGTTGTCTATCGCATCGCTAGTGCAACCGTTTCCATTGGTTGGTGGTCTATCGCATCCACTCAACCGTTTTTCTTTGCTTCCATGAGACAGCTCATTCTGATGTGTTGATGAGTCACTGATAGAGATGTTATTTCCGACATCCATCCATATTTGGATTCACTATTGCATCCACTATTGCGCCCTCTTCCTCATTCACCCGTGCTACCTTGAGACAGGTCATTCTGATTGTGGTCAAAATCAGCCCATCCTTGTTAGCTTGTGGTAGCATCACTGTTACAGACGGTATTTCATCCATCCATACATTCTTGGATTCACTATTGCATCCACTATTGCTTGCTCTCCCTCATTCACCCGTGCCGCCTTGAAGCAGGTCATCCTGATTGTGGTCAATATCAGTGCAGGCTTGTTAGCATGTGTTAGCGTGACTGTTAGAGATGTTATTTTCTACATCCATCAATTGTTAGATTCACCATTGCATCCACTGTTGCATGCTCTCCCTCATTCACCCTCGCCGCCTTGAGACAGGTCATTCTGAGTGTGGTCAATATCAGTGCAGGCTTGTTAGCATGTGTTAGCGTCACTGTTAGAGATGTTATTTTCTACATACACACATTTATGGATTCACTATAGCATCCACTATTGCGCCCTCTCCCTCATTCACCCGTGCTACCTTGAAACAGGTCATTCTGATTGTGGTTAATACCAGCCCATCCTTGTTAGCATGTGGTAGCATCACTGATAGAGATAGTATTATCTCCAGACATGCATTGTTGGATTCACTATTGCATCCACCATTGCATGCTCTCCCTCATCCACCATGCCACCTTGAGCTAGGTCATTCTGATTGTGGTCAACACCAGCACATCCTTGTTCGCTTGTGTAAGCATCACTGTTAGAGATGTTATTTTCTCCACCCATTGTTAGATTCACTATTGCATCCACTATTGCGCCCTCTCCCTCATTCACCCATGCCGCCTTGAGGCAGGTCATTCTAATTGTGGTCAACACCATCCCATCTTTGTTAGCATGTGTTCGCATCACTGTTAAAGAAGGTATTTCACCCATCCATCCATTGTTAGATTCACTATTGCATCCTCTCCCTCATTCACCCGTGCCACGTTAAGATAGGTCATTCTGATTGTGGTCAATATCAGCCCATCCTTGTTAGCTTGTGGTAGCGTCACTGATATAGATGTAATTTCCTCCATACATCCATTCTTGGATTCACTATTGCATCCACTATTGCGCCCTCTCCCTCTTTTACCCAAGCCGCCTTGAGGCAGGTCATTCTAACTGTGGTCAACACCATCCCATCTTTGTTAGCATGTGCTAGCATCAGTGTTAGAGATGGTACTTCATGTACACATCCGTCAATTGTTGGATCCACTATTGCATCCTCTCCCTCATTCACCCATGCCACCTTGAGACAGGTCGTTCTGATTGAGGTCAACACGAGCCCTGCGCTGTTCAGACAAGGGAGGTACCTGACAGATCTGCTGCCCAGGGTTATTGAGGAGGTCGTGCAGCGTGTCGTGGACCCCTACTTCCCCCCGCCACCCGACTCTGAGTTCAAGCTCCCAGAGAAGACCGACTACTTCGAGGAACTGGAGCTGGTGGACTGTGGTATGGAAGCACCAAGGGGTGCAGTAAGGGGCAAAAGTATACCAACCAGGGCAAAGGTGGCAACCTCAGCATCGGGCACTTGGCGGTGAGGAGGGTCTGAGATGGCGGGTGTGCATGGTAAGCATGATGGACTTACAAAGGTCATAAGCTCCACTAAAGCATCTTATAGCAATTCAGGGGATGAACTGGACAAAATGTTTCCGCAAGAACTCGTGCTTCGTACATTCGTAGAATTTTACCTCAGCCATGGGCACTTGGCGGTGAGGAGGGTCTGAGATGGCAGGTGTGCATGGTAAGCATGATGGACTTACAAAGGTCATAAGCTCCACTAAAGCATCTTATAGCAATTCAGGGGATGAACTGGACAAAATGTTTCCGCAAGAACTCGTGCTTCGTACATTCGTAGAATTTTACCTCAGCCATGGGCACTTGGCGGTGAGGAGGGTCTGAGATGGCGTGTGTGCATGGTAAGCATGATGGACTACCAAAGGTGATGTGCTCCACTATAGCAACTCAAGGAGCGTTGAGGACCAAAGGCATACCTTCCAGGGTAAAGGTGGCAACCTCAACATCAGGCACTTGGCGGTGAGGAGGATAGCCCATTGCACTGGGTCCAAGATGGCATGTGGAATGGTATAGCAAGATAGGCGAGAAGGGACACCTAGAAGGTTCTATGCTCTGCTAAGGCACCAAGAGGAGCGGTGAGGAGGCAGAGCATGTCTACCAGGGCGAAGGTGGCAACCTGAACATCGGGCACTCGGCAGTGAGGAGGTTTGAGATGGAATGTGCTATGAAGGTCCAGAGTGAGCAAGATAGGCTAGGTAGGGCTCCTAGAAGCTTCCATGCTCCACTCAAGCACTGAGGGAGCAGCAAGGCGGAAGAATATGGCTACCAGGGCAAAGGTAGCAAACTCAACATCAGGCACTTGGCGGTGAGGAGGATAGCCCATTGCGCTGGGTCCAAGATGGCATGTGGAATGGTACAGTAAGATAGGCGAGAAGGGACACCTAGAAGGTTGTATGCTCTGCTAAGGCACCAAGAGGAGCGGTGAGGAGGCAGAGCATGTCTACCAGGGCTAAGGTGGCAACCTGAACATCGGGCACTTGGCGGTGAGGAGGTTTGAGATAGAATGTGCTATGAAGGTCCAGAGTGAGCAAGATAAGCTAGGAAGGATACCTAGGAGATCATAAACTCCACTATAGCACCAAGGGGAGCAGTAAGGGGTGCAAGAGTATACCTACCAGGGCAAAGGTGGCAAACTCAACATCGGCACTTGGCGGTGAGCAGAATGGCCCATGGCACTGGGTCCGAGATGGCATGTGCAATGGTATAGCGAGATAGGCAAGCAGGGACACCTAGGAGCCTACATGCTCCATTCCAGCACTGAGTAGAGCTTTAATGAGGCAGAGCATGGCTACCAGGGCAAAGGGGGCAACCTCAACATCTGGCACTTGACAGTGAGAAGGATAGCCCATTGCGCTGGGTGTGAGATGGATGCGCAATGGTATAGCAAGATATGCAAGGAGGGACAACTCGAAGGTTCCATGCTCCACTATAGCACCTAGGGGAGCAGTGATGAGCATGAGTATACATACCAGGGCAAAGGTGGCAAACTCAACATCTGGCACTTGGCGGTGAGGAGGATGGCCCATGGCGCTGGTTCCAAGCTGGCATGTGCAATGGTATAGCAAAATAGGCAAAGGGGGACACCTAGAAGCTTGCATGCTCTGCTGAGGCACCAAGAGGAGCGGTGAGGAGGCAGAGCATGTCTACCAGGGCTAAGGTGGCAACCTGAACATCAGGCACTTGGCGGTGAGGAGGTTTGAGAAAGAATGTGCTATGAAGGTCCAGAGTGAGCAAGATAAGCTAGGAAGGATACCTAGGAGATCATAAACTCCACTCTAGCAACAAGGGGAGCAGGAGTACCAAGGGGTGCATGAGAATACTCACCAGAGCAAAGGTGGCAAACTCAGCATCAAGCTCTTGGCGGTGAGGGGGTCTGAGAAAGAAAGAAAAATTACAATGGCCACTTATCCTGGCAGTGGAAACACCACCGCTCCTGAGGGAACGGACTCCCTCACTGTCTTCTGGCAGTGAGGTTAGAACATCTCCCGATTGGCGTAAGCTCTACCAACGGAGTCTGGACCATACCTGAGATGGCGTGTGTGCATAAGATTACAAGGGGCTCATGTCCTAGCAGTGAAACAACACCTGAGATGGCGTGTGTGCATGGTAAGCATGATGGACTAATAAAGGTCATGAGCTCCACTAAAGCATCTTAGGGAGCGTTGCCGACTGAAGTTATACCTACCGTAGTGGTAGAGCGGTCGATTAGTATGGTCACCACAGCCGGAGGTCTCTGGTTCGAATCTGCACTGCCATGTGCTTTAGAAATCCCTGGTTTCCGTGATTATCGCACGGGGGGTATTGTTAACTGCAATGTGAAGACGGTTAGACGCCACACCTGGCGTATAGAACCTTGTAACTATTATAATACCTACCAGGGCTAAGGTGCGTGGTCCACTAAAGCACCGCCTTTGTTCGTCACTCGATTACCAAATAGCAAAGGGCCCCGTCTCTCTCTTCTCTCTCTCTCTCTCTCTCTCTCTCTCTCTCTCTCTCACTCTCACACACACACACTCTCACTCTCACACACACACTCTCTCTCTTGCTCTCGCTTGCCTTGGCTGCTACCATCCTATAATCATCACAAGACCTCAGCTAGGCACACCATCTCCAAACAGACGGACAGCAATGTGGAACAGTGCTATCTTGATTTATGAGTAGTACAATAGTAGTATATAGCATTAAATCATTGCCATATAATTTTACACGAATGATTAAATAACAGTGCTTGCTTGCTTAGTAATTCATTATTACTCGACACCAATACGCCTGTGGCGCTGAACTGCTGTATATATATGTATATATATTTTTTTAGGTGTGAAATATATGCTGTTATAGTCCAAAGATAGGGCAAATATGCTAAGGAGCTTTGTCCAACCGTGACAGGAGGGGCTGAAACGAAAAGCACATATTAATCGAATCCCAAACAATCGATAACTGAGGGGTACTGAGTTAGTGCTACAGTGATCCTTTCATTACCGGTTTGTGATTATACTTCAATCATCATCCTAAACGGAATGATAAAAAAAAGTGCAATTATAATCGCCTTTTGTAATATTCTTTTTTAAGTATTTCCATCCTGCAGAGGAATCAGGATTCATGACCAGCTTCAAAATGTATTAACGCCTGTGGTGCTGATGCATCGGTGCAGTTTTGTTTTGAACGACGCGTCGCCACTGCATTGCCATTCTGTCGTTGCATGGCAACTCATGAACACCCCGGACACCCCGGGCTCTGTACATCTTAAGGCGTACAATCATCTGCAGAGTGCAGAATACAACTCATCCCCCCCCGAGCCAGCACAGGACAGACCTGTGATCACATTGTATTTGAAAATGAAATTGTTACATCCGTGTAATGCAGTCACTCACAGGACGTGAAATTAAGGACTCCACTGCGTAAGCCGGAGCTAGCAGTAGTCGCTGTGATCACATTGCATGTATGTATGTATGTATGTATGTATGTATGTATGTATGTATGTATGTATGTATGTATGCATGTATGTACGTACGTATTTATGTATGTTACAGTCCAGGTGAGGGGTAGGCCAAACAGGGACTTGCCCAACCGTATAGGAAGGGCTTCAAAAGAAAAGGCATATTATGTACTCTTGGGTGTGGTGTCCTGGAAACACCGTTAATGCTGCCTTTGTTCTTGAACTTGAACTTGGTTACATATATAGCTCCAGCCAGCAATTTGGTTGCTCGCCGTCTGCGGCAGTACAAATAAATTTACCAGGAACATGTATACGTGCAGCCCTTGTTCTGCCTTTATACTGCCCATGTTCACTCCGCCCCCACAGACGGTGAGCATCCTATAAATTTATATATAAGGCTGATATACCATGTAATAAAAAACAAAATACAACTTGCACATTACTGCAAAACAAAAGCGCCACTAGGAGCCATGGAGGGCCAATAAAGGCTCACTGCAGTGGTAGCCATTTATACAACTCGACATACCCCCCCCCCCCTACACACACACATTCACATATATATGCTTGTCCAGATATATTCAGATATTTAGATATGCCAACGTCTAGATATCAAGATATCAGGATATATCCACAAGGAGACATAACTTGAAAACACCACGATATGAGCCATATACAGCAAACATGTGTTAATGATATAATTTACGGTCCATTATAAGTGGGGCACTGGCTTAGGGCGGATACATTCATCCTGACCTCTTCATAATGTGTACGTCATCCATGTCATCCATGCCATCCATGTACATCATCCATGCCATCCATTTCATCCATATACGTCATCCATGTCATCCCTGAGCTCCTGGCACCGAAGGTCCAGATGATCATCCCCACCATTGTTGCTGTATGTGGCACCTCTGTTGCTGTATGTGGCACTTCAGCACCTGACACATGTTCGATACCAGTTGTCATCAATGGGCGGCAACACCTCTCCACTGAAGATAAAAGGGAGCATGAGAGAAGTATCACGAGCCCCATCCTCGATCCCCTGGTGCTGAGCGTCTACAGGAACATCCAGCCATACAATATACAGTAATACTGTTGGTTGGCCCCAGTGAAAGCAAACGAACTGGCCCCCTCAACCTCACGCCTCGTAATAGGGCGCCTTTTTTTACGGTTACAATCTTTAAACAGAAGCAAATGGTGGGGGTCGCATGAGCTTTATGACAGTCATGGCGACCTGGATAACCTCTGAGGCGGCATCAATGGGCAGCAGCGCCCTTCCATTGAAGACGTAAGGGAGCACGAGAGAAGTCAACTCTTCAGCCTCATCCATGATTCCCTGGTATCAAGGTAGGGGAAAGTTAGAGCCCCTTTAAGTTTAAAGGGTTTAGGAGGTTTAGGTTTGGGGATCAGGGTTTAGGGTTTAATGGCTTAGGTTTGTATTCCAAGGTTGAGGTGTTAGGCGGTTTTAGTTCTTATGGTTTAGGGTTTAGGGTTTAGGTAAGTGGGGGCTAACTTTGGCGGGGGGGGGGGTACTTTTCCCCTACCTGGTATCGAGCAGTCAGAGGATCCTCCTCCTCATCCTCCATATCAGGAGCAGGAGCAGCTGCTAGCTCAGCCTGCTGCTGCTTGTATTCCTTTTTCTGCTTCTTGTCTTTCTTCTTCTGCTTCTTGCTCTTCTTTTTCTTGCCGTCGCCTCCACCTGGGTTGAAAGAAGGAGTTTGATTACATTAGATTACATTACATTACATTACATCACATTGTAATAGACAGGCCACAGTTGACCCAAGACGAGCCCACTCCATAACATCAGGGGGTTCTTCCAACCAATCCTCAAGAAGAAAGCAAAGGATCACTATGATATAATATAATGTGATCACATGATCAGATGATAGAACATGTCATCACATATAATAGGATCACTACATGTTCTATCATCTGTAAGAAGGGAACGGCAATATAATGTCACATGATATCATGTCATCATACGATTTCATATGATATCATACGATGCCGGCAGTCTGACTAGGCTGAAGTTACCATTTATATACAATATCATATGATGCAATTTGTATGATATCATATGACATCATACTCGCCTTAGGCCAACATCATATGATTTGCCGATCCTGACCTGTAAGAAGGGAATGGCAACTAACATAAGTGTATAAAAACTCAGATTGACTAATATTATTAGAGTGTCACAATAATATTAGTTTTCAAATAAATTCAAAATTCTGGTGGGACGGCTCGTCAGTCTAATATTGACTAACATTCACTTATATTATTCATTCATTACGATATCAGGAGGGGCTAAAAAACAAGTCCTAAGCGTGTGCCGCAAGCGCCCCAAAAAATGCGTTAGCAGTCACCAAAGGATCTCGGCCACTGCGATGCTGATAACTCTAGACATGCGTACGCCAACTGTGAGCCAAATGTTTGGATGCGGAGGTGTGAATTAAACTCATGTGAGTTAAACACTTGGTGTGAGTTATCAGCATAAACAATACTATACCACACTCCTGGTGGTGACTACTGCTAGCTCCGGCTTACGCAGTGGTGTCCTTAACTTCACATCCTGAGAGTGGCTCATAACTCGGATGTTACAATTTTAATTTCATTTTCAATACCACACTCCTGAGTGCATAATGAAATCTCAGTGTTCACACACACCTGCATATACATCTTCAAAGACTTGATGTGGGTATCAGCATAAAAACTACTATACCACACTCCTGAGTGCAAAATGCAATCTCAGTGTTCACACACACCTGCATATACATCTTCAAAGAATTGATGTGGGTATCAGCATAAACAATACTATAACACACTCCTGAGCGCAAAGTGCAATTACGTAGTGAACACACACCTTTGTACCGGTCTACATATTCAAACACTTGGTGTATATATCAGCATAAACAATACTTTACCACACTCCGGAGCGCAAAGTGCAATTATGTAGTGCACACACACTTTTGTACCGGTATAAATATTCAAACACTTGGTGTATATATCAGCATAAACAATACTACACCACACTCCGAAGCGCAAAGTGCAATTATGTAGTGCACACACACCTTTGTACCGGTATACGTATTCAAATACTTGGTGTATATATCAGCATAAACAATACTATAACACACTCCTGAGCGCTAAGTGCAATTACGTAGTGCACACACACCTGAGTATCGGTATACATATTCAAACACTTGGTGTATATATCAGCATAAACAATACTATACCACACTCCTGAGCGCTAAGTGCAATTACGTAGTGCACACACACCTGAGTATCGGTATACATATTCAAACACTTGGTGTATATATCAGCATAAACAATACTATACCACACTCCGGAGCGCAAAGTGCAATTACGTAGTGCACACACACCTGAGTATCGGTATACATATTCAAACACTTGGTGTATGTATCAGCATAAACAATACTACACCACACTCCGGAGCGCAAAGTGCAATTATGTAGTGCACACACACCTTTGTACCGGTATACATATTCAAACACTTGGTGTATGTATCAGCATAAACAATACTACACCACACTCCTGAGCGCAAAGTGCAATTACGTAGTGCACACACACCTTTGTACCGGTATACATATTCAAACACTTGGTGTATATATCAGCATAAACAAGACTAAACCACACTCCTGAGTGCAGAATACAATCACAGTGTTCAGACACACATGCATGTACATCTTCAAACACTTGATGGAGGTATCAGCATCATAAGCAAGTACCAATCAGTATAAACGTGTACTCATCAGCATACACGCACACACCTGCGGTTCTGTCTTCAAACACAGGATTGATTCCATCAACGATGTCTGTGAGGTCTGGGGGCCCGTCAAGAGAACCGGGTGCTGGGATGGCTAGAGCGAGACTGAGTGTGTTTGCAGCTGCACGTACACACACAAATTAAAGGGTTTAGGGTTCAAGGTTTAGGGCTAAGGGTTTAGGTTCTGGTTGGTTTGAGTTGGTGTGATTCTGCAGTGCCATGAAGAGAACCGGGTGGTGGGATGGCTAGAGCAAGACTGAGTGTGGTGGCAGCTGCCCGCACACACACAAATCAAGGGGTGGGTTGGTGTGAGTTGGTGTGATTCTGCGGCACTGTCAAGAGAGCCTGGTTGTGGGATGGCCAGAGCAAGACTGATTATGCTGGTAGCTGCACAAACACAAACACACACACACACATTAAGCAAGGTGTGGGTTTGTTTGATTTGGTGTGATTCCGCAGTGCCATGAAGAGAACCGGGTGCTGGGATGGCTAAAGCGAGACTGAGAGTACTGCCAGCTGCACGCAAACACAGAAATGAAAAGGGTTTAAGGTTTAGGGTTTAGGGTTTAGGGTTTAGGGTTTAGGGATAAGGGTTTAGGTTCAGGTTGGTGTGAGTTGGTGTGATTCCACAGTGCCATCAAGAGAACCGGGTGCTGGGATGGCTAGAGCGAGGCTGAGTGTGCTGGCAGCTGCCCGCACACACACAAATCAAGGGGTGGGTTGGTGTGAGTTGGTGTGATTCTGCGGCAATGTCAAGAGAGCCGGGTGGTGGGATGGCCAGAGCAAGACTGATTATGCTGGTAGCTGCACAAACACAAACACACACACACATTAAGCAAGGTGTGGGTTTGTTTGATTTGGTGAGATTCTGCAGGGCCATCAAGAGAATTGGGTGGAGGGATGGCTAGAGCAAGGATGCGTGTGCTGGCAGCTGCACAGTCACACAAATCAATGGGTGGGTGGGTTTGATTTGGTGTGATCCCACAGTGCCGTCAAGAGAACCGGGTGGTGGGAATGGCTAGAGAAAGACTGAGTGAGCTGGCAGCTGCCAACAAACACACAAACAACCACACACACACACACACACACACTCACACACACAAATCAAGGCGTGGGTTGGTTTGATTTGGTGTGATTCCGTGGTTCCGTCAAGAGAGCCAGGTGGTGGGATGGCCGGAGCAAGACTGAGTACCCCAAATCCCCCAAGCTCCAGACCAGATAAGCACTACTACACCACACTCCTGCAGAAAGAGTAAAAAAAGCACTACTACACCACACTCTTGCAGAGAGAGCAAATAAAAGCACAACTACACCACACTCCTGCAGAAAGAGTAAATACATAAATAGTGCGCCTTAATTCGAGGCGTGAGGTTAAGGGGGCCCGCCGGTTTGCTTGCACTGAGGTCAACCACCAGTAGGAGGAGGAGGTTGTGGGCCTGGTCCATGGGTCGCCTGCACGCAATGATTGACTGGAAGGAGAGAGTGGCATGTGTGTGACATATACAACTATTATATGATCACATGTACAACTATTATATGATCACATATACAACTATTATATGATCACATATACAACTATTATATGATCACATATACAACTATTATATGATCACGTATACAACTATTATATGATCACATATACAACTATTATATGATCACATATACAACTATTATATGATCACATATACAACTATTATATGATCACGAATACAACTATTATATGATCACATAAACAACTATTATATGATCACATAAACTATTTTATTTCAGATTTGTCTGCTAGACGCAGCCCCCCAAATAGACAGTGACGTATTATGCACACGTCATATGATGCACTAGCACATCCTAGTCCTGGATACACCTTTGTCTTGACATAGTGGCGCATAATACTTCACTGTTTCTGCTTTGGGCTGCGTCTTCGAGGCAGCTCCATTTAAGCAAGTTAACATTACTACACCACAATCAGAGTCTCCA
>CM039462.1:148815849-148820849 GCA_022414725.1 Microglena sp. YARC
GTTGTGGGATGGGTTCAAATGTCCAATGGGTTGTGAGTTGCTTTCAAATGGATTGTAAGTTAGGTTCAAGATGGTTGTGGGATGGGTTGTGGGATGGGTTCAAATGTCCAATGGGTTGTGAGTTGCTTTCAAATGGATTGTAAGTTAGGTTCAAGATGGTTGTGGGATGGGTTGTGGGATGGGTTCAAATGTCCAATGGGTTGTGAGTTGCTTTCAAATGGATTGTAAGTTAGGTTCAAGATGGTTGTGGGATGGGTTGTGGGATGGGTTCAAATGTCCAATGGGTTGTGAGTTGCTTTCAAACGGATTGTAAGTTAGGTTTGAGTGGTTTGTGGGCTGGTTTTAAATGTGCAGTGAGTGGGATGGGTCCAAGTTGGTAGCAAGTTATATACAATGGGTAACTTGCTGGCTTCAAAATTCACGTGGGCTGCCCGTTGGGCTCAATGGGTAGTTGTTGGGCTCAAATGTATTGCATGTAAGATTCAATGTGAGACGTGTTTGCTTCAGATGGATAGCGTGTTGGGTTCAAAAACAAGAATGGGTGGGGCTGGGCTGGGTGAGCAGGACAATGTATAAGTCTGACAAGTGTAACAACTGAGTTGTAACCAGATTTCCTTGGTCGGTCTGATGAGTCTTATCAAGTTCAGAAATTTGCTTAGTGGTACTTGAAAACGGCGAAACCCAAGTCCACGAATCGTGCAAAAGCAAGGCAATGCAGATTGGACGGAGCAGATATTGAGACAGTTATTAGCTCCTTGGCATAGCTTTTATGTCGATCGAAGATTCCAGGGAGGAATTGCTGGGTCGGACAAGTCGAGGACGCGGAAAATTGGCGGAGAGTGTTGGCTATCGGAGCGACAGGTGGCAACCGAATCGAGTGCAGCGGACCGAAGCCAGGGTTTGCGAGACAGTTAGGGCCGGGTGAGGTCCACGAACAACGCGGTGACCCTGGGGGCTCCCGCTCCCCATGACGAGGATGCTCCGCCGAAAACAGACGCGTCAGCTTAGTTACGCGAAATCCAATCGCGGAGCTTCCTCTGACTGCAGAACGCCTTACTGGCCCTACCTTGATTTCGAAATTCGAAAGCACAGCCAAGGAATATGCCCTTATGCCCCTCCCCCACCCCCAACCTACCCACAATACCCCACAAAAGGTGTTGTGGGTAGTTAGTGACTCATTAGTGCTACAGCAGGGTATACCATTGGCACCTTGTCAGGTCCCTGCTTCGTCTGCTCCCTCTTACGACATACACTACAGTCTATTAGGTTATGGGCTCATCACGCTAACCACTGTCTATAAAAGGTACCTCGCGCGCGCATACACGTACACACTCTCCGAGAAACGAGTTCTAGGACACCAACATACAGGTAATTCATTAGTGGTTCCATTGAGACAGGCAAAATCATGAGTGGTTACATACCTGCCCTGAAGCCTCCGTCGCTCATGGCCAGCAGATCTGCAATGTTTGTGGGGAGCATATGTTACAGTCCAGGGGATATTTTGCATTTAAAAACTGCAGTTCACTATCTGCATTTGGGCGTGTGTGTGTGGTGGGGGTATGGGGTGGGTGGGGTGGGGGTGGGGTGGGGGTGGGAGTGATTTACTACGGTGTCAGAATCTGCTGTCAACTCATGGTGTATGTTGTTACAGTCCAGGGGTAGCCAAGTAGGCTGAAGGTGCTTGCCAAACCATTACATCAAGAGGGTCTAAAAATAAAAGCAATAATGAAATGAACCCCGAACAATCGTTTTACCAACGGGGGGGCTGATTTCGTGCTTCTATTGATGACTTTATTATACGATTATAATTCAATTGTCATCACATTTTGTATGTTAATTAAATTGTGCGGTTCTCGTCGCATTTTATACATTTCTAGATATTTCCATCTTCCACAGGATGGTGGAGGAAGAATAAAAGGAATAGAGGGCCCCCGCCTGTAAAACGATTGTTTGAGGTCCAGTCCATCAGTGCCTTTTCTTTTTAAGCTCTTCCTAACGGTTGGGCAAATCCCTTTAGCCTACTTGGCCTACCCCTGGACTGTAACATACATACATGCATACATACAAATAAGCATCACCCCATCGTTTTTAGGCGCGATTAATCGACATTTGCACGATTTTAATGTTTATTTGCGAATTTTACCATCGACATTTCACGTCTGGTTATTGTTTCGGATTCAGAAACGTTGACTGGAGCATCGGCCACGTCCGATACGTTATGATTCCAAGCAAGCGGTGGCTTGGTCAAAAAAAGGGTGAAGCATCAGCATGCACGATTATGAACTAATGTTTCGATGATCGCACATACAGCTTACCGTCAGTCATGGCTCCACTCTGGTTAGTCATCTTTCCGACAGCACCGCTTGCAAACTGCTTCACTGCATTTTCCAGCGCGTCCATGCCATCTGCTACGTTATCCTGAGCGTTCACATTGCCGGGGGCTAGCACTGATAGAACAAGAAGCGCAAGAAGCAGAGAAGCCCTCCAGCGGGGGTTAGGACTCCATGCGAAGGAAATCATCTTGAGTTGTTGCGTTTTCAAATTAGCAGTTTCGTTTTGCAAACCGCTGCCTTGCTGCTGCAATGGATATGATATATAATGGATAAACTGCAAGAAAGCAATTTCTAGGGATCCTAAGGAAGTTGAAGTGCTTCGCAGTATGTATGTTGGAAGCCCGATCAGATAGAACTCGTTTTTTCTTGAACCACCATGGGGAATATTCCAATCCTCTAATGGTATTCTATCGTAGAGATAGATGCTGCTGCCGAATTTTACAAAACTATTCACTTGGGCATTCGGGGTATCAATGCTGCCCATAGTATGTCTACGATATCTCGATCCAAGACGAAGTCCATTGGTGCCGCAGCTTCAATGATCATTGTCACGTTGGATTGTGTAACTACGGGAAAGACGGGCGAATCTGATTTCTTTTGCTGACGAGCTGCAAGGTTGTTGGTTGTCTTCCACAACCAAGAAAAAAACGAGCTAGAACTAAATCAGCAGTAGACGCGAGCAGGACAAGTGAGCTATTTTACAGGAGAAGTACAGGATTTGAGAACAAGTCTTTCCAAAAACAAAGCACTGATTTGGCCCCATACTTACAGCTGCTCTGCATTCCAGCCTACCAGTCAGCCAGCTTGATTTTCGCTCTTCCTTGGCTCTCATAGTCGTCTACTCATCCTAGCTATTCACAAGAGGTGAAGGCTTGCGCATTCAATACAACGTCTCCCAAGAGCTACCGGACCGAAGGGAAATGTTGTTTCGCAACACAGCCGTCTTTCTTTCCGCTTTGTTCCTGGTGCGTAGGCGTGGGTTGGCAGGCTAATAGGGTTGGTTGTCGAAAGAATGCGGGATAAGAAAATGCAACACTGTTAATGGTACTGCCAAAATTGGTGGCTAGCCCCAATGAAAGCAAACGAGCCCCCTCAACCTGATGCCTCGCGATAAGGCGTACTGTGTGTTAATTTATTTACCGACAAAGAGCGTGAGCCATGTTATATCACATGCAATATGGAAGCCCTGGACTGCTTAGTGGCACCGTAATTTATCATCCCTTTTTTTCTTCTTCTTGTGACTTCTCATTTGTTAGCTTCTTACCTCCGCCACTGTAAGTGGTTGAGATCTGGGTCCGGCTCTAAGGGGTTTAATACCTACGCCACCAAAACGGTGGTTGGGAGTTTGGTTTGTTTGTCCTCGACACACCCCTGATGTAATGGGGTTTTTTGCTTTGTGGGTGCTTTTTCTTTTTGTTTAAAGCACAGAGTCTCATACACCCTCGCGGTGTCAAGTAGACTTTAACATGTAATGTAATGTAATGTAATGTAATGTAATGCAAACAACTCCAAGTTGAATTATTGAAGTCGTCGAAAACTGTTGGTGCCAAGCCGGTGCCAAATTGATTTTTGAATTCCAACACCAGGCGTTATCTGTTCAGGCCAGGGGGGGTCAAGCGCGCTGCGGTCGTACTGAATACTGATCCGACCACATACACGCGCTGCCAGTTTCTCGCCTTTCCGTTATCTAAGCCTGCCTTTTCGCGGGCTACTCCTGGCGAGTTTACGATGTGTTGATATTTTCTTCTGCATCAGCCTTTAACTCCTTCTGTCGCAAGGGTCCCAAACCTTAATATTTGCCTGCCTTATCGCCCACGTGGTCGTTCTCTTCGCATGCATGCCATTGGATCCATCGATCCCAATCCCACTTCTTGAACATGTCGTTTGAATTGCCGAATAAATGGCAAGAGTAACCGAGCAACCGGACCTCCTAAACCTCCACCAACTGCTACCTTATTTTGCAGGTCCATGCTGCGTCTGCACAAATAACAGGTACGTCGAGTCACACGTGACGTGTCGCGTACACGATTCACCCCGACCTAATCCACTTCCACCGTTTCTACAATGCACCCAGTCACCCACCATGGAGAACGGTTGGAGAATGTGGTTACCCGATTTTTTTATGTTTCTAGCAATAGGGATTACCTGTATGTAACAGCCTATGGGTAGGCCAGATAGGCTCAAGGGACTTGTCCAACCGTGCCAGGAAGGTATAAAAATAAAAGGCATTGATGAACTGAACCCCGAACAATCGTTTTACCGATGGGCTACCTGGAAGCTGATAGACCATGTTATCAAAACAACAGTATTAACATGGCATTAACATAAACATACACCTAATTACATAGATAATGAACATAAACAATTATCATAAACATACGATTGACATACACGTACATATACACTACGAGCATGGCATAGATTGACCAACACAAATGGTAAACATGGCAGATGGAGGAGGCTCATATAATTTAACCAACACAACTAGTAACCAGGGATTTTTATTTCCGCTATACCGTATATAGCGATCGCTAGTTTTGACCCCGTTTTAGCGAAATTATTGCTGTAAAAAAAGAAAGAAAAAGTTTTTTTGTGTGCCGTCAATGGCCCTAAAAAGCTACAAAAAGCTACAGAAAGCACTATCACGCTGTCCCTGGAGGAGGCCTA
>CM039462.1:148825849-149044040 GCA_022414725.1 Microglena sp. YARC
TCCCATCACCATGTCACCATCTTGCTTGTCAGGCAGACCGAACCGCCCTGACCATCACCAAGGAAGCATTGGGTCTAGCAGCGGGCATCGTCAGTATAGCAGGCAAGGGCGTCGGCCTGGTGGGCGGGTCCATCGATCTGCTCATCAAGGGTTATAAGGCAGTATCAGACCCGTACAAGCTGGGCCTCAAGATTGAATCCTTTGGATACGTGAGTGTTTGCGGCTGAATAGAGTCCCACTAGGTGGGTGGGAACAGAGTTGGGGTGGTAGGCTTCCGGCTGTGTGGTTTCATCAATGTGCAGCTCAAGGGCTACAAGACAGTAGCAGACCCGTACAAGTTGGGCCTCAAGATTGAATCCTTTGGATACGTGAGTGTTTGCGGCTGAATAGAGTCCCACTAGGTGGGCGGGAACAGTGTTGGGGTGGTTGGCTTACAGCTGTGTGGTTTCATCGGGGTTTCAGCTGGGTGATTCATCAATGTGCTCATCAAGGGCTACAAGACGGTAGCAGATCCGTACACCTTTGGCATCAAGATTGAATCCTTTGCCTGTATGAGTGTTGGAGGCTGAATAGAGTCCCACTAGGTGGGTTGTAACAGTATTGGGGTGGTAGGCTTCCGGCTGTGTGGTTGCATCAATGTGCTCATCAAGGTCTACATGATGGTGTCAGATCCACACAAGTTGGGCCTCAAGATTGAATCCTTTGCCAATATGAGTATTTGAGCATGTCATTACATTGTTAGACAGGCCATAGTTGTATGGAGGAGTAGGCCATATAGGCTAAAGGGACTTGCCCAACCGTGGTAAGATCTAGATTGTTGACCCAAGAAAAGCCCTCTTCACACATCCGGGGGGGCTTGTTGGAAGTGGAATGGAGTCTGGGTGTGGTGTGGTGTGGTGTGGTGTGGTGTGGTGTGGTGTGGTGTGGTGTGGTGTGGTGTGGTGTGGTGTGGTAGGGGTGTGGTGTGGTAGGGGTGTGGTGTGGTAGGGGTGTGGTGTGGTTTGGTGTGGAGTGGTGTAGTGGGGTGTGGTGGGGTGGACATACGGGAGAGGTGTTAACAGTGTTAGGGTCAGAGATATATTTTATTTTCAGCTACAAGAAGCAGCTTCTAGGCAGCTCCCTGGGATCTCTTCATCCAGACCTTAACCAACCTAGGCACCTGGGAACTGATGTCATCAGATATCCAGTGCTACTGGAATCTTTGGGTTTGGCCCTGTGTCAGTCTCAGGGAGCTGCCTAGAAGCTGGTGCTGGTAGCCGAAAATAAAAACAGCGGCCCTGAGGGTGACCTAGTGGTTGGAGGCAGGTGTGGGGTGTGCACTCTAGGCACAGGGGTGTGGTGGATAGACACAAGGGGGAGGGGTAGATGGGGTTTGGGTGGGCGGCCCTGAGGCAGACCTAGTGGTTGGAGGCAGGTGTTGGGTAGGTAGTCTAGGCACAGGGGTGTGGTGGATGGATACCAGGGGGAGGGGGGGGGCATGGTTGGATGGTGTAGGAAGCTGTGAGGGTAAACTTGTGGTTGGAGGCAGGTGTGGGGTAGTTAGTCTAGGCACAGGGTGTGGTGGATGGATACCAGGGGAGGGGGGGGCATGGTTGGATGGTGTAGAAAGCTGTGAGGTTAAACTTGTGGTTGGAGGCAGGTGTGGGGTAGTTAGTCTAGGCACAGGGTGTGGTGGATGGATACCAGGTGGAGGGGGGGGGGCATGGTTGGATGGTGTAGGAAGCTGTGAGGGTAAACTTGTGGTTGGAGGCAGGTGTGGGGTAGTTTGTCTAGGCACAGGGTGTGGTGGATGGATACCAGGGAAGGGGGGGGGGCATGGTTAGATGGTGTTGGAAGCTGTGAGGGTAAACTTGTGGTTGGAGGCAGGTGTGGGGTAGTTAGTCTAGGCACAGGGGTGTGGTGGATGGATACCAGGGGGAGGGGGGGGCATGGTTGGATGGTGTAGGAAGCTGTGAGGGTAAACTTGTGGTTGGAGGCAGGTGTGGGGTAGTTAGTCTAGGCACAGGGGTGTGGTGGATGGATACCAGGGGGAGGGGGGGGGCATGGTTGGATGGTGTAGAAAGCTGTGAGGGTAAACTTGTGGTTGGAGGCAGGTGTGGGGTAGTTAGTCTAGGCACAGGGGTGTGGTGGATGGATACCAGGGGGAGGGGGGGGGCATGGTTGGATGGTGTAGGAAGCTGTGAGGGTAAACTTGTGGTTGGGAGCAGGTGTGGGGTAGTTTGTCTAGGCACAGGGTGTGGTGGATGGATACCAGGTGGAGGGGGGGGGGGCATGGTTGGATGGTGTTGGAAGCACAAGGGGGAGGTGGGAACATTGATGGATGGGGTAGGAAGCTGTGTGGGTGACCTTGTGGTTGGAGGCAGGTGTGGGGTAGTTAGTCTAGGCACAGGGGTGTGGTGGATGGACACAATGGGGAGGTGGGGACATTGATGGATGGTGTAGGAAGCTGTGAGGGTGACCTTGTGGTTGGAGACAGGTGTGGGGCATGCAGTCTAGGCACATGGGCGTGGTGGCTTGGACGGACACCAGGGGGGAGGTGAGGGCATGGTTTGGGTAGGCGGCCCTGAGGATGACCTAGTGGTTGGAGACAGGTGTGGGGCATGCAGTCTAGGCACAGGGGCGTGGTGGCTTGGACGGACACCAGGGGGGAGGTGAGGGCATGGTTTGGGTAGGCGGCCCTGAGGATGACCTAGTGGTTGGAGACAGGTGTGGGGTATGCAGTCTAGGCACAGGAGTGTGGTGGCTTGAATGGACAGAAGAGGGAGGTGGGAACAGTACTAAGGGGTGAATGAGGCTTTATGGGAAGGAATCGACATGATAATATGACATCATACAAATTGCATCATGTGATATTGTATACAAATGGTAACTTTAGCTTAGTCAGACTGACAGCATCATATGATATCATATGATGACATGATATCATTTCATATCATATTGCCGTTCCCTTTGTATGGGTGGCTTGCTTGGACACAGGTGTGAGGTGGGCACATGAGTAGGGAACGGAAGTATGATATCATATGATATCATGTCATCATATGATATCATATGATGCTGGCAGTCTGACTAGGCTAAAGTTACCAGTTACATACAACAATATCAAATGATGAAATTTGCATGATATCATACGACATCATACTCACCTTTGGCCAACATCATATGATATGCCGATCCCTACACATAAGTGGGGTGGGTGAAGAAAGGGATGACGTAGGGACATGGAAGACCCCCCCCCCCCCCCCCCCCAGTAGCTTCTAGGCAGCATCTTGAGCTAGCCACTGAGCTGAAACCAAATATGCCAGCAGTTCTGGATAGCTGATTGCATTTGTTTTTAGGTAATAATGTAGTGTAATTGAATTATTGTAGTAATAATATTGTATGATTAAATTATCACTGTAGCACGAACTCAGGGCCCCGGTTAAACGATTGTTTGGGGCTCAGTTCATCAGTGCTTGTTCTTTGTAAGCCCTTCCTATACGGTTGGGCAAGTCCCTTTAGCCTATTTGGCCTACCCCTGGAGTGTAACAACATACAGGTGCACTAGGTCACATTTGGTTTGCTGTAATCGCCAGTCAGGGGAGCTGTCTAGAAGCTGTTGCTCGTAGCTGAGAAGAAAAGCTATGTATGAGACCAGCTTGATGAACCGGGTATGCACTGTTCTTCGTTTCATCTACGAACACCAGCATCTAGGCAGCTTCCTGAGCCAGCCTTTGGGCAAAGCTCACATAATTCAGCAGTTCTGGATTGGTGACGCTTTCAGCTTTTCGGCAGCTAAAAATAAAAGCTATGTGTATACTGTCCCCTGAAAGAACATTTCATCCATAGGCTGAGACCACTGCCCTTATGCTCTGCAGAAACTGTATGACAACCAGAGGAAGCAGAACGACAGAGCGTTTGAGCGATGGTGAGTCATATTCATGGTCATAGCTCTGCAAATGTAAGAGGTCGTGTATGTATGTATGTATGTATGTATGTATGTATGTATGTATGTATGCATGTATGTATTATTATGTATGTTATGTATGTATGTATGTATGTATGTATGTATGTATGTATGTATGTATGTATGTATGTATGTATGTATGTGTGTATGTATGTGTATGTATGTATGTATGTATGCTATATTCCAGGGGTAGGCCAAATAGGCTTAAGGGACTTGCCCAACCGTGACGGGAAGGGCTAAAATGAAAAAGCGCTGATGAATTTGGATGAACTGAAATATTTGTGTCAAGGGCTGTTAGGCCATGTCCAACATGTCCACAGTGCACGTACGGTTGCGTGTTTGCATATTTTGACAATAAATGATTTGATTTAAATGACCAATGTAACTCCCGTCTGACACAGACTGCGAGTAGCATAAACCTTAACCCCAAACCCCTAAACTTGGTCTGCCTGAGACTGCGAGTAGCATAAACCCTAAACCCTAAACTTGATCTGTCAGAGACTGCGAGTAGCGTAAACCCTAAACCCTAAACTTGGTCTGCCAGAGACTGCGAGTAGCATAAGCCCTTAACCCTTAACCCTAAACTTGGTCTGCCAGAGACTGCAAGTAGCATAAACCCTAAACCATAAACTTGGTCTGCCAGGGACTGCGAGTAGCATAAACCCTACACCCTAATCCCTAAACTTGGTCTGCCAGAGACTGCGAGTCCCATACAATGGAGTCCAATTGCAAGTTGCTTATTCTCCCGAGTTACTTACCCTCACCAGTTCACCAGTGCTTGTTTTGTACACAGCCCTTCCCAATATTGAGGTTGTGCAAATATATTTAGCCTATTTGGCTACACCTTAACCAGCTGGACTGTCAAACACACACATTTCCCCAGAGCACACAAAAATTCCATTGCACCACCACCACCCACCACCATCACTCACCACCACCACCACCACCCACCATCCAGGGAAAATAATGCTAAGAGGGTCTCCGATCTTCTTGCCGCATACCCCCGTACACAGTAAGAACCAGTGCTTTTAATTAATTTTTATTTAAATTACATTTTAATTAAAGTTATGTGGTATATCTATTCTGTACACATGAATGAATGAATTACATTACATTACATTACATGTTAAAGTCTACTTGACACCGCGAGGGTGTATGAGACTCTGTGCTTTAAACAAAAAGAAAAAGCACCCACAAAGCAAAAAACCCCATTACATCAGGGGTGTGTCGAGGACAAACAAACCAAACTCCCAACCACCGTTTTGGTGGCGTAGGTATTAAACCCTTAGAGCAGGACCCAGATCTCAACCACTTACAGTGGCGGAGGTAAGAAGCTAACAAATGAGAAGTCTCAAGAAGAAAAAAAAGGGATAATAAATTACGGTGCCACTAAGCAGTCCAGGGCTTCCTGTCTTGCTCTTCTACAAGTAGAAGATAGTCGGCTAGGTTGCTCCAAAAAGACTTAGTGCCATTTCCATTCATAAAGGTTCTGAATGTGGAATCGCAGAATTCCACATTCCATACGGTTAAGTCGGTATCCTCATGGACATGCCTATAAATATCTGTAAACAGATTCTGGTAGCGGAGGCGAATATCATTATAAAAAGGGCACTCAAACATATGCATTTCATCCTCAGTTTTTTGGAACCCACACATTTGACAGTGTCTCATTGAGCGAGGGATGTGTGCTCTATCCACCACCCTCATTCTTTCTGTGTTCAGCCAATGGGAACCCATTCTAAACTGTGCTATAGAAACGAATCTGATCCTGCTTATGTAAGGCGGATGTAAAGGGAATCAAGCCATTCTCATCATTGCTGTTGGCTGCGAACCATTTTTGGTATCGGAGGCGTTTAAAGCCAACCCTTCTCTCATCAGGGATGTCCTCTAACTGCATTGGTGTCACTTGGGTACTTAAACCTCCATGACTCAAAAACTTCAGACATAATACCTTCGACATCGACAGCCTCCAAAATGTTGATGTTTTTACTGGATCCTAGCTTGTGGAGAGCACAACGCAAGTCATGAACCCAGCCAGTGTTGGAGTCAAAAGATTCCTCAAGAGCCATTCTAATGAGATCCTCAGGTTCTTTATGTATGGTCTTGTTCCAGAAGCGCAAAGCTTGTTTAAGCCAAGCAAAACACAACGGGGTTCTACCCAGCTCTTCCATGATAATATTAGATGTAGTAGATTGGCAAACACCCAACATTTGTTTAAGTATACCTCTATGCCATTTCTCACAAGCATGGTCATTTGAGATAAGTGTGTTGTTCAGAATAGAAGGAGCCCACACCTCACAGCCAAAATTCAGGATAGGTTGTACAAGAGAATCAAACAGGTGGGTGAGAATATCAATATTGTATATCTCCATAGTATGGCATCGCCTACGAAGCATATGGTGTGCCTTTTGGGCCTTAGTGAGCATCCTAGAAAAAGCAGCTTTTGCACGATTGCTTGAGTCACCATCCACAAAGAGGGATCCCAAGTAGATAAAAGATAACTTGTAGAAAGTTGTGCTCCATCATAGACAAATTTGTAATCAGGATCCATGCGGGCCTCATCACAGAATTGTTTGTTGAAAACGACAATCTCAGTTTTCTTTATATTCACAGCCATCTTAGTAGCCTCGCAGAAATCTCTCAGGCAGTCAAGCATCGCTTGCATATCTGCCGGGGATTCTGCCATTATAGCTAGGTCATCAGCATAAAGTAACAGTTGCAGAATCTTTCCCCTAAGCTCAGCCCCTACATTTGGGAGCTTGGATTGGAGGAACGATTCAATTCTATCAATGAACAGACCGAATAGGAGTGGGGATAGGGGGTCTCCTTGTTTAACTCCTACAAGGGATGGAAAGGAGGATCCAATGTCCCCATGTAGGCGAACTTGGAAAACAACATGATTATACATGGACTTCAGAATGAATACATGGACTTCAGAATGAATGAATGAATAAATAGATAAATGAATAAATAAATAAGTTAATAAATAAATAAATATTACGGCCAGCCCGTTTGCTTTCACTGGGTTCAACCACCAAATAATTGTAGACATGATACTTATCGTACGTATGCTGGTTGTACGAGTCTTACAACTAAAATAAATAAATATAAATAAATGTTGCCGGTAATGAAATACTACACCCAGGGTGGTTCAGGAAGACCCCCAGGTCTGCGTCCTGAGACGCAACCGATTGTACAGCCTGCGCCCTGAGATGCAACCAATTTCATAGCCTGCGTCCTGAAACGTAACCGAAACAGCATAGTCCGTGTCCTGAGACGCAACCGACCCATAACCTGCGCCCTGCAACGCAACCAACCCACCGAAGCGGTACAAGGTAAGACCCAGTGCTTATATTTTTAGCTATGTGCAGCAGCTTCTAGGCAGCTCCCTTGACTGGCTATTTGGATATGAGCAGCAGCTGCTAGGTAGCTCCCTTGACTGGCTATTCGGCTACGAGCAGCAGCTTCTAGGCAGCTCCCCTGACTGGCTATTCGGCTACGAGCAGCAGCTTCTAGGCAGCTCCCTTGACTGGCTATTCGGCTACGAGCAGCAGCTTCTAGGTAGCTCCCTTGACTGATTATTTGGCTATGAGCGGCCGCTTCTATGCAGCTTCACTGACCGGCTAGTGGGCTATGAGCAGCAGCTTCTAGGCAGCTCCCTTGGCTGGCTACTCGGCTATGAGCAGCAGCTCCTAGGCAGCTCCCCTAACTTACTATTCGGCTATGAGCAGCAGCTTCTAGGCAGCTCCCTTGACTGGCTATTTGGCTACGAGCAGCAGATTCTAGGCAGCTCCCTTGACTGGCTATTCGGTCAAGAGCAGCAGCTTCTAGGCAGCTCCCTTGTCTGGCTATTTGGCTACGTGCAGCAGCTTCTGGGCAGCTCCCTAAACTGACGCAACCTAGTACACCCTGAAGCTGACACAATCAGTTATCCAGAACTGTTAAAGGGACGGGCTCTTATAAGGGAATAACCCTATGGGTTCCCTTACACAAGGGCCTTGGGGCATTGATAAGGAGCGTCGCTTTTTATAGCACTGGATAGGCTTATTCAGTGGGTTGATGAAACAACAGCATGGCTAAAGCTGTAGGATACTTCAGATACAAATTGCCCAGGTCTTATTATTCTCACCACCACCCGCCCCTCCAGAACACACCTCTCCACTTGCAAGAAGAGTACTGAGAGCATCAACACAGTTTTCACTCCTAATCATTCTCACCACCACGCACTCCACTTGTAAACTTGGGATACACCACAACCCCGCGGTCCTTACCTCACCACAACCCCACCTCACCACTTGCAGGCTGAGCCTTGAGAGCATCAACGCAGCCCTGGAGGATGGTAAGAGTGTGTTGTTGTAGTCTGCGAAACCAAATAAACCCAATTTAGTAGCCATTTTCCAGTATGTATGGTGCCTAAAACCGGGAGGGATTCCTTCAATCTCGTTCTGTGGCAGCTCGCACTAATTTCCAAAAATTGAAGAGTATGCTCACCGTTATTTCCTTCGTTTACAGTTTATTTTCTTTTCACAGTTGTTTAGTTAATATATTATATCAATTATACGCAGAAAAGAGCAATGTTTTGAATGTAGATGTTGCTGCAGAAGATGGCGAGCAGCCAGATCCAAGTAAATAAATAAATAAATAAACACAGGAATAAAGAGTACGCATTATTAAGAGGCGTGATGGAATAAGGTAAAAAAAATGCATGAAGGTTGAGGGGGGCAGCCCGTTTGCTTGCACTGGAGCCAACCACCAAGGACCCATGTATCCTATTTAAAGTTCAGTTTCTGCATGCTTATTCTTGTGCCGTCCTCCCACTCACGTTTTGTGTTTTTAGTTGTGAAAGGATTTTCACCCCAGTAGGTGGGTCTCCCGACACAAATCAGTGACCCCGAGGATTCAGTCCGAATGGCCAATGACCTTGTCCTCACGTTCACATCATGGCCCTGTATGTATGTATGATACAGTCCAGGGGTAGGCCAAATAGGCTTAAGGGACTTGCCCAATCGTATAGGAAGGGCTTAAAAAGAAAAAGCACTGATGAACAGAGCCCCAAACAATCGTTTAACCAACGGGGGCCCTGAGTTCGTGCTACAGTGATAATTTAATTATACAATATTATTAAATCATCATCTCAGTTGGGATGATAATTTAATTGTGTGATTATTTTCGCAGTTTTTATACATTGAATTAAGTATTTCCCTAAGTATTGGCCCTACACTATCACACTCACTCCCATGACTCCATCCCCACTCTTAAGCCCATGACCGGTACCGGCCATAGATACCTTGTCCAGGGTTTTCCGCTTTTGAAGCCCCCCCTTTTCATAGCTATCCTGGTTCTGGAGCCATCTGGCCAGTCTCCATTTGTAGCTATTCGCTTGGTCCGACCTTGCCCTTGCAACCATACCCACGAACATGTGATCATGAGTGCATATGAGGCATTGCGATGTGCTTATTATAATATAACATTTGTTTGTGAAGGGAGTATGGGCTGACGAGAGGTACACCTATCTGATTCTCTCCCTGTTGGCTCAAATTGGTGTGCAATACAACAACCTCCAACATGTACAACTTGGTGCGCTTGTTCTCTCCCTGTTATTCAGGTCCCCTATTGGCTCAAATTGGTGTCCAATACATTACATTACATCATCTTGTCCTCAACAAGCCATTGTTGACCCAAGACAAGCCCGATCCACATCACCCGGGGGGGGGGGGGGTGTGGGGGGGGGGCAGCGACTAATCCTCAAAATTAGACACAATATAACCTACATGTCCAACCTGGTGTGCTTGTTATCTCCCTATTCCAGGTTCCCTCGTGGCTAAAATTGGTGTTCAATACATTACATCACTTTTATTTTGTAGTTGTGAAAGGGCTGTCCTCAACAAGCCATTGTTGGCCCAAGAAAAGCCCGCTCCACAACATCCGGGAGGGGTCTTCCAACTAATCCTCACAATTAGATGCAATACAACAACCAACAAGATGTCCAAGCTGGTTTGCTTGTTCTCTCCCTATTAACAGGTTCCCTCTTGTCTCAAATGGGAGCTCAGTTCGACAACCTCCAACGTGTCCGCCGGATTATGGACGGCCTCTCCAACCAATTTGGCGGTGCTGGGGCAAAGAAATAAGGCGGTTGTCACCAGACACGTTGTGGCAGCATATCGCGCCAGCTCTCCACTTGCTTGTGAATATAACCCTTCCTGGCAGCCTACAATCATTTTCATTTTTCTTCTCTTGAGGGTGTCTTCTTTTTCATGGTTGATTTTAACTGATGCCGGTACCTGTTCATTTGCAGAAAATACCATTACACATTGGGGTGCCCAATGTGTACAATGGGCACAAGGTTGGGCAAGTCTCTATAAATTCTAATTGGGTAACCCCTGGATACATACACATACATACAGTTGTCTAGTGTTTGAGAAGAGCATTAAGCAGCGGACATTAGACGTGCTGAGAATGCATATTACACCAGATTTCTTCTGTTGCAAAACAGCACAAGGCAGTTGGCCTCGGGCACATGTGTGCAAATCATATTGCATCACCCATCAGGTGTTTCAAACCAGCATAAGGCACCTGGCATCAGACACGTTGAGAGCGCAAATATAAGCTGTCTTGCTTTGCAAAACAGCAAAAGGTAGTTGGCCTCGGGCAAGTGTAAACAGAATATTGCACCAGCTGTCTTGTGATGCAAAACAGCATAAGGCAGTTGGCCTCGGGCACATGTGTAAACAGCATATCGCCTAAGCTGTCTCATGCAGCAAAACAACATAAGGCAGTTGGCCTCAGGCACATGTGTAAACAGCATATCGCCTAAGCTGTCTCATGCTGCAAAACAGCATAAGGCAGTTGGCCTCAGGCACATGTGTAAACAGCATATCGCCTAAGCTGTCTTGTGCTGCAAAACAGCATAAGGCAGTTGGCCTCAGGCACATGTGTAAATAGCATACTGCAGCACCCATCAGGTAAACAGCAGAAAGCACCATACATGTGGAAACGGCAGATTGCATGATACCACTACACCAGGCATCTGGGAAACATCAGAAGTAGTCAAGGCTAATGGAAGCAGCATTTGCAGTTGCTAGGAGTGATAATGTGATGTGTATAATTGCCCTACGCAGGGGCCTGTCTTGGGCCAGCAATGGCCTGTCAATGACAATGTGGTGTAACGTAATGCAATGTAATTATTGGCCATTAGCTCTACACACGGGCTTGTCTTGGACCAACAATGGCCTGTCGTTGACAATTTAATGTAATGTAATGTCTGGCCATTAGGTCTACACACGGGCTTGTCTTGGTCCAGCAATGGCCGGTTGATGACAAAGTAGTGTAACGTAATGTAATGTAATTTCTGGCCATCAGCTCTACGCATGGGCTTGTCTTGGGCCAGCAATGGCCTGTCGTTGACAATGCAATGTAACGCAATGTAATGTATGGCTATTAGGTCTACACACGGGCTTGTCTTGGGCCAGCAATGGCCTGTCAATGACAATGTGGTGTAACGTAATGCAATGTAATTATTGGCCATTAGCTCTACACACGGGCTTGTCTTGGGCCAACGATGGCCTGTCGTTGACAATTTAATGTAATGTCTGGCCATTAGGTCTACACACGGGCTTGTCTTGGTCCAGCAATGGCCGGTTGATGACAAAGTAGTGTAACGTAATGTGATGTAATTTCTGGCCATCAGCTCTACGCATGGGCTTGTCTTGGGCCAGCAATGGCCTGTCGTTGACAATGCAATGTAACGCAATGTAATGTATGGCTATTAGGTCTACACACGGGCTTGTCTTGGGCCAGCAATGGCCTGTCAATGACAATGTGGTGTAACGTAATGCAATGTAATCATTGGCCATTAGCTCTCTGATGAAATCATGAGTCTGAACAATCAGTCATCCAGCATTTAATTTCACCCGGCTGTTCTGGCATGCCGCTGAAATGCTGAAAGGAACCTTGGTTTGGTTTGGACTGATTACTTATTCGAAATCTGCGTTCCGCAATTGTGTTTTGAAATTCACCGCTTCATTGTCGAAGCTTGCAGCGAATTCTTCGTCTAGTGATTTAAAGTACCTCCCTCTCTTAACTTACCATACCTTACCTTTTAAAGTACCTACCTTAACTTAACTTAGCTTAACCTAACTTGACTTAAAAAGTACCTACCTCTACCAGCTTTCTGGCTGCTCTCCGCATGCAGGCAGAGTAGACGTGGTCAGTAGTAATGATAACGCCTGGTAGGGCGTAGTAGTAAGGGAGCCTTGACTTACAGCAGCAGAGAACGGGCTGCTACTTAAGCTGGACAAAGCTACCATGGCGGTTGACGGCGACCGCGAACACTGAAGCGCACCCGTAGGGATTCGAACGTACCTTCTCGTTTTGACGTGCTCTACCATTGAGCCAATCGTCGAAACGGGATACGCTGTTAGGATAAACGCTACAACAGCACATTCCGGAGTACACAATGCAACACTGGTTAAGTAGCAACAAAACTGTACCGGTTGTGGTCGCTTTTGAAGGGTAAGTCGCAAAAGCTACTGCACCCACGACCTAGACCTCAGTACCCAACCGTACAAGGGAGAGAAGAGGGGACGCACTGGTGCCCATGCAGAACGCAACATCCGCAAGCCTAGTCCCCAGACCCACTCGCTGTTTATGCTATGCCAATGAAATCTGCTATCTCAGCCTGCCTTGTAGTGCGATTACAAGGTAATACATACATACATCTGCACAAGCAGAACAATACACGGCGAGCAGTGCAAGGTGAGCCTAACAAAAACATGTACACACATGCATACATACATACATTCAAGTGACAAGTTGAAGGCAATATCAGGCAGTGCAACAATCAGAATGCACAAAGCAGGTGTGCGCCCAAGGTGCTTGTATCAATGAGGCCTGGTTATGTTGTCTGCAGGCGCAGTGAACCGGTTCACCAACAGACAACTGCCTCAAAGATAATGCCCCACACATCCTTGGGTTGATGCTGAGGCATGCTAGTGCCAATGCACATGCAAATGCAAACAGAACCAACTAAGGATTCAGGCGGCTGCAGTGGAAGATTTTGACAAACATCCTTGGACACGAAAAGAGGTGTAAAAGCTATGTGACATCGAGATAAAGGCTCACGCAATACAAACAAACATACATACATTTGAATAGGCAGAACAGAACACGGTGAGCAGAGCAATATGAGCGTAACAAAGGTGGCTGGTTTCTGAGGTGACAAACAAGGACAGTTGGCTTGGCACCAGAGAACACAGTGAGCAGTGCAACGTGAACCTAACAAATATGGCTGGTTCCTGAGGTGACAAACAAGGACAGTTGGCTTGGCACCAGAGAACACAGTGAGCAGTGCAACGTGAACCTAACAAAAATGTATGAATCCTGGAGAGCTCCCGTTGATAAGACCTGGCCTAGTCGTCTGTTGCCCATGGTGTACCAGCTCACGCAGCAGACGACAGTCTTATCAACACTGCACCATGGGTCTCCAGGTTGAAAGTAAGGTAAGCAAGGCAAGGCATACAACCAACTTAGGTTTTCGGGATCCAGAATCATGTGGGTCTCGCTTGAAAATTCGTGAAAAATTTGCGATTCAACAAGTTGCAAGTCACATCCTAGACTGTGAGTAGCGCCTAACAAACAGAGGAGGGGCTGTACCGCCACTGTACAACCGGGTCGATAAGGTAACAAGCAGAACTGAGGGTTGACGCACTTGACAAACGTACGCACACCCCCGCAACTCCCCCTGGGTGCACCTAGGGTAAGGGTAAAGTCAAAGGCCAGTGGTTCGTTTACCACGGCAAACCACCAATAGCAAAAGCTACTGCACCCACAACCTAGACTATAGCACCAAACCCGCCAAGAAAGAGAAGAAGGGGCGCACTGGTGCCCAATCAGAACGCAACGTACATAAGCCTATACATCCACCCATCCTAACTTAACTGAAAAGTCACGAAACTGTCATAAGGCCGGCAAATATAACGGTTTGAGACCCTATTGATTGGAGTTGTAAGGAGATGAGAAGAAGAAGCAAATATCATTAAATCGTCAAATATCATTAAATCGTCATCGTGGAGTACCCCAAGGCGATAAGGCAAGCGAATAAAACGAAACTGGAGTAATCATGCTCTCCATAATATTGTGACTTGGCTTGGTTTTGTTTAATTCTTGTTATGACAGTGGTTTCATTCAATTATTGTTATGATACCTGTAGTAAAATTGGTTCTGTTCAATTATTGTAAAGAAAGTGTGATAGTCCTAATATCTGTTTGGTTATGTGATGTAACTGATATACAAATTGGCAAAGAGTGTTGGCTATCGAAGCGACAGGTGGCACCGGAATCGAGTGCAGCGGACCTACGACAGGGTTAAGACAGGGCCCAGGGCCAGTTAGGGCCAGGGTTACATGCTGTCAACACGAAAAATAAACGGAACGTGTGACTGAAGGCTCCTGCCCCCCAAGGAAGGGGGGACTCTGCACCAAAAAAGTCAGACCTCAAACCGCAGCAACAACTCGGTAGTGTAAACTGTAGTCCTCCTAGCTGTGCTGGCTTATTGCACTCTTTTTGGTTGTCTGTCTCTAAGAGAATAGTTGATAAGTTGGAAGAACCCCAAGAAGTTGCGGAATTGGTTGTCTTGGGTCAACTCTGGCCTGTCTATGACAATGTAATGAATGCATGAATGCATGGATGAACCATGTGAAATATTCAAATATTTACTGTGTTGACTTCTCCCATGGCCTACTTGCTTTCTGATGGTGAAGTCATTGGTGCTTGTGTGGTGGTGGTCTTGGAGTGGTGAGGTGGTGTGGGTGTGTGAGTGGGTTGGGTTGGGGGTTGTCTTGCTGCTTGGTATGTGTTAAATTACAAGCCGAGTCCCAATCCAGGGCTGATACCGCTATCTATATGCAAATGTTGTTGGTTAGTAAGGTCTCCTTCCTAGACATAAACCACCCTTCATACCATGAGTTTATCTAGATATCAAAACCTGCATATAAACATGGGCTCACCCCAAGCCTTGAAGGTCCAAGGTGGGCAGTTGTGGTACAAGGTTCCTGGCCCATGAACTCGGCGAAACAGGTCGTGAAAGTGCACCTTCATGATTCATATAGGCCTTGTCGGGCCTAGCAGACAGTTGCTGAGCGAAATTGGGCCCCGTATCAAGACGAATTCGACCGCAAAAGGGGATTCGTACTTTTCCCAAGTAGTGGTTCTTCGCTTCCTAGACGTGGCATGCGGCTAGCAACAATCAGAATGACTTACTATTAATCGTTTAGATAATTGCGCTCCGTAGAGTTCCTTGAAGCGCGCAGTGGGTGGAGCTCATTGTACAAGTCAGTTTTTATTTCTTAGGGCCTTACACGCTCAGTGAGGAAACTTGCGATCCATAGGAGAATGTATTATATTGTATGCATGAGGGGATAGCTGCAGCAGCGCTTTACTGAACTCGTTTTTTTCGAAAAACAACCAGCTGCTACAGCCTCTGGCTACAGCAGACCATGCCGAACCACGTCAGATACTAGCGCTATCCCCCACAACCTCTACTCACTTCGGAAATTCGGCACCATATTTGGGTGAGCTGAGGGGGTCACAAGCCCTAGACATAAATGCTATTTTACCTCACTGCCGAACACCTCATCAGCAATAACAATGCATTGCGCCGATCGGATGCCAGCGCATTTTTTTCATTTCTGCTTCTGCATCTTCGATGGTTTCAACAATTGTACGGACGAACGAGAGAGCTGCAGTGCCAAGAGCTGCCACATGCTTATCGGCGCAAAGAAGCTTCGGACAAGGCTAGGTTGTGTGAGATCGATCGAACGACCAGCTTGGTTCAGCCGTTGCGAGCTGTACGTCACGGCCAGCGTCCGACCGCATGCGAATCGAAGTTCGAACAGCACAGCCGGTCTACAAGGTTCAGTGCCATGACTCACGATGCTCCTGACGAGGACGGTCACTCATGCACGCTCGTGTTCAAGTTCTACAAGGTTCTGGGCGAATCCACGCATGGAATGGGGGATCTCGTTTCCGTGCGCACCGCATATCACAAGCCCGGCCGGAATCATCCTGCCCGGGTGCTGATCCTCGGACCCTTCCGAGAGTCTCGCTGGCTATAAAACTGGGAGCCTATGCCGTTATCAGCAAACCGGCTCTTGATCCCATAAGCGAAGATCGCAATCCCTGCCCATTCAGTCGATATTCCAGACACCAGTTCAAAAATGATGAGGCCAGGCTACATTATGGTGGTAAGTCTGACGAGTTTACTGTTAGCACGCAGCGTCCAGCCAGCTGAAAAGCATCCCGATGGTGCTGGCATACGCGTTCGCTCGCTCCGCACGCTCGCTCGCCCACCACTTCCCAGCCCAACCCCCATATTTACCCAGCCGGCCAGCCCCACCGTGCCCAAACCCAAATGACACCCTGTGACATCCTCAACAACCAAACCTCGAAAATGCACTTGCATTCTCATCACTTAATATTTTTGTGTCATGTCAGATGTGTACTGCAGCTTTATTTTGGGCAACCCACACCATGGTGCATCTACTGGAACATTCAAACTATTCAGGAAGCCCTCATCCGCACCCCGCACCCACACCCTCAAAGCTAATTATCACCCCTCACCCTCACCCCTCACCCTCACCTTCCTACTCCAAGTCAAGCTCTTTAGCCTGCTGCAGAAGTGAACATCAGAAGCACACAACTCACAAACTCCCATTGCACTGATACCTGTCGACCTGTTGCCTTCCTAGCTTGCACCCTCACCTTCAGTCAAGCTCCCCAGCCTCTTGCACAAGTGAGCATTACAAGCACACAACTCACAAACTCCCGTTACACTGACGCCACACTGACGCCTCTCGGCCTGTTGCCTTCCTAGCTTGCACCCTCACCTTCAGTCAAGCTCCCCAGCCTCTTGCACAAGTGAACATTACAAGCACACAACTCACAAACTCCCATTACACTGACGCCTCTCGTTCTGTTGCCTTACTAGGTTGCGGCCATCCTTTTCTTCGAAGCATCCGATGCCAGGAAGACAGTCGCCAGCAACTTGCAAGACCTCACGACTGGTGCCTTGAGCGGCTTTTCGCTGAACCGCGATAACCTTGGTAACCTTTTCAACCCCTTGGGCTTGCAGCCAAATTTTCAGTGAGTCACAGATATCTTTTGCACCCTTTTTGCACCCTTTTTGCACCCCTACAGCACACGTCCCACCCCAGGGGGGCTGACTCGAAGCATCTATTGCAATTTCAAATTTCGCATTATGATTTCAATTTGACACTCGACACTTTTGACACTTGGCACTAAGTTCGATATTGTGTTGTGATATATGTTGTTTGAATTTGTGTTGTCCTTCATGTTGTTTCAATTTGTGTCGTACCAGGCATTTATATGGATGGTTACATTTGAGTGGTTACATTTGAGTGGTATTTAATTCATAGGTCTATAATTATGTAGTACCTCGTTGGGTTTTAATTCAGCAGCATTTGTGGAAGTGGCATACCACCAAGACTCCTCGGGGGCCACTGTTCACGGCTACAAATGGCAGACTGAACGAGATTTGATCAAACTGACATGATTAGATGAAATTACAAATTTGAAAGGAGGGTCTGAATGTCTGTTGCACCTGACACTTTATCTGTTGCACCTGACACGTGTTGTTCTGTTGCTGTTGCATCTGCTGTTACACCTCACACTTGTATCTGTTTCCATCGCTCCTTGAAGGCCACTGTTTACCACTACAAACGGCAGACTGAACGAGATTTGATCGAACTGACATGATTATTTCAAATTTGAAATGGGTGTTGAATGTCTGCTGCACCTGGCACTTGTATCTGTTGCAACTGACACTTGTTGTTCTGTTGTTGTTGCTATGATACCTGCTGTTGCACCTGAGACTTGTTGTTCTGATGCCGTTGCTGTTGCTGTTGCTGTTGCTGTTGCACCTGCTGTTGCACCTGACATTTTTTCTGTTTCCGTCGCTTCCTGCAGGCCACTGTTCACCACTTCAGACGGCAGGCTGGCTGCGGTTCAGGCCGCGGTGCCCGAGCTGCTTTTTAGCCTCCCTACCCTCAATATCATCCCCCCCATCCCCGGCGTGCCACAACGTTCAACCTCGAACGCCCTGCCAGCGGAGATTTCTAAAATCCTGGGATATGATGAGGACGGAAACCCCCTCGATAACACTGGGGCTGAGGACCCTACGGCAGCCGAGGTAGGTGAACTTGATGAATGTCTTCCAGACCAACGACCCGCACCCACACATACCCAGGCAGGGCAGTGCCCCAACCCACACCCACACAATACCCAGCAGGGTAGTGCCCACACACACATACTTTGGCAGGGGCGTTCACCCCCACCCATGCACCATGGCAGTGCCCCCCCTACCCTTGCAAAGCTATGAGAAAACACGTGGGAGTTCACGTCAGCCATAGCTTTTCTTTCCAGCTGTGGGCAGATGCCGAGCAGCCTCACTAGGCTAGAGCCACGTTACACATACTATACCCACCAGACCCACAGACATATCCATACCCACTATCTTACCCACAAACATATCCATACCCACCATACCCATACCCACAAACATAACAAGGTCCTAATTAAAAATCAACTCCCATCCCCTGTGTGTAGGGAACGGCAGCATGAAATCATATGGTCATCAATTATACCGGTAGTCTGACTAGGCTAAATTGACTGTACAATAGCATATGATGCAATTGGCCATATGATGCAACTTATCATACCTTGGGGTGGGGGGGTGGGTCCGCCCACCAGCCTTGCTGACGTCATGATAGACCTTGTGCCCGGCGTAGGTAAAGCGGTGCCTTCACGGTTTCCTCACTCAGACCGTGTCTGACTTTTTATGGCGTTTCGCGTCTCCTTCCCGCCACCCTCACTAAAACATCCCTATATCGTCTTTGGTCAACCTCATTTGATATGCCGATAGGGACCGTCCTCAATATCATATGCTGCAATTTGTATGAAATCATCTGATATCATTCTCGCCTTTGGTCAACCTCATATGATATGCCGGTCCCTACCTGTATGTGCCACCATCGTCCTCAATATCATTCGTTGCAATTGTATTATGTCTTATGAATTTATCATATCATACTCGCCTTTGGTCAACCTCACATGATATGCCGGTCCGTACCTGTATGCAGGCTGCTTCCATCGTCCTCAATATCATCCCCCAGTCCTTCAACTTGGCCGATCATATAATCGTCAATTATCCCGGCAGTCTGACTCGGCTAAATTTACTATTATGTACAACATCATATGATGCGATTTGTCATAATATCAAACTGTATACATTGTCAACATGATATGCTGGTCCCTACCTGTGTGCAGGCTGCTACCATCGTCCTCAATATCGTCTCCCAGTCCTTCAACTTGGCCGCCGGCATCTTGTCTACTGTAGCCGGTGGTACTGCTTCTGCTGCTGGTGGCATCAGCCTTCTGCTCGCTGAGTACTCTTCCATTGTTGACCCCATCTTCCTCGGCTTGGAGGCTGACTCATTCTACAGGGTGAGCACATGTGAACACAAACACATACTATTCACACATACACACATACTTTTCACACAAACACATACACACATTATCCTAACGATCACACACCATTGTTGACCCCATCTTCCTCGGCTTGGAGGCTGACTCATTCTACAGGGTGAGCACATGTGAACACAAACACATACTATTCACACACACACACACACACACATACTATTCACACATACACACATACTTTTCACACAAACACATACACACATTATCCACACGATCACACACACTCGTTCTTGACACACACACAAACACACACACATACATACGCACATCATTCACACAAAGTCACACACACAACAGTAGGTCCCAACAACAATAACAGTACATCCCAACAACAGCAACCAACCAACAACAACAACAACAGTAGATCTCAACAACAGCAGCAACCAGCAAACACCACCAACAGCAACAACAACAGCAACCAACAACTAACAACAACAAAAACAATAAGTGATACACAAGATTGTTGTTCAATCTCAGTGCCCCCCCCCCCCCCCCCCCCCTCCTCTTGCCGCCACCCACCCTCAATCAAACCATCCTCACGTCACTCCACACAAGTCCATGTACCCCCCCCCCACACACACACACACACACACACACACACACACACACACACACACACACAAACACACACACACACCCCACCCCACACACCCAGCCAGCTTCCACCCAGCTTCCTAACTAACGCACGTCCTGTCATTTCACCCCAGGGCTTGGGGTCTGAGGCTCAGGCTGCGAGGGAGGCTACGGTGGATAGCTGGTAAGAACCCTGGTTTGTCAGATGCATACAATACCTACTGTGGGTCAGATGTCAGATTGTCAGATTGTCCATTTACTAATATAGATGTCCTACTGCAGTGGGTCAGTTGTCAGAATGTCGATGCATACAATACCTGCAGTGGGTCAGATGTCAGATTGTCAGATTGTCCATGCATGTATACCTGCAGTGTGTCTACTAACATGTATGTCCTGCTTCAGTGGGTCAGTTGTCAGAATGTCGATGCATACAATACCTGCAGTGGGTCAGCTGTTAGTGTATCAGATTGTCCATGCTAGTAACACCTGCAATTTGTCTACTTATATATATGTCCTGCTGCAGTGTGTCAGATGTCAGTTTGTCAGTTGCTCACAGGATGTAGCCTGGCGCAATTATTGTGTCTGGATTGAGTTCATAGCGTTGCTCACAGAATGTAGCCTGGCGCAATTATTGCGTCTGGTTGTCCATGCATACAATACATGCAGTGTGTCGGATGTCAGTTTGTCAGACTGTCCATGCATACAATACCTGCAGTGGCTACTAATAGTACCGTAGAAGGCCCAATATGCGAAGAAGTAGAAGAAGAAGAAGAAGAAGAAGAAGAAACAGAAGTATTTCTTCTGGTAGATCATGCTACAGACGACGAGCAGCCAAATTGCTAGCTGGAGCCATGTTACCACAAGTAGAGTAGTAGGAGGAGGATATCTCTCCCCACACCCCACCCCACACCCACACCCCACCCCACCTTACCCCACACCCCACACACCCGAGCAACATGACCTACATGTGGAACAGCTATCCACTGTGGACCAGCCATTCACTCCTGTAAATACGTTGTTGCTTTCTGACATGCAGCTTACAAAGAAAAAACATCCTAACCAACCCTTGTCACTTCATCCCCATAGGTCAGAGAACTTGAAGAGGATTGCTGACCTGACTGCTGCCTATGGCCCTAGATCGTGAGTCCTGTTATTTTCAATGTTAATGTTTCTGCCATAGATGGGTAGTAGCCTTGTTGGCTGAAGCCATTTCACAAGAACAAGTTGCTCAAAGTCGCATAGATGGGTAGTAGCCTTTTTGGCTGGAGCCATGTTCCAAGAACAAGTCGCGTACATGGGTGGCAGCCTTGTTGGCTGAAGCCAAGTACAAGTTGCACATTAGTCGCCTAAGGACTGTCTGTCTGTTTGCCTGTCTGTCTTTCTTGTCCCATAACGGACTAAACTTGTGCAATGTTGAAGAGAACAGTGTGAAGTTGCCCTTGCTTATCCATGAAAGTTTGAAGAGGTCGGATCAAGTACATTGTGAGCTCGAGCTCAAGTTTAGCTTGGGTTTAGTGTAGGGTAATGCAAAGCGCGCGCGGCAGCGCGGTTTTGCGCACGCTTTTTGAGCCTCACAGCGCGTTTCACGCAGTTTTGTCAACTCCCTGTGGGTGCAGCGCGCAGTTTTTGCGCTTTTTGCACTACAATGCGCTGACCAATTTGATGTTTGTGCGCTGTTAGCGCTGACCAATTTGACAAAATGTAGTACCCTGGTTCAGTGGGGTTCAGTTCACCAGTGAACTGTTTTCTTAGGTAGGGCAAGACTATTTAGCCTATTTGTCTACGCCTTTTTATTGGATGTGGATATCATACATACACAACCCAATGTGTGTATATAAATGAATATATAATTTAGATAATAAATTTACCAGGAAAAAATGAATAACCCAATGAACTCACATCAAACTCCATGAAATGAAAAACCCATTAAAACCCCATTTGAACCTCATTGAACCTTATGAAAACCCCACTGAACCCAAGCTGATGCATATGAACCTCACACGACGCAGGGGAGTTGCTGGCGACCTCTTTACGGCCGCCACTGGCAACCTTGGCAGCGGCAGCATCATTAGCTCCATTGCAAGTGGTGAACTCATCACCCAGATCGCTGAGCAACTGGGCAACCTGGACAGGGCGGCTAGGCTAATCCAAACTATCTCTGGCCAATTCGGTGGAGCAGCCAAGTAAACAAGTTTGGAGGAGCCTAACTTGAGCGGATAATGGGCTCCTTGGTGTCGTCAGATATGATCAGATCGTCAGCCATGTTGCTGGCTGGAGCCACGTAACCAACAAGTTAAAACAAGTTGACTATCTGTAGTGACAATATGCTGTCTGTATGTAGTTGTCCATGTTGTGTGTTTAGAAACTGTCTTCCTACCAAGCTTTTATTATTGCTCCACTGCCCCCCTTCCCTCTGCCTTGCCCTCTGCCAGCAGCCGGCCAGTACCTGCACTAGTTGAAATGGTAATTGTATAATATAGGTGACGAGCATATGTTGGCAATAGTACTGCATGCAGTACTGCTGAAAACTGTGTGAAATTCACTGATCCACATCAAAGTGTGATGCAGAAATGTTTTGTCCGTGACTTGACTTTTCAGTCTGGCTGTAGGTCCAAGTTATATATAAGACTTGTGGCTGGGTGGCTGCAGGATATGTGACATGGCCTAAAAGCTACTACCGTAGTTGAAGGCCCTGTGAATTTCTCCCTGCCATATCACCACACGTGATTTGTAATACTTAGGTAAATCTCACATGGATTTTGAGTGACTTGTTTGAAGTGGTGTTTTGCAGCCTAGGCTGTCGGCCATCCTTCCTTCTGTATTTGGTTTGGAACCATTGTGTAACAATAATGTCAGTTGAATGGATCGACCTCTCATTCGGTACTCATGGTTATATGGCTCCGGCCTTTCAGACTGCTTGCCGTTTGCGGCAGCAACATAATTCAAATCAAAGCATTCTTATCAAAATATACAGAATATCCAATCCCCGCCTATGCCGAGGCTGGTAAACGATGGCAACTTCTCAATAATTCCAACCTCTGGATTGCACACCAATCAAGAATGAATACTAGACCTGGGTTCCCGCGCAGGAGACCGTACAGAATGCGACAGCATGGAAATAATATCATTTGAGTCCTGGCACACACCGACTCACTGATAAATTGGAGTGCCAGTAGACTCAGTAGGAGTACGAGTCGATTGTAGTGCAGTACGAATAGAGTCTAGTATTCATTATCAAGGTAGAGGAATCATTTTGTTCTCAGTTTGGAAAACCAGGTTATAACCAGAAAGTTGACTGGTATCATTTACATTTGAGTCTTTGCAAGTGCGTCCCAAATAGTTACAACCGTGAAAATAGCATGCATGTGATACGACTGGAACAAGTGGCAACTGGCAAGTGCTACAACTTGCTTATACCAGGGTAACTCGGCTTGTCCTTGTGGCACACACATGCCCGCTTTGCTTACAATTTACTCGTCCGAACCCAGGCGAGAGGGAGAGTGTTGGCGCAAGGATGTGTCTGATGTTCTAAAGCTTCTGTCCTCCCGTGATTCCGTGAAGACTCCCAAGAAGACTCCCTTACCCTCTACATCTTTATAGGGTTAGTTTTGATATAACTTGGTTACATCACAAGCCGGGGGCTTGCTCATGTAGCATAGTATAACTTGTTTTGTTTGTTTTTTAGTTGTGAAAGGATTTGCACCCTAGGAGGGCAGGTTGAACTGTTTTACTGTCGGCTGCCAGAACAAGGGCAGGCTATACCGCCAGCCAGCTATTCGAGTGCACTCGCACGTACGAAGGTATGAACAGTCATAGCATGCAAGTTGAGCCAGGGTTGTTCAGAACAGAGATGCAGAGTTCTCCGGTTCAGAACGCTGCTTCCTCCGTCGCAGACACAACGCCCAAGTGTTTGTTGCATCGGAGTGTGTAACGTGGAGAGGGTCCGGTGACCAGAAGGAAGGGTCGGTTGCGTCCCAGGACACAGGCTATACAATTGGTTGCGTCTCAGGCAGTAGAGATGCGACCTTTTAAGTACCTGGTTAGAGCTTTGAAACCTTAAATAGTCGACTGGGAAAAGGTGGAGAAATTCCTATTCGCAGATCAATTTCCCTTTTACTGCAGTGTTGGATGCCACTGTTACTGCACCATTATATGCTCAACAAATTCTACAGCCCCAAATTGTTGTGGGTGAAGTACATATAGTGTTGGAACGCGTTGGATAGAGCACGGTGTACTGTGCACAATTGTACACAGGTTCCTGTCATATGTTATTACAGCCATGACTTTCGGGTGGGGGGGCTGCGTCGTAGTAGATTGATGAGGGCGGGTTGCACGACAATAGCAGTAGTGCAATGCCAGGGTCAAGCTTGACTGAGCTCGAAGCAAGCTTTGAGGCACCGGTCCCCCACGAGAAATTATAATAATAGCATGAGTCTCAATGAGACTCGAATCAGCTATCATACTGATCAGAACAGATACTACACTTGATTTTAGCCAAAAGGCCGAGAAAGGTAGAAGATATAGGGAGCACCGAAGATCATGATCCAGGCGAGGTGTCGGTGCGCGCAACGGAACGATGGTGGGCGAATCACTGCCGATGAAACTCTGGAGTCTGGACTGGGTGCTCCTCAAGATCTGGGGCGAGGGCCGGCGCTGCCTTCATGAAGGTTGAGCTCGAAGTTTGGATCAGCAGTTGCAGCGCACTTGCCATCACGCACCAAGCACACCAAGAGCATCTAGCGATAGCATCTATGCATGTAGGTTTAGCTGTTCATATACGTGCTGGGGAGGGGGGGGGTAAGAGTTCGATACATCCATTTGCTCTGGACGTGGGCGAGGATCGCTGTTGTAACGATCCGATGGAGGCGGGGAGCTGAGGAGAAGCTGTGACAAGCTGGAACAAACTCGCACCATCGCAATTTGCAGCTTGTTTTTCGCGATTGCAAGACAGCAATCGAGAGCTGCCAAGTCTGCGAGAAACTGAACTTAGACCTTAACCAGCAAACCCGAGCTAGCTGATGCACACCATGACCGTTATTGTTTCAACGCCCGGCTCCTCCTCCGTCACTGTGTCGATTAAGTCTACTCACAATCTGACACGATCCAGAATATATTGATACCGATCATTCTATCTTACTAACTTTTCCTTGGAGCAATGACGAACGCCCCAACTAGTCACGGTATCATCAGCGGCTTCCAAGAAACAATGATCTCGATACATAGCATTGTCCCATCCACAGCTTTATCCAGTTCGATTTGGCGACAACTCATCCGAGGCTACTCTTGCAATTTCGCAAAATCCCCTGCAGTTGACTGAATTCGCATTGCGTACTTGCACTCGAGGGTTTTAGCAGTTTGAAGCTCGACATCTTTTATAGCGGCTTGTGCATTGATTATCTTGGATTTCTTCTGACGCCAGAACAATCGCACTTGGTGCGCAAGGACAAATCGTAAGCAAGTCAACACACAGCAGCCATGCAAGCGTCTCGTGTTTCCGCCCTGTTGCTGGTAAGGATCGCGAATATTAATTGTTGTGTTTAATTGTGCAGCACAAGAATTGAGACTGCCAGAGAGAATATAGCAAACAAAAAAGAATTCACGAATGTGTCTATTGCTTTCGCGATTTTCTGTTGCTCTACTGAAGATGATTAGATGTCGAGCAGTTTTGAAGTCACATAACCATTTGGCTTCTGATTTTCTTTTTTTCTTTCCCGCATTTTGTGTTGCTCTGCTGAAGATAATTGTATGTCGAGCAGCCTTGCAGTCATACAACCATTTTGCTTCTAATTTTTTGTTGTTGCTTTCGCGTTTTTTCTGTTGCTCTGTTGAAAACGATTTTTATTGAGCAGCCATGTAGTCACATAACCATTTTGCTTCTGATTTTTCTTTTTTCTCTCAAGTATTTTTTGTTGCTCTGCTGAAGATGAAAAGATGTCGAGTAGCCTTGTAGTCATAGAACCATTTTGCCTCCGGTGTTTTCTTATTTATTTCACGCATTTCAGCAGGATTCAGCTTCGATTGGTGTATCTTTTTCGCAAAAAGCAGGGAGTTCCATAGGCTCCTTAATTTTCTTTTCTTCGCCTTCTCGGCCCGAGGAAGTGAATACAATTATAATTGGGGAGCTTATACTGATCGTGTGAGAAATTTGAACTGCATGCAAATTTGAACTGCAACATGGGAACAAATGTAAACGTAGTTGCTGGGGTGTTCGATTGTCCATAGGGTAAAAGAGAAATATTACAATGGCCACTTATCCTGGCAGTGGAATCACCACCGCCCCCAAGGGAACGGACTCGAGACATTCACTGTCTTCCGGCAGTGAGGCTCGAACTCCCGCAGGCGTAAGCTGTACCTGCGGTGTCTGGAACATACAGCCCTCCAGACTGGAGGGTATTGTCCGACAGTGCGACAATATCCAGGAGTCTATGCTTGGCATGAGCCCGTTTTGACGCATTGCCCAGTCTGGAGGGCGGTATGGTCCAGACCCGGTCGTTAAGGCTTCGGCGACTGGAATTCGAGCCCCGCTGCCGGAAGACGGCGGGTGGTTTCTAGAGTCCGACTTTAGGGCGGTGTTGTTTCACTGTTAGTACATGAGCCCCTTGTAATCTTTGACGCATGGCTCAATGGTAGAGGTCGATGAACGAAGAAAGTGCCGGGTTCGAATCACTAAGGATGCGCTTCAGTGTTTGCTGTCGCTGTCAACCGCCATGGTAGCTTTGTCCAGGTGAAGTAGCAGCCCGTTCCCTACCGTCGTAAGACAGGGATCCCTTAATGCCACGCCCCACCAGGCGTTATCATTACTTCATCACTTGACGATATATACGTGGTTGCATGATGGATTTATGGGCTCAGGAGTGTGGGAAATAGTGAGGGAAATATCCAGGAGCACATGCTTCACATAAGTCGAACCGCCTAATCGTTTTTTCTTCTTCTTTTACCCCAGGAAGTGGGACACACAAAACGTACTACCGGTATAAGCAGTCGATCATGTGGCATACGGCACGTAACTCTAAAAGAACTAACTATAAAAAACTAACTGGAAAAAACTAACAATACAAAACTATTTCGGTACCTAAATATAAACTTATTCTAAAAACAGTACTACCTAACCAGGCCTAACTTTAAAACTACTACCTAACTCTAACCTAACTCTAACCTAACTCTAAAAAAACTCAACATTTATTAAGCACTGAAGCTGCGCTGAATGTCAAACCCTGATTAAACCCTGATACGCAGATACTGGCGTCCTGCCTACTGGGGACTGGATCTTCTCAAGGTAATTTACCCCAATATTAAATTGTATGTATGTATGTATGTATGTATGTTACAGTCCGGGGGTAGGCCAAATAGGCGAAAGGGACTTGCCCAATATCATCCCAGATGAGATGATTTAATGATATTGTAGAATTAAATGATCACTGTAGCACGAACTCAGGGCCCTTGTCAGTAAACCGATTGTTTGGAGTTCAGTTCAACAATGCTTTTTTTCTTTTCAAGCCTTTCCGAAGTCCTGCCTACTGGACACTGGATCTTCTGAAGGTAATATAACCCAAATAGGCTGTAGGGAATTGCCCAATCTATATATCAGGAGGGGCTAAGTATGTATGTATGTATGTATGTATGTATGTATGTATGTATGTATGTATGTATGTATGTATGTATGTATGTATGTATGTATGTATGTATGTATGTATGTATGTATGTATGTATGTATGTATGTATGTATGTATGTATGTATGTATGTATGTATGTATGTATGTATGTATGTATGTATGTTACAGTCCAGGGGTAGGCCAAATAGGCTGAAGGGACTTGCCCAACCTATACATCAGGAGGGGCTAAGTATGTATTTATGTTACAGTCCAAGGGTAGGCCAAATAGGCTAAAGGGACTTGCCCAACCTTGGGCTTCAAAAGAAAACGCATTGATGAACTGAACCATGCATGCCTGTTACATACATTCATACATTGTTAACAGAAGTAATGATAACGCCTGGTGGGGCGTGGTGTTAAGGGAGCCCATCGTACGCGGGTGGGGAGTGGTCTCTTACCTCAATTGGACAAGCTACCATCGCGGTTGACGACGACCTGCAACGCCAAGAGCGACCGAAGGGGGAGTCGAACCCCCGACCCTTCGTCCTCCAGCAATCTGGTCTACCACTAGACCATTGTATATCACTGAGAGGGGCTACATTGTTAACAAGAGAGTCAGGAGTCAGGTCCAGGGTACTTCCAAGCGCGCGCTCTTGCGCGCTGGCGCACTGCCTTTTTGAGCCCCACTGCGCGTCTTGCGCAGTTTTTTTCAACCCCCTGTGGGCGCAGCAATCAATTTTTGCGCTTTTTGCACTACAAAGCGCAGTTTTTTTTGTTTCAAGTGCGCTAGAGCGCTGGCCAATTTGGTCAATGGAAGTTCCCAGGGCGGGAGTATTCAAGCCAGTACATCTAGTCCAGTCAGTTCATCCAGGCTGCAACCATCCCAATATTACTTGGGCTGAACTGTTACCGTACCAAGCAATCCAGCAAATGCGCAGAGCGGAAACTCAGTTCCAAACTTGGAGCGGAAGGACAGACAGGCAGTCTACAGCTAAACGCTGACATGCATCATACCATTGACTCCGCCGATCACATCTAATCCTTTGAGCCTAGGGATAGTGTAAGGAGACCCACCCTTTTAGGGAAAAAACCCGCTTGTAAAAAATACAAGTAGTCTTGAAACGGTAGCTTTAGGTGCACATCACATCTAATCCTTTGAGCCTAGGGATAGTGTAAGGAGACCCACCCTTTTAGGGAAAAAACCCTCTTGTAAAAAATACAATTAGTCTTGAAACGGTAGCTTTAGGTGCACATCACATCTAATCCTTTGAGCCTAGGGATAGTGTAAGGAGACCCACCCTTATAGGGAAAAACCTGCTTGTAAAAAATACAATTAGTCTTGAAACGGTAGCTTTAGGTGCACATCACATCTAATCCTTTGAGCCTAGGGATAGTATTATAGTATGGGGAGACCCACCCATTGAGGCAAAAATCATAATTTGAAAAAAATGCCAATTCAGCTGAAACGTTCACCTGGACGAGTACCATATAACAATTCAAACTCAAAATCAGAATCAAAAATTTCACCATATGCGCAGGCTGTGCTACTCCATTCCCTCGGAACAACCATAAAACAATTAAAATTGAAATTCAAAATCAAACATTGGACCATACACGCAGTCTTGGCTCCTCCATTCCCTCAGCTGTTTGGCAGTCTCCCCCCTGTAGCAATTCAAATTCAAAATCAAAATTGTCACCATACACACAGGCTTTGCTCCTTCATTCCCTCGGAACAACCATATAACAATTCAAATTCAAAATCAGAATCAAACATTTCACCATATGCGCAGGCTTTGATCCTCCATTCCCTCAGAATAACCATATGATAATTCAAATTCAAATTCAAAATCAAAAATTTCACCATACACGCAGTCTTCGCTCCTCCATTCCCTCAGCTGATTGGCAGTCTACCCTTTCCTCTTGGAGGAGCTCCCATGCGAATGGATCTGAACGCTATCATCACTGATGCACTGTCCATCTTGCCTGTCACCCCTGGTGATCCTCTTCCTGATGATGTCATTGCGTTCCTGTTAGACCCAAAGCAGACTAAGGTAATTTTTCTAGTGTTTGTCCTGGGTTGCCGTGTTTTACCGGTAATAAAAAATCAGTTTAGGGAAAAGTGGAATAAAAGCGTCATATATTTATCAAATCGCATGGGATTTTTTACAGCGTCAACTTAAAGGAGACCCAAATCAGACCAAGGTTGGTTGTTTTAACAAAGCCAGCTCAGACCAAGGTTGGTTGTTTTAATCGGCCCACATCAGACCAAGTTTATTTTTCTTAACAGACCCAGATTAGACCAAGGATGGTTATTTAACAGAGCCAGCTCAGACCAAGGTTGGTTGTTTCAATAGACCCAGACCAGACCAAGGTAAGTTTTTTGAACAGGCCCAGATCAAACCAAGTTTATTTTTCTTAACAGACCCAGATTAGACCAAGGATGGTTGTTTTAACAGATCCAGCTCAGACCAAGGTTGGTTATTTAACAGAGCCAGATCAGACCAAGGATGGTTGTTTTAACTGAGCCAGATCAGACCAAGGTTGGTTGTTTAATAGACCCAAATCAGACCAATGTTGGTTATTTAACAGAGCCAGCTCAGACCAAGGTTGGTTGTTTCAATAAACCCAGACCAGACCAAGGTAAGTTTTTTGAACAGGCCCAGATCAAACCAAGCTTCTTTTTCTTATTAGACCCAGATCAGACCAAGCTTGGTTATTTTAACAGATCCCAGGTCAGACCAAGTTTGGTTGTTTTAATAGACCCAGGTCAGACCAAGTTTGGTTGTTGTAATAGACCCAGCTCAGACCTAGGTTGGTTATTTTAGTAGACCCAGCTCAGACCGAGGTTAGTTTTCCTAGATAGATTGCAGTCAAGCTGCGGTTAATTCACAACGTACGTGTTTGCGTGACCATGCCCCAAATCACGCACATCTCAGCGGGTGCCTTTATGTGTGTATGATTCAAGCGGCATGCATATTTTCAGTCCAGCAGGGCACCATGATAATGAAGCCGTCATCGTCATTGTCATCGTTATCGTCATCGTCATCGTCATCGTCCTGATCTTCATCACCGTCACCATGGTCGTTGTCGTCATTGTCCTCCTCCTCCTTTTCCTCATTATCATCATCATCATCATCATCATCATCATCATCATCATCATCATCATCATCATCATCACCATCATTGTCATCTTCATCATTGTCGTCATATTCATCATCATTGTCGTCATATTCATCATCATTGTCCTCACCATCCTCCTCCTCCTCCTCCTCCTCCTCCTCCTCCTCCTCCTCCTCATTATCTTCATCAAAACAATCATCATCAACATCATCATCATCATCTATTCAGATAGCCTCATTTTTTTACGATCATGATTTTTGCCTCGAGTCTTCCTATGCTAGCACTACAATCGGAGTGACCCGAGTCTCCAATTGTTCAGAAGGCTGGCACTGGATAATTAGGAATATGATGTGGCATTGTGTCGTGTCGCGTCGTTTCGTGTCGTGTCGTGTCGTGTGGAGGCGAGGCGAGGCGAGGCGAGGCACCATCTTCCAACGTATCCCTGTGCAAACAATACATACATGCACACTTCCAGAAGGCCATTCTGGGTGCTAGCAAGACGGCCCTAAGCTCTACTGGCAGCGTCCTGTCTGTCGTATCACGCCACGCCACGCCACGTCATGTCATGTCATGGTCATGTCTGACAACAGTCTAACTGACACCCATGCTCAATAACACCTACCAATGACACCTACAGGAGGCCATTCTGGGTGCGGTCAAGAAGGCCCTAAGCTCTACTGGCGGCATCCTGTCTGTTGTGTCACACAACGTCACACCGCGTTACGTCAAATTACGTCATGTCATGGTCATGTCTCACCACCGTCTAACCGACACCCATGCACAATAACACCAACCACATGCGCAGTTCCATAAAGCCATTCTGGGTGTGATCATGGAGGTATTCAGCTGTATTGGCAGCACCTGTTCTGTTGTAGCACGTCACATCACGTCACATCACGTCATATCTCACCACTGCCCAACTGATCCACGTGCACAAAAATACCAACCACATGCGCAGTTCCATAAGGCCATTCTGGGTGTGATCAAGGAGGTATTCGGCTGCATTGGCAGCACCTGTTCTGTTGTAGCACGTCACATCACGTCATGTCATGGTCATATCTCACCACCGCCCAACTGATCCACGTGCACGGAAACACCTACCATACAGATGCGCAGTTCCATAAGGCCATTCTGGGTGTGATCAAGGAGGTGCTCGGCTCTACTGGCGGCGTCTTGTCTGTTGTGTCATACCACGTCACAACACGTCACGTCATGTCCTAGTCGTGTTCACCACCGTCCAACTGATCCCCATGCACATGCCAGTAGAGCTTATCACCTACCATGCATATGCCCAGTTCCAGAAGGCCTTTGTAGGAGTGATCAAGGAGGTCTTAAGCTGCACTAGTGGCATCTTGTCTGTCGTGTCACATTACATCATGCCATGTCATCTCATGGTCATGTCTCACCACTGTCCAACTGATCCCCATGCTCAACAAAACCTATCATACGTATGTGCAGTTCCAGAAGGCCATTCTGGGACTGATCATGGAGGTCTTCGGCTCTACTGGCAGCGTCTTATCTGTCATGTCAAGTCACATCACATCATGCCATGGTCAAGTCACATCACCGTCCAACTGATCCCCATGCACAACAACACCTACCATACCTGTGTGCAGTTCCAGAAGGCCATTCTGGGACTGATCAAGGAGATCTTCGACTCTACTGGCAGCATCTTGTCTGTGGTGTCATGTCACATCACGTCCTGTCATGGTCATGTTTCATCACCGTCCAACTGATCCCCATGCACAATACATACTAGCGAGCATCTTATCTTATATAGCATATGATGCCGGCAGTCTGACTAGGCTAAATTCACAATTTATATGCAAATATCATATGATGCAATTTGTATGGTACTGTATCATAATCGCCTTTGGTCAACATCATATGATATGCCGGTCCCTGACCATATGCGCAGTTCCAGAAGGCCATTCTGGGATTGATCAAGGAGATCTTCGGCTCCACTGGTAGCGTCTTGTCTGTCGTGTCAAGTCACATCACTTCCTGTCATGGTCATGTTTCATCACCGTCCAACTGATCCCCATGCACAACAACACCTACCACACACATGCGCAGTTCCAGAAGGCCATTCTGGGTGTGATCAAGGATTCCCTTAGCTCATCAGGTGGCATCTTGTCTGTCGTGTCATCCAGTCTTGGAATGATATCCTCTGACATCAGTCTTCGCATCTCTGCGTACAAGGCCGTAGCAGATCCTATTCAGGTTGGCCTGGAGGCCCAAATATTTGCATTGGTGAGTGGCGCTGAGATCATCCCTGGCTGGCTGGCTGGCTGGCCTATCATTAGTTTTATTTTGCCTGGCCTCATAATTCAAATATGAAAAAACTCGAGGGGCGTGGTGTTAAGAGGGCCCTTCCGTACGCCGAAGCTGGGGAAAGTCACCATGGCAGGCATAGTAACATTTACGAACATAAGGGTATGTAACCTTGAAAAGCTATAAAAAGCTAAAAAACTGTCCCTGGAGGAAAACCCTAAACCCATAAAGCTTGAAAACAAACTTTCAGATTTGAAAAAACATCCCTCGGCTGGGGAAAGTCACCATGGCTTGAAATGAGTACACGTTTGAATGTTTGTGTTTAATTTTTGATTGTTTTGATTACGTTTGCTTTTTTGCTGGTAATTGATTTTGCTGCTGAAGACGGCGAGCAGCCAAATTGCTGGCTGGAGCTATGTAACCAATTTCAAGTTTCTCTGTTTTTGTTGTGCGACGTGTCGCCATTCCGTCACTGCATGGCGATGCATGGGGCCGGCTAAACTAGTCAGAAATGCACCCTGAACCCAGTGGGCTATAACCTATATAGTGACAACATGCATGAGGAGGTGCATAACTGCTTCGTGTATTCTGTTGCAGTGCCTGACCTTGTTTGCAACTTCAATGTATGTGTGTACTACATTTTGTGCACAAACTATATGGTGACAACATGAATGAGGAGGTGCATAACTGCTATGTGCATTCCATTGCACTGCCTGATCTTGTTTTTAACTTTAATGTATGTATGTACTATATGTTGTGTAGAAACTATATGGTGAGTAGAGGAAGGAGGAGGTGCATACCTGCTTTGTGCATTCTGATGCAATGCCTGACCTTGTTTGCAACTTAAATGTTTGTACGTACTCTATGTTGTGCAGAAGCTGTATGATGACTACAGGAAGGAGAGTGACGGGCTGTTTGAGGAATGGTGGGTTGGTGCCTCTGTACCCTAGTCCTTCCGTCTGTCTGCCGGCCTGCCTGTCGGCCTGTCTGGCTGCCTGTCTGCCTGTTCGCCTGCTTGTCCACCTGCCTGTCTGCTTCTCTATATATGAATCTGATTGACTGTCTGTTTGTGTGTTTGTTTATGTATCTGTCTGCATACCTGCCTGCCTGCCTGCCTGCCTGCCCGCCTGCCCGCCCGCCCGCCTCTCTTTGAAATCTGATTTCTTTCTACCCACGCATGAATCGGCAGGTCTGACAACTTGGGTCGTTGGTCAGACATTGTTGCGAAATTCAACAGCACCAGGTGAGTACTAAACAGTATGTACTGCGAGAGAATGTGACACAATGTGTGGGGAATCATGTGAGTGCCACACTTCACAATATAACTCTTGAATCCACCATTATCTTTGCTGCTACTGCTGCTGCTGCTGCTGCTGACCTCAAGTAGTTGCGTTTAGTGGCATCCATTAAATCATTACGTGATATGTCATATATCACAGTATTTCTTTACTGCTGATCAATTTAATAGGAGCTATGTTATCTTCTTATCCCCCATCCCTCAAAAGCTCACTCTCATATAAGTACAAATATCAGACACGTTAATTGTATGCTTATTCATTTAAAAGGTGCTATCCCATACCTCCCACTCACATCCAAAAGAGTACATCTTGGATGTGAGTGGGATGTGGACATGTCACTCACCTCCCCAATCGCAGGCCAGTGCTCGACAGCATCACTGCTAGCCTTGTTTGTCTACTTCTTCATTTAGTAGGAACTGTCTCATCCCCCACACTCTCATCCAAGGTCAGTTATCAAACGCATTCCTCGTGTACCCGATTGCAATCCAGTGCTCGACAGCACCATTGCAAGCCTTCTTTCTATACTTATTGATTTAGTAGGAACTATCTCATCCCAGACTCTCTCGTCCAAGTGCACGTATTAGACACGTCAATCACCTCCCCAATTGCAGTAAAGTGCTCAACAGCATCATTACAAGCCTTGTTTGCGTACTTATTCATTAAATAGGAGCTATTTCATTCCACACACTCCCGTCCAAGTGCACATATTAGACGCATTCCTCACCTCCCCAATTGCAATTCAGTGCTAGACAGCATCACTGCTAGCCTTGTTAGTATGCGTATTCATTCAGTATGTACTATCTAGTCCCACACACTCTCATCCAAGGTCAGATATCAAACGCATTCCTCACGTCCCCAATTGTAGTCCAGCGCGTGACAGCATCACTGGGAGCCTAGTTTCTATACTTGTTCATTTGGGAGGTACCATCCCATACCTCCAACTCACATCCAAGAGCACATCTTAGACACGTCACTCACCTCCCCACTTGCAGTCCAGTGCTCGACAGCATCACAGCTAGACTTGTTTGTATGTGTATTCATTTAGTATGAACTGTCTCATCCCCCACACTCTCGTCCAAGTGCAGATATCAAAAGCGTTTTCTCACCTACCCAATTGTAGCCCAGCTCGTGACAGCATCATTGCTAGCTTAGTTTGTATACTTATTCATTTAGAAGGAACTGTCTCGTCCCCCACACTCTCATCCAAGTGCAGATATCAAACGCATTCCTCGTGTACCCAACAGAAGTCCACTGCTCAACAGCATCACTGCTAGCCTTGTTCGTATACTTATTCATTTAAAAGCTACTATCACATACCTCCCACTCACATCCAAGTGCACATCTTAAACGCATTCCTTGTGTGCCCAATTGCAGTAAAGTGCTCAACAGCATCCCTGCTAGCCTTGTTTGCATACTTGTTCATTTATTAGGCACTATCTCAAACCTCCAGGTTTGGGGGGTTAGGGTTTAAACCATAAAACTTAAACCCTAAAATCTTATCCGATTTCTCATCTCAGACGTGTCCCTCACCCACCCGATTGCAGACCAGTGCTTAAACCCTAAAACCTAAACCCTGAACTCTACCTAATTGCAGACCAGTGCTTAAACCATAAACCCCAAACCCTGAACTCTACCCGATTGCAGACCAGTGTTTCAACCATAAACCCTAGACCATAAACTCTCCCCAATTGCCAACCAGTGCTTAAACCACAAACCCTAAACCCTAAACTGTACCCAATTGCAGACCAGTGCTCGACGGCATCAGTTCAAGCATTGGCAATAGTGAGTCCCAATTCATATCACGTCGCCTCAGTTGTTGTTGTTGGTGGTGGTGGTGGTGCTGGTGGTGTTACGACTATCACGTCGTCGTCGTTGGTGGTGGTAGTGGTGGTGGTGGTGGTGGTGGTGGTGGTGGTGGTGGTACTACTATCACATCGTCGTCTTTGTTGTTGTTGTTGTTGTTGTTGTTGTTGTTGTTGTTGTTTTTGTTGTTGCTGTTGCTGCTGCTGCTGCTGCTGCTGCTGCTGCTGCTGCTGCTGCTGCTGCTGCTGCTGCTGCTGTTGCTGTTGCTGTTGCTGTTGCTGTTGCTGTTGCTGTTGTTGTTTTTGTTGTTGTTGTCAATGTTGTCAATGTTGTCGTTGTAAATGTTGTTTTTCTTCCTCTTGTTTTTGTTCTTGCAGTCCAGGGGTAGCCAACTAGGCTAAATGGACTTGTCACATTGCCTCAATGAGGATGGCTGTAGAAGCTGCACACTCCCCTCTGTCCATACGGGCCAGTGTATGGACTGTATGCGCAGAAATATATCAAATATACTTGGATGAAGAAAGCTTTGAATTCTAATGTTACTGCCGAAGACGGTGAGTAGTGTGTCTGTCTATGTCTGTATGTCTGTGCATGTGTGTCTGTGTCTATGTCTGTCTGTGTCTGTGCATGTGCATGTGTCTGTGCATTTTTATGTGCATGTGTATGTGCATGTGCATGTGTCTGTGCATCTGTCTGTGCCTGTGCATGCGTCTGTATGCGCGTCTTTGTCTGTGTACGCGTGTCTGTGTCTGCTTCTGTGTCTGTGTCTGTGTCTGTCTGTATGTTTATGTGTACGAGTACGTGTGTATATGAAAATATGCCAGCATATTGCATGTACGTAAATGCCTGCGTCTACATACCATAACAATAGCAATAAGCCAATAACACATGAAACCATTTAGTATCACACCATGTTATAAAATACCCGCCCTACCATATACGTGTATGTTGCAGTCCAGGCTTAGCCAGATGTGCAATAGGTACAACTGTATGATAGGTACAACTGTATGATACATGAAGAGGTACCAACCAACCAACAAACAAAAAACCAACCAACTAACTAACTAACTAACTAACTAACTAACTAACTAACTAACTAACTAACTAATTAACTAACTAAGTAAGTAACTAACTAACTAACTAAGTAACTAACTAACAAACTAACTAACTAACAAACTAACTAACTAACTAACTAACTAGCAAACAAACAAACAAACAAACAAACAAACAAACAAACAAACAAACAAACAAACAAACAAACAAACAAACAAACAAACAAACAAACAAACAAACCTGCTGATGCATACTATCCTCTGTTGTTGTTTGGGTTTCAGTACATCAATGCGCTTTCTTTTTAAGCCTTTCCTATCACGTTTGGGCAAGTCCCTTTAGCCTATTTGGCCTACCCCTGGACTGTAACGTACATACACGCATACATGTATGCCTCAATCTTATATTCCCACGACCAACCAAATCATAGATACAGAGGATTCAGTTTGAGTTGCCACTCCTACAAAAGAGTGAACCCTAACCATACATCCATACTATTGTCCCTTCAGGGGCGCTCCTCGCTCAGGTGAACCCTAAACCCTAACCATACATACATACTATTGTCCCTTCAGGGGCGCTCCTCGCTCAGGTGAACCCTAAACCCTAAACCCGGAACTATAAACCCTAAACATACGTACACACTGTTGTCCCTTCAGGGGCGCTCCTTGCTCAGGTGAATGGTCTGATTGGGAACATGGAAGGTGTCACCCGGCAGGTTACAACACTCAGGGACACGTTTGGTGCCAAGAAGTGATTACCTAGAGTGGCATAACACGGGGGACAATATATATGGCCACGGTGCATGGTCACATCAGTCAGGGGCAGCTTTGGTGCCAAGAAGTTACCACCCCTGGAATGGCATGAGACGGGGGGAAATATATTTGGCCGAGGTGCATGGCCACATCAGTCAGGGGCAGCTTTGGTGACAAGAAGTGACCATCGATGGAGTGGCATGAGACGGGGGGAAATATATTTGGCCGAGGTGCATGGCCACATCAGTCAGGGGCAGCTTTGGTGACAAGAAGTGACCATCGATGGAGTGGCATGAGACGGGGGGAAATATATTTGGCCGAGGTGCATGGCCACATCAGTCAGGGGCAGCTTTGGTGACAAGAAGTCATCATAACTGGAGTGGCACTTGAACTTGAACTTGGTTACATAGATTCAGCTAGCAATTTGGCTGCTAGCCATCTTAGGCGGTAAAACAAAACAACAATGATATGCATTTGACAACTAACACATAGTAATAAAGAATGATATGCATTTGACAACTTAGACACAATAATGTAGAATGACCACGGCCAGCTAGTTGCAGTCAACCTATGGGCTGGTACAAGTTTGTATTTAATATGTAAGTATTTATTGTATTTATATATATTTAATATAAAAGTATTTAAATATAGAAGTATATATTGTATTTAATACAAGTTTATATTTAATATAAGCTATGAGGCTGTAGTCTGTAGTTGACGCATGTGGCAGGAGATCACCTCCTGGGGTGAAATTCCGTTCACAAATTAAAAATGCAAAAATGTAAAGCAATGAGTCGTTATCAGATCCCACCTCACCTCGCCGATGATTAAATACGTACACATGTATGTTTTTGCTTTGTGGGTGCTTTTTCTTTTTGTTTAAAGCACAGAGTCTCATACACCCTCGCGGTGTCAAGTAGACTTTAACATGTAATGTAATGTAATGTAATGTACAAGTTGAGGTGCAAGTAAATACGTACACATGTACAAGTTGAGGTGCAAGTAAATACGTACACATGTACAAGTTGAGGTGCAAGTAAATACGTACACATGTACAAGTTGAGGTGCAAGTAAATACGTACACATGTACAAGTTGAGGTGCAAGTAAATACGTACACATGTACAAGTTGAGGTGCAAGTAAATACGTACACATGTACAAGTTGAGGTGCAAGTAAATACGTACACATGTACAAGTTGAGGTGCAAGTACCAAGTACAGATATAGAAATATACAGATGTACATATATAATACAGATGCGGTGAATGTACGCCTGTGTCAATGATAGTAGACTGAGTGCTTGCACACTTGAACTTGGACTTGTTTACATGGACTTGGTAAGCTCGCCGTCTTCGGCAGTAAAATTCATTACCAGGGGAAATGTATGTGTGCTTGCACACGACATATTCGTTCTTGAGGCACCGGAGGGGGTGGTAGAAAAGATGGTGGGGACGGTGATGTGCTGGTGGAGGAGAAGCCACAAGGGAACTGGACAGTTTTCCTGTCTTGCTTGTTAGTTGTTATTATTGTAGTTTCTTTTTTGAGAAGGGACCACCCCAATACAAATGTCCGTCCGTCCGCTCGTCCGTTAGTTAGTTTCAGATTTCATAAAAGAACAACAAACAACTTGAACATTACCGGTATATATCTTACCACTCATACTTATTTACACCAGACAGACCCTTATTACATTACATTACATTACATGTTAAAGTCTACTTGACACCGCGAGGGTGTATGAGACTCTGTGCTTTAAACAAAAAGAAAAAGCACCCACAAAGCAAAAAACCCCATTACATCAGGGGTGTGTCGAGGACAAACAAACCAAGCTCCCAACCACCTTATAAGAGCACATATGAGTCGCATGTGGGCACAGCCTCTTCGAAGGGTGAATAAGTTAAGGTTTTTAGTACAACTGGTCGACTTGAAGTACCATGGATGGAAATTCAACAACCGTAAGTCGAAAAGCAGCTACCATGTCTACAATGTCTACCATGGGACACAAATCTGTTACATTAGGCGACAAGTCGAAATTCAGCTATTAAATTGAAATTGAAATTGTTACATCCGTGTAATACAGTAACTCACAAGACGTGAAGTTAAGGACACCATAGCGTAAGCCGGAGCTAGCTATAGTCACCGTAGGACCACCACATTGAAGAGGAGCTATTATATGTATGTGTATGTTACAGTCTAGGGGGAGGGCTGAAAGGCTAAAGGGACTTGCCGAACCGTGACAGGAAGGGCTAAACAGAAAAGGCATATATCGGAATTTATCTGGCATTTCATGTTAGAATGTCCGCTATAAGCAGAGGATAGATTTCGTTTTTAGAAAATGAAATTGTACCTGAATTGGTGGATAAAACTCCAGTTATGAAGCTGGTCATGAATCCTGATTCCTTTGAAGGCTGGAAATACTCAATACAATTTATAAAAAATGCGATAATAATCGCACAATTAAATTATCATCCTAGATAAGATGATGATTTAATTAAATTGTAGAATTCAAATGATCACTGAAGCACATACTCAGGGCGCCCGTTGGTAAAACGATTGCTTGGGGTTCAGTTCATCAGTGCTTTTTATTTTTAAGCCCTTCCTATCACGGTTGGGCAAGTCCCTTTATCCTAACCCTGGACTGTAAGATACATACATACATACATAAATACACACTGGCAAAAAAGTTGAAGTTCCCTGAATCTATCAGGCAACAGGAACATTTGGAGTCCAGTAGGGCACTTGGACCTGAACTTGTTTACATAGCTTCAGCCAGCAATTTGGCTGCTCGCCGTCTTCGGCAGTACAACTAAATTTATCAGGAAAAAGTGTCCAGTAGGGAACCAGGTCAGGGCGGTGTAGCTATCATCATATGTCGAAAGTCAGATACCTTTCGCCAAATTCGACTACAATAGGTTGAAATTCATCTACCATACGTCCCCTTGAACCCATCAGGCTGCGGGGAAATTTGGAGCCCAGTAGGGCACCAGGGCAAGGCAACTATATAAATTTAGGCCAAAATCCAGCTACCGAACGTAGGTTAAAACTTAGCGTCCATAAGTCTGGCCATAGATAAATATGATAATCCAGTCATACATTAATAAACTAATAATTACAGCAATCCAGTAATAATGACAATCCAGTCGTCCATTCTTCTCATTCCCCTGCATCCTTGCGTATGCACACTAAACACTGCTCGCCGGTTCAGGTAGCTACCAGCAGCAGCTTCTAGGCAGCTCCTGTGGCTTGCTATCCAGTCAAACCTACATTAATGACGTGCATTTGGGAGCTGACACTTTCAGCGGTCTAGAAGGGCTGAAATATTTGGGTGTAGCCCAATGGCTGGTTAAGGGAGCTGCCTGGATGCTGCTGCTGCCAGATCAAGCCTGTAATTGCCAGACCAAGCCTGTGGCTGCCGGATCAAGCCTGTGGCTGCCAGATCAAGCCTGTGATTGCCAGATCAAGCCTGTGGCTGCCCGATCAAGCCTGTGATTGCCAGATCAAGCCTGTGGCTGCCGGATCAAGCCTGTGGCTGCCAGATCAAGCCAGTGATTGCCAGATCAAGCCTGTGGCTGCCGGATCAAGCCTGTGGCTGCCAGATCAAGCCTGTGATTGCCAGATCAAGCCTGTGGCTGCCGGATCAAGCCTGTGGCTGCCAGATCAAGCCTGTGATTGCCAGATCAAGCCTGTGGCTGCCGGATCAAGCCTGTGGCTGCCAGATCAAGCCTGTGATTGCCAGATCAAGCCTGTGGCTGCCGGATCAAGCCTGTGGCTGCCAGATCAAGCCTGTGATTGCCAGATCAAGCCTGTGGCTGCCGGATCAAGCCTGTGGCTGCCAGATCAAGCCTGTGATTGCCAGATCAAGCCTGTGGCTGCCCGATCAAGCCTGTGGCTGCCAGATCAAGCCTGTGATTGCCAGATCAAGCCTGTGGCTGCCGGATCAAGCCTGTGGCTGCCAGATCAAGCCTGTGATTGCCAGATCAAGCCTGTGGCTTCCAGATCAAGCCTGTGACTGCCATATATGCACCAATATCACTCCAATGCACTCCCAACACCGCTGAAATCAGCCCCATTAGCTGCCTCCCGTGCCTTCATCGCCATACACAAGAGCATCAGGGTCGCGGTTCTTGAAGAGCTCGTACACGTTCTTGGAGGCTGTGAGGCCAAGATTGCCAGAGCCTGTCACCATGGGTCCCATTAAAAGCTGCTGTTTCTGCTTTTCAGTCCTGCAAGTGTTGCATCGCATCGAGGGTCGTGTTAATGATTGTTAACAATATTAAGCACGCTAAGGATGGTCATGATATAAATAATTATCATAATAATCATCATCATAATGATAATAATAATAATGATGAATAAATCATGAACCAAAACCATGGGTCCCATAAGATTTTTTTGCTTCTTGGTTCTGTAAGTGTTGCATCGCATCGAGGGTGGTGTTAATGATTGTCAACAATGTTAAGCATGCTGACATTGTAAATGTTGTTAATAATAATGAATAAATAATTTACCAACACTATGGGTCCCATAAGAAGCTTCTGCTTCTCGGTTCTGTAGGAGGAAGGATGGGGAAAGAGATCTGCCTAGAAGCTGCTACTTGTATCCCCCAAAATAAACAGTGCTACAGGACAGACAAATCAAATAGGACAACCGACAATTAAAATACCATAACAAACAAACAATTAAAATACCGTCTAACAAAAATATAAATTAATAGATGAAAACAATATGGACAAATGCGGCTAATTAGGACATCATGCCATCAGTGAAGGCTGCAATACGTATTTCACTTTGCTGGGTCGTTGTACTGCTGATGGAGGTGCACAATGGTACCGCATGGGATGGGATGTTACAACGTGGTATGTTTACCATATATAATCGCGTATATATACATTATATATTTAATCATGTATATAAACCATTTGTAATCATGTACATATAAAGCATATATAATCATGTATATATACCATATATAATCATGTATATAAACCATTTGTAATCATGTATATATACCATACATAATCATGTATATAAACCATATATAATGATGAATATAAACCACATATAATCATGAACATAAACCATATATAATCATGAATATAAACCATACATAATCATGAATATAAACCATATATAATCATTTATATATACCATATATTATCATATATATACCATATATAGTCATGAATATAAACCATATGTAATCATGAATATAAACCATGTATAATCATGAATATAAACCATATATAATCATGAACATAAACCATACCGGTATATAATCATGAATATAAACCATATATAATCATGAATATAAACCATATATAATCATGTATATATAAGCCATATTCCATTCACTCACTTTGTCGGGTCGTCGTACTGGCGGAGGAGGTTCGGTATGCTGAGCCACTTCGCCGCGATGGATGCGGCTTTCTCCTGCACTCGCAAACATGTTATTATATTGTATATCAAGCGTAACATTAGAGTGACAAACATTGTGATGATAAAATGAAATACAGTGTTTGCGAAAGTGTGAAAAGGGTTTGATTGGTGGATGCTGCTTTTTCCTGCACATGGAAATATATGACATGTTATTATATTGTATATCAAGCGTAACATTACAAACGTGCAGGAGGTTGGGTATGCTGAGCCACTTAGCCGCGATGGATGTGGCTTCCTCCTGCACATGCCAATATCAAACATGTTATAATATTGTACATCAAGGAGGAGGTTGGGTATGCTGAGCCACTTAGCCGTGATGGAGGTGGCTTTCTCCTGCGCATGCCAATAGCAAACATTTTATTATATTATGCATCAAGGAGGAGGTTGGGTATGCTGAGCCACTTAGCCGCGATGGAGGTGGCTTTCTCCTGCGCATGCCAATAGCAAACATGTTATTATATTATACATCAAGCGCATCATCAGTGTGTCAAGCATTGTGATGAGAATATGAACAATGTTGCTTGCGGCAATGTGAAAAGGGACGTGAGTGGTGGATGCTGCTTTCTCCTGCACTCGCAGTGTGGACTACACGTCATTAAGGGCAGTGTGTGGAATGTGATGCTAATTTCCAAAGATGCTGCTTGCGGAGAGGAAACTATGGAAAGGGATGAAAGTGGTGTATGCTGCATTCTCCTGCACATGCCAATATTAAATAGTTGCTATTAGGGGCAGTGTGGACAGCATGTCATGAAGGACAGTGTGTGGAATGTGATGCTAATTTCCAGAGATGCTGCTGGTGCACTATGGAAAGGAATGTGACTGGTGGATGCTGCTTTTTCATGTACATGCCAATATCAAACATGTTATTATATTATACAAGCCGGGGGGCCATCAAAACATATGTGGGGAGGCGCAAGCCGTTAATCGTCTCCGATTTGGTCGTAGACCCCGGAACCGTTGAAAAAAGTGAAAAAGTGCCTGGGGGCTGAGATATGGGGGGTCCCAAAGGGGGGGGGGGGGGGGGGGGGGGGGGGGGGGGGGGGGGGGGGGGGGGGGGGTCGAGGCGATCTCAAAATTGGAGGTGGCTTTCTCCTGCACATGCCAATATCAAGCATGTTATTATATTATACGCCAAGCGTAACATTAGTGTGACAAACAATGTGATGTGAATATGAAATATGTTGCTTGCGGCAATGTGAAAAGGGATGTGAGTGGTGGATGCAGCTTTCTCCTGCACATGCCAGTATCACGCATGTTATTATATTGTATAGCAAGCATAACATTAGTGTGACAAACTATGTGATGTGAATATGAAATATGGTGTTTGGGGCAATGTGAAAGGGAGAAAGGAGAAACATTAACTTCAATTAAACCCAAATTTAATCTCAATTTAACTTCATTGTTTCTCCCATACGGCTTTCTCTAAGAATGAAAAGATCACAGTAGCACGAACTCAGAGCCCCCGTCGGTTGATTGTCATTGGGTTCAATTCATCAATACTTTTCTTTTTAGCCCTTCCTGTCACGGTTACGCAAGTCCCCTTAGCCTATTTGGCCTACCCCTGGACTGCAACATACATACTTACATCATTCAGGCCACTTCCAATCCACACCTCCCCCACCGACAACAACACTGAGCCAGCAACACCTCCATTACAGTGTAACTTCAATTTATCTTCAATGTTTCATCTCAGTTCAACGATTAGCTCAATGGCAGAGCTCCTTGAACGAAGTAGGTGCCGGGTTCGAATCCCCACGGGTGCGCTTAAGTGTTCGCGGTCGCTGTCAACCGCCATGGTAGCTTTGTCGAGGTAAAGTAGCAGCCCGTTCCCTACCGCCGTAAGACGGGGCTCCCTTAATACCACGCCCCACCAAGCGGTATCATTACCTTTTCAATGTTTCCCCCAGACGGCTACCTTGTTGGTGAGCCAAGCGCGCCGCCCCCTGAACCCCTCAGGTCTCCGCGCTTTGCGCTCCGCCCTATATCGTGCTACACCACAATCCTGAAATCAGGCTTTAGTCGTAACGTTTGCTTCACAACTGGACCAACAGAAAGCAGTCAAAAAAAAGTGCCCCTCATACAACAGTTCCACCTTGCTCGGACATATATACATACATACATGCATACATACACACATACATAAATACATGCCTACATACACACATCTATATATATGTAAACATACAGAAATGCTTCACCAACAAATTTCTGACCGGCGACTTTTTTGAAATCGGTCGTTCTGGAGTTCACGGTGGCAAATTACGTAATAATGCCCCCCTCCCCCCTTTGTACAAAAACAGGGCCTGGATCATCGCGTATCGCCTTCAATTATCGCAATTTTCAAACTCGAGCAAATTTCGGCCCATTCCCTTCTCTTTTAGATTAGCTTGAGCTAGTCTATAAGCTTTGGGTTCCTCGTCTTTCTTTTCTTTCACTTTACACTTTGTCACTTTTTTTTTTTTCCTTTTCCTTGTCGAATCTAGGGTATAGCATCCTTCCTGTCAAGACACTGCCACGTGTTTAAATGGCCTCGAGTTCACAACCAGGTGTTACTAGATGACGCTGGCATTGTCCGAAACCATTGGACCGGCAGGAAGGAATGGCGCATGGGTAGATGTAGACCAGGCGCAAGCGCATGAAGTGATTGGCGAGGTCGGAGTTGAATCTAAATGAGGCTGATAAGGAAGCCTATCTATTTTTGAGTAAGTCGTTACAGTAGGATAACACACGAACAACACGGGACTGGGCGTATTAGTTTTCAGAGAAGATGAAGTCTGGATAGTTTGTTGCGAATAATTGTGCAGTCGCTCCGTACTTCTCTAGTGCCTGCGGCTGCAATTCGCATGCGCTATGCAGTACCTACGAATTAATCGGCAAAAGAAGATCTGAAGGAGCAGGACCTGGCGCATGGTGAAATGATGAGCGAGGAGAGAGATAGACGCAACCTCTCAGCCTCGAGACGTCCCACGACAACCTGCATGCTCCATGAAAACACTGGACGAGGCTGTATAGATTGCCTCGCCATTGATGAAAGAGACGTAACTGTAGGGTTTTACTCGGGAACAAAGGAGAATGAGTACGCATGATGATACGCAGAAATAGTGAAGTCGTGAGATTTTGTTGCGAGTATCTCTTCACTCGTTTCCTACATCTGTAGCGCCTGCGCCTGCAGCTCGCAAGGATAGAAGAAGGCCAAGACCGCACCAGCTCATGGGATCGAGGTGGGTAACAGGCTCCATCAACTCCGCCATTGAAGAAGGGTTAAGTACCAGAATTTTGCTAGGCACGAAGCAAGGTGTTCGCATGATTGGAATTATTGTCGAATTACTAGGTGTTGCGAGTATCTCCCCAAGCACCTGCACCTGCTGCTACGATGCGCCATGCGGCAGCTGAAATTTCGATGAAAGACCGAAGCTGGAATTGAGGCTCCAGCACCTCCACCATTAAACGAGGCTAGAGCAACTCAGACAGAAATGATTCTGCCCGAATGATTGTGCAAGTTCATAGGTTGTTGCTACTATTTTCCCCTCGCTCCCCCACTTATCAAGCGCCTGCGCCTCCAGTAGCATGCGCCATTCGGCACGTAGAAGTTCATAAATTCGCTCGTGCCCAGGTCTTGCCGGTCAACTGGTTTCGGACATTGCCAGCGTTACCTTCTAACCCCCACTCGACACGTGGCACTTGCACCGTTGGCAGACAGTTGGCTTGTGGCATGTCTCCTGTTTCCTGCTTTTCATTAACGGCGAAGCCCCCTCGCGCCCCCCCCCCCCCCCCCCTCCCTGGAAGCTAATCTTCCTCGGCCACTACGTGCCGGCTGTCTTTCTTTCTTTCTTTCACCCTTAACAATGTCGTCAACTTCCTACCGCATCATGATTCAGATGGGAATTCTGATTATTTCAATCCGTCGTCGACTTTCTTTGCTTCTACGCGATGCAAACCAGCGTCGACGATTAGATGAAGCTATCATGCCTGAAAATGAGCGCCTGGCCGCTAACATGACCAGGCGCGAGGCCTATGCTGAAGCTAATGCTGCCCGGCAAGCCGCGCAGGCAGAAGCTCGAGCTGCTAATGCTGCATTTTATCATGCTTTTTTTCTTCGCCTGCAAGCGTTGCCACCATTCATTCCACGCATGCACACTTTGCTATGCCATGGTTGCGTGTATGACAGGGTGGAAGGCCACTGCTGAAGCACAAGAGGAATAGGTGGGGAGAAGAGGTGTGCGACTGTGGATGCAGGGGGAGATGGAGGGGAGCGTCGGCGATGACTGATATCTTGACTGTGTGTAAGGGAGAGGGGGGGGAAGGGGGGAGGGGTTACCCGTTCTGTAACCCAGACCAGACCAGGCCCCATGACCTGGGTGCGGGGGGAGGGTGGCCTCGGGCAATGTACTGGTACATACATCTATCTTATTATTTAAAGTAGCATGGCCGTGATATGGTTTAGCCCTTTTGGCCCAGGCAGTTGGGCTTTTGGTTTCAGTGGTTTCAGTCTCGATTTTTCGTGACCTGTCGCTGACGTGGCCACGGGGGTGGTCCGCCCGTCGGGACGATGGGCTCAGATGCTAGTCTTATTATTTAAAGTAGCATGGCCGTGATATGGTTTAGCCCTTTAGGCCCAAGCAGTTGGGCTTTTGGTTTCAGTGGTTTCGGATCTCGATTTTTCGTGACCTGTCGCCGACGTGGCCACGGGGGTGGTCCGCCCGTCGGGACGACGGGCTCAGATGCTAGTCTTATTATTTAGAGTAGCGTGGCCGTGATATGGTTTAGCCCTTTTGGCCCAGGCAGTTGGGCTTTTGGTTTCAGTGGTTTCGGATCTCGATTTTTCGTGACCTGTCGCTGACGTGGCCACGGGGGTGGTCCGCCCGTCGGGACGGGCTCAGATGCTAGTCTTATTATTTAAAGTAGCATGGCCGTGATATTGTTTAGCCCTTTTGGCCCAGGCAGTTGGACTTTTGGTTTCAGTGGTTTCGGATCTCGATTTTTCGTGACCTGTCGCTGACGTGGCCACGGGGGTGGTCCGCCCGTCGGGACGACGGGCTCAGATGCTAGTCCTATATATAATAGCGCTCTGTCAGCGGTTTAGCGTGTGCGCGGCGCGTGGTCGGCCCCTTTTGGCCTAGCCGCTTGGGGTTTTGGTTCCATATCTTGCCGACCTGTCGCCCAGGTGGCAGCCAGTCTGGGATCTCGATTTCTCGGCGCAGCCACAGGAACGATTGCCTCTCTGCTGCCGACCACCCACCTGCACCCGCCCCCGTCCAAGGTTACCCGGCTTGAGTGGTGCCCGAATTTTCCTGTGACCTGTTCACCCCGTGCGCTGCTTTGCGCTGCTCTAATGCATGAAGCCGGTGTCGTTTTCGACTCCTTCTCACGGCTTTTCCTTCGCACTTCTGCTCTATTCGGTGCTCGCTGCCTATATCGCCCTATATTCAACGGTCTAGCCTCTCTTTGTTCATCTGCCCAAACTCTCACCCACAATTTTCGCTGCCACTGTCAATAACTTCGCATGCAACTCCCCCCGTCGCAGCATTCCCTTGGCCTTCTCCTGCGCTCTCACGCACTCTTGCCCGCTCGCTGGCTGCCTTTCGCTGACGTGGCCAGGGGCAGTCGTTTCGGAGTTACCCGTTTCGGAGTCACCCGTTTTCGGATCTCGATTTTCCGAGACCTGTCGCTGACGTGGCCACGGGGGTGGTCCTCCCGTCGGGACGACGGGCTCAGATGCTAGTATATATAAAGACATACACGGATTTCTGAAAAAAGTTCGATGCCGACGCTAGCTGGCTTTGGCTTAATTACCGAGATACTCATAGCGAATCACCCACACCGCCTATCGGCTGAATTCGCGGGTTAGAAATAGCTTATCGTGACTGAGTCGACTCCGAGTGCGTAAAATTCGAATCCCCAGTTAAGCTTTCAAGCAACTTTCACTCCTCCGCATCAAGATCACACCTGCGCGCCATCTCCCTTTCCACCTTTTTGACTGAGCCGAATACCCATCCAACTCACTACCGAGATTTCGAAAATGACAGAGCAGGTGAATGCGTTGCGATAAATCATCTTCCGCATTCGATCTGAGCGTCAAAACCAAGAATGGCGCTCAGACTAATTGTCTATAATCTTCTGCTCCTCGACGCCACCATGAATGCGCACAATCAAACAGATTTAAGCAGACGGGCAAGGAATACAGCCAGCCAGCGAGCTCTTCACAGCGACAGGCGAGCTCTACATGCCGAAGAGCATAGGAGCGATACAAATCAGAGACGGCGTTTGGCAAATGCTGTAGGTCAGCCTGGACGTGCTGGGAATGGAAATGGATACTCGCAACTTTCTCGCAACCCCGGAACTTCAAATCTCTTTCCCCAATCATGCGCAATTCTTTCTCACCAGCGATCTTTGTGCCTAGGCATCCATACTCCCTCCCTGTTCCTCACCCAGACTCTCGCATGAAGAGCCAGGGGCATTCGAATTATCAAAATACATTCTGAGTTCTCATTGGGCGCCCATTCGATCCTCAGCGTCAAAATACGTTATGAGTTCTCGTCAGGCGCCCATTCGATCCTCAGCGCTCTTCCGCCTGCGAGCGTTGCCACCATTCACTTCACGCATGCGCACTTTCACCATGCCTGTGCATCAATTGTGTCACGGTTGGCAGCTAGTGGATGCGAGCAGCCATTTCCTTCCCATTTCTCACACTTGGACCGCTCCTATCTATGCAATCTCTTTTCATTGTATCGATGATCGTTAAGCACGGCGCTGCGAATTTTGATTCAGCAGGTGTTGATCGGACGGAAGTCGAAGATTTCTACCATATAATCGCGATATGGCCCTTGCACCCCTCAGCCAATCTCTTTTCACTGTTTCAAGCATTGATACATCGGTAGCTAAGCATGTTGCGATAGAAGACTGCCTGGAACTTCCTGGTCAAAGCAACAGCTGCAGGTTGACCCACCATGGGGTGGGGTGAGGGGCAAGGAGGGATTCAGAAATGTGTGCAGGCTGTGGGTCTGGCTTGGGTTGAGTTGGAATGGTTTGTGTGTCATACATCTGGGTAGGGGTACATACAAGGACGTGGGTTGGAATGGTTTGTGTGTCATACATCTGGGTAGGGGTGCATACAAGGACGTAACCCGATGGGACGTGAGTTGGGATGGTTTGTGTGTCATACATCTGGGTAGGGGTACATACAAGGACGTAACCCGATGGGACGTGAGTTGGAATGGTTTGTGTGTCATACATCTGGGTAGGGGTACATACAAGGACGTAACCCGATATGTTACCCAGGTCCTGGGGGCTGGGGGTGGGGTGGGGTGGGGTGGGGGGGGGGGGGGTATATTTTTAGTAAGGAAAGGAAGTGGGCATGTGTTAGATATTTTGCAAAGGGGGACATATCTTGACTGTGTGGATGTGAGTAAGGGGGGGGCGGAGGGTGTACGTTCAAGGGCGATGCACGTTATCTAACCCAGACCAGACCAGGCCCCATGACCTGGGTGGGTGGTGTGGCGGGTGGCCTCGGGCCACACGGGCAATGTACTAGTACATACATACATACATACATACATACATACATACATACATTTGGTTGCAAACAAGATCAGGCAGTTCAACAGAATGCACAAAGCAGGTTTGCGCCCAAGGTGCTCGTATCAATGAGGCCTGGTTGTGTTGTCTGCAGGCGTAGGGTACCTGTTCACCAACAGACAACGACCTCACCACAAGATTATGCCCCACGCGTCCTTGGGTTGATGCCGCATCGTCATGCAAATGCCAATGCAGGTGCAAATGCAAAGAAAACCAACATACATTGCGTACTTCATTTGTGCCACTTCAATCCACAACTCCACACCACCACCACACACCACCACCTTAATTTCAAGTTTAACTTCGATTTAACTTCATTGTTTCCCCCATACGGCTATCCCACCTTGGAGAGGAGCCCATTTTGAATTTAAATTATGAATTTTGAATTCCCCCATACGGCTATCCCACCTTGGAGAGGAGCCAATTTTGAATTTTGATTTTTGAATGTTTCCCCCATACGGCTATCCCACCATGGAGAGGAGCCCATTTTGGAATTTGAAATTTGAAATTTGAATTTCCCCCCATACGGCTATCCCACCTTGGAGAGGAGCCAATTTTGAATTTTGATTTTTGAATGTTTCCCCCATACGGCTATCCTACCATGGAGAGGAGCCCATTTTGGAATTTGAAATTTGAATTTCCCCCCATGCGGCTATCCCACCTTGGAGAGGACCCATTTTGAATTTTGAATTTTGATTTTCCCCCCACACGGCTGTCCCACCTTGGAGAGGAGCCCATTTTGAATGAGAGCCTTGGCAAACGTCCGTTGACACTCCTCGTAGCCCTTGTCGTTGCCGAGGTACTGAGCGGGCAAGTGAAAGCAGCAAGTTAGTTGTATTGTAAGCGTCACAATACACAAGCAAGCAAGGATTGCAAGCATCATGAGCCATTCGGAAATATTGTGAGGTACCCACTCGGAAGTTATTGTCCTCGTAATCGTACAATATCGTCCTTGTACGATAATCATCCTCGTACGATATTGTCCCATTCTTAATCAGGAATCGAGAGAGGAGAAAGCAGCAAAGGAAGAACATGCAGCACCCTAGGCAGAACCCCAATCCCAAAACTTTGTTTAACCAGGTCCCAAAGCCCCAAACCAGGTCCCAAAGCCCCAAACCAGGACCCCAAATAGGGCCCAAAGCCCCAAAACAGGACCCAAAACAGGGCCCAAAACAGGACCCAAGCCGGGTTGGGTCAGGGTGGGTGGGGTATTGCAAGCATAAGGAATCATGGGGCCAGAGAGAAGCACCACCACCTTACCACAGCCTATCCCCAGCCCAGTCCAGCTCCTAGCCCAGCCCAGCCCAGCTCACCACTACCTACCCACCCCAGACCAGCCCACATCCCGCCCAGCCTAGCACATCGCACCCACCCGGACCCAGCCCAGCCGCCCACCCACCCACACCCAACCCAGCACCGATATGGACCCAACCCAGCCCAGCCACCCACCCACACCCAACCCAGCCCACCCACCCGGACCCAACCCAGCCCAGCCTAGCACATCGCACCCACCAAGACCCAGCTAGCCCAGACCACCACCACCACCCTACCCCAGCCACAACCAGCCAAGCTTAGCCCTGCCAGCCCACAGCACCCACCAGCACCCACCCAGCCCAGCCCACATCCAGCCCAGCCACAGCACCCACCCAGCCCAGCCCACATCCAGCCCAGCCCACAGCACCCACCCAGCCAGCCCACATCCAGCCCAGCCCACAGCACCCCTCAGCCCAGCCCACATCCAGCCCAGCCCACCCGGACCCACCCAACCCAAATCCAGCCCAGCCCACCGCACCCCACCCACCAACACCCAACCCACCCTTGCTCTCCATTCCCACCTTGAACATATCAAGCACTCCTAAAGTAGATAGAGTAGAAGCCACCCGTATATGCATCATGCATCATTTTCTGTGGCATGGCCCTTGTCACCCCACCTACCCACCCGCATCCAACCCAGCCCTGCCTACCCCACCCCACCACCTGCACCCACCCACCCCACCCTACCCCATCCCAGCCCACACCCAGCCCACCTTGAACATATCAGCACTCCTAACGTAGATAGAGTAGAAGCCGCCGGTATATGCATCATGAAGCATTGACTGTGACACCCCACCATGGGGGCCCAACTCAGCCCATCCCACCCACCCGCACCCAACCCAGCCCACCCACCCGCACCCAACCCAGCCACCCACCCGCACCCAAACCAGCCCACCGCACCCAGACAAATCCAACCCAGCCTAACCCAGTCCAGCCCATCCACACCCAACCCAGCCCACACCCTTCCCACCTTGAACATATCAGCACTCCTAACGTAGATAGATTAGAAGCCACCGGTATATGCTCGCTGCATTGACTGCGACATCGCCCTTGTCCGCCCAGACCCAACCCAGCCCACATCCAGCCAGCCCACCACACCCACCTGGACCCACCCAGCCACATCCAGCCCAGCCCACCACACCCACCTGGACCCACCCAACCTACATCCAGCCCAGCCCACCACACCCACCTGGACCCACCCAACCTACATCCAGCCCAGCCACCACACCCACCTGGACCCACCCAACCTACATCCAGCCCAGCCCACCACACCCACCCTGGACCCACCCAGCCCACATCCAGCCCAGCCCACACACCCACCTGGACCCACCCAGCCCACATCCAGCCCAGCCCACCCACACCACCCGACCCCACCCAACCTACATCCAGCCCAGCCCACCAACACCCACCTGGACCACCCAACCTACATCCAGCCCAGCCCACCACACGACCCACCTGGACCCACCCAACCTACATCCAGCCCAGCCCACCACACCCACCTGGACCCACCCAACCTACATCCAGCCCAGCCCACCGCACTCCACCCACCTACACCCAACCCACCCTTTCTCTCCCTTCCCTAGCTTCTATTCCCACCTTGAACATATCAGCACTCCTAACGTAGATAGAGTAGAAGCCGCCGGTATATGCTCGCTGCATTGACTGCGACATCGCCCTTGTCCATCAGGACCCAACCCAGCCACCCGCACCCCACCCAGCTCAAACCCAGCCCACCTTGAACATATCAGCACTCCTAACAAAGATAGAGTATAAGCCGCCCGCATATGCTCGCTGCATTTACTGGGACATCGCCCTTGACCACCCCACCCCCACCCAACCCACATCCAGCCCAGCCCACCGCACTCCACCCACCTACACCCAACCCAACCTTTCTCTCCCTTCCCAAAACATCCCTAGCTTCTATTCCCACCTTGAACATATCAGCACTCCTAACGTAGATAGAGTAGAAGCCGCCGGTATATGCTCGCTGCATTGACTGCGACATCGCCCGTGTCTCATAGATCAAGTAGTCGGAAATGTGCGCATCATCTTTCAAATCATAGCGAAGCCTGGGGGGTACGGTGGGAATGTGTGTTGTGTGTGGTGTGCGGGGGTATGATGGGTGCATCATCTTTCAAGTCATAGCGAAGCCTGGGGGGTGCGGTGGGAATGGGGGTTGTGTGTGTTGTGTGTGCGGGGGTATGATGGGTGCATCATCTTTCAAGTCATAGCGAAGCCTGGGGGGTACGGTGGGAATGGGGGTTGTGTGTGTTGTGTGTGTCGTGTGCATGATGGGTGCATCATCTTTCAAGTCATAGCAAAGCCTGGGGGGTACGGTGGTAATGTGTGTTGTGTGTGTGGTGTGTGGGGGTATGCTGTATGTGTGCGGTGTGTGTATGATGTGTGTGTGCATGATGCGCGCATTATTGTTCAAGTCGTAGGGAAGCCTGGGGGGGGGGGGGGGGGGGGATTGTGGGAATGGGGGTTGTGTGTGTGTATGATGTGTGTGTGGGGGTTGATGTGTGTGCTGTGTGTGGTAGTATGATGTGTGTGTGTTGTGTGTGTGGGTATGATGTGTGTGTGTTGTGTGTGGGCATATTGTGTGTGTGTTGTGTGTGGGGGTATGGTGTTTGTGTTGAGTTGAAGGTCTATATAGGTTCAGGCTTTACGTAAGTGGGGGGGCTAAATTAAGTGAGGGCTAATTCCCCTACCATGGCTATGCAACGCATCACTTACATATGCTGTCCTGCTATTTGCCCCCCCACCACCACCACCCCCACCACACGCACTCCTCCCCACCCACACTCACCTACATGCACTCCTTCCCCCCCCCCATACACACACATGCACACACACCACCATCACCCCCCCCCCCCCCCCACACACACACACCGTCCCCCCCCCCCCACCACCAACACAACCCCACACCATCACCACCCACCCCCACCCCACACCCCACCATCACCACCTACAAACGCCACCCCACCACACACACAAACACAACCACCATCCCCCCCCCCCCCCCCCCCCCCCCCCCCCCCCGCCACACAGACACACGCACACCACAATCACCACTCACCCACACCACCACTAGCATCACCACACACACACACACACACACAACCCCTCCACCCAAGCCATGCAAGCCATGCAAGAAACGAGAGCTTTTATTTTCCACTTCCAGCAGCAGCTTCCAGGCAGCTTCCTTGAGTGCCTATTCAGCCCAACCTATCGCAAGCTAGGAAACCTGAAGCCGACACAATCAATAGTACACAACTACTGAAATATGTGGCTGCATCACAGTCGCTGGCTCAGGAAGCTGCCTAGAAGCTGCTCAGAAAAGCCAGAGAGAAAAAACTGCAAGAAAGTGCACTACACTAAAAACCCAGCTACTGGCTTTTGTACATGGTCCTTTGACAGATGAGCCTATAGTCCCCTGCCCCCCCCCCCCCCCCCCCCTCCCCCCCTTTGTACTCCCTTCCTCAGTCCCATGGCCCCCGTTCCAATCCCCCCCCCACCCACCCTATCTCACCAACCCACGCCCACAACCCTGCCCCCCCCCCACCCCACCCCCCACACCCACCCCAACCCCACACACACACCACACAAACTCTGGACCCGCCCCCACCCCCCCCACCCCCCACCAGTCACACAACACGCACATCAAACCCAACCACCCACACCACACACACGCTTAGACCACACCCACCCACCCACACCCACCCACCCCACGTGCACCCACCCACACACGCACACACTCACTACCCCCCCCCCCACACAACCCCAACCCACCCCCCACTTTGCAACCCTACTTTGCGGCTTTGCAGTCGGGGGCTTATGAATGAATTCTGTCACCAGTGCCACACACAGCCGACACACACAAACCTGACCCACACACAAATCCCATCCACCCCCCACTTTGCAGCCCACTTTGCGGCTATGCAGTCAGGCGCTGTGATGAAGTCTGTCAGCCGGTCAGCCGGAACGGGAGCCTTCCCACACCCAACACACCCACAAACCTCAATCCACCCGCCCCACTTTGCAACCCTACTTTGCGGCTTTGCAGTCTGGGGCTATGATGAAGTCTGTCAGCCGGTCAGCCGGAACGGGAGCCTTCCCACACCCACACACCCCCACAACCTTCAATCCACCCGCCCCACTTTGCAACCTTACTTTGCGGCTTTGCAGTCTGGGGCTATGATGAAGTCTGTCAGCCGGTCAAGGAATGGGAGCCTTCAGTGAATCAAGGGGGGCCCTCGGCTAGCACATGGCAACCTTATCCCCTCCGCCCCCCCCCCCCCCCCCCCCGACACACACACACAGCCACAACCCACATTTGTAATCTTCTTTGCGGCTATGCAGTCAGGCGCTATGAATGAAGTCTGGTCAGCCGGTCAGGCCGGAATGGGAAAGACTTCCCACACACCACACACCCACACAACCTCAATCACCCGCCCCACTTTGCAACCACCTAAAACTTGGCGGCTTTGCAGTCTGGGGCTATGATGAAGTCTGTCAGCCGGTCGTAGATCACAGTCTTGTTAAAGCCCTGTGTGCATATGAAAGCACGGATCTTGTTTTGAATTTAAATTTAAAGCACTGTGTGCATATGAAAGCACGGATCTTGTTTTGAATTTAAATTTAAAGCCCTGTGTGCATATGAAAGCACGGATCTTGTTTTGAATTTAAATTGAAAGCCCTGTGTGCATATGAAAGCACAGATATTTTGAATTGTTATCAATGTCTGTCAACAGAATACAAATAATTAGACATTCCTCTTCGGTGAATGAGCTCTGTAAAAAGTTTTTGGCAGGGCCCCCCTTTCTGGGGGGTGGGAGCCCCCAGTGTTACCCATTTGCTGTTCGTCCATCCATCCATCCATCCATCCATCATCCATCCATCCATCGCGTCATCCATCATCCGTCTGACCCGCGATGAAGCCCGACACGTCAGCCAACGGTCTCGTAACTAACTCACTTCCCTTGCCACCTGTCGCTCCGTCGCGATCACTATCTGCCAATTTGTAGCGTCGCAGGCGACGCTGCATCGAACTTGTTACTGGAACGCCTGTTGAACAACACAATTAGTCAGCATACAATTAAACTGCTGAACACTAAAATAACATTAAACCAAAAATATAGCCAGCATAACTTAACAAAACACTACAATAACATTTACATTACCGTCTTGTTAAAGCCCTGCGTGCAGATGAAAAGTGGTGTGGGTGGGGTGCGGTGGGCTGAGCTAGTCTAGGCTGGGTTGGATGTGGGTGGGTTGGGTCAGAGTGGGTGCGGTGGGCTAGGCTGGGTGTGGGCTGGACTGGGGTAGGGTGTTGGTGGGGCCTGGGCTGGGCTGGGCTGGGCTGGGCTGGGCTGGGCTGGGCTGGATGTAGAGTGGGTTGTGTCCCGGTGGGTGGAGAGTGCAGACGAAAATCACGGATATTGTCTTGAATTTAAACAGAAGAGTGTAACAACTGAACAACAGATCCTGTTCAAGTTCAGCCGATGAAAGCATATCACGGGATATTGTCTTGAATTTTAAACAGAAGAGTGTACCAATGAATAACAGATCCTGTTCAAGTACACGCCGATGAAAGCATATCACGGATATTGTGAATTGGTATCAAATATAATAAAATTAATTTAAATTAAATTAAACAATAAGGTTATTCCTCTGTGATCAATGAGCTCTGGCTTTTTTGCTGAAACTTGTTAAACAACATATTTAGTCAGCACAAAGTAAACTACAAACGCCACAATAACATTAAACTAAACATATAGCATGCATAAAATAACATTAAGCTACAAAATGAGTCTGCATTAGCATCAAACTAAAATATTGTCAGCATACCAATTAAAAAGAATCAGAATAACAAACTCACAAACCACACAAAAATAACATAAAACTACAAAATGAGAGATGTCTGCATAACATTAAACTTAAATATTTGTCAGCATACAATTACATACGCACACTAAGCCTTCTTTAGCGATTAATGTTACGCCTGTAGGACAGATTGGCTTAAAGAACGAAGAGTCGGGGGTTCGACTCCCCCTTCGGGTCGCTTCTTGGCGTTGCAGGTCGTCGTCAATGCGATGGTAGCTGATTTTTTGTCCAGTTGAGGTAGGAGAACGCTCCCACCCGCTGTACAACGGGCTCCGCCTGCGACCGTAACACCACTACGCCCCACCCAGATAATAGCGTTATCATTACAAAAGACTAGAATAACAAAGTAAAGTGAAGTGATCTCACGAACCACAAAAATAATTAAACTACAATCGGTGCGATCTATTTGAGTCTGCACAAAATAAAAATAAACTACAATAACAAACTTACAACCCACTGCAAGCTACATAAAAGTACAATGACTGTCTGCACAAAGTTACAAACAGTACCCAATTCTACCAAACTTCCAATAACAATGAAAACTACAAAATGAGTCTGCACAAATTACAGAACACTACATACCCAAACTTCCAAGTACATACACAGTACTTTTAAATGACAACTGTCTGGGCCAAAGTTAAAAGCACTACAATACCAAACTTCAAATACATGAAAGGAAAACATGAGTCTGCGAAAAGTTACAAAACACTACAATAACAAACTTACAAACCACTAAACTAACATAAACTACAAAATGAGTCAGCACATCAAAGATATCTTTTTATTGCACTGATCAAGATAGGTCCTAATTGAATAAAAAAAGTTGCTTATTTGCTTGCTTTCGCCGGGTTTCAAAGACCAGCCCGCAGAGGCATTGAAATATCTAAGTTGGCATGTATTTTGTCTGTCTGTCTGTTTTTTGTTTCTTGTCTGACTGCTGGTCATGTCTGTCTGTATGCATGTACGCATGTATTTTAACAGTCCCAGGGGTATGCAATTAGTCTAAACCGTGACAGGAAGGGCTAAAAAGAAAAAGCATTGGCATCCAATTCTACTGACTATCTACAAGGGTGTAATGATGTGTACATTTGTGTGTGCATTGTGTGTACATTTGTGTTAGTGGGTGTCAAAAAGAAAAGCATTGGCATCCAATTCTACTGACTATCTACAAGGGTGTAATGATGTGCACATTTGTGTTTCATTGTGTACATTTGTGTTAGTGAGTGTACAAAAAGAAAAAGCATTGGCATCCAATTCTACTGACTATCTACAAGGGTGTAATGATGTGCACATTTGTGTGTCATTGTGTACATTTGTGTTAGTGGTGTACAAAAGAAAAGCAGCTAATTTGGCATCCAATTCTACTGACTATTCTCATGACACGATGAGTTGCAACAGTGTTACAAACGTAACAAAACGTGTTTTAAAGAAACAAAACAGTGTCTGATAGTCTGCACTGTGCGAACATGGCAAGATATCATTAAAAAACGTGTTACATACTAAATAAAAAAGCATTACAAAGAAAAACAAGCGGGCAAAACCCCCAGTTGCAACAAACAAACAAACAAACAAACAAAACAGTGTCTGATAGTCTGCACTGTGCGAACATGCAGACTATCATACAATGAAACAATTGAAAAGAAACAGTTACTGTGCTTGCTTGCTTGCCTGGTGTCCAATACAAGCGCTAAGGTACTGAACGACAGTGTGTGTCACACGGATAGAGGTCATGGAGATGATACACCCACAATAACAGAGGTTTGCTAGTCGACACTGGAGTGCGAACGTGCTGATGAAATTTATTAAATGAAACAGTTGTTGCTTTGCTCGCGCTGGTGTTCCATATACAAGCGCTAAGGTACTGAACGCAGTGTCACATGGATGAGGTCATGGAGATGATACACCACAATAAACAGAGGTTGCTAGTCGACACTGGAGTGCAAACGTGCTGATAAAATTTATTACATGAAATAGTTGCTTGCTTGCTTGTTTGCTCGCCTGGTGTCCAATACAAGCGCTAAGGTACTGAACGCAGTGTATCACACGGATGAGGTCATGGAGATGATACATCACAATAAACAGAGGTTGCTAGTCGACACTGGAGTGCCAACGTGCTGATGAAATTTATTAAATGAAACAGTTGCTTGCTTGCTTGTTTGCTCGCCTGGTGTTAACCAATCAAGCAGCTAAAAAAAAAGGTACTAGAACGCAGTGTTCACACGGATGAGTTCATGGAGATTGATAATGTGGATAAGTCAAATAGCAGTGCCTGATAGTCGACACTGGTGTGCAAACGTGCAGATGAAACAATTGTAATGAAACAGTTGCGTCGCTTGCTTGCTTGCTCGCCAAGTGTCGAGGATAAGCACTGAGGTAATGAACCATTTGAAACACAAACAACACGACAACACTGAGGTAATGAACATTTGAACACAACAACACCGACACCACTGAGGTATATGAAGCAATTTGATACACAACAACACCGACAACACTGAAGGGTAATAACAGGTTGAACACAACAACACCGACAACCGACTGCAGGTAATGACCATTTTGAAACAACACACCGACAACACTGAGGTAATGAACCATTTGCACAAAACCCGACAACCACTGAGTAATGACCATTGAACACAACAACACGACAACCCTGATGGTAATGAACCATTTGAACACAACAACACCGACAAACCACTGAGGTAATGACCATGATTACAAACAACACACGGACTGAGGGACCGGCTGGAGTAATGGATTTAATTATATTATATATTTACCCGAGACCCACCACTTTAAATGGGAACCATTTAAAACAACACACCCTCGAACAACACTGAGGTAACATGAACCATTTTTGAACAACAACACATTGGTACAAAGGACGCAGAACTGAGGTGAGAGATCACATCGATGAACCATCATACACTGTAACCATGAGAGGTAATAAGACCCACTGGCAGGGTAGATGAAATCCATTTAACACAACAACACGGGCACACAACGCACTGAGGTAATGAAACCATTTGACAATCTAACATACACCGAGACAACCCACTGAGGTAATGAACCAGTTTGTGAACCAACACACCGACAACCACTGACGTATGTAACCATTGGGTAAACACAACAACACGACAACCGCCACTGAGGTAATGAACCATTATGAACACACAAACACCGACAACCACTCAGGTAATGAACCCATGTTACAAAACAACACCGGACAACCACTGAGGTAATGAACCATTTAAACACAACAACACCGACAACCACTGAGGTAATGAACCATTTGCACAACAAACGACAACCCTAGAGGTAAATGAACCATTTTGAACACAACAACACCGACAAACCACTGAGGTAATGGAACCATCTTGACCAACAACAAACAACGACAACCACTGAGGAAGAAACCATTTGAACCAACAACACCGACACCACTGAGAATGAACATTTAAAACAACAACACCGACAACCACTGACTGGGTAATGCCATTTAAACACAACACACCGCAACCTACTGACGGTAATGCAACCATTTAAAACACAAACAGCCGACAACCTGGGGTAGATGAACATTTGAACACAACAACACCGACAACCACGAGGTAATGAACATTGAACACAAACACCGACAACCACTGAGGTAATTGACCGAATCTAAACACAACAACACCGACAACACTATGAGGTAATGACCATTTTACACAACAACACCGACAACCACTGACAATGACCATTTAAAAACATAACACACCGAGCACACTGAGAATGAAACCATTTTGAACACAACTAAACCTGCACTGAGGTAATGACCATTTGAACACAACAACACCTCACCTGCCACTGAGGTAATAATAAATTTAAAAACTAACAAAAAACACCGACACCACTGGAGGTAATGACCATTTAACAGCAACAAACCAGGAGACAACAGACAAGAGGTAATGAACCATTTGAAAGCACAACACGACACACCCACTGAGGTAATGAACCATTTGAACACACCGACAACACTGACGTTAATGAACCTATTTAAAAACCAACAACACCGACAACCACTTGAGTAGATGAAAGCCATTTTTAAACAACAACACGACAAACTGCACTGAGGTAATGAAACATTTTAAACACAACAAAGCACGACAACCACTGAGGTAATGAACCATTTGAACACAACAACACCGACAACTATGTGAGGTAATGAACATTTTGAAACACCAACCGACAACCACTTTATATTGAACACACAACACCGACAACCACTGAGGTAATGAACTTTAAAAACCATACAACAGCGACAACCATGAGGTAAATTGAACCATTTGAGACACAACAACACCGACAAAAAAATCCACTGAGGTAATGAACCATTTGAAACACAACAACACCGACAACACACTGAGCAGTAATGAACATCTTTAAACACAACAACACCGACAACACTGAGGTAATGAACCATTTGAACACAACAACACCGACAACCACTGAGGTAATGAACCATTTAAACACAACAACACCACAACCACTGAGGTAATGACCACCATTTGAAACACACAACACACTACAACACCTCACAACGCACTGAGGTAATGAACCATTTAAGGAACACAACAGGAACACCGACAACACTTCGAAGAGGATAATGACGACTTATGATTGATTACCAATTTAAAAACAACACCCGCAACCACTGAGGGTAATGAACCATTTAAACACAACAACACCGACAACACTGAGGTAATGAATCCATTTGAACACAACACACCGACAACGCACTGAGATAATGAACCAATTTGAACACAACCAACACCGACACCACTGAGGTATGGCACATTTAAAAACACAAACACACGACAACGCACTGAGGTGAATGAGACCATTTGATAACACAACAACACCGCCGGAGAGGACAACGCCACTGAGGTCCGAATGAACCATTTAAACACACAACACTGACCACTGTAGGTTAATGAACGCATTTGATCACACAAACGACAACCACTGAGGTAATGAACCATTTGAACACAACACACCGGCGACATACTAATTACACTGAGGTTAATGACACATTTTGGAAACACATACGGCAACACCTACGACACCACTGATGGTAATGAACCATTTGAACACAACAACACCGACGCACACACTGCTACTGAGGTAATGAACCATTTGAACACAACAACAACGACAACGAACATGAGTCGTAATGAACGCATTTGAACAAGCAACATACACGACACCACTGATGGTAAATGACCTATTTCAAAAACTAAACAACACCGACATACCACTTGAGGTAATTGACCATTTGAACAGCAAAACGAGCCGAACCTACCGAATAGGTAATGAAAGACGATTTGAAACATCAACACCCGATATATTAATGAACCATTTAAACACACAACACCGACCCACTTGAGGTAATACCATCGCACAGACACACACAGAGAGTGAACCATTTGCACAACAACACGACAACCACTAAGGTAATGAAACCATTGAACACAACAACACCGAACAACCACAGGATGAAAACAAAACACACCACCGAACAACCACTGAGGTAATGAACCATTTTAACACAACAACACGACAAACCACTGCAGTACATGAACATTTAAACACAACAACACCGACAACACTGAGGTAATGAACCATTTGACACAACAACCCGACAACACTTAGGTAGATGAATTTTGACACAACAACACCGACAACCACATGAGGTAATGAACCATTTAAACACAACAACACGACAACCACTGACGAATGAACCATTTTGAACACAAACAACCACCGAAAACCACTGTACATAACCATTTAAACACAACAACACCGACAAAATAGGTAATGAACGAACACAACAACACCGACAACACTGAGTGTAATGAACCATTTTGAACACAACACACCGAACAACCACTGAGTAGAACCATTTAAAAAACAACAAACACCGACAACATGAGGTAATGGAACCATTTAAAACACACCACACAGATTACACATGCGACGACAACACACTGAGGTAATGAACATGATTGAACACAACAACACCGACAACCACTTGATGGTAATGAACAAATTAAACACAAACAACCACCGAACAAACCACTGAGGTAATGACATTTGAAACAACACACCGAGACAACCACTGAGGTAATGAACGCATTTTGATTGAACGACAAACAACACCGGGGGACCCCCAAACCCCACTTGGAGGTTTTTTTTTTTTTAAATGAACATTTAAACACAACCAACACCGACAACACTAGTATGAACCATTTTGAACACAACAACACCTACAACCACTGAGGTAATGAACCATTTGAAGCACACACAACACCGACAACCACTGAAGTTAATTAAAACCAAAACGACAACCACTTGAGGTAATTTAGTAAACAATTTGAACACAAAACACCGACAACCACTGAGTTTGTAATGAAACCATTTTAAAACACAACACAACAACCGTTACAACACTTTGATTTTTGTACATGAACCATTTGACATCACAACCCCGAATCTCCACCTGACAACTGGAGTAATGATTGAACACCAACAATCACCGACAACCACTGAGTTTAGATGCACATTTAAAACACATCATACGACTCGAAACATCTGCAACGCAGTTAATGAACCTATTTTTAATACACTGACAAATCCACTGTAATGAACCATTTGAAGGGTATGAACCATTTGACACTACAACATCCGACAAACCACTGACCTGTTGCATATTGACACAACAACCGACAACACCGAACCATTTAAACACAACAACACGACAACCACTGATAATGAGGTAATGAACCATATTGAACACAAATAACAACCGACACAACCACCATGAGTGATTTTATGAACCATTTGAAACACACAACCTCTCGACCGGAGAACCACTGAAGGTAAATGAAACCATTTGAACACAACAATACAAAGATGGTAATGACCATTTCTGAAGCGTAATTGAAACTCCATTTAAACACAACAACACCGACAACCCACTGATGAGTAATGTGAAACATTTGTAACATGAAACATTTGACACAACCACTCGAACAACCATGGCGACCATTTTGAACACGTATAAACACTCGACATCAACCACGATGGTAGATTATAAATAGAGTGAAGTTCTCCCGGGCTCATCCGGCTGTCACTGACCACTGTTGCCTAAGTAAGGACCCTTAATAACCCGGGGTCGAATGTGTTGGTAGATGAACCATCGCAACCGATCCCATGAGGTAATAACCATTTTTAGAACAAAACAACACGACATACCACTGAAGTAATCGAACCATCACACAAACGAAAACCCGACAAACCACTTTTGTAATGAACATATGGTGAACAACACATACGACAACACACTGAGGTAATGAATTCGCATTTGAAACCAAGTACCACCACGACAACGCACTGAGGTAATGAACATTGAACACAACAACAAACTTCTGATTATGAAAACCAAAACACAACATCATGATGGTATGATGAACCATTGTTTTAACACAAACAACCGACAACCAGGTAATGAAACCATCTTTTAAACCAACAACAAAGAGAAAAAACATAATGAACAAACAAAAACCACGCAATTGGTAATGAACACAACACAACTAAACACGAACAACATGAGGCATTTTTAAACACAACAACACCGAAATCACTCGAGTCATAATGAACCATCCATTCTATGAAACAAACACACAAACAACAACAGACATGGACACCCATCTGAGTAATAGAACCACCACATTTGAACCACAACAGCAATGAGGCACATAATGGAACTTATTCACACTGAGGTACACGACAACATGCAAATGAACTATCACAACTAACACCGACAAAGCCACTGATAGAAAGAACCATTTTTGGAACAAAACAAAACAACAACCAATAGACAAAAATACAAAACAAAAACAACTCTATAAACAACCAAAATGAAAAACAAACATATTGAACAACAACACAACACTGAGTTAAACCATTATAAAACAACAACACGACCATACTGAATAATAATGAACACAAAAACGAAACACATATTCACAAAGACAACACTGATATATGCCATGAATACCAAACAACACCGACATACCACGTAGTATGGATACCATTAACAAAACAACAAAATCACGAAAACCAAAACACGACAAAAATGAGGTAATGAACCCATGAACCATCTAAACACAACAACACCGACAAACCACTGAAGGGTATTTATGAAACCATTTAAACACAACAAGACAACGACAAAACAAACAGAACCTACTGATTTTCGAGGTAATGAACCATTTAAATTCGAAACAACAACACCGACACCACACGGTAATGAACATTTGAACACAAAGAAGCTAACACGACAACTTCTGAGAAATGACCATTTAACACAACAACACTGAACAAGCACTGAGGGTAATGAACCATTTTGAACACATACAACACCGACAACCATAAGTAATGAACCATTTGAAACACCAACAACACGACATACCACTGAGTAATGAACATTTAACACAACAACACCGACAACCACTGAGGTAAATGAACCATTTGGAACACTACAACCACCGACCAAACCACTGACAACCACTGATGGGTAATGAACCATAAACAATCACAACCCAACCATGTGAGGGTAATGGAACCAATTTGAACACACAACAACAAACTGAACGTTGAACCAGTTTTAAAATACAATCAAAACACGACAACCACAGAATCCATCTTGAACACAAACGGCAACCACATGAACACATCTATCGACAACTGAGGTAAATGAAACCATTTGACACAACAACAACCGAACGAAGGTAATGAACCATATTTTGAACACAACAACAGGTACAACCACTGAGGGTAATGAACATTTTAACACAACAACACCGACAACCACTGGGATGAACCATTTAAACACAACCATCCGACAACACTGAGGTATTTATGAACCATTTTGAAACACCAACACACCGACAACCACTGAGGTAATGAACCAAAACACTTTACAACTCATATCCGACAAACCACTTGAACAAAACACAAACAACAACCGAAACCGAGGTAATGAACCATTTGAACACAACAACACCGACAGCCACTGAACCTGATCCATTTGAACACACAACACCGAAAACCACTGAGGTAATGAACCATTTTAAACACAAACAACACGACACCACTGAGGTAATGAACCATTTGAACACAACAACACCGACAACCACTGAGGTAATGAACCATTTAAACACAACAACACCGACAACCACTGAGGTAATGAACCATTTGAACACAACAACACCGACAACCACTGAGGTAATGAACCATTTGAACACAACAACACCGACAACCACTGAGGTAATGAACCATTTAAACACAACAACACCGAACAACACTTAATGAACCACACAACAACACCGAAAATGAACCATTTTAAACACAGCAACACGACAACCACTGAGGTAATGAACCATTTGAACCAACAACACCGACAACCCACTTGAGGTAATGAACCATAACACAACAACACGACAAACCACTGAGGTAAATTGAACCATTTTGAACACACTCTTACAACACCGACAACAAGGTAATGGACCATTTGAACACAACAACACGACAACCACTGAGGTAATGAACCATTTGAACACATTTTGAACACGACAACCACTGACGGTTTAAATGAACCATTTTGAACACAACAACCACCGACAACCACTGAGGTAATGAACCATTTGAACACAAACAACACCGACAACCACTGAGTAATGAACCATTTGAACACAACAACACCTGACAACCACTGAGGTAATGAACCATTTTGAACACAACAACACCGAGTATGGAGGATATCAACCACTGAGTAATGAACCATTTAACACAACAACACCGACAACTCACTGAGGTAATGAAACCATTTGAACACAACAACACCGACAAACCACTGAGGTAATGAACCATTTAAACACAACAACACCGACAACCACTGATAATGAACCATTTGAACACAACAACACCGACAACCACTGAGGTAATGAACCATTTGAACACGACAACACGACAACCACTGAGGTAATGAACCATTTGAACACAACAACACCGACAACCACTGAGGTAATGAACCATTTGAACACAACAACACCGACAACCACTGAGGTAATGAACCATTTGAACACAACAACACCGACAACCACTGAGGTAATGAACCATTTAAACACAACAACACCGACAACCACTGAGGTAATGAACCATTTTGAACACAACAACACCGACAACCACTGAGGTAATGAACCATTTGAACACAACAACACCGACAACCACTGAGGTAATGAACCATTTGAACACAACAACACCGACAACCACTGAGGGTAATGAACCATTTGGAAAACACAACAACACCCATTTGACAAACCACTGAGGTAATGAACCATTTGAACACAACAACACCGACAACCACTGAGGTAATGAACCATTTAAACACAACAACACCGACAACCACTGAGGTAATGAACCATTTGAACACAACAACACCGACAACCACTGAGGTAATGAACCATTTGAACACAACAACACCGACAACCACTGAGGTAATGAACCATTTTGAACACAACAACACCGACAACCACTGAGGTAATGAAACCATTTGGTAACACAACAACACCGACAACCACTGAGGTAATGAACCATTTGAACACAACAACACCGACAACCACTGAGGTAATGAACCATTTGAAACACAACAACACCGACAACCACTGAAGGTAATGAACCATTTAAAACACAACAACACCGACAACCACTGAGGTAATGAACCATTTGAAACACAACAACACCGACAACCACTGAGGTAATGAACCATTTGAACACAACAAACACAAACCACTGAGGTAATGAACCATTTGTGAAACACAACAACACCGACAACCACTGAGGTAATGAAACCATTTGAACACAACAACACCGACAACCACTGAGGTAATGAACCATTTAAACACAACAACACCCGACAACCACTGAGGTAATGAATGAACCATTTGAACACAACAACACCGGACAACCACTGAGGTAATGAACCATTGAACAAACACACCGAAACCACTAACACAACAACACCGACAACCACTGAGGTAATTGAACCATTTAAACACAACAACACCGACAACCACTGAGGTAATGAACCATATTTTAAACACAAAACACCGACACACCACAACCACTGAGGTAATTGAACCATTTTTAACACACAACAACACCGACAACCACTGAGGTAATGAACCATTTGAACACAACAACACCGACAACCACTGAGGTAATGAACCATTTGAAACTACAACACACGACAACACTGAGGTATGAACCAGAACAAACAACCACAAACCACTGAGGTAATGAACCATTTAAACAACAACAACACCGACAACCACTGAGGTAATGAACCATTTGAACACAACACACCCAACAACACCGACAACCACTGAGGTAATGAACCATTTGAAACACAACAACACCGACAACCACTGAGTAATTGAACCATTTTTGAACACAACACACGGACAACAGACAACCACTGAGGTAATGAAACCATTTGAACACACAACACCGACAACCACTGAGGTAATGAACCATTTAACACAAATATCAAACACAACTTGAGGTGCGGTAATGAACCATTTGAACACAACAAACAACAACGACAACCACTGAGGTAATTGAACCATTAAACACAACAACACCGACAACCACTGAGGTAATGAACCATTTGAGGTACCGAATGAACCACAAATAACATTTGACACACCAACACGACCGAATTTGAACCACAACACGACAACCACTGAGACAACCACGTAATGAACCATTAAACCAACAACACCGACAACCACTTTGAGTGGTAATGAACCATTCAAACACTAAACATTAAACAACAACACACCACTGACAACCACTGAGGTAATGAACCATTTGAACACAACAACACCGACATACGACAATACACTGAGGTAATGAACACATGAACCATTTAAACACAACAACACAACGACAACCACTGAGGTAATGAACCATTTTGAACACAAAACAACACCACTGAGGGTAATGAACAACCACTGAGGTAATGAACCATTTAAACACAACAACACCGACAACCACTGAGGTAATGAACCATTTGAACACAACAACACCGACAACCACTGAGGTAATGAACCATTTGAACACAACAACACCGACAACCACTGAGGTAATTGAAACCATTTAACACACAACAAACACCGACAACCACTGAGGTAATGAACCATTTGAACACAACAACATCCGACAACCACTGAGGTAATGAACCATTTGAACACAACAACACCGACAACCACAAACCACTGAGGTAATGAACCATTTAAACACAACAACACCGACAACCACTGAGGTAATGAACCATTTGAACACAACAACACCGACAACCACTGAGGTAATGAACCATTTAAACACAACAACACCGACAACCACTGAGGTAATGAACCATTTGAACACAACAACACCGACCAAGGTAATGAACCATTTGAACACAACAACACCGGACAACCACTGAGGTAATGAACCATTTGAAACACAACAACACCGACAACCACTGAGGTAATGAACCATTTGAAATGAACACAACAACACCGACAACCACTGAGGTAATGAACCATTTAAACACAACAACACCGACAACCACTGAGGTAATGAACCATTTAAACACAACAACACCGACAACCACTGAGGTAATGAACCATTTGAACACAACAACACCGACAACCACTGAGGTAATGAACCATTTGAACACAACAACACCGACAACCACTGAGGTAATGAACCATTTAAACACAACAACACCGACAACCACTGAGGTTAATGAACCATTTGAACACAAACAACACCGACAACCACTGAGTAATGAACCATTTAAAACACAACAACACCGACAACCACTGAGTAATGAACCATTTTTGAACACAACAACACCGACAACCACTGAGGTAATGAACCATTTGAACACAACAACACCGACAACAACACTGAGGTAATGAACCATTTTGAACACAACAACACCGACAACCACTGAGGTAATGAACCATTTTAAACACAACAACACCGACAACCACTGAGTAATGAACCATTTGAAACACAACACACCGGACAACCACTGAGGTAATGAACCATTTGAACACAAACAACACCGACAAACCACTGAGGTAATGAACCATTTGAAACACAACAACACCGACAACCACTGAGGTAATGAACCATTTTTGAACACCAACAACACGACAACCACTGAGGTAATGAACCATTTGAACACAACAACACGACAACCACTGAGGTAATGAACCATTTGAACACAACAACACCGACAACCACTGAGGTTAATGAACCATGAACACAAACAACACCGACAACCACTGAGAGTAATGAACCATTTAAAATGAACACAAACAACACCGACAACCACTGAGGTAATGAACCATTTTGAACACACAACAACACCGACAACCACACACAACACCGACAACCACTGAGGTAATGAACCATTTAACACACAACAACAACCACTGAGGTAATGAACCAACGACAACCACTGAGGTAATGAACCATTTGAACACACTACAACACCGACAAACCACTGAGGTAATGAACCATTTGAAACCAAACAAACAACACGACAACCACTGAGGTAATGAAACCATTTAAACACAAACAACACCGACACCACTGAGTAATGAACCATTTGAACACAACAACACTGAATTTGACACAACAACACCGACAACCACTGAGGTAATGAACCATTTAAACACAAAAAACAACACGAATGAAACCAACCCAACTGAGGTTAATGAACCATTTTGAAACACAACAACACCGACAACCACTGAGGTAATGAACCATTTAAACACAACAACACCGACAACCACTGAGGTAATGAACCATTTAAACACAACAACACCGACAACCACTGAGGTAATGAACCATTTAAACACAACAACACCGACAACCATTTAAACACAACAACACCGACATGAGGTAATGAACCATTTAAACACAACAACACCGACAACCACTGAGGTAATGAACCATTTAAACACAACAACACCGACAACCACTGAGGTAATGAACCATTTAAACACAACAACACCGACAACCACTGAGTAATGTAATGAACCATTTAAAACACAACAACACGACAACGAAATGAACCACAACACCCACTGAGGTAATGAACCATTTAAACACAACAACACCGACAACCACTGAGGTAATGAACCATTTAAACACACCACCAACACCAACACCACCACAACCTTCACACCCATCACCACCGTCCAAAACAAAAACCTTCACAACCATCACCCCTACCACCATATCCACAACCACTCACCACCTCACTCCTCTCCCGCTTCAGCAAAGACGAGTCTACGCCCGATGTAAGGATCTTGAGTGTGCAATCTGGGTAGTGCTTGCTAGCTTGTTGGATCAGTGCTTTAAAGCCTGGGAACATTTCACGGGACATACCACCTCCACCTCCACCACCACCTCCACCGCCTCCAAAAACACCTCCAGCACCACCACTACCACTACAGCCACAACCACAGCAACCATCACCACTACCCCCATCACCACCACTACCACCACCAACAACAACCTTCACAACCATCACCATCACCATCAACACTACCTACACCATATTCACAACCACTCACCGCCTCACTCCTCTCCCACTTCAACAAATAAGAGTCCAGGCCCGAGGTAAGGATCTTGAGTGTTCAATCTGGGAAGGGCTTGCTAGCTTGTTGCATCAGTGCTCCCAAGCCTGGAAACTTGTCACCGGGAGTACCACCGCCACCTCTATCTCTACCACAACGACTTCCACCTCCACCACCACCACCACTTCCATGGACACCACTACCAATGCAGCCACCACAACAGCAACCACCACCACTACCCCCATCACCACCATCAACAGCAACAACAACCACCACAACCATCACCCCTAGTACCAACAACAACGACCTTCACAACCACTCACCGCCTCACTCCTCTCCCGTTTCAACAAATAAGAGTCTAAGCCCGAGGTAAGGATCTTGAGTGTGCAATCTGGGTAGTGCTTGCTAGCTTGTTGGATGAGCGCTCTCAAGCCTGGGAAGTTTTCATGGGACATGTGCTCGTACAGCTGGACAGGGCTAAGGTACAGCCACACCAAGGGAAGCTCGTGGTTGACTTCGCTGCCAAGGTTCGCGCCCTCCTGTGGACAGGGTTGTGTGGGTTGTGGTGTGGTGGGTGGGTGGGTGGGTGTGGTATGGGTGGGTGGGTGCGGCGTGGGCGTGGGTGTGGGTGGGTGGGTGGGGTGGGTGTGTGTGGTGGTGCGGGCGGGCGTGGGTGTGGTGTGGGTGGGTGGGGTGCCGGCGTGGGTGTGGTGGGGTGGGTGGGGTGCCGGTGCGGGCGTGGGGTGTGGTGTGGGTGGGGGGGTGCGGGCGTGGGTGTGGTGTGGGTGGTGGTGCGGGTGGGTGGTGTGGGTGGGTGGGTGGGGTGCGGGCGTGTGTGTGGTGTGTGTGGGTGTGTGGGTGCGGGCGTGGGGGTGGTGTGGGTGTGTGTGGGGGGCTTACTAGATCGTTGTATCAGGGCCCTCACGGAACACCCACAGTAAGGGAAGCTCCTGGTTGACTTTATTGTCTGGGTTGGCGCCCTCCTAAGGGCAGGGTTGTGTGGGTGTGTAGGTGGTGTGGGTGGGTGTGTAGGGGGTGGGGGTGGGGGGGTTGAGGGGGGTGGGGTGGGGGGGGAGCTTGCTAGATTGTTGTGTTAGTGCCCTGAGGGTACAGGTAAAGCAAGGGAAGCTCGTGGTTGACTTGACTGTCCGCAGGAGGGCTACCAAGGTTGTCGCCCTCCTGCGGGCAGGGTTGTTTGGGTGTGTGCATGTGGGTTGGGTGGTGGGGTGGTGTAGGGGGGGGGGGGGGGGGGGGGCTTGCTATATCGTTGTATCAGTGCCCTCAAGGAACAGCTACAGCAAGGGAAGCTCGTGGTTGAGTTTGCTGCCAAGGTTGGAGCCCTCCTAGAGACAGGGTTGTGTGTGTGTGTGTTGGGGGGGGGGGGGGGCTTGTTGGATTGTTGTATCAGTGCCCTCCTGTGGTTGAGGTACAAGGAACAGCTACACCAAGGGAAGCTCGTGGTTGAGTTTGCTGCCAAGGTTGTCGCCCTCCTGCGGGCAGGGTTGTTTGGGTGTGTGCATGTGGGTGGGTGGGTGTGGGGGGCTTGCTTATATCGTTGTATTAGTGCCCTCAAGGAACAGCTACACCAAGGGAAGCTCGTGGTTGAGTTTGCTGCCAAGGTTGGCGATCTCCTTAAGGGCAGGGTTTGGGGTGTGGGTGTGTGGTAGGTGTGTGGGTGTAGGGGGGGGGGGGGGGGGGGGGGGCTTGCTATATCGTTGTATCAGTGCCCTCAAGGAACAGCTACACCAAGGGAAGCTCGTGGTTGAGTTTTGCTGCCAAGTTGGAGCCCTCCTGGAGACAGGGTTGTGTGTGTGTGTGTGTTGGGGGGGGGGGGGGGGGGGGGGGGGGCTTGTTGGATTGTTGTATCAGTGCCCTCCTGTGGTCGAGGTACAAGGTACAGCCACAGCAAGGGAAGCTCGTGGTAGAGTTTGCTGCCAAGGTTGGAGCCCTCCTAGAGACAGGGTTGTGTGTGTGTGTGTTGGGGGGGGATGGGGGGGGGGGGGAGGGGGGGGCTGTTGGATTGTTGTATCAGTGCCCTCCTGTGGTTGAGGTACAAGGTACAGCCACAGCAAGGGAAGCTCGTGCTTGGCTTCGCTGCCAAGGTTGGCGCCTTTCTGTGAGCAGGTTTGTGCTCAAATGCTGTGTTAGCTGAGTGAAAGAAAAGCACGTTGCCAGTACATTGCCAGTTTAAGTATGCCAGTTTAGGTATACACAGGGATCCACCTCCTGTGTTGAAATTCGATGCTTTGACAACAAAATCAACAACGACAACAGCAGCAGCAGCAGCAGCAGCAGCAAGAACAACAACAGCAGCAGCAAGAACAAGAAGTAAATCAATAAACAGCAGCAACAACAGCAGCAGCAACAGGAACGAGAACAAGAACAAAAACGAAGGCGACAGCAACAACAACAACAACAACAACAACAACAACAACAACAACAACAACAACGGAGCATTACACACCTGGGATGCCTCCAGTCCACCAAGGGCTCCGGAACCACCCTGGTTCTGGCTCTCACCGATGACAGCTGCAAAACTAACAACAACAAGAACAACAGCAGCAACAACAGCGACAACAACAAGGACAGCGACAACAAGAACAGCGACAACAACAACAACAACAACAACAACAACAACAACAACAACAACAACAACAACAACAACAAAAAGTACGGAGCAGTACAGACCTGGGATGCCTCCAACCCACCAAGGGCTCAAGAACCACCCTGATTCTGCCTCTCACCGATGACAGCTGCAACAACAACAACAACAAGAACAGTAGCAAAAACAAAGAACAACAAGAACAACAAGAACAGCAACAACAAGCACGGAGCTGGTGGTGCCTGTGGATACAAATGTTTCTGTTTATCATAGCAAGTACACACCTGGGATGCCTCCAGCCCACCAAGGGCTCCGGAACCCCCCTGATTCTGGCTCTCACCGATGACAGCTGCAGCGGCTCTTGGCAGCCGCATCACCCATCGCACCATCGCCAGGTCAGCAAGGGGCATGGGGTTCACCTGTTTGTGTGTGTGGGGTGTGGGGTGGGCATGGGGTGGGGGCAGGTGTGTGTGTGTGTGTGTGTGTGTGTGTGTAGGTGTGTGTGTGTGTGTGTGGGGGGGGGGGGGGGGGGGGAGGGCATTAGGCTTAGAGGTAAGGCTATCACATCACCCATCACCACCATCGCCAGGTCAGAAAGGGGCATGGGGTTTCACCTGTTTGTGGGGGGTGGGTGTGTGAGGGGGTGGGGGTGGGGTGGGGGTGGGGGTGGGGGCATTTGGTTAGAGGTAAGGCTAGTGCATCACCCATTGCACCATGGCCAGGTGAGCAAGGGGCATGGGCTTCACCTGTGTGGTGTGGGGGTGGGGGGGGGTATGGGTGTGAGGGGGGGGGGGGGGGGGGGAGAGGGGAGAGGGGGGGGCATTTGGGTTGGAGGTAAGGCTACTGAAATCACCCACCGCACCATGGCCAAGCCAGCAAAGGGCATGGGTGTTCATTTGGTAATGGAGGGGAGGAAAACAGTGGCATCAGTACAAACACGCAGACCTCAATCTCACCCAAAAGGAATGGGATACCACCTCCCTACGAACCACCCACCGCTACCATCATCACCTGCTAAACACATAACACACCCTCCCACCCTCCCACCCACCACCACTACCACTACCACTATCGCCACCACCTGCTAGACCATAATCCCACCCTCCCACTCTCCCAGGACTAACACTATCGCCACCCACACAGAGCTCTATCTCACCGCGAAAGGAATCGGAGCCTTCATTGCCCCCACTGGGTCCCTCAGTCGGCCCATGGCGACGTTGCACCAGGGGTGCTGTACACATGCACAGCTGAAGCGAACTTCAGTGCGAGTTTCACCGTCTGCACCTCGCAAAGCCCTGTGCAAGTGGGTGGGTGGTGGTCGTGAGGGTGGAGGCGGTGGTGGTGGTGTGTGGGGGTGGGTGGGTACTTTCTCTACTTGACTCAGAATGCGAGCAGGTTCACCAGTGGTGGTGTGGTGGTGGTGGAGGTGAGAGGGGTGGGGGGGGGGGGGGTGGGGGTACTTTGGGGGTGGGGGTGGGGGGGTGGGGGGTGGGGTGGGGGTGGGGGGGTGGGGGGTGGGGGGGGGGGTACTTCTCTACTTGACACAGGATGCAAGCAGGATCACCACTGGTGGTGGGGTGGTGGTGGTGGTGGTGGTGGTGGTGGAGGAGGTGAGAGGGTGGGGTGGGGTGGGTGGGGGTACTTCTCTATTTGACACAGGATTGCAAGCAGGATCACCACTGGTGGTGGTGGTGGTTGGAGGTGAGAGGGGTAGGGGGGTGGGGTGGGGGTGGGGGGGGTACTTCTCTACTTGACACAGGATGCAAGCAGGATCACCACTGGTAGTGGTGGTGGTGGAGGTGAGAGGGGTAGGGGGTGGGGTGGGGGGGTGGGGTGGGTGGGGGTACTTTCTCTACTTGACACAGGATGCAAGCAGGATCACCACTGGTGTTTGGTGGTGAGGAGGGAGGGGGTGGGGGGGTGGGGGGGGGGGGTACTTTCTCTACTTGACTCAGAATGCGAGCAGCGTTGACAGTGGTGGTGGTGGTGGTGGTGGTGGTGGAGGTGAGAGGGGTGGGGGGTGGGTGGGGGGTGGGGGGTACTTTCTATACTTGACACAGTATACAAGCAGAATCACCAATAGCGTTGGTGTTGGTGTTGGTGGCGTTGGTGTGGTGGTAGTTTTGTGGTGTTGGTTGTGTTTGGTGGTAGTTTTGGTGAGGTTGGTGTTGGTGTTGGTCTTGGTGGTAGTTTTGGTGGGGTTGTGTTTGGTGTTGATGTAGGGTGCCAAAATTAAGTTACCCTGTCGTTGCACAATTAAACTAACGGCGAAGAATTCGAATTCCGAATCCCACACTGCCTAGTTTTGATAGTTAGTGCGCCCTAGTTGACGGCTATCTATAGGGAAACCTTCGTGGTGCTCGCGGGAGTGGTTGGCGGTGGCCGAAACGTTGACATGTGGAAAGCTAAGAGGTGCGTATTTCGGGGCACCGGCGAGTTGTTGCATGCCAAAGGCCTTGAATGCTAGAGCAATGTTAGGTGTTGCATGTTACATGAGAGTAAGGTAGGACTACCACCCCATGACATGCCACAATAGATCCAAGGGTGCCTCTGTGTGTATGGGATGTTCATGGGTGTGTGGTTTTGGGTGTGTGGGTAGTAATTCATGCATAGTACATGGCCACAACAGCATGGCTTGGCAAATTTATTGGTATGTTTTCATACTCAGGTATAACTCACTATGCCACCTGTAGATAATTTCAATCAAGACAAGCCTCCATGGGTTCCATGGGGTGGGTTCCTATTCTGGTCTTGTTTTGATGTGTTGCGACATTTTTTTGTAATTTAGTCATTAGAAAGGGAGAGGAGCCTTCAAGATTTGTATTGGGTGGGGGTCAGGCATGTGCACATGGCACAGGGACATGCAATGCACCCACGCATAGTGTTATGTTCCATACAAGAAATAAATGTGAAAAATTATTGTAAGGGCTAAGTTAATTTTGGGACCCCCTAGTGTTGGTGTTGGTGTTGGTGGTAGTTTTGGTTGTGTTGGTGTTGGTGTTGTAGTAGTTTTGGTGGTGTGTTGGTGTGTGGTGGTGGTGGTGGCGGTGGTGAGGATGACAGTGAGGGTGACAACGATGATGGCAATGATACGCATCAGGATCTGAGCAGCCAACCCTCTTACATGCTTGTTGCCTTTTCGGCCGCCTTGTCCGCCTTCTCAGCCAGCTTGGCCTCGTCCTTCGCCCTCTTGGCCTCAGCCCTCTGGTTGGCTGACTCAGCCTTTGGTGGCAGGAGAGATGTGTACGGTGGGAGGAGGTGAGGACGGTGGGGGGGATGGTGCGGGTGTGTGTGCGTGTGTGTGTGTGGGGGGGGGGGGGGGGGGGGGGGAGGGGGAGGCTGGAGGCAGGCACTGAGAAGGAGGTTCTGCCTCAGTCTGTGGGGACAGGAGAGTTCTGTGTACGGTGGGAGGAGGTGAGGGTGGTGGGGTGGGGGTGGGGGGGGTGAGGGTGAGGGTGAGGGTGAGGGGGTGCAGGGGGGTGCAGGGGGTGGGGGGAGGCAGGCACTGAGAAGGTGCTGCCTCAGTCTTTGGGGATAGGGAGAGTGGTACGTATGGTGGAGGAAGTGAGGGTGGTGGTGGGGAGGGTGAGGGTGAGGGTGAGGGTGAGGGTGTGTGTGTGTGTGTGGGGGGGGGGGGGGGGCTGGAGCAGGCACTGAGGAGGAGGTGCTGGTGCATGGTATAGGTATAGGTGGATGAGGTATTGTGGTATGGTTTGGTATAGGTATAGGTACATGTGGATGTCCAGGTACAGGTACAGATTCAGGTTCAGGTACAGGTAAAATTACAGGTACAGATTCAGGTTCAGGTACAGGTAAAATTACAGGTACAGATTCAGGTTCAGGCACAGGTAAAATTACAGGTACAGATGGATGTACATATACAGGTCCAGGTTCTGGTTCAAGTACAGGTGGATTTACAGGTACAGGTGGATGTAAAGGTACAGGTAGATGTACAAGTTCAGATACAGGTAAAAGTACCTGTACAGGTACAGGTACAGGTGGATGTACAGGTTCAGATACAGGTAAAAGTACATGTGCAGGTTCATGTACAGGTAAAATTACAGCTACAGGTGGATGTACAATTACAGGTAAAGTACAGGTACAGGTAAAAGTACAGGTACAGATACGGGGACAGGTATGAGGTCCCACCTTTTGCAACTCCTTCTGCCTCTTGTCATCCTCTATTTCTTCAGCCGTACGTTTAGCTCCCCGTGCTCTTTTCTGCAGATGCAACAAGAGGAGGGTCCAGGGGGAGGATGAGCGGTGGTAAACGCTACTGTATCAAGCATAAAGTAATAGGGATGGTACAAAGGGGAATTTTTTGTACCTATGGTAGTAGGGTGTGGGGGTATTGAGGTGCGATACACACAACGAGTATCAAGTATCGAGCATCAAGCATCAAGCATCCAGCATCAAGTATCAAGTATCACGCTCTGTGTTTCACAGTATCAGATTTCTAATGCTGTGTATCAGATGACAGGTGGCGTCTTTTACTGAAAACCACTGCCAATCTCTTCAGCCATATGTTTGCGGCCCTGAGCTCTTTTCTGCAGATACATGTATTTATGTTGTTTCAGTCTAGGGGTGGGCCAATTAGGCTAAAGGGACTTGCCCAACCGTGACAGGAGGGGCTAAAACTCACTGATCAACTGAACCCCAAACAATCGTTTTACTGAAGGTGGCCTCGAGCTCGAGCTACAGTGAAAATGTAATTCTACGATTACGATTACGATTCAGATGAACGAGATTATTTTTTTGCGATGCGTCGCAAATTAAGCGACTCGGTGCGACCCCAGTGCGACGCGCTGCCCTCCTACCCCGCAAGGCGCGGAGCCCGGAGGGTTCGGTGGGGCGTTTCTGACTAGATTAGCCAGACCCATGCGTCGCCATGCACCGACGGAATGGCGAGGTGTCGTCGCAAACAAAAAGTGGACAAGATGGTGGCAAGGCAAGGCGAATGCAATATGCACCACGCACGCACGTGCATAGGCCTGTGCAGGGTTGGTTTGCGCTTTTGACGCAACTGCGCACGGAAATCTGCGCGCTGCGCCCAGAGGGGGATTTACAATTTGCGTCAGTCACGCAGTCGGGCTCCAAAACCTTCGCGAGCACGCGCGCAATAGCGCGCGTCGTGTAGTACCCCGGCTTCTGTGCAGAAATGCAACGATTGTAACCTACATGCATTTAGATGACAGGTCGCAAGCAGGATAAGGCAAAGAGATATGCGTAACACAAGTTTTATACAGCGTAAGTGTTATACAGCGCAAGCGACGCGGACAATTTGCGGAATGTGTTGGCAACGGAACGAAAGGTGGCAACGATGGAGCTGGCCTAAGTCAGTTGGTTATGAGACAGTTGGCTGACGTGTCAGGCTTCAATTTTCCGGTCGGACAAACGGACAAATGGGTAACCCCCCGGGGTAACCCTGGGGGCTCCCGCCCCCCAGAAGGGGTAGCTCCGCCAAAATACAGGTATGCGCTTGTATTGATCATCAGCTTGTTCGCAGTTGGGCATGTTCATTTATCCTATTTGGCTACCCCTGGCCTGTAACATACAGTTGGACGACAGGTTGCGAGTAGGATTAGGCAAAGAGATGTGCATAACAAAACAGGTATGCACCCGAGGTGCTAGTATCAGATCATCAGCTTGATCGCGGTTGGGCAGGTCCCTTTAGCCTATTTGGCTACCTCTGGCCTGTAACAAACAGTTGGATGACAGGTTGCAAGCAGGATTAGGCAAAGAGATGTGCATAACAAAACAGGTATGCACCCAAGGTGCTAGTATCAGATCATCAGCTTGATCGCAGTTGGGCAAGTTCCTTTATCCTTGGCTACCCCTGGCCTGTAACATACAGTTGGATGACAGGTTGCAAGCAGGATTAGGCAAAAGAGATGTGCACCGCCACAAAAACAGGTATGCGCCCGAGGTGCTCGTATCAGATCATCAGCTTGATCGCGGTTGGGTAGGTCCCTTTCGCCTATTTTACTAGCCCTGGCCTGTAACAAACATTTGGGTGACAGGCTGCAAGCAGGATTAGGCAAAGCAACGTGCATTACAATGCAGATAAGCGCCTAAGGGGGGAGGAGTGTTATTTGTGTGTGGGTGTGGGTGTGGGTGGGTGGGTAGGGGGGTGGATGGGCTTGGCAATAGCTAGTTATGTTGTCTGCAGGTATGGGCTGTGGCGCCGTCTCACCAGTAGACAACTGCCATACCGAGAGTGCCCCATACATTTGATTTTTTGGGCGGAGCCCCCTCTTCAAGGGGGCGGGAGCCCCCATTGTTACCCCGCTGTCCGTCCGACCGAGTGACCGACTGAAAAATTGAAGCCTGACACGTCAGCCAACAGTCTCGTAACTAACTCGCTTCTGTTGCCACCTGGTGCTCCGTGGCAAACACTCTCCGCCAATTTTTAGCGTCGCATGCGACGCTGCATATAACTTGTTCGTTTTAGCCCTCCTGCCACGGTTGGGAAAGTCCCTTGAGCCTATTGGGCCCACCACATTTGGACTTTAACAACATACTATAGATGGTGCCTCATACATTTGATTAGGCAGAGCAATACTCGGTGAGCAGTGCTACGTGAGCCTATCAAAGATGAGTGGTTCCTGAGGTGCTCCTGTTGAAAAAGACCTTGCATACGACCCATGCAGTGCCCCATACAGTGCCCCATACATTTAAATGTGATCAAACAACAGGAGGGCAGGTAAAGGTAACAACACACAGGATGCAAATGCATAGGCCAACGCAAAGATGCAACCCAAGAGGTGCTCGAGTGAGACTAGACTAGTAACAGTACTACGTACTGCAGGGTAACGGCTCACTAGGTCAGGGCTTTTTATTTCCGCTGTTTATAGGAATCGCTAGCTTTGACCCCGTAAAAATTAATACGAAATTATCGCTACACAAATGTACATAAACAGGTTTTTATCCTCATGAAAGGCTATATAAGGCTATAAAAGCCCATGCAAGCTATAAAAAGCTTTAAAAGCACTAAAACGCTGTCCCTGGAGGAGTCCTAAAACCAAAAAGCTAGAAAAACCCACATTCAGATTTGAAACAAAAAGCCCTGCACTATGTAGGACCATCTAGTCTCCTAGCGCCCTGCTGGTCCTCAAGAGTGGAGGCAACGGATGTCAGTGTTAGCTGTTCTATGGTTCTACCTGTCTATCTCTTCTCTTAACCCGTAACCGAAGGGTTCCGGTATTGAAGGCGTTCCCTAAAAGGTCTGCTGTCCTCTGTAAGACTGCTACTGTGACAAAGGAGACCCAATTATTGGGGGTATCCACTTCCATGGGATAATACCCCCCCAGGGGGTCCTTACGCACATACATGAATGCAGTACTCTATGCACAGGTGGCAGCACTACCTTCTGGGGAGCTTCTGCATCGTCCTCCTCCCCAGTTGCGCAGCCTTAGTTAGTTGAATCCACACAGGGTAGGGCACTGTTTGTTGATGGTCTGCAACTATGAAAGCTGTAAGAAAGCGAAGATACGAAAGCTATTAAAAGCTAAGATGCGAAAGCTATGAAAATCTATAAAAAGCACTAAAACGCTGTCCCTGGAGGAGGCCTAAAACCATGAAGCTAGAAAAACCCACTTTCAGGTTTGAACGCACACAAAATCTACATGCATGCAGTACACTATGTACAGCTTGCAGCACTACCTTCTGGGGAGCTTCTGCATTGTCCTCCTCCCCAGTTGCGCTGCCGTAGTCGGTTGAATCCACACAGGGTAGTGCGCTGTTTGTTGATGGTCGACAGCTCAAGCCAGTACCGAGCAGGTGCGAGGCTGAGGGCTGGCTGCCCAGGTCAAAAAGGGAGGGGGCGGCGTGTACTTTGGGTTGGCTACCCAGGTCAAAACGCGAGGGGCCGATGGGTGCCGCAGGTTGGCTGCCCATGTCAAAAAGGGAGGGGCCGGCGTATCCTTCGGGTTGGCTGCCCAAGTCATATTGGAAAGGACCGGCAGGTGCTTCATGTTGGCTGCCCAGGTCATATGGTGAGGGTTCCTCAGGTGCATCGGGTTGGCTGCAGCTGCCATGTGGGTCCCCATCATTGTCATCGGAGGCAGCGGAAGTGTGAGCAGGGGCTCTGGGGGGGCCTAGCCCAGCAGGCTTTGATGCGCCCCCCTCCTGTGAACCTGCGGGGAGATTACGGCAGATGGCCTTATGGGTGGTCTTGGGATATCATGTGTGCATAGAAGACAAGTGTTTGTGTTGTAGTACTCTCTGTGGTGTTGTCGTCCTGCACCGCTGTGTACTGCCGTAGTGCAGTACGGGTGGCGGTGTGGTTATTCTCCAATTGATGTGGATACCCCCAATAATTGGGTCTACTTTGTCGCAGTAGCAATCTTACAGAGGACAGCAGACACTTTAGGGGACGCCGTCAATACCGGAACCCTTAAGTTACGGTTTAAGAGAAGAGATAGACAGATAGAACCATAGAAAAGCTAACGCTGACATCCTTTGCCTCCACTCTTGAGGACCTGCAGGGCGATGAGACTAGATGGTGCTACCCAGTGGGCCGCATCCTTGCAGTAGTTACTGTACAGGTGGCGGGTTTCAGTCTTTCCCCGTTCACACTGTTATTATCATAGAATGTACGTATGTATGTATGTATGTATGTATGTATGTATGTATGTATGTATGTATGTATGTATGTATGTATGTATGTATGTATGTATGTATGTATGTATGTGTGTATGTATGTACTAGTACATTGCCCGTGTGGCCGAGGCCACCCGCCACACCACTCACCCAGGTCCTGGGTCCTGTTCTGGCCTGGGTTACATAACGTGCATCGCCCTTGAACGTACACCCTCCTGCCCCCCCCCCTTACTCACATGCACACAGTCAAGATATGTCCCCTTTGCAAAATATCTAACACATGCCCACTTCCTTTCCTTACTAAAAATATACCCCCCCATCCCCAGCCCCCAGGACCTGGGTAACATACCGGGTTTCGTCCTTGTATGTACCCCCCCTACCCAGATGTATCATACATACCATTCCAACTCAACCCAAGCCAGACCCACAGCCTCCACACATTTCTGAATCCCTCCTTGCTCTTCACCCCACCCCATGTACACACTTTGTCTTTCTTCCCCCTCCCCTCGCCCCAGCATCCCCACCCATGGTGGGTCAACCTGCAGCTGTTGCTTTGACCAGAAAGTTCCAGCCAGTCTTCTATCGCAACATACTAAGCAACCAATGTATCAATGCTTGAAACAATGAAAAGAGATTGGATGAGGGGTGCAAGGGCCATATCGCGATTCTATGGTTGAAATCTTCGACTTCCGTCCGATCAACACCTGCTGAATCAAAAATCGCAGCGCCGTGCTTAACGATCATCGATACAATGAAAAGAGATTGCATAGATAGGATGAGCGGTCCAAGTGTGAGAAATGGGAAGGAAATGGCTGCTCGCATCCACTGGCTGCCAACCGTGACACAATTGATGCACAGGCATGGTGAAAGTGCGCATGCGTGAAGTGAATGGTGGCAACGCTCGCAGGCGGAAGAGCGCTGAGGATAGAATGAACGCCTGACGAGAACAATGAGAACTCAGAATGTATTTTGAGAATTCGAATGCCCCTGTAGCGTAGCGTAGCATAGCATAGCATAGCATAGCATAGCATAGCATAGCATAGCATAGCATAGCATAGCATAGCATAGAACCCACAGCCAGACCAACGGTCAAACCCACAGTCAAACCCGCAGTTAAACCCGCAGTTAAACCTATAGCCAAACCCACAGCCAGACCCACAGCCAAACCCATAGATAAACAGACAGGCAAACACACAGACATAGTCAAAACCACACACATCCAAAAACACCCAACCATGCAAAATACATACACATGCACAAACACACACCCATGCACAAGGGGGGGGCAAAAAAAAAGTGAAAGACACCATCCCAAAAAAGTGCTGAGACACCCTTCCGCAGACCCCCCCCCCCCCCCCGCTCCGGAACCCACTGCACAGTCACTATCACTGCCACCACTAAGTGTAATGGTGTCTAATTAGGCTCATTTTACAGGGTTTTCAAAGACCTATCCATTGAGGTTGGTCTAAAGACCATTGGGAATGTTTGAAACATAGAAAATCATCATTATCAATGTTACATTGTTTGGTGGGGGTTGTGGGTCAGGGCCCCTTGGCCCCTAATGTGCCCACCTTCAATATTCTTCAATAATTAGGCCTTCAATCCAAGCTTTAATCAGGCATTAAATAATCAGCCAAGCACGCAAGATAATTCTGAAAGCGCTCGAAGTTTCCGTGGTCGCAGCTAAGCAATTGTTTACCGCACTTGACGCAGGTAGTGCCCTTTGATTGTGGGTTCATCGAATAACATCAAGTAGCACTAGTCAGTAGTCACCAGAACGAAAACAGACACACAGTGACGGGAAGGGAAAAAGAAGAATGAGGTCTTGCTCTGTACGTCGTTGTACAAGTGTTGGTTAGGGCGTTGTGTGTGGAGAGAGAGAGAGAGAGAGAGAGAGAGAGAGAGAGAGAGAGAGAGAGAGAGAGAGAGAGAGAGAGAGAGAGAGACCCTGGACCCCCCCCCCCCCCCCCCCCCATGTGCCCTGGGCAAAATATGTGGTGGGGTCTCTCCCCAAATAGCATTTTTTTACTGGTATTTAGTAGAGGAACACCTAGTTCCGCTCCCATGTCATTCTGAGGGCTAGAAAAAAAGTGCCTGGAAAGTACCTAATTTTTTGAAAATGTAAGATTTTTTCCTTGACCCCCCCCCCCCCCCCCCCCCCCCCCCCCCCCCCCCCCCCCGCGGCCCCAAACTTAGAAGGACCGTTACTTTTTTTTCTACTGGGCCAAATCAAGAAATAAAACCGGATTCTGCATTATCTCGATTATATTTACAAAGTTGGACGATGGGGTCATTTTGGTTTGAAGTTGCCCCCCCCCTGCCCATGCAAGAAAAAAAATTAAAAAACACGCAACCATGCAAAAAACCACACACATGCAAAATCACGCAACCATGCAAAAAACCACACACATGCAAAATCACGCAACCATGCAAAAAACACACACATGCAAAATCACGCAACCATGCAAAAAACACACACATGCAAAATCACACAACCATGCAAAAACCACACACATGCAAAATCACACAACAATGCGAAAACAGGCAACCATGCAACAAAAACGAATCACGCAACCATGCAAAAATACGCAACAATGCAAAAAAAAAAAAAAAAATCACACAACAATGCGAAAACAGGCACCCATGCAAAAAAAAAACATGCAAAATCATACAACCATGCAAAAACAGGCAACCATGCAAAAAAAATCAACCATGCATAAACACATACCCATGCAAAAACACACACCCATGCAAAAAACCACACCCATGCAAAATCACACAAACGTGCAAAAACTGGCAACCATGCAAAAATAAAATCACGCAACCTTGCAAAAAAGCACACACATGCAGAATCAGGCAACCATGCAAAAAAACAAATCACGCAACCATGCTCTCACCTGTGGCACTATTGAAATGTTTCCATCGATCCATTGTGCTTTCCAGCTGGACTTTGGCAAGCGAATCGGATTGAACATGCTTGCTACCCGCCTCTAATTCATTAAGGAAGGAAAAATCAATTTCTTCGTCATCATCATCATCATCATCCAGCAAGGTACTACCCATTGCGGCCTGTTTGCCAGCAGATCCAGAGTGCACCGCTTGCATTGCTTTGCTACGACCGGCGGTACCACTGCTCCTTGGGGGATGCGGTGGTATTGGGCTAGGCCCCCCTGAAGGTGGAGAGCGAGAGACCGTGCCAGAGGCACCAAATGGAGGGTTAGCAGTCGGGACAGGACCTGGCGGTCCTGCATTTCCAGCACTACCACCAGGCTCTGCCCCTCCACGCTCGTGTAAGAGGGGGGGCCTAGCCCTCTTCTGACTAGAACCTGATCCTGCAGGTGTGAGAGCCCTCCCAGCTGAGTGTAAGGCCGTGGCTTCATGTAAAGAAGCTGGGGCAGCAGGGGCAGCTGTCCATCTCGCACCAGGTGAGAATGTGGGTGCTGATGCGGGGGGTGCATGATGCAGGTGCTTGGGCGGGTGCGGGTGCGGGTGCAGGTGTTGATGCTCAGGCAGTGCATCATCATCGCTGTCGCTGCTGATTAGAAGGATGGCATCCCCAGACTCGAATGGGGGCTTGTGGATGGGGGCTGCAGGGGAAGGAGCCTTGGGAGCTGCGGGGCTTGGAGCCTTGCCTAGATTGGGGGGTGGAGATGGGGGTAGTGGTGGTGGAGGGTGAGTGGTGGTTGGGGTGGTGGTAGTGGTGGAAATGGCTGTGATGGTAGTGGTCGCGTGTGTGTGTTTGTGTGTGTGTGTGTGTGTGTGTGTGTGTGTGTTGAGGGTGGGGGAGGCAGGATTGATAAATTGAGAAGCATTGCAGACCTCATTTGTGTACGTGTGAGTGAATTGCACACAAGCACACACACATGCAGTTTTTCACATGTGAGTGCATTGCATACACACACACATGCGGTTGTATACACGTGAGTGCATTGCACAGACACACGCACACATGCAGTTGTATAAACACGAGTGCATTACACACACACACAGATGCAGTTATTTAGACGTGAGTGGATTGCACACACGCACGCACATGCAGTTGTGTGCGTGCATGCGAGACAGGTAAACATGGGAGCAAGGTGAACAACAAGACAAGGTGAACACAGAGACACGCACATGCAGCGGCATAGATGCATGTGTTGGCAAGGTGCACACACACAGCAGCTGTAGGACATGTAGGTGATAGGCAGGTATTTAGTGTGCTAGTACGGATGTGCATGCGCAATGATCAGAATGACATGTATGCATGGTACAGTCCAGGGGTAGCCTACTAGGCTGAAGGGACTTGCCTAACCTCGAATAACCAAGAACATGTATAGATTTACATGAGGGGCTAATTGAAACTACCACTTTTGATGAACTGGTAGTGATCAGAATGACATATGACATGATGTTCAGGTACAGGGTCGAGTGGGGGACTGATGGCAGTGTAGTCTCACCGAGGCAGAGCTCGTCGCCGTCGTCATCATCATCCGTTAGGGACAGATCGATGGTGTAAACCATGGGCTGTTCTATTACGCTTAATTCGGCTTCTGGGTGCCGAGGTGCCGGTTGCAGATTCTCAACTAAGATATCTATTCAACTTCTGAGACAGGGATGTTTGCCTCAACCTGGGGCAGCTTTGCGGCAAGGCATTCCGCGGGCTACTGATCGAGCGAAAAACTACAAGTGCTACTAACTCTATTGATGGGTGCTTTTTGGGTGGTGAGGCTTGCCAGGTGGGCATATGCATTCAGATCAAATCCGATATGATTTCAATTCATAGTGAAGCATGCGAGGGAGAAGGTGGAGGAGAAGGAAGCAAGTTGCTCAAATTATCAGCGCGCGCGGCATCAATGCGACAGATCCATCTGCGAGTTCGAATTTCTGAACAAGGTTGAGTTGGAAGCCGTGCCGAGAAGAAGAGCGGCAGGAGGGAGGAAATGGTTATGTGGAAAGACGGGTGGAGCAATATATCGCGTGCGTAAGGACGGTGCGCTGTGTTGCTGACTTGATGCCAGCGAAACGGGAAAAGGTTGGGGGAAATGGGCGTGGAGGGGGGCTCGGGGGGGGGGGGGGGGGGGGGCTGGGGGGGGGGGGGCTGGGGGGGGGGGGGCTGGGCTCTCCTTTAAGTCCTCTCCTAGTATTGAACGCACTGTATAGTATTGCTTGTAATAGTAGTGCTTCAGTCACTCTTGGAAGCTGGCACTAAGTAGTAGGGACCGGCATATCATATGATGTCGACCAAAGGCGAGTATGATGCCAGCAGTCTGACTAGGCTAAAGTTACCATTTATAGACAATATCATGTGATACAACATCACAATTTCATCAACAATATCACATACGGTATATCATGTGATAACATTTGTATGATATCATATGATATCATACTCGTCTTTGGTCGACGTCATATGATAAATCGGTCCCTACCAGGGTACTTCAAATGGCCAAATTGGCCAGCGCTTTAGCGCACTTGAAAACAAAAAAAACTGCGCTTTGTAGTGCAAAAAGCGCAAAAATTGCTTGCTGCGCCCACAGGGAGTTGCAAAAAGCTGAGCTTAAAGCGCAGAGGGGGTCAAAAAGTCAGCGCTCAAAAGCGCAAAAGCGCGCGCTTTGAATTACCTTGGTCCCTACTACTTAGTGCAAGTTTCCAGGAGTGACTTGAGTAATACAGAGCGTTCAATACAAGGAGAGGATTTAAAAGAGACGTCAGCCCTCGGCGGAAGCCCCCAGGGTAACAGGTGTACCCATTTGTCCGTTTGTGCGACCGAAAAATTGAAGCCAGACAAGTCAGCCAACCGTCTCATAACTAACTGGCTTCGGTTAGCTCCAGTCCTTTGCCACCTGTCGTTCAATTAACAATACACTCCGCCAATTTTCGCATCACCGCGTCACTTACGAGTTACCTGACAAGCTGCTAAGTGCCATCTTGGTGACCTGGGCCAGGGGCCAGCAGTCTGCGTCGCCCAAAACATTAAGAATCGAGCATGCCGATGTTTCAGCCAAGCCAGAAAAAAAGGGATTTGTTCGCGTTTACATTTTCCTGGTGATAAATGTTTTCCTGCCGAAGACAGCGAGCAGCCCAATTGCTAGCTGAAGCGATGTAACTAGGTTGAAGTTCAAGCCCCCGGTTGCTCGGAAACGTTACCAGTAAATATCAGACGTGACTGATGCTCCAGCCAACGTATCAGAATCCGAAAACATTAACCATACCCGACCAAATGACCATGACCAAATCAACATCAAAATCGTGAAAATGTGATGAATCGTGCTTCGGGGAATCATAGGATTTCATTCCCACACAGTACTTTTAACGTCAGCGGTTCAATTAAAGTGCTCAACTCAACAGGTACGAACTTGAACTTGATTACAACAGGCATGCTATGACCTGATCATAATTTAAAATAAAATCGTTGGAAATAATACAACATGATGGGTCTTAGCGATCCCTGCATCGAGTATTCATATCGAACGTAAATTAATACCTAGACAAGGCATTATAAGCTTCACAGACTAGAGAAATGAAATGAGTATCCTCTTGGTGGTTGGCCCCAGTGCAAGCGAACGGACTGGCCCCCCAACTTCGTGATAAGGCGGACTATCTGTTTATTGATGGGTGTCCTCGCCTGGCTAGTGCCCGTTTCAAGTGATTTTCAGAACTTAGTAATTTTTCTCACATACTGGTAAGCTGAGGACTTCTTCACGGAGGGGGGATGCAAGTACCCACAAAGCCAGTACCCACAAGCCAGATCTCCTGTACCCTAAACCCTATAACCTAAACCCGTAGAGATCTGGCTTGTGGGTACTGGCTTTGTGGCTACTAGCTTCCCCCCACCCTTCTTCACACCAGGCGTGGACGCATTCAGCTTCACCAGTGTCTCGAATCACACAGGGACTGCCCTTGGCCGTCCCCTGGTCTGCCAGATACATACTAACATACGTGACTTTCTAGCAGCACCGGTTGTGGCCATCTTCACACCAGACGTGGACGCATTCAGCTTCACCAGCGGTTCTGAAGACACAGGAGCTTCCCTTGGCCGCCCCCCTGGATTGCCAGATACATACCAACATACATCACATTCTAGCAGCACTGGGTGTGGCCTTCTTCACACCAGGCGTGGACACATCCATCTTCACCAGCGTTTCCAAAGACACATTAGCTTCCCTTGGCCGCCCTTGGTCTGCCAGATACATACTTAAATACATCACATTCTAGCAGCACCGGGTGTTGACTTCTTCACACCAGACGTGGATACATTCAGCTTCACAAGCGTTTCCAAAGACACATTAGCTTCCCTTGGCCGCCCATGGTCTGCCAGATACATATTAAAGTACATCACATTCTAGCAGCACCGGGTGTTGACTTCTTCACTCCAGGCTTGGACGCATTCAGCTTCACCAGCGTTTCCAAAGACATAGGAGCTTCCCTTGGCCGCCCTTGGTCTGCCAGATACATATTGAAGTACATCACATTCTAGCAGCACCGGGTGTTGACTTCTTCACTCCAGGCTTGGACGCATTCAGCTTCACCAGCGTTTCCAGAGACACAGGAGCCCAGCGGCCATCTTGAATCTGTGCTTGCACACTATTCTGGGTGTTATCCAGCACTATACTCAGGCTTCCAAAGGCATACACCTGCTGCCCGTTGTGCACTCTGCCGAATTTGGGCAGGAACTCGACATTATTCTCTGCGGCAAAGCGCTCCACTAGATCCTTCAGAGTCAGAGCCGCGGCTGCCGGTGCCCAGTGCGCGGGTGCAGATGCGGGCGCAGGGTTCTCGTCCACCCCGGTGTCGGACCCTGCCCACCTGCTCCCAGCAGCGGCGGCGACGTTGGGGCCAGCAGCGGGAACACCGCCCTCCACGGCACTGTTCATCAAGTCGAGAGCGGCGTTGAACTGTCGGCGTATGCGCTCGTGGTCAAGACACTGAGGGGGGAAGTGCGACTTCCAGCCGAGGTACCAGCGCGTGACCTCGTCATAGTCCGGGGAGTGGCTGAGCCAGAATCGCAGCACCTGCTGCCATTGGGGGAAGAAGCCCTGCTCGAGCAGGGATACCATCTGGTTCACAGCCAACACCTCATGCCACGTCATCACCCACTCAAAGGGCTTCATGTCCTGAGCTGTGGGGTCAATCGCCAGCTGCTGAAGTGCGAACGCAAGCTTGGGCACGATGCTCTTCAACAACATCATATCCCAATCTGCAGCAGAGAAGACCTTGTGCCAGGGGCGCAACAGGGCCAGTGCACTCCCATCTGACGGATGCCATGCTTGTAACGCCACCTGCAACTTATGTCGGATACCTGGGTACAGCTCCTCTAGCTGGCAACCCAGGTAGGGCAGCCACGGGTGCAGCCACATGTGGATGGGCACCCTCTCCTGTCTGGGCTCCCACTCAGAAGCCGCGGTCCTCAACTTGGGCATCACCAGGCTCTCCAGGACATGCTCGACCAGGACAGGCGGGAGGACCCCCTCCCATGCTTCTAGGAACGATATCAACGGCTCGGGGTCCCTGGGCTGCCAGTGGGATGTACATGCGGTACGCAAGGGCGGCAGCAGCAGTTCGGAGACGAGAGTGAGGTACGGGTCTTCGCTGCCACTAGTGCCATGCTGTCGACCGCTGCTCCCTGGGTAGCTGTCCCCGAACATGGAGTAGTCACCCCCATAGCCGTACGCACCTCCTAGTGGACCCTGGGCGTTGGAAGACTCGAGAAGGGGGCGCCAGGCCTTGCATTCAGCAACGAAGCGAGAGGGCTCCGACAAGGGTGTCCAGCCATGGAGCATGGTCTGTAGCCTAGGCATAGCACAGGCCAAGGCTGCTGCTGGCAAGCTGTACATCATGTATTCTTCTCGACACGACTTCTTCAGAGACCGGAATACCACCTCCACCTCGGCCAATGACATGGGTGCGCTGTCGTCACCTGCTCAGGGTCAAGCATATTGGGGTAAGAAAATGCTTTGATTTGAATTGTTCATGTTACTGCCAAAGACTGGCAGGCTGTACACCACATGCTCCTCTCGACAAGACTTCTTCATAGACCGGAATACCACCTCTACCTCGGCCAAGGACATGGGTGTGCTGCCATCACCTGCTCGGGGTCAGGCATATTTGGGTAAAAAAAGCTTTGATTTGAATTGTTCATGTTACTGCCAAAGACTGGCAGGCTGTACATCTTATATTCCTCTCGACACAACTTCTTCAGAGACCGGAATACCACCTCCACACCGGCCAAGGATATGGGTGCGCTGTCATCACCTGCTCAGGGTCAAGCATAGTTGCGTAAGAAAATGCTTTGATTTGAATTGTTCATGTTACTGCCGTAGACTGGCAGGCTGTACATCATATATTCTTCTCGACACGACTTCTTCAGAGACCGTAATACCACCTTCACCTCGGCCAACGACATGGGTGCGCAGTCGTCACCTGCTAAGGATCAAGTCCAGTCTGATAATTATGAGTACTGCACCACTTTTTTTTCGTGCGACGCGTCGCAAATTGGGCGACTCGGTGCAACCCCAGTGCGACGGGCTGACCCCCGAACAATCTCGCGGAGCACAAAGCGTTCATAGGGACATTTCTGACTAGTTTAGCCGGACCCATGCGTCACCATGCAGCGACGTAATGGCGTCATGTTGCAAAACAAAAGTGCACCGTACCACAGTGCAAACGTGTCTCTGGATTGGAGTGGATTGTACTTTAGAGGACGGCGAGCAGGCAAATTCCTGTATGAATGTGGATTGTACTTCTGAGTACGGCGAGCAGCCAAATTGCTGGAGAGGAGTGGATTGTACTGCGGAGTACAGCGAGCTGGATCAGAGTGGATTGTACTGCGGAGTACGGCAAGCTGGATTGGAGTGGATTGTACTGCCGAGTACGGCGAGCTGGATCGGAGTGGATTGTTACTTGGTTTAAAGCCAACTCTAGGCTGCTCACCATCTTCCAATTCCTGTGTGCTCCCTGGCTTCTGTGGGCATTGTACGGGGGGACTTGGAATTGGCAGACGGTGAGCAGCCCATAGTTGGCAGAAGAACCATGCAACTATTCAAATTAAATTAATTTTGTGCTGTCAGCGCACTGGCCGACCTCTGCAGTGATGTGGGACATCAATTTTAACGATTGCTTTCTTTTATAAAAAAATAAAAAAGCACGTTGCCAAGTTGTTAAAGTTGTTTATTAATTTAATTAAAGCATACAAAGCATATCATGGGATCAATCATTCAATCAATCAATATAACGGATAAGGCGTGAGGTTGAGGGGGCCAGCCTGTTTGCCTGCACTGGGGCCAACCGCCTGGTAGCCTGGGACTCAATTGAAGGAGAGTGTAATTGATCACTGGTAAAGGGTTCTTGCCGACCAACAATGGCCGGGACTACGCAACCTGCTGAATTTTGAATTTTGAATTTTGACCAACAATGGCCGGGACTACGCAACCTGCTGAATTTTGAATTTTGAATTTTGACCAACAATGGCCAGGACTAAGCAACCTACTGAATTTTGAATTTTGACCAACAATGGCCAGGACTAAGCAACCTACTGAATTTTGAATTTTGACCAACAATGGCCGGGACTACGTAACCTGCTGAATTTTGACTTTTGACTTTTGACCGAAAATAGCCGGGACTACGCAACCTGCCAAATTTATATTTTTGACTTTTGACCGACAATGACCAGGACTTCGCTACCTGCCGAATCTGTGATATGTGTGTTCTTATCATTATCTACAATAATTCAGACCCTATAATTGCGTTCCCACATGTGATGGGGTGCATAGGTGTGTTAAAAAACAAGATTAGAAGAAATATATAGGGAAGCGTCAGAGATATGGGTCGCTGTTTTTCTTTTGGGCTACTAGCTGCAACTTCTGAGCGGCACCCTGAGCCAGCCGCTGGGTTAATCCTCCATATCTCAGCAGCGCTAGAAAGCTGATTACGTCAGCTTCAAGGTGCACTGTGTTGCTTTAGGTTTGGCTGATTAGGGAGCCAGGGGAGCTGCCTAGAAGCTGCTGCTCGTAGCCGAAAATAAACCACAGTGATATGGGTGAAGTTGAAGTTACCTGCTTGGCCGTCAGCACATTGGCTGACTTTTATTGTGATGTGGTACAGACACAATGTGACAGCAGCCTGGGCTTCCACTGAAAGAGAGTATACTTGCTCACTGACTGGTAAAGGGTTCTTTCCCACGCAGAATGGCCGGGACTGAGCAATATGCAGAATCTGCGATATTTGTGTTCGAATTATTATCTACTATACTTATAGAACCCTATTATTGCGTTCCCAGAAGGGCACCACCAGGCGTTCAAGTTACCTGCTTGGCCGTCAGCACATTGGCTGACTTCTGTTGTGATGTGGTACAGACGTTCAGTCGCTGCAGCCTGTGCCTCTCCTTCGGCCTCTAGCCGCTCCTTCTCTCGTGCCAGGAGGGTAGCTGTGTCTTGCTCATGGCGGAGGCGCCCGTCCAAGCGTTGGATCTCGGCCTCACACAGGTCTACTAGCAGCTGCAGGTTGTGCTGAAGCTCGGGCATCGGTTTTTTGTCTCCTTCTATGGTCTCAGCCTGGGAGAATGGGGGTGGTGGTGGCTAGGTGGAGTGTGGGTGGATTGTTTGCATACACGATTGGGATCAGGTAGTGGAATGGTGGTGATGGAATGGTTGAGGGTGATTGATGTTGGTGGTATCTTGCTCATGGCTGAGGAGCCCGTCCAAGCGTTGGTGGTGGTTGGTGGTAGTTGGTGGTATATTGCTCATAGCCGAGGCGCCTGTCCAAGCGTTGGTGGTAGTTGGTGGTAGTTGGTGGAAGTTGGTGGTATATTGCTCATAGCCGAGGCGCCCGTCCAAGCGTTTGTGGTAGTTGGTGGTATACTGCTCATAGCTGAGGCACCCGTCCAAGCGGTGGTGGTGGTTGGTGGTAGTTTAGGGTATCTTGATCATAGCCGAGGCGCCAGTACAAGCGTTGGATCTCGGCATCACAGGTCGACTAGCAGCTGCAGGTTGTGCTGAAGCTCGGGCATCGGTTTTTTTGTCTCCTTCTGTGGTCTCAGCCTAGTGAAAGAGCAAGGGGGGGGATTTCATTTCACAATAAGCATCGTCCATGTACATGCAATACTCGTGTGAATAAGTATCCCCCATATAGGCTTCATCATCATCTGCCTCCCGCAGGTTGCCTAACAGCAGCAGGTTGTGCTGACGCTCGGGCATTGTTTTTTTGTCTCCTTCTGTGGTCTCAGCCTAGTGAAAGAGCAAGGGGGTGGATTTCGTATCACAATGAGCATCTTCCATGTACATGCAATACTCGTGTGAATAAGTATCCCTCATATAGGCTTCATCATCATCTGCCTCACGCAGGTCTACTAGCAGCTGCAGGTTGTGCTGAAGCTCGGGCATCGGTTGTTTTGTCTCCTTCTGTGGTCTCAGCCTAGTGAAAAAGAGGGGTAGATTTCATATCATAATAAGCATCTTCCATGAACATGTCATATTCATGTGAATAAGTATCCTCCACATAGGCTTCATCATCCGCCTCACGCAGGTCGACTAACAGCTGCAGACAGAACTTTTCCCCCCGTTTCAGAAAAGGATCTTCTGGCAGCGATCAGGGTTTGCTGTCTTTCAAGATTGGGCTCCTGGTAGCGATTTGGGTAGGCGGCTCGAAGGGCCAGCCAGGGGGGGTAGGGGGTTGGGGGAATGAGATTTAAGTCTCATGGTAGCAATCACTACTGGATTTCCACTTTCAGTAGCATCAAAAGCGCAACCCAAAAGGAGGCAGTTGTGTCAAAAGCGCAACCCAATATGTCAAAATGTAATGCCCTGGTTCACACAGAACGATCGGGATCTAGACCTGGACAAGACTTTAAACTGTCTTGTCGACTTAGTAAGCTCTCTGGTTTCCATGTTTTGGACTTATTCTGTGTATTGTACGGGGGGACTTCGAATTGGAAGACGGTGAGTAGCCAGAGTTGGCTGAGGAACCATGTACCAATTCAAATTCAAATTCATAACCCAGAGTTGGCTGCAGAAACATGTAACAATTCAAACTCACATCCATAACCCAGAGTTGGCTGCAGAAACATGTAACAATTCAAACTCAAATTCTTAACCCAGAGTTGGCTTAAAAAGCAATTAACAATTCAATTCAACCCAATTGGGATCAGGTGGTAGATTGGCTTGCCAGTTTCTACTTCATCATATGAACCCTAACCCCTCAACTCTAAAGCAATATCACCATAGCCCCTCCGGATCATCTATAATTATCTTGGTTATTTGGGGATGGGCCATTCCCTTTAGACGTCAGACAGTTTAATACTTGTCTAGAGACAAAAATTTCAGCCAACCGTCTCGTAACTAACTGGCTTCGGTCTGTTCCATTCTGCCGCCATCTGCTGTTCCAATAGCCAACACTCTCCGCCGATTTTCCGTGTCGCTTGCGACGCTGCCTAGGACTTGCCTCTTACTAACCAGACGTAGAACAAACCAACACCTCCCCGCCCCACACAGTACAACACAGCACAAAACAGAAAAACACAAGACATAGCACGAACCAAGACCTACCTGAGCGTTTAGATGCTCCATGTTAGTGATGACTCTTGCTTGAGGCCCCCTCATATCAATGATGGGCTGAGAAGCCAGGGCCTGGGGCTAGTCAATGGAAGCCTGAACCTCCCCACACCACACCACACAATACAACACAGTGCAGCACAAGATGTAGCACGAACCAAGACCTAGCTGAGCGTTTAGATGCTTCACGTTAGTGATTACCCTTGCTTGAGTCCCCCTCATATCAATGATGGGCTGAGTAGCCAGGGTGGTGGTGTCCATCTATGGCAAACTCCCCCCCACCCCCCACCCACACAGTGCAACACAAAACAGAACATAACAAGACGTAGCACAAACCAAGACCTACCTGAGCGTTCTGGTTGTACTTGTTGGTGATAACTCTTCCTTGAGGCCCCCTTGTAAAAAATAAGGGTTGAGTAGCCAGGGTGGTGGTTTCCATCTATGGCAAACTCCCACCCACCCCCCACCCACACAGTGCAACAGAGCACAAAACATAACAACACAAGATATAGCACAAACCAAGACCTACCTGAGCGTTTAGATGCTCCATGTTAGTGATAACTCTTGCTTGAGGCCCCCTCATATCAATGATGGGCTGAGAAGCCAGGGCCTGGGGCTTGTCAATGGAATCTTGAACTACTGCATCTGCAGTCTTGTACTCGCGCTTAGTCCGTACTTCGCTGTGCTTCTTCTTCCACAGTTGGCCCGGGATCTTTTGCTGGTCCTGCTTGGATGCAGCAGCCTTATCCTACAAGTTGGCACCGTGAAAATTGTCAGGTGTGGGTTTAGGTCTAAGTGTAGGTTTTAGGTTTAGGGATTAGTTTAGGGTTTAGAATTTATAGGGCTTCAATTGGAGGTTGAAGGTCAAGCTGGCAAGTGGACTTGAAGGCGAACTTGGTTACAAGGCTCCAGCCATAAATTTGGCAGCTCCCCAGCTTTGTTGGCCCGGGATGTTCTGCTGCTAGGCTGCAGCAGCCTTACCCTACAAGTTGGTATCGGGAAACTTGTCAAGTATGTTTCAATTTACTAGGCTTCAATATAGTTGGGCTTCTACTAAGTTATAGTTAATTAAAAACTCATACGGCATGCCAAGGGCGCGAGGTTGAAGGAACCCTCCCGTTTGCATGCACCGTACATACTGGAGAATTATTATTATCATGGGTTTTAGGTTTCGCAGACCGCGTTGGGCCAGAGCTTGGACTCCCGCGCGACAGCACGGAGGGAAGTTCTCTACCTCTTCCAAGGCGGCAGGTCTGAAGTTTGGGAACCTGGTCAGGGCTCGAACCACAGACCTCTCAGATTCTGGGTTCTACGGAACCATACAGCCTAAGCTCGATTCTACCAAAGATAGCAGTAATTGCAGGTGTGCCTCAATTGGGCCTGTACTTCAATTGCAGGTGTGCTCCAATTGGGCCTGTACTTCAATTGCAGGTGTGCTCCAACTGGGCCTGTACTTCAATTGCAGGTGTGCTCCAATTGGGCCTGTACTTCAATTGCAGGTGTGCTCCAACTGGGCCTGTACTTCAATTGCAGGTGTGCTCCAACTGGGCCTGTACTTCAATTGCAGGTGTGCTCTAACTGGGCCTGTACTTCAATTGCAGATGTGCCTCAACTGGGCCTGTACTTCGATTGCAGGTGTGCTTCAACTGGGCCTGTACTTCAATTGCAGGTGTGATTCAACTGGGCCTGTACTTCAATTACAGGTATGCTTCAACTGGGAAAGGTTCTTCAATTGCAGATGTAGACTTGAACTTGAAATTGGTTACAAGGCTCCAGCCATCATTTTTGGCTGCTTACCTGCAGCAGCCTTATCTTACAGGTTGGTACTGGGAGACTCGTGAAGCACTGTGTTTTTTCGCCATCTACACGGCACCAGTCTGATCTCACTAACGTGTAGTCAACAGCACTGTGCTTTTTCATGCGACTTGTCGCAAATTGAGCGAATCGGAGTGAAACCAGTGCGACACGCTGCCCCCTGAACTTGCTGCGTGGCAATGCTTGGGTCTGGCTAAAGTAGTCAAAAATGCCCCTCTGAACCCTCCGAGCTCTGCGCTTTGCGCTCTGTCGGGTTCGGGGGGCAGCGCGTCACACTGCGGTGGCACTGAGTCGCTCAATTTGCGACACGTCGCACACAAAAAAAAGCGACTTCATGTGAGTGAGATTAGACTGGAGCCATATGGATGGTGTGGCATGCCTACACATTTCGTGGTGCTGCCCAGTGTGGTCAAGAATACCAACTCACAGTATACTGTGAATGGTGTTACACAACAAAGTTGCGGTCCAGCCGCACAAAACATAAACACCATCAGCTCATCAAATCTGATAAGCAGTGTTACACAACCTAGTTGTGGTCCAGCCGCACAGCTTACATGAACAATAGTAGCTCACAAATCTATCCCTTTCCCCTTCAAACGTGCCTCCCTGGCCTTCTCCATCTCATGCTCCTCCTGGTGATGCATTCCATATCATCCCAAATACCAGTTAACATAAACACCATTAACTCACCGTATCTATCCCTTTTTCCTTCAAACGTGCCAATCTGGTGACGAGTTCCATATCCCCCAAATACCAGTTAACATAAACACCAGTATCTCACCAAATCTATCCCTTTCGCCTTCAAATATGCCCCCTGGTTACGAGTTCCAAATCCCCTAAATACCAGTTAGCATAAACAATATAAGCGCACCGTATCTATGCCCTTGGCCTTCAAACATGCCTCCCTGGTGACAAGTTCCATATCCCCCAAATACCAGTTTAAAAAAACACCAGTAGCTCACCAAATATATCCCTGTCGCCTTCAAACATGCCCCCTGGTGACGAGTTCCATACCGCCCAAATACCATTTAACATAAACACCATTAACTTACCGTATCTATGCCCTTGGCCTTCAAACGTGCCTCCCTGGTGACGAGTTCCATATCCCTAGAATACCACTTAACGTAAACACCAGTAGCTCACCAAATATATCCCTGTCGCCTTCAAACGTGCCCCCTGGTGACGAGTTCAATCCCGCCCAAATACCAGTTTACATATACACCATTAACTCACCGTATCTATGCCCTTGGTCATCAAACGTGCCTCCCTGGTGACGAGTTCCATATCCCTAGAATACCACTTAACGTAAACACCAGTAGCTCACCAAATATATCCCTGTCGCCTTCAAACGTGCCCCCTGGTGACGAGTTCCATATCCCCAACATACCAGTTAACATAAACACCATTAACTTACCGTATCTATGCCCTTGGCCTTCAAACATGCCTCCCTGGTGACAAGTTCCATATCCCCCAAATACCAGTTAACAAAAACACCAGTAGCTCACCAAATATATCCCTGTCGCCTTCAAACGTGCCCCCTGGTGACGAGTTCCATACCGCCCAAATACCAGTTTACATAAACATCATTAACTCACCGTATCTATGCCCTTGGCCTTCAATCGTGCCTCCCTGGCCTTCTCCATCTCATCTTCCTCCTGGTGACGAGTTCCATATCCCAGCGCCATTCCCTTCTGCCGCAACTTCGCTTCAATGGGCTTGTTAATACCAGAAGCATCCCGTCCTAAGCCCTCCCCTGGCTTGTAGCCCATACTCATCATCAGCTTCATACCGATGCCTTTGGTATGCTTTTCAAAGGATGCAAATCCAGGGTCTGCTGCAATTGCCTTGGTCCTCTGCTTTTCTTTTTTGTGCACTGTGGTTTCGGCAAGTTTGCGCTCAGCCACACGCGCTTTGATCCTGTCATGGGGAGGGATTTGTTTTTCAAATCTGAAAGTGGGTTTTTATAGCTTCATGGTTTTAGGCCTCCTCCAGGGAAAGTGTATAATGTTTTGTAGGGCAAAAAAAAGATAATCTGGACCAAAACGGGGTCTGAAGTGGCTATCGCAATGGAAAGTGGGGGAAATCCCTGGTCATGGGGTGTAAAAGCTTGAGCGTGAGCACGCCATGTATGGCTGAGCGCGTGAGCGGCATGAAAGCAGTATGTGTATCAAAACGGTGAGCGTGTTTTAAGTTACAGAATGGCACATGCAAGCTTTGCTCTCTCTTTTTCTGTTTTGAGCACTGTGGTTTCGGCAAGCTTGTGCTTTGCCACACGAGCTTTGATCCTGCCATCGGGTGTAGAGGCTTGAGCGTGAGTGTTAACATGCCATGTATGGCTGAGCGCGTGAGCGGCATGAGAACGGTACGCGTATTAAATCGGTGTGCGTGTTTCATGCGGCAGAATGGCACATGCAACCTTTGCTCTCTCTTTTTCTGTTTTGAGCACTGTGGTTTCGGCAAGTTTGTGCTCAGCCACACGCGCTTTAATCCTGTCATGGGGTGTTGAGGCTTGAGTGTGAGTGTGAGCAAGCCATGTATGGCTGAGCGCGTGAGCGGCGGTACGTGTATCAAAACGGTGTGTGTGTTTTATGTGACAGAACGAAACGAGCAACCTTTTCCATCTCTCTTTTTTTTGCACTGTGGTTTCAGCAAGTTTGCGCCCTGCCACACGCGCTTTGATCCTGGCATGGGTGTAGAGGCTTGAGCGTGAGCATGCCGTGTATGGCTGAGCGCGTGAGCGGCATGAAAGCGATACGTGTATCAAAACGGTGTGTGTTTTATGTGACAGAATGGCATATGCAACCTTTGCTCTCTCTTTTTCTGTCTTGAGCACTGTGATTTCGGCAAGTTTAGACACACACCATGTACACACACCACGCACCCATAAATACCCGCACCCACGCGTTAACAAACACCACGCGTACTCACACACCACACACACACTAACACCCACACCCACACATACACACACCACGCACACACATACAGACAAGCACACATACACCACATACATAGATACACATACATAAGCACACACACTAACGTGCACGCACGCACACACACCCACACCCACAAACAAACACCACGCACACTCACGCACACCCACCCACCCTCCCACCCACACCCACAACCAATCACCACACACACTCACACACACCACCACAACTGCTCACATGACCACCGCAACAGACACAAGCTCACAACACTTGTCCCTATATTGGACAGGGTCAAAGCACCAACACTATGATATGACAATATGACAGCCACGTTGATTCTGGGAGAATTCTCATCAATTTCGGCTTAAACTTGTCAAAAATTTGGCATTGCATTTGTCCAAAAATTGTCATTAAATTCGTCCAAAATGTGACATTAAATTTGTCATTGAATTTGTCAAAAATTTGGCGTTGCATTTGTCAAAACCTTGTCATTAAATTTGTCAAAAATTTGTCCAAAATTTGAAATAGTTGAGCGGCGAAACTACTTGTCGACCTGTCAAACCCAAATCATCCCCTGAAGTGCTATAACTGTTACGTGCATGAACGAGCATACGTGCATGAAATAAGCCCACCAAGCAAGTAAGAGACTTTCCAAACCCCATGCAACCTTGCATGTATGTGCCAGTCCAGAGGCAGTCAACTAGGCAAAAGAGACGTGCCAAACCCCATGCAACCATGCATGCATGTTACAGTCCACAGGTAGCCAACTAGGCAAAAGAGACATGCCAAACCCCATGCAACCATGCATGTATGTTACAGTCCAGGGGTAGCTGAACAGGCAAAATAGATGTGCCAAACCCCATGCAACCATGCATGTATGTTACAGTCCACAGGTAGCCAACTAGGCAAAAGAGACATGCCAAACCCCATGCAACCATGCATGTATCTAACAGTCCAGGGGTAGCTGAACAGGCAAAATAGATGTGCCAAACCCCATGCAACCATGCATGAATGCTAATGTCCAGGGGTAGCCAATTAGGCAAAAGAGACATGCCAAACCCCATGCAACCATGCATGTATCTTACAGTCCAGGGGTAGCTTAACAGGCAAAATAGATGTGCCAAACCCCATGCAACCATGCATGAATGCTACTGTCCAGGGGTAGCCAACTAGGCAAAAGAGACATGCCAAACCCCATGCAACAATGTATGTATGTCAAAGTCCAGGGGTAGCTTAACAGGCAAAATAGATGTGCCAAACCCCATGCAACCATGCATGAATGCTACTGTCCAGGGGTAGCCAACTAGGCAAAAGAGACATGCCAAACCCCACGCAACCATGCATGTATGTCACAGTCCAGGGGTAGCCAACTAGGCAAAATAGATGTGCCAAAGCCCATGCATGTATGTTACCGTGCAGGGCTAGCCAACTAGGCAAAAGACTTGCCAAACCCCATGCAACCATGCATGTACTTGGTAGTCCAGGGGTGACCAAATAGGTTGAAGAGAAGTGCCAAACCGCATGCACCCGCATACCTTGCTCCCAGGTTAGTTGACAGCACGCCCTCCCCATCATCATCATCCTCATGATCTGAACTGTCCTTGGGAAGGGCACCAGCAGATTGAAAACCAAGTCCCCCTGCAGGCTTCGACCCAAGCCCGGATCGCTCTTCAGGCTCCTCCTTGGGGGCGGCCGTTGCAATAGCAGCTTCCTCGGGTTGGTTGACTGTCACTCCAGAGCTTTTAAATGCCACAGGGTGCGTGTAATCTCCATCACTTTTCCCCTTGCTTTTACGTTTTCGACCTCCTCCATCGTCATCACTGTCCCCCTCGTTGAACACGCCGTATAGCTGATCTTCACGCGTCTGCGTGCGCTTCTTCTTCGTCTCTCGGTAATAGAACTCCCCACCAATCCACTCGCCACCCTCGTAGTCATTGTCTACATTTAATTTTTCGAGCTCTTGGTCTTGATCCATGGCTGGAGTCAGGCAGAATTGGGAGGATAGCTGTGGACCAGCTCCAGATCCCTCTGGGGCCCGATGTGCGCGCCCAGGTCCCCAGATGAGCAATTCAGACTAATTGGCAGCTAGCTCATGACAGGAGAGCATGTTTAACTCTGGAATGAATGGACAAAAATGCTAACGCACAATTGGTGAAGCTTGAGGAACGGTGCGCGAGGGTGTCGCACCAGTGCTGAAATAGGTGCTGTAAAGGAGATAAGTTATGTGGCGTGGCTTATTTGCGGTTTTCATTTTTCATTGTTGTCCCGGGGCAGCTGTGAAGCTGTGTAGGCTGTTTTTAAACCGTAAATCACGAAAATAAATATACTGCGTTGGTCGTTTTTCTCCCGCGTTTCTCCAGAGTGCCAGGAATGCCATCTTCACCATCCCGTTGGATTCGGTGTTGTGCCGTTGTGTAAGCGCACAGCTTCTTCGGCATTTCTCCCTGCTGGTCTAAGTATTAAACAGCTACACAGCTACTTGTCCAAAGCCCCCTTGACATCGTCAGGTTGCGGGCACATTTGGAGTTGGAGTCAAGGGCAGGAGCGCACCAGGATAATGTATCACTATCATCAAAATTAGGAAATTCGGAACCATTCGGGGTATTCCCGCACGAGTGATCGCCACATATTCGCATACATGCCAGACCAACCTATTAAATTGTGAACTGTCTTACTCCTACTCGAACGACAGGTCGATCTGAGTTTTCGATTTAATCCTAGTATGTCCGCCTCTCCCGTCTTCGTTGTCCTCGTCACCGGCAAGCTTAAGCCCGGCTTCAAAGAGCAGTTCATTGCCAATTTCAAGCCCCTTGTAAGGCTCCTTCTTGCAACTCTGCCAGCCACACGATTCTTGCTTGTATCATCGAATAGAAAGTGCTAATAGCCAGGCATGCTGTAGCTCAACAGACTCTGGTGAATTTTGAGTGCATGCTGCCTCAGCACAGATTCTGGATATTTTTTAGTGCATCAATATGTGTATGATCTGGCACTCCCATCCTGCGCCTTCCGCCCTAATTTTTAAACTGTTGACACCATGTAACCGCATTTTGTTATCCGATGTGTGGTGCAGGTGTGTTTATACTGCCCATGTTTACTCCGCCTACAGACGGTGAACATCCTAAAATCTGTCAGACCATGTAATCAACCAACCACCCTAGATAGCAAGCGCTGCACATGCATCCAATCTCTTAGGTAGTCAAGTTGCAGGCTAGATAAATGAAATGTATCGTGCACTTAGCAAGGCAGTGGCATGTGTGCATTTAGCTCTCTTCAGAATTCAGGCTCATCTGTGACTTTTATGTGGGAGATGATCTGGGTGATGATGATGATGATGATGGCTACAGTATCCTGGTGCGCTCCTGGACTCAACAAATGATGCAACTTGACGAGTTCAGGGGGGGCTTAATACTGAGGGAGCACATTTCCCCTTCAGGCTGAGTTTGTGGAGAAAAACGAGGACGGCTGCTACACCTACCAGCTTAGCTTTGGGAATGAGGATCCCGATTCCCTCAGCATTTACGAAAGGTACTGGTCCTTCTTAATGCACAAGTTATCTTGATTATTTTGATTATTTGAGGATGGACAAGTCCGTTTAGCCTAATTGGCTACCCCCTGGACTGTAACGTACAAAACACAAGCGCAACTTAGTGCATACAGGGGAGAGTTGAAGCGCATACAGGCTAGTGTTGAAGTGCATGCAGGGCACTGTTTGTTTTATTATGCCTCACCATTCCGTTGCTGCATGGCGACACATGAGCCTGGTTAAACTAACCAGAAATGCCCCTGAACACCCCAGGCTCTGCGCTTTGAGCTCCGCGGGGTTCAGGGGGTAGCGCGTCGCACTGGGGTCGCACTGAGTCACTCAATTCGTGACGCGTTGCAAGAACAAAAACAGTGATACAGGGTAGTGTTGAATTGCATGCTTTTCCCACTTGCATGCTTTAGTCAGGGTAGGGCCAGTGAATTTTATTTCAGATTCATGTAGGCCAGGTTGAGTAGCTACTTGTGCTACGCAAGTCTGATTTCCGGATTGTTGTATAGCCATCTCATGGCGAAGCGCGGAGCCGGGGGTCCGGGGGGCAGCGCCAAACCCACGCGTCGCCATGCAACGACAGAATGGCGATGCAGTGGCGACGTGTCGTGGAAACAATCGTTGGGTACGGCTAGATACGCCTGCCAAGACGGTCCGTCTTCTTACACTGTTTCTTTATGGGGCTACCCATGGCAGCTTCCAGCCAGCTCCATATGCCATCCACTGGGTCAAGCCCAAAGCTTTCAGCTGCATTGGAATGCCCGTCATGACAGCTTTCGGACGCACTAGCTAGCTTCAGGTTAGGCCCAAGAACAGGGAAATGGAGCTGCCTAGAACTTGCTACGTGTAGCTCAAAAAGAAGCATTGAATATGAATTTATGCAGGTGAACGTTATATATTCTGTCACGTGGCTGGACATGACTGAGACAGACATATCTTTTACTTTCTACAAGCTACAGCTTCTAGTCAGCTATTCTGATTGGCTATTCAGCCAAACGGAATGCGACCTAGTACACCTTAAAGCTGACACAATTAGCTACTCAGAAGTGCTGAAATATTTGGGTTTCGCTCATCAGCTGGCTCAAGGAGCTGCCTAGAAGCTACTGCTCCTAGCCAAAAATAAAACCTACGGAGACGAAGCGGTAGTGCTACAATCAATCAAGGTGTAAGAGTGAGGCTAGAACTTCAGAGTAACGCTAGCCTTGACGTGCACAGTGTAAAAAAGGTAATGACAACGCCTGGTGGGGCGTGGTGTTAAGGGAGCCCGTCGTACGCGGGTGGGGAGCGGTCTCCTACCTCAACTGGACAAGCTACCATGGCGGTTGACGTGCACAGTGTAATCAAAAGTGTAATCACTCAAGAACATTGAAGCACATGGATTTGAAGGGTTTTTCTGCATAGCTGACAGTTCCCAGTCTATCCAGTCTTTTGCTTGGCGACTAGGTAATGTAATATAAGCTAGGTACTGCTGTTCCATTTTCCTCTAGCCTATTTAGCTACTCCTGAACTGGGGACTGGCATCAGGGTTTTTCAAGGATACTTCAGAATCGACTCTACATCTCTACTCTACTCTACTCTACTCTACTCTACTCTACTCTACTCTACTCAACTCTACTTTACTCTACTCTACTCTAATCTACTGTACATCTATACTCTACTCTAGCCAAGTTCCACATTTCATGAGCCAAATATGTGTTTCCAACAAACTGCCCGTCCAAAGTCTGTGTTTGAGATGTGAAACGCAACAATTTTACCAACCCTGGCTGACATATGTACATGCACTGAATTGTGTATGTCCGTCTTTTCCATTTTCCAGGTATATCAGCAAGGAGTATGTTGAGACTGTGCACTGGCAATCCGAACCCTTCAAGGCCTTCGGAGCCGCCACCCGTGCCCTGGGGGATATCTGGGAGACCAAGGCAGTAGTGAAGTACGACGAGACGCCCGTTGGCTTCATGGCTCGCTAATCTCGGGGATGCGGGCATGCCTGGTATGTGAGAGATAGAAGAAGCTGGAATGGCTGGGATTACTGATGGAGCAATGTTTATTTGGGGGGCCAAGCATGGCAGCTTCCAGACAGGGAAACGGAGCTGTCTAGAAGCTGCCAAAACGCATAGCCCAAAAAAGGAACAGTGCCCCAGACTTCATCGTGGATACCATAAAGCCATGATCGCTGGATTCTTTTGAATCCAGCAGTGTAGGATTCCTTGCGCATAGCTTTTCTATTCGGCTATGAGCAGTAGCTTCTAGGCAGCTCCTTGAGCCAGCCGCTGAGCTAAACCCAACCATGTCAGCACTTCTATGCAGCTAAGTGTGTCAGCTTCAAGGTGCACTAGGTCGCATTCCGTTTGGCTGAATAGCCAGTCAGAGAAGCTGACTATAAGCTGTTCCTCGCAGCTGAAAAGAAAAGAGGTGACAAGGTAGAATATTTCCTCCTCCTTCTAGGCTTGGTCATCATGTGCCGGCATAAATGGTAATAGTATCTTTGTGGGCAACTATACCTGCATTATGAATTTGAATTTGAATCGTCTCGTGCTTTTTTAGCCAACTCTGGGCTGTGCACCGTCTGCCAATTCCGAGTCCCCTCGTGCGATACCCATAGAAACCAGGGAGTGAGGATGCACATTAAGTGGATTAGACAGTTTAAAGACTTGTCCAGGTCAAGACCGCATTATGAGGAGTTCTGTAACATTGTACCGGTATACAAGTGTGTATGGATTGGAAGTCTGGCAAAAGAATGTGACGAATCCTCGCATTGGTTGATCCAGATCATGCTATCTTGCACTGCTATCGTACATGATGATGATGATGATATTAAAATATGATCAATTTGTTTGGTACCCCGAGATCATGATTTCCCTATATTAGGTAATGATAACTCCTGGTGGGGCGTGGTGTTAGGGGAGCCTGTCGTACACGGGTGGGGAGCGGTCTCCTACCTCAACTGGACAAGCTACCATCGCGGTTAACGACGACCTTCAACGCCAAGAGCGGCTGAAGGGGGAGTCGAACCCCCATCGAACCCCCTTTGAACTCATCATTCTTAAAGTGATTTAGTCTACCACTAGACCAATGTATATCACTGAAAGAGGCTATTTCCCTATATTACTATATATGAGGTACTTGGCAGTTTGGCACGATTTTAGTTCCTGTAATTATTTTGTATGGGCGGAAGGGCTGATGTGGAAGCCTACAATCTAGCCTGCCATTGGATTGGATTGATTTCATGGTCAAGTAGCCTTCAGGCTGCTCATCAACTGCAGGTGGAGTGAATATGGGTACAGGTATGAACATAACACCACACTCCAGAGTGCAGAATGCCATCACCTGCCATTGACCAATTGCATGAACACAACAGTTCTTGATAGGAGTTCACCAATCCTATTCCCTGGGCTTGAGTCAAAGGGATCTAGATTCTGGAACTGCAAATCGAAATTATCTGGCTTCAGCCTTAGTGATAAGGCTGCTTGTACGTAAACAATGGCCAAGAAGCACAGTAAGCAAGATTGCTGTAAGAGCATCCAAAGTCTAAACCAGACAGTAGTTTAGTAGAGCCGATTGGATTGCAGGAGATATTTGCACTGGTTGGCTCTGATGGGAAGCATCAGGCAGTTCGTGCTGCTTTTAATCGCACTGAAAACGACAAACGCAGGTATGTGGTATTCATGTTGCCTCGGCAAGATGCATAACCCTCGAAAACATAACTTTTGAGACGAAACCGTAGTACATGTTATTCGAAGGGGTCCGAAATCGAAATGCGGCAGAACTTCGGCAGCGTGTGGCGTGGCCTGCCTGTCGAATTCAATCGCACCCGAGCCGGTGACCCGAGCCACCCGAGGTGCACCCGAGCTGGTGACCCGAGCTGGTGACCCGAGCTTGACCTGCCAGGAACCAGGCTGGTCCGAACTGGTCCGAACAGATCTGTAAGAGTGAGACGTAACGACTTTCGCTTGAAATCTGGTGTTGGACATCCACCAAATCCGTGCTACCTAGCTTATAAGAGTTGGCGAAGCAGTTTCCCAGATCTTGTCGAGGCTGTTTATCAAATATGAATCAAAGCGAGCCATCGTGCACGAGCAGAAATGTCACACTGGTCCTCGTTGCCTTTCTTGCATTAGCGAGCGGCTTCTTATCTTTCAATTTCCATCAAATAGTTAGGGTGAGGTCCCTCGCTATTTTGCGCTTCTTTCCCCACGCCAATATCGATCGGTTGCATGACGCTTCCTCTGGCACTGCTGCAGGTGTCACATGCGCACATTAGCATAGCTCATGAACATCGCTCGCATGTATTTTGCTCCTTCACCAAAGATTGTGAAGACGAAAAGAGCGTCACAGGTGAATGCCCCGTGACTGAACTGTATGCTTGCCTTGCTGTCAGGCTGCATGCAAGAGCTCTGACATATGCACCTGTCTCACTTTCATATGGTCAACCACTTATCCACCCATCCACCCCTCTCTGCCCCTCTCTGTTTATGCACAAACACAAACACACACACACACACACACACACACACCACACACCACACACCACAAACACACCCACATGCACACATGCACACACGCACGCACACACACACACACACACACACACACACACACACACACACACACACACACACACGCACACACACACACGCCCCCCCCCCAACACACACACACACACACACACACACACACATGTACATATACATACACGCCCACTCACCCACTCGCCCACCAGCCCACACATACACATACACATACACATACACATACACATACACATACACATACACATACACATACACATACACACACACATACACACATACACACATACACACATACACACATACATACAGCGTTAGTTATGGCGCTCACCCCAAATGACCAAGACATCTAGGGCACGTCTCACCAACCAATTAACCAACAAACCACCCCATACGACCCAGGCATCTAAGTCGCGTCTCACCAACCAACTAACAAACCAACCACCCCATATGATCCAGACATATAGGTCACGTCTCACCAACCAACTAACCAACCAACCATGGTCGCATAAAATACAATCCCCCCATGCTCCCCCCCCCTCCCCCCCCCCCCCCCCCCAGTAGCAAGAGAGATTTGGACCACGCCAATGTCTCTGACACAAGCACTAGCAGTCAAGGCCATGCCAGCACGGCAACACCCTGGATCATGGTCGCACAAAATACAAACTGATGCCCCCCCCCCCCCCTCCCCCCCCCAAGTAGCAAGAGAGATTTGGACCACGCCAATGTGTCAGACACAAGCACTAGCAGTCAAGGCCATGCCAGCACGGCAACACCCTGGATCATGGTCGCACAAAATACAAACTGATGCCCCCCCCCCCCCCTCCCCCCCCCCAAGTAGCAAGAGAGATTTGGACCACGCCAATGTGTCAGACACAAGCACTAGCAGTCAAGGCCATGCTAGCACGGCAACAACCTGGATCATGGTCGCACAAAATACAAATCGATGCCCCCCCTCCTCCCCCCCTCAGGTAGCAAGAGAGATTTGGAACAAGCCAATCAGTCTGACGCCAGCACTAGCAGTCAAGGCAATTCAAGCACGGCAACACCCTGGATAATGGTAGCGCCCTCCAGGCAAAGCATTCGGGGCTCCAACTACAGTGCTGTTCCCGAGGGTCAGGTGGAAGAAGTGACCAAGGTGTTGTCATCGCGAGTTTGTGGTCAACCAGCTATCGATGGGTGTGTGTTTGTATGTACTTGTCCCTGAGCGTGTGTTTGTATGGGGTTGTCCTTTAGTATGTGGCTGTCCTTGAGGTATGTGGTTGCCCTTGCGTGTGTGTTTGTCTGTGCTTGTCCCTGAGTGTGTGTTTGTATGGGTTTGTCCTTTAGTATGTGGCTGTCCTTGAGGTATGTGGTTGTCCTTGCGTGTGTGTTTGTCTGTGCTTGTCCCTGAGTGTGTGTTTGTATGGGGTTGTCTTTTAGTATGTGGCTGTCCTTGAGGTATGTGGTTGTCCTTGCGTGTGTGTTTGTCTGTGCTTGTCCCTGAGCGTGTGTTTGTATGGGTTTGTCCTTTAGTATGTGGCTGTCCTTGAGGTATGTGGTTGCCCTTGCGTGTGTGTTTGTCTGTGCTTGTCCCTGAGTGTGTGTTTGTATGGTGTTGTCCTTTAGTATGTGGCTGTCCTTGAGGTATGTGGTTGTCCTTGCGTGTGTGTTTGTCTGTGCTTGTCCCTGAGTGTGTGTTTGTATGGGGTTGTCCTTTAGTATGTGGCTGTCCTTGAGGTATGTGGTTGCCCTTGCGTGTGTGTTTGTCTGTGCTTGTCCCTGAGCGTGTGTTTGTATGGTGTTGTCCTTTAGTATGTGGTTGTCCTTAAGGGTTGTTGGTGTCCTTGCGTGTGTGTTTGTAGGTGGCTGTCCTTATGTATGGGGTTGTCCTTAAGGTATGTGGTTGTTCCTGAGTGTGTGTTTGTATGTGGTTGTCCCTTAGTAAGTGGCAGCCAGCTATCGATGGGTCAGTCCCTTGAGTTTGTGTTGGTATGTGCTAAAGCTATCATTACAGTACAGTACAGTACAGTCCAATACAGTACATAACATCACAACATTGAAATTGAAATTGTTACATCCGTGTAATACAGTTACTCACAGGACGTGAAGTGAAGGACACCATAGCGTAAGCCGGAGCTAGCTATAGTCACCGTTCACATCACAACAAATCACATCGCATCACATCGCTTCACATCACCCTGCTGACAGCTATGCTCACGTGAAGCCGCCCTCTCTAACATTACATTACATTACCCTCCCCAGACCCTAAACCATAACCCCCAAACCCTAAACCCTAAACCATCACCCTGCTGACAGCTATGCTCACATGAAGCCTCAGACTTCGCCTACCCCCACCCCCATCCCATGGCTACCCCCCCCACCACCACCACCACCCCCATCCCATGGCTACCCCACACCCACCCACCCACCCCCATCCCCATCCCATGGCTACCCCACACAAACTCCCTCCACCCCGTGTATGTCCCCCATATTTCCCTCCAGTAACCCTCTCTAGCATTACATCCCCCTCTCTATCAACCCGCAGGCAGCTATGCACACAAGAAGCCGCCCTCTCTATCATTACATTACATTACATCACCCTGCTGACAGCTATGCGCACGTGAAGCCTGAGTGCTTAGAGACTTCGCCCACTGCCAAGTGGTGGTCGCACTTCTACAAGCATGACGGCAGGCAATCCGAGCTGGTGGTGCACATTGAAAAGCAGGCGGACTACGATGGGCTGGCCGTAAAATGGGGACTGACCAACAAGGTGGCCAGCGCAGAAGAGTGCGCCAAACAGTGTCTAGATTTCAAAGTTGGAGTCATTCAAGGTAGGGCCAACCACCAAATGCAATTTATATACCGGTTTCTAGCAGGTTAGAGGCATGTTACATGAAGGTTATTAGCAAGTTATATGTGTGTTACATGAAGGCTATAAGCAAACTCTACACTCTATCAGTCAAGTGGGGACTGGCCAACAAGGTGGAGAGTGCAGAAGAGTGTGCCAAGCAGTGCCTGGATTTTAAAGTTGGAGTCATGAAAGATGGGGTTAAGCACCAAATGCAATTTATAAACAGGTTATTAGCTGGTTAGATGCATAGTATGTGAAGGTTATCAGCAAACTCTACACTATATCAGTCAAGTGGGGACTGGCCAACAAGGTGGAGATTGCAGAAGAGTGTGCCAAGCAGTGCCTGGATTTTAAAGTTGGAGTCAATAAGATGGGGCTAAGCACCAAATGCAATTTATAAACAGGTTATTAGCAGGTTAGATGCATGTTACATGAAGGCTATAAGCAAACTCTACACTCAGCCAGTCAAATAAGGACTGGCCTACAAGGTGGACAATGCAGAAGGGTGTGCTAAACAGTGCCTGGATTCCAAAGTTGGAAAGGTAAGGACTTCATTGCTAATTTGGGAGGGTCTTCAACACCCTTTGATTTGGCTTCTTAATGTGTGTTCTGGGTGTAACAGGGTGCTGTAGAGGGGCATACAAGGTTGCTGAAAAGAGTAGTAGAGTATGAGGAGTGTGTTAAGGAGTCCCTGGATTTCAAATTTGGAATCACTTAGTGTGGGGATTTGACTGCTTATGTGGGGGGTCTTTGGCTTCTTAGTGTGTATTCTGCGTGTAACAGGGTGCTGTAGGGGGGCATACAAGGTTGCTGGAAAGAGTAGTAGAGCACTGAGGAGTGTGATAAGGAGTCCCTGGATTTCAAAGTTGGAATCATTCAAGGTGGGGCCAACCACCGAATGCAATCTATGTACTATGGTTATTAGCAGGTTAGATGAAGGCTACATGAATGTTATAAGCAGGTTCAATGCAATTTATATACAGGTAGTTAGGAGGTTATAGGTCGTCGTCAGCTGCGATGGTAGCTTGTCCAGTTGAGGTAGGAAACCGCTCCCCACCCGCGTACGACGGGCTCCCTTAACACCACGCCCCACCAGGCGTTATCATTACTTAGGAGGTTATACGAAGATTATGAGCTAACTCTACACTCTGTCAGTCAAATGGGGACTGACCAACAAGGTGGAGAGTGCTGAAGAGGCAAATTAAACTAAACCAAACTGAGGCAGGGCAAGGCAAGACAAATTGAACCAAACCAAACCAATTAAAACCAAACCAAACCAAACCAATTAAAATCAAACCAAACCAAACTCACAACCTGAATTTGGACCAGAATCATAAAACAATCCATCTCTTTGTCTTTCTCTTGTTCAGGTCCTTTTGAGAAGCTACCGAGCGATACCTTCACATGGTTCCCTAACGACGACTGCTTTGAGCCTTGATCCATCTCTTTGTCTTTGTCTTGTTCAGGTCCTTTTGATAAGCTACCGTGCAATACCTTCACGTGGTGCCCCTACGACGTCTGCTTTGAGCCTGACGCACACAAGCACACCAAGGGCGACTGCTGGGTGAGTGTAAGTGTGTATGTGTGTACACCTACGACGTCTGCTTTGAGCCTGACGCACACAAGCACACCAAGGGTGACTGCTGGGTGAGTGTAAGTGTGTATGTGTGTGTGTGTACACCTACGACGTCTGCTTTGAGCCTGACGCACACAAGCACACCAAGGGCGACTGCTGGGTGAGTGTAAGTGTGTATGTGTGTGTGTGTACACCTACGACGTCTGCTTTGAGCCTGATGCACACAAGCACACCAAGGGCGACTGCTGGGTGAGTGTGTGTGTGTGTGTGTGTGTGTGTGTGTGTGTGTGTGTGTACACCTACGACGTCTGCTTTGAGCCTGATGCACACAAGCACACCAAGGGCGACTGCTGGGTGAGTGAGCCACTCTGTAACCTAAAAAGAGGTACGGCTAGGTGTGAGGGATTTAGGCGCCAAAATCTATATTTCATGAGCAAACATTTGTGTTTGTGTCAATATCTGTGTTAAAAATTGCTTCAAGCCTGACGCCTACAAGCTCACCAAGGGTGACTGCTGGGTGAGTGAGCCACTCTGTGATGATGGTGGTGCTGGTGAGGGTGATTATGGTGGTGGTGGTGATGATGATGATGATGATGACAAAGGCGAAGATGGTGGTTATGTAAGTGTAACCTCAAGGAAGGTATGGCTAGGAGTGAGGGATTGAGGCGCCACAATCTATATTTCATGAGAAAAATCTGTGTTTGTGTCAAGATCTGCATTAAATCCAATCTGTGTCAAAATATAATCTGTGTCAAAATCCGTGTTTGTGTCAAGATCTGTGTCAAAATCCAATCTGTTTCAAAATCTGTGTTTGTGTCAAGATCTGCATTAAATCCAATCTGTTTCAAAATCGGTGTTTGTGTCAAGATCTGTGTCAAAATCCAATCTGTGTCAAAATCTGTGTTTGTGTCGAGCTGTGTCAAAATCCAATCTGTGTCCAAATCTGTGTCTGTGTAAAAATCTGTGTCTGTGTCAAAGTCTGTTTTAATATGCAACCTGTGTCAAAATCTGTGTCAATGTCCAATCTGTGCCAAAATCTCTGTCACTGTCAAAATCTGTGTCTGCAACGTGATCATCTATTAGTCCTGCATAATCAAATGTATTTACGGATAGATGCCAGGGTACTACATTTTGTCAAATTGTTCAGCGCTTAAAGCGCACAAACGTGAAATGGGTCTGCGCTTTGTAGCAAAAAGCGCAAAGACTGCGCGCTGCTCCCACAGGGGGCTGGAAAAATTGCGCGAAACGCGCAGTGGGGCTCAAAAATTGTGCGAATCGCGCTGCCGCACGTGCTTTGTAGTACCCTGATGGATGCTCCTAAGGGGGAAATGAATTTTAGCTCAAGCAGGAGAACAAGAAGAAAAGATGAGACCCAGACACTGCACATTTGAATTTGAATTTGAAATCGGCGCTGAAATGATATGAGGTCCAGATGCCGTAAATTTGGATTTGAATGTGAAATCAGCGCTGAAAAGGTATGAGATCCAGACACTGCGAATTGAATTTGAATTTGAAATCGACGCTGAAAAGATATGAGGTCTAGACACTGCAAATTGGCGCCTCATGAAGTTTAACACAATCGCATATGCAGCTCAGGGTACCTCCAAGCGCGCGCTGCCTTTTTGAGCCCCACTGCGCGTTTCGCGCAGTTTTTTGCAACCCCCTGTGGGTGCAGCAAGCATTTTCTGCGCTTTTTGCACTACAAAGCGCAGTTTTGTTTTTTTCAAGTGCGCTTAAGCGCTGGCTAATTTGGTCAATGGAAGTACCCTAATGCAGCTACATGAGACTGCACAAGCACAGCACTAAGGGTGGCACAGTGGTGATGATGCTTAAACTTGATCTTATCCTACTGGGTTTGACCGCCTCGTTGCCCCACTCTATATAGTGGCAGGCTGTGAGGTCTTGAAGAGATGGACCTGCATGGTGACAATCCGATCCTGAACCCTGATCGAAACCACCTGCTTGGCGTGACCTCACACCAAGAAATCCTGTACTGCTTGGATGCAAGATGGAGCAGCATGCATTTGCATGTTTTTCTTTTTGTGTATGTGGGTGTGACTGTGGGTGTGAGTGGTGTGTGTGGGTGTTTGTGTGTGTGGTGTGTGTGTGTGGTGGGTGGGGGGGGGCATGCACCAGAATGCACTCAAATCCACATAACCATCATAAGAGCCCCTCAACCATCCGTGTTTGAGTCGTGAACCAAAACGTGTTGGAACAAACTGGATACCAACCACAGTGCTGATGCAAATAATATCCCCACACACCATTATTTAGGGAACGGCAACTAAAATGAGTGTTTGAAAAACTAATATTAACTATTATTATTACAGTTTCACAATAAAATTAAATTTTCAGATAAATTCAAAATTTGGCGAGAACTCTCGTCCGACTAATATTATATAATATTATATAATATTATTTATTTACTAATATTACATAACATAGCTGACCCCTACCATTATGTACGCCACTTGTCTGCCAGCGCACTCACCCTACTGACCTACCCCCAACAACAGTATTGATGCTATCAAAAATATCCCAGAAACTCAAGCATTCTTAACACCGCTTGTCTACCAACACACTCACCCTACTGACCTGTCCCCTCCCCACCCCCCCACACCCCCTTTCCCCTTGCTCCCAATCCTCCTTCCTCCAATCTGTCTGGACGCTCTTCTCTTCTCCAGCTTAAATTCACAGGTGAGGCTCAGGATCCAGCTATGGCCAGCATGCATTGCCTGCCAAATGAAATGAATGCACACCCTGGGCTCATGTCGAAAGAACAAACAAATGTGTATCAAAATCTGTGTCAAAATCTGAGTCAGAAGCCAATCTGTGTCAAATTTTGAGTCAGAGCGCAACCTGTATCAAAATCTGTGTCAAAATCTGAGTCAGAATCCAATCCGTGTCAAAATTGGATTCAGAATGCAATCTGTGTCAAAATCTGATTCAGAATCCAATCCGTGTCAAAATTTGAGTCAGAACGCATTCTGTAAAATCTGTGTCAAAATCTGAGTCCAAATCCAATCTGTGTCAAAATCTGAGTCAGAATTCAATCTGTATCAACATCTGTGCCAAAATCTGCTTTGAGCCTGATGCACACGAGCACACCAAGGGCAACTGCTGAGTGAGTGTGTATGTGTGTGTGTGTACACCTACGACGTCTGCTTTGAGCCTGATGCACACGAGCACACCAAGGGCGACTGCTGGATGAGTGAGCCACTGGCCACTTGGTGAGTGAGTCAGCTGTGGTTCAGTGTTGCAGATATGGTTCCCGACACATTCAGAATCCCAGTGCAGCCGTCTCATACGGAATTGTGACCTTGGTAATAATGACATTAGTGTTGGTGGCTTGGTGGGGTGTGCTATTACCAAGGGCACCAAGGGCTCAGGGTGATGATAGTGGGCTCGTGTCGAAAGAATAGACAAGTGTGCAGCGGTACTGGATTTCCAAAGTTAGGATGTCCTTTCATCCTCGTGCGGGTTGCTGATGATGTGATGGTAACTCCTGGTGGGGCGTGGTATTAAGGGATCCCCGACTTACGGCGATTGAGAACAGGCTGCTCCTTTTCCTGGACAAAGCTACCATGGTGGTTGACAGCGACTGCAAACACTAAAGCGCACCTGTAGGGATTCGAACCCCGCACCTTCTTGTTACAACGAGCTCTACCATCGAGCCATTCGTCGAAACGAGTCGTTGATGATGTGGAACGTACAAAATATGTGATATTAGATTTTATATTTTCTTATACATATACATATATATGTCCTCCATAATCGTTTTTATGTCCTCCATAATCGTTTTTATAGTTCTTATACATGTATATGTCCTCCATAATTTGGTTTTGTGTTGCAAAACATAAGAGCACACATCCACCCTCCATAATTTGATTTTATGAAATGAAAGAGAACATTTCATAAAAATTCTATCCTGTCTGCGTAATTTGATTTGGTGATAGGACGCATATGATCCTGGTTCGGCAAATGGTTCAATTTTTTTTTGTGAAAGGACTTTCACCCCAGGAGGTGGGTCTCCCGACACAAACCAGCGACACGGAGGATTCAGATCGAATGGTGGTGCCACTCCTACAATATGCAAAGTAGGCGCACTTAGGGTTGGTGAGAGATACCAACCCACGACCAAACGAACATTCACAATGGTGATCACTCCGCTGGACTGAAGAAGCTGCTGGGTTTGAATCCCTAGCTCAGCCAAGCCCACTTGAACTTTTAAAAACTGAACCACACTTTGTGAGCCCCCCCCCCACCCACCCCCCAACTGAACCACACTTGTGAGCCCCCACCCACCCACCCCCCAACTGAACCACACTTGTGAGCCCCCCCCCACCCACCCCCCAACTGAACCACACTTGTGAGCCCCCTCCCACCACCCCCAACTGAACCACACTTGTGAGCCCCACCCACCCACCCCCCAAACTGAACCACACTTATGAGCCCCCACCCCACCCACCCCCCAACTGAACCACACTTGTGAGCCCCCCACCCACCCACCCCCCCCTGACATAGTTCTTCGTCAACCTCTTTATAGTTAAGGCTCAAATCTCCCGTTTCGACGATTGGCTCAATGGTTGAGTTCGTTGAAATCAGGCAGAAGGTGCGGGGTTCGAACCCCTACGGGTGCACATTAGTGTTCGCAGTCGCTGTCAACCGCCACAGTAGCACTGTCCAGGTAAAGTAGCAGCCCGTTCTCTACCGCCGTAAGACAGGGCTCCCTTAATACCACGCCCCAACAGGCGTTTTCATTACTCACTCCTCTCTTAAACATAGGCAGCCCACATCTCATGTTCTCATCTTATGGCTTCCTTCCTCTTTGGAAACTACCACTGTTTATTTTTGGGGCCACACATAGCTGCTTCCGTCCAGCTCTATTAGCTAGACACTGGGCCTAAGCTTTCAATCGCATTAGAATGCCTGTCATGTCAGCTTTCAGACACTCTACTCCTACCACGCCCCACCAGGCGTTTTCATTACTTTTTTGAATCACACAAACACAGATCCAGTCTCATTGACTTGATTCTTATGATATCAAGCTCATGAACATCTCAGGGATATTTTGTTCAAATCAAAAAGAGGAAATCTTATTCCTTTTTATTTTATTCCTCCCTATTTTCCTCCCAAAACAGGATCCTTATTCCGATTTTGGTCGATTTGGGTCATTTTTAGTCAATTTCAGTAAAACAAAAACTTTTTTTTTTTTCTTTTTAGGTTTCTTATTCCGGCTATTTCGGCCAAAACGGGGTCTTGTATTCCGATCGGAATGTATTCCGGAAAAAAATATCCCTGGAACATCTACCGATATCCACTCTCCATAATTTGACCTCTCCTTACCTTGCCATCAGGGATATTTGTTTCCGGAATACAATCCGATCGGAATACGAGACCCCGTTTTGACAGAAATTGCCGGAATAAGAAACTTTTTTTTTTTACTGAAATTGACTAAAAATGACCCAAATCGACCCAAATCGGAATAAGGATCCTGTTTTGGGAGGATAATAGGGAGGAATAAAATAAAAAGGAGTAAGATTTCCTCTTTTCGATTTGAAAACAATATCCCTGCTTGCCATAGAGGTAAACTAATGTGGTGTACTGCCCAGGGTACTACTTCTTGCCAAATTGGTCAGCGCTTTTTAGTGCATAAACGCAAAAACTGCGCGCTACGCCCACAGGGGGTTGAAAAACTGTGCGAAACACGCAGAGGGGCTCAAAAAGGCAGCGCGGCACCGCGCTGCCGTGCGCGCTTATTAGTACCCTGGTACTGCCAGATTCATACAATCATACAGGAAGCTCCACCCCACCACCACCCCACCCACACCCACAACACAACACAACACCCACAGCCCCCACCCCACGCTTAGCTGCAGAGGGTCCCGCGTCCCGGAGGTCAACTACCGTGGCACATTGCCTAGATTCATACAATCATACAGGAAGCGCCACCCCACCCCACCCCACCCCACAGCGCCCCACCCCTTTTACCCCACGGCACCCCACAGCGCTCCACCACAGCACCCCACCCCCACTCCCACGCTTTGCTGCAGAGGTTCCCTCGTCCCCTGAGGTGAACTACCGTGGCACACTGCCAGATGCATACAATCATACAGGAAGTGCCACCCCACAGCACAGCACCCTACCCCACGGCACCCCACCCCACCCCACACTTTGCTGCAGAGGGTCCCGCGTCCCCGGAGGTCAACTACTGTGGCACATTGCCAGATTCATACAATCATACAGGAAGCGCCACCCCACCCCACCCCACCCCACAGCGCCCCACCCCTTTTACCCCACGGCACCCCACAGCGCTCCACCCACAGCACCCCACCCCACTCCACGCTTTGCTGCAGAGGTTCCCTCGTCCCCTGAGGTGAACTACCGTGGCACACTGCCAGATGCATACAATCATACAGGAAGTGCCACCCCACAGCACAGCACCCCACCCCACGGCACCCCACCCCACGGCACCCCACCCCACCCCACACTTTGCTGCAGAGGGTCCCGCGTCCCCGGAGGTCAACTACCGTGGCACACTACCAGATTCATATAGGAAGCGCCACCCCACGGCACCTGACGCCGTGCAGTGGGTCTCTGGTGTACTGCTGCCAGCTGGCATTAAGCCAACCAATGGGACGTACGGCCCAAGGTATGTATGTCAAGGGCAATGTATGCAGTGCACTGTATGTTGTACAATGCGTGAGGTATGACGAGATTGTTAAGTCCAGATGTTGGAGTGGGACCATGGTGACTGACTGGCCCATATCAGTTTCGTGTAAGTGAGCGTGAGAGTGTGTGTGTGTGGGTGGGTGTGTAGTTGAGAGAGTGCGTGTGAGTGTGGGTATGTCAGTTTGGTGTGGGTGTGGGTGTGGGTGAGTGTGAGAGAGAGGGTGAGATTGTGGGTGAGCGAGTGTGCGGGATTGAGGTTGTGGGTATGGGTGTAGTTGAGAGAGTGCGTGTGAGTGTGGGTTAGCGTGAGCGTGAGAGTGTAGGTATGTCAGTTTGGTGTGGGCGAGTGTGAGAGAGGGTGAGATTGTGGGTGAGCGTGAGATTGAGGGTGTGGGTATGGGTGTAGTTGAGAGAGTGCGTGTGAGTGTGGGTTAGCGTGAGCGTGAGAGTGTGGGTATGTCAGTTTGGTGTGGGTGAGTGTGAGAGAGAGGGTGAGATTGTGGGTGAGCGTGAGATTGAGGGTGTGTGTATGGGTGTAGTTGAGAGAGTGCGTGTGAGTGTGGGTATGTCAGTTTGGTGTGGGTGAGTGTGAGAGAGAGGGTGAGATTGTGGGTGAGCGTGAGATTGAGGGTGTGGGTATGGGTGTAGTTGAGAGAGTGTGGGTGAGCGTGAGAGTGTGGGTGTGGGTGTTGTTGAGAGAGTACGTGTGAGTGCGAGTTTGTCAGTTTAGTGTGGGAGAGCGTGAGAGGGAGGGTGGGAGTGTGGGTGTGGATGTGGCGAGAGAGTGGGTGTGGGTGCAGATGTGTCAGTTTGGTGTGAGGAAGGGTGATAGAGGGTGATAGTGTGTGTGTAGGTGAGAGAGTGGGTGTGGGTGCGGATGTGTCAGTTTGGTGTGAGTGAGTGTGAGAGAGTGGGTGTGGGAGTGGATGTGTCAGTTTGATGTGAGTGAGTGTGAGAGTGTGGGTGTAGGTGAGAAAGCGGGTGTGGGTGCGGATGTGTTAGTTTGGTGTGAGGGAGGGTGAGAGAGTGGGTGTAGGTGAGAGTGTGGGGGTGGGTGCGGGTGTGTCAATTTGGTGTGGGCGTGGGTGGGTTGCACATGCAACTACCCTTGTGTCTTCAGTTGTTGTATTGCAATGGTGGTGGCACGAGGTGAAGGACAGTTGCAAAATTTGAATATTCAATTTGCGGTGTGCATCGTAGGATTGTAGACCCTCTCATTGGTAGTTCCAATCTGGGTACTGTTTGTATGTATGTTACAGTCCAGGGGTAGGCCAAATAGGCTAAAGGGATTTCGCAGCACGTGCAAATTCTACCAGAACGAGAGGTACTCCTTTCTGATTTGACATTCAAGTTGTGGGCTCGAAGACGTAGTCTTGCTATGCATTTAATATCATCCCTATTGTTTACTACAAGAAGCGTGCTAGCACGCAAGCTTTTGGAGCCTGTCTGCGCAATTGAAGCAATTTGACAATCCTCCTCTGGCCGCAACGCATAGATTTTCATTTAAGTGTCGTCAGTCGGTCATAAGTCAGTCAGAGAGAGTCAAAAGCACAAAAAAAAACAAAAAAAAAAGGTGGCTGTTGTGATTTTGAAGCAAGCCAAAATGACCAAATTGTCCTACCGTATCGTAGGGTTGTAGACCCTCTCCTTGTCAGTCACAGTGCCCTAAGCGCTCATCTTGCATGTAGCCCACTCGTTATGCAAATTGTGTTAGTTCAGTTAGTTATGTCAGGTATGTTAGTTTTGTTAGTTATCTCAGCTTTGTTCGTGGTCGCCATTTTGCCACATTGCATGCAGCCACCTCCTTATGCAAATTGTGTTAGCTTTGTCAGTTATTACAGATATGTAAGTGGTTGCCATTTTGCCACCTTGCATGCAGTCATCAAGTTATGCAAATTGTGTTAGTTCAGTTAGTTATGTCAGGTATGTAAGTTTTGTTAGTTATCTCAGCTTTGTTCGTGGTCGCCATTTAGCCACATTGCATGCAGCCACCTTAAATTGCATATGCATTGTGTTAGTTTTGTTAGTTTTCTTACTTTGTTCGTGGTCGCATGGCAGCACCTTTATGCCAAAGTTGTCTAGTTTTGTTGTTGTCACACTTGCACATGCAGCCAACCTCCTTATGCAAATTGTGTTAGTTTTGTTAGTTTTCTCAGCTTTGTTCGTGAGTCGCCATTTTTGCCACATTGCATGCAGCCACCTCCTTATTGCAAATTGTGTTTAGTTTTGTTAGTTTTCTCAGCTTTGTTGTACGTGGTCGCCATTTTGCCACATTGCATGCAGCCACCTCCTTATGCAAATTGTGTTAGTTTTGTTAGTTTTCTCAGCTTTGTTCGTGGTCGCCATTTTGCCACATTGCATGCAGCCAGCCTCTTATGCAAATTGTGTTTAGTTTTGTTAGTATTTCTCAGCTTTGTTGTACGTGGTCGGCCATTTTGCCACATTGCATGCAGCCACCTCATGCTTATGTGTTAGTTTTTTTAGTTTTCAGCTTTTGTTCGTGGTCAGCCATTGCCCAGTTGGGCATCGCCGCCACCTCCTTTGTTTAATGCCAAATTGTTATTAGTTTTGTTAGCTTTTTTGCTCAGCTTTATGCAAATTGTAGGTTTGTTATTCTCACATTGTTCTCGGTCGCCATTTTGCCACATTGCATGCAGCCACCTCTTATGCAAATTGTGTTAAAGTTTTTTGTTAGTTTTCTCAGCTTTGTTGTATTTTGCGTGGTCGCCATTTTTGCCACATTGCAAATGCAGCCACCGTCCTTATGCAAATTGTGTTAGTTTTGTTAGTTTCTCAGCTTTGTTCGTGGTCGCCATTTTGCCACATTGCATGCGCAGCCACCTCCTTATGCAAATTGTGTTAGTTTTGTTAGTTTTCTCAGCTTTGTTGTACGTGGTCGCCATTTTGCCACATTGCATGCAGCCACTCCTTATGCAAATTGTGTTAGTTTTGTTAGTTTTCTTCAGCTTTGTTCGTGGTCGCCATTTTGGCCACATTGCATGCAGCCACCTCCTTATGCAAATATGTGTTCGTTTTGTTAGTTTTCTCAGCTTTGTTGTGGTGGTCGCATTTTGCCACATTGCATGCAGCCACCTCCCTTTATGCAAATGTGTTAGTTTTGTTAGTTTCGCCACTCAGCTTTGTTGTACGTGTCGCTAGTTGCCCATTGCATGCTTACATTGCATGCAGCCACCTCCTTATGGCAAATTTGTTAGTTTTGTTAGTTTTCTCAGCTTTGTTGCATGCAGGCCACCGTCCTTATGTGGTTCGCCATAGTGCAGCTTTTGCATGCAATCAGGCAAATTGTGTTAGTTTTTGTTAGTTTTCTCAGCTTTGTTCGTGTTCGCCATTTTTGCCACATTGCATGCAGCACCTCCTTATGCAATCAGTTTTGTTAGTTTTTCTCAGCTTTGCAACATTGCATGCCACAAAATTGTGGTTTTGTTATTTTCTTCTCAGCTTTGGCCAGCAGGTCGCTTATCCCCAGGCCATGGCCTCACCGTCCCATATTTGCCACAATGCACCAATGTTGGTTAGTTTTTTTAGTTTTCTCAGCTTTTGTACGTGGTCGCGCCACATTGCATGCAGCCACCTCCTTATGCAAATATGTGTTAGTTTTGTTAGTTTTCCTCGCTTTGTTGTACGTGTCGCCATTTTGCCACATTTGCAATGCAGCCACCTCCTTATGCAAATTGTGTTAGTTTTGTTAGTTTCTCTTTGTTGTACGTGCGGTGGTCATTTTGCCAGCCACATTGCACAGCCACCTCCTTATGCAAATTGTGTTAGTTTTTTGTTAGTTTTCTCTTCAGAAGCTTTGTTGTACGTGGTCGCCAATTTTGCCACTTTGTGTATTGCATGCAGCCAAGCCTCCTTATGCAAATTTGTGTTAGTTTTGTTAGTTTTCTCAGCTTTGTTCGTGGTCGCCATTTTGCCACATTGCATGCAGCACCTCCTTATGCAAATTGTGTTAGTTTTGTTAAGTTTTCTCAGCTTTTTCGTGTGTCGCCATTTTGCCACATTGCAATGCAGCCACCTCCTTATGCAAATTGTGTTAGTTTTGTTAGTTTTCTCAGCTTTGTTGGTACGTTGGTTCGCCATTTTTGCCACATTGCATGCAGCCACCTCCTTTATGCAAATTGTGTTAGTTTTGTTAGTTTTCTCAGCTTTGTTGTAACGTGGTCGCCATTTTGCCACAATTGGCATGCAGCCACCTCCTTATGCAAATTGTGTTAAGTTTTTGTTAAGTTTTCTCAGCTTTGTTCGTGGTCGCCATTTTTGCCATTGCAATGCAGCCACCTCCTTATGCAAATTGTGTTCAGTTTTGTTAGTTTTTCTCAGCTTTGTTGTACGTGGTCGCCCATTTTGCCACATTGCATGCAGCCACCTCCTTATGCTGCAAATTGTGTTAGTTTTGTTAGTTTTCTCAAGCTTATTGTTGTAGTCGCCATGGTGCGCGCGATTTTGCCCAATTGCTTGCATCTGCAGCCACCTACACCTCCTTATGCTCGCTTATGCAATTTGTGTTAGTTTTGTTAGTTTTCTCAGGCTTTTGTTCGTGGTCGCCATTTTGCCACATTGCATGCACCACCCCCTTAAGCAAATTGTGTTAGTTTTGTAGTTTTCTCAGTCTTTGTTGTACGTTCGCACATGTTTCCCACATTGTACGTGCAAGCCACCTCGCCATTTTGCCCATGCAAATTGTGTAGTTTTGTTAGTTTTTCTCAGCTTTTGTTCGTGGTCGCATTTTGCAACCTACCTTATGCAGCAATTGTGTTAGTTTGTTAGTTTTCTCACCTCCTTAATGCAAATTGTTGTACCGTTTTGTTAGTTTTTCTCACTTTGCGTGGTCATTTTGCCCACATTGCATACCAGCAGCCACCTCCTTAATGCAAAATTGTGTTAGTTTTGTTAGTTTCATGCAGCCTTTGTTGTTTACGTGGTCGCCATTTTTGCCTACCATGCATGCAGCCCATTTTATGCAAATGTTTAGTTTTGTTAGTTTTCTCAGCTTTGTTGTACGTGGTCGCCATTTTGCCACATTGCATGCAGCCACCTCCTTATGCAAATTTGTGTTAGTTTTGTCTTAGTTTTCTCAGCTTTGTTTGTACGTGGTCGCCATTTTTCGCCACATTGCATGCAGCCACCTCCTTAATGCAAATTGTGTTAGTTTTGTTTAGTTTTCTCAGCTTTGTGTACGTGGTCGCCATTTTGCACATTGCGTGGCAGCCATTTATGCATGTGTTAGTTTGTTAGTTATTCAGCTTTTGTTCGTGGTCGCATTTTGCCACATCATGCAGCACCTCCTTATGCAAATTGTGTTAGTTTTGTTAGTTTTCTCAGCTTTGTTGTACGTGGTTTTGCGCTTGATGCGCACTTTTGCAAATTGTTGTTTAGTTTTGTTTAGTTTCACTTTGTTGTATGGTCGCCATTTTGCCACATTGGCAAGCACCCCTTTATGCAAAATTGTGTTAGTTTTGTTAGTTTTCTCAGCTTTGTTCGTTGGTCGCCATTTGCCACATTGGCATGGCAGCCGGAAATTTGTTAAGTTTTGTTAGTTTTCTCAGCTTTTGTTCGTGGTCGCCTCATTTTGCACACTTGCATGCGGCCAACCCCCTGCAAATTGTTAGTTTTGTTAGTTTTCGTGTATTTTGGCCCACAAATTGCTCATGCCCAACCTCCTTATAGCCAATTTGTGTAGTTTTGTGTAGTTTTTCTCAGCTTTTGTTCGTGTCGCCATTTTGCTTTGCATGCAGGGCACCTCCTTAGTGCCCACATTTGCTTGACATTGAAGCCACTCCCTTATGCAAATTGTGTTAGTTTTGTTAGTTTTCTCAGCTTTGTCGTCGTGGTCGCCATTTTTGGCCACCTTGCATTGCAGCCACCTCCTTATGCAAATGTGTTTAGTTTTTGTTAGTTTTCTCAGCTTTTGTTCGTGGTCGCCATTTTGCCACATTGCATGCAGCCACCTTCCTTATGTGCAAATTGTGTTAGTTTTAGTTTTCCCTTCTTCCTTCTGCACTTTGTTCGTGGTCGCCATTTTGCCACATTGCATGCAGCCACCTCCTTATGCGAATTGTGTTAGTTTTGTTAGTTTTCTTTTGCAGGAGGCTTTGTTGTACGTGTCCCGCCAATTCTTTATATTGCCATCATTGCATGCAGCCACCTCCTTATGAAATTGTGTTAGTTTTTGTTAGTTTTCTCTTCAAGGCTCTTGTTCTGGTCCCATTTTGCCACATTGCATGCAGGCCACCTCTTTATCAATTTGTGTTAGGTTTTGTAGTTGTGTCTCAGCTTTGTTCGTAGTCAGCCATTTTTTGGCCACATTTGCATGCAGCCACCTCCTTATGCAAATTGTGTTAGTTTTGTTGTTTAGTTTTCTCAGCTTTGTTCGTGGTCGCCATTTTGCCACATTGCATTGCAGCCACCTCCTTATGTGCAAATTGTGTTAGTTTTGTTAGTTTTCTCAGCTTTTGTTGCGTGGTCGCTCATTTTGCCACATTGTGCATGCAGCCACCTCCCCCCCTTTATATGCAATTGTGTTAGGTGTGTTAGTTTTTGTTCTTCTCTTCTTCCAGGCGCATTCTCAGACTTTGGATTTCGTGGTCGCGCATTTTTGGCCTACATTGCATGCAGCCTACCTTCCTTATGCAAATTGTGTTAGTTTGTTAGTTTTCTCTTTTCTCAGCTTTGTTCGTGGTCGCCATTTTTGCCACATTGCATGCAATCAGGCCACGCTCCTTATGCCAAATTGTGTTAGTTATGTTCAGTTTTCTATCTCAGCTTGTTGTACGTGGTCGCCATTTTGCCACAGTTGCATGCCAGCCACCTCCTACTGCAGACATTGTGTATAGTTTGTTAGTTTTCTCAGCTTTGCTTGTAACATTGCTATGCGTGGGGTGCCATTTTGCACATTGATGCAGCACCTCCTTATGCAAATGTGCATGCAGCCACCTCCTTATGCGTTTTGTTAGTTTTTCAGCTTTGTTGTTCGTGGTCGCCATTTTGCCACATTGCATTGCGGCCACCTCCTTATGCAAATTGTGTTAGTTTTGTTAGTTTTCTCAGCTTTGTTGTACGTGGCGCCAATTTTGCCACATTGCATGCAGCCACCTCCTTAAAATTGTTGTAGTTTGTTAGTTTTCAGCTAATTGTTGCATGTTATGTTGTGTTAGTTTTGTTAGTTTTTTCATCAGCTTTGTTGTACGTTCGCCAGCCCCATTGCAATTCTCCACCTCCTTAGCTTTGTAGTTTTTGTTAGTTTTTTCTGTTTGGTTGTTCGTGGTCCATTTTGCACATTGCATTCCTTATGCAAATTGTGTATAGTTTCTGCTCAGCTTTGCGTGGTCGCCACCTCTTCCTTATGCAAATTGGGTGGTATGCAAATTGTGTTAGTTTTGTTTGTTTTCTGCACGTGGTCGCCATTTTGCTTTTGTTGGCTACGTTGGTCGCCATCCTTATGCAATTTGTTAGTTTTTTTGTTAGTTTTCCACTTTGTTTTCGTGGTCGCCATTTTGCCAACATGCATGCGCCACCTCCTTTAGGCCTTAGGCATTTTGGGCAATGTGCAGCCACCTTAGCAATTGTTTGTTAGTTTCTCAGCTCAGCACATTGCATGCAGTTTATGCAAATTGTGTTAGTTTTTTGTTTATTTTCTCAAGCGCCATTTTGCCACAATTTTACCTCCTTATGCAAATTGCTCAGCTTTGTTGTAACACATTGCCAACTTGCATGCAGCCACCTCCTTAATGCAAATTGAAGCTCAGCTTTTGTTCGTGGTCCCAGCCACCCTTATGCCAAATTGTGTTGTTTTGCTTAAGTTTTCTCAGCTTTGTTCGTGGTCGCCATTTTGCCACATTGCATTTGCACACTTTGACTGCAGCCACCTCCTTTATGCAAATTGTGTTAGTTTTGTTAGTTTTCGCTTGTTGTACAGCTTTGTTGTACGTGGTCGCCAGCTTTGCCACATTGCACGCAGCCACCTCCTTATGCAATTGTGTAGTTTTGTTTAGTTTTTTCTCAGCTTTGTTGTACGTGTCGCCATTTTTGCCACATTGCATGCAGCCACCTCCTTATGCAAAATTTGTGTTAGTTTGTTAGTTTTCTCAGCTTTGTTCGTGTCGCCATTTTGCCACATTTTGCCTCAGCTTTGTTCGTGGTCGGCCATTTTGGCCATTGCATGCAGCCACCTCATGTGCAGAATTGTGTATTTTGTTAAGTTTTCTCCACGTGGTCGCCAATCCTTGCATAAATGCAAAATTGGGTGTTAGTTTTGTTAAGTTTTCTCAGCTTTGGTTTGTACGTGGTCGCCACAATTGCATGCAGCCACCTGTTAGTTTGTTGTTTCTCAGCTCTCCCTTTGTTGTACCACCTCCTTATGCAAATTTGTTGGTCCTCAGCTTATGCCATTTGCCACATTTATGCAAATTGTGTCATTTTGGCAGCTTTTGGTTGTACGTGGTCGCCACTCCTTATGCAAATTGTGTTGTTTTTGGTTATTGTGTTTGTCGTGGTTTGGCCCCATCAGCCACCCTAATGCAAATTGTTTTCTCAGCTCGCGGCCATTTTGCCACATTGCAATGTCCCTCTCTTATGCAAAATTGGTTGTTAGTTTTTTGTTAGTTTTTCGCTTGTTCGTGGTCGCCATTTTTGTTTGCATGCAGCCACCTCCTTAGCAAATTGTGTTGTTTTGTTAGTTTTCTCAGCTTTGTTCATTTTGCCACAGTGCCCGCAGCCACACAAATTGTTTAGTTTTGGTTAGTTTTCTCTATGCTTGCATCGCCATTTTGCACATTGCATGCAGCCAGCGCCTCCTTGCCAAATTGTGGTTTAGTTTTGTTAAGTTTTTCTCAGCTTTGTTCTCCCTATTTTGGCCACAAGTTGCAATGCATTTATGCTAAAATTGTGTTAGTTTGTTAGTTTTCTCATGTTGTACGTGTGTCGCCATTGGTTGAAGTTGCTGGCAAGTCCACCATGCCTATGCCAGGGTGTTAAGTTTTGTTAGATATATATATATATATATAATCAGCTTTGTTCGTGGTAGCCTCCCCCCTCCACATTATGCAGCCATCCTTATGCCCAAACTTTGTCGTTATTTTGTTTTAGCTTTTCTCAGCTTTTGTTGTTACGGTCGGTTTTATACGTCTTCTTCGCCATCTTTTCTGCCACCGATTGCATTGCATGCACCCCTCCTTACCTCCTTAATTCTATTTGCAAATTGGTCTTTAGTTTTGAGTTTTCTTCAGCTGTTTTTGTTGTACGTGCTTTTAGGTCGCCATTTTTGCCACATTGCTGCAGCCACCCCCACCTCCTTATACTGCATGAATTGTGTTAGTTTTGTTAGTTTTCTCAGCTTTTTGTTGTACGTGGTCGCATTTTTGGCCACATTGATGCATGCAAGCCACCTCCTTATGCAATCTTGTTATATTAGTTTTGTTAGTTTCTCAGCTTTGTTTGTTACGTGGTCGCCATTTTTGCCACATTGGCATGCAGCCACCTCCTTATGCAAATTGTGTGTTAGTTTTGTTAGGTTTCTCAGCTTTTCTTTTATGTGTACGTGGTCGCATGTTCGCCATTTTGCCACATTGCATGCAGCCAAGCCACGCTCCTTTGCAACATTGTGTTTAGTTTTGTTTTTTTCTCAAGCTTTGTTTGTCGTGGTCGCCATTTTGCCACATTGCATGCAGCCACCTCCTTATGCAAATTGTGTTTAGTTGTTGTTCAGTATTTCTCACTTTGTTCGTGGTCGCCATTTTGCCACATTGCATGCAGCACCTTTTTTTCCTTATGGGGGGGGGGCAAATTTTTGTGTGTTAGTTTTGTTAGTTTCTCAGCTTTGTTTGTACGTGGTCGCCATTTTGCCACATTGCTGCAAGCCACCTCCTTATGCAAATTGTGTTGTTAGTTTGTTGTTAGTTTTTCTTCAGCTTTGTTCGTGGTCGCCATTTTTCTTGCCAACATTGCATGCAGCCACCTCCTTTATGCAAATTGTGTTTAGTTTTGTTAGTTTTCTCAGCTTTGTTGTACGTGGTCGCCCATTTTTGCCACATTGCATGCAGGCCACCTCCTTTATGCAAAAACTGTTGTTAGTTCTGTTAGAGTTTCTCAAGCTTTGTCGTGACGTGGTCGCCCCATTTTTGCCCACATTGCACTGCAGCAGCCTGCCTTATGCAAATTTGTTAGTTTCTTGTTAGTTTTCTCAGCTTCCGTGGTTCGCCTTCTCGCCATTCACATTCACATTGCACCCAGCCACCTCCTTATTGCAAATTGGTGTTAGTTTGTTTTAAGTTTTTCCTCAAGCTTTGTTCGGTTTTCATTTTTGACCACATTTCGCATGCACCACCTCCTATGCAAAATTGTGCTGTGTTTTGTTTAGTTTTTCTTCAGCTTTGTTGTACGGGCGCCAGTTGCATGCAGCACACATTGTGTAAGTTTTGTTAGTTTTTCTTTCAGCATTTTTGCCACCTGCCTGCAGCCACGTGGTCTTTTGCCACATTGCATGTGCCAAATTGTTAGTTTGTTAGTTTTCTCTTATGCTCGCATTTTGCCCACAATTGCATGCAGCACCTCCTTATTGCAAATTGTTAGTTTTGTTAGTTTTCTCAGCTGTTGTTGTACGGGTCGCCAAGTTTGTGTTAGTTTTTTTCGTTTAGTTTCTTTTCCCAGCTTTGGTGTCGCCATTTGCCACATTGCTGCAGCCAGCCTCTTATTGCAAATTGTGTTAGTTTCCATTTTGCCATTGTTGCATGCAGGCCAGCCAATTTTGCCAAACATTGCAATGCAGCCACCTCCTTATGGCAAATTTGTGTTAGTTTTGTTAGTTTTCTCAGCTTTGTTCGTGGTCGCCATTTGCGGAGCATTGCATGCATGCCACCCTCCTATGCAAATTGTGGTTTAGTTTTGTTAGTTTTCTTGCAGCCTTTGGTTGTACGTGTGTCGCCATTTTGCCCACATTGCATGCAGCCCGACCTCCGTTATGCAAATTGTGTGTTTTGTTAGTTTTCTCACTGTTGTTCTGTAGTCGCCATTTTGCCCACATTCTGCAGTGCAGCCACCCCTTTATGCAAATTGTGTTAGTTTTGTTAGTTTTCTCAGTTGTTGTACGTGGTCGCCAGTTTGCACATGCATGCATGGCAGCCACCTCCTTATTGCAAATTATGTTGTGGCTAGTTTGTTTAGTTTTCTCAGCTTTGTTCGTGGTTCGCCATTTGTGCCACATTGCATGCAGCCACCTCCTTATGCAAAATTGTGTTAGTTTTGTTAGTTTTCTCAGCTTTGTTCGTGGTCGCCATTTGCCACATTGCATGCAGCCACCTCCTTATGCAAATTGTCGTTGTTTGTAGTTTTCTTCAGCTTTGTATGTTACGGTTGGTCGCCATTTTGCACATTGCATGCAGCCACTCCTTATGCAAATTGTGTTAGTTTGTTAGTTTTCTCAGCTTTGTCGCTGGTCGCCGAAATTTTGTTTAGTTTTGTTAGTTTTTCTCACTTGCTTTGTTTTGTACTGGTGGTCGCCATTTTTGCCACTCATGCAGCCACCTTATGCAAATGGTTAGTTTTGTTAGTTTTCTCAGCTTTTGTTCGTGCGTCGCCATTCTCAGCTTAGCCACATTGCATTGCAAGCCACCTCGGTTATGCAAATTTGTGTTAGTTGCATGCAGCCACCTCCTTTATTTGCAATTGGTAGTTTTGTTAGTTTTCTCAGCTTTGTTTTACTGTGGTCGCCATTTGCCACATTTGCCACATTTGATGCATCAGGCCACCCCCTTTATTGAAAATTTTGTTAGTTTTTTTGTTAGTTTTCAAATGTGTTAGTTCTGTTAGTTTTCTTTGTTGTACGGGTTTGTGGTACGCTGGCGCCATTTTGCCACAATGACAATCTGCATGCGCACCCTCCTTATGCAAATGTGTGTTAGTTTTGTTTTAGTTTCTCAGCTTTGTTCGTTGGTCGCCCATTTTGCACATTGCATGCAGCCACCTCCTTTATGCAAATTGTGTAGTAGCGTTTGGTTAGTTTTCTGCAAGCTCTTGTTGTACGGGTCGCCATTTTGCCACATTTTGCTGCAAGCCACCTCCTTATGCAAATTGTTGTTTGTTTTGTTAGTTTTTTTTCAGCTTTGTTCGTAGGTCGCCATTTTGCCACAATTGCATGCAGCACTCTTATGGCAATTGTGTTAGTTTTTGTAGTTTTTCTCAGCTTTGTTCGTGGGTCGCATTTATGCCCCACATTTGCAGCAGCCCACCTCCTTATGGCAAATTTCGGTTAGTTTTGTTTAGTTTTCTCAAGCTTTGTTGTACGTGGTCGCCATTTTGCCACATTGCATTGTGCAGCCACCCTCCTTTATGCAAATTGTGTAGTTTTGTTAGTTTTCTCAGCTTTTGTTCCTGGTCGCCATGTTATGCCACATTGCATGCAGCCCACCTCCTTATGCAACATTGTGTTAGTTTTGTAGTTTTCTTCAGCTTGTTGTACGTGGTCGCCATTTTTGCCCACATTGCATGCAGCCCACCTCCTATGCAAATTGTTTTTTAGTTTTGGTTGATTTTTTGTTCTCAAGTTTTTTCAGCTTGTTGTACGTCGTGGTCGCCATTTTGCCACATTGCATGCAGCCACCTCCTTAATGCAAAGTGGTTAGTTTTTGTAGTTTTCTCAGCTTGTTGTACGATGAGTCGCCATTTTGCCACATTGCATGCGCCACCTCCTTATGCAAAATTTGTTAGTTTTTTTGTTAGTTTTCTTCAGGCTTTGTTGTACGTTGGTCGCCATTTTTGCACACATTCATGCAGCCCACCTCCTTATGCAAATTGTGTTAGTTTTGTTCAGTTTCTCAGCGTTTGTTCGTAGGTCGCCATTTGCCACATTGCATGCATTCAGCCACCTCTTTATGCCAATTGTAAGTTAGTTTTGTTAGTTTTCTCAGTTTGTTGTAACGCTGCTGGCACCCAAAATGTTTAGTTTTGTTAAGTTTTCTCAGCTTTGTTCGTGGTCGCCATTTTGCCCACTTGCAGCAGCCTACCTCCCTTATTGCAAATTGTGTTATTTTGTAGTTTTCTTCAGCTTTTGTTGTCGTTGCGGCCATTTTGCTACATGCAGCGCCACCTCCTTATGCAAATTGTGTTAGTTTTTGTTAGTTTTCTCAGCTTTGTTCGTTGGTCCGCGCATATTTGTGGTCGCCATTTTTGCCACCAATTGCATTGCAGCACACCTCCTATGCAAATTGTTCTTTTTTAGTTTCTCAGCTTTGTTCGTGGTCGCCATTTTGGTCGCCACTTTCCATGCATGCAGCCACCTCCTATGCAGCCACCCTTAAATGCAAATTGTCGTTTAGTTTTTGTTAGTTTCTCAGCTTTTTGTACCTTGGTCGCCATTTGCCACATTGCATGCAGCCACCTCCTTATGCAAATTGTAGTTTTTGTAGTTTTCTCAGCTTTGTTTCTCGTGGTCGCTTTGTTCGTGGTCGCCATTTTGCCACATTGCATGGCAGCCACCTCCTTATGCAAATTGTGTTAGGTTTTGTTTAGTTTTCCAGCTTTTGTTGTTACGTGCTCGCCATTTTTGCCACATTGGCATGCACCACCTCCTTATGCACAATTGTTTAAGTTTTGGTAGTTTTCTCGCTTTGTTGTACGCTGGTCGCATTTTGCCACATGCATGCAGCCACCTCCTTATGCAAATTTGTGGTTAGTTTTTGTTATTTAGTTTTCTTCAGCTTTGTTCGTGGTCGCCATTTTGCCACATTGCATTGCAGCCACCCTCAAATTGTGTTGTTTGTTAGTTTTCTCATGCTCCTTTGTGTTTAGTTTTGTTAGTTTTCTTAGTTTCCTCAGCTTGTTCGTGGTCGCCATTTTGCCACTTGCATTGCAGCCACCTCCTTATGCAAAATTGTGTTAGTTTTGTTAGTTTTCTTCAGCTTTTGTTCTGTGGTTCGCCATTTTGCCACATTGCATGCCACCTTGCCTTATGCAAATGTGTTAGTTTTGTTAGTTTTCTCAGCTTTGTTGTACGTGGTCGCCATTTTGCCACATTGCATGCAGCCACCTCCTTATGCAAATTGTGTTAGTTTGTTAGTTTTCTCAGCTTTGTTTGTGGTCGCCATTTGTTTTGCCAGCATTCCTTATGCAAATTGTGTTAGTTTTGTTAGTTTTCTCAGCTTTGTTGTACGTGGTCGCCATTTTGCCACATTGCATGCAGCCACCTCCTTATGCAAATGTGTGTTATTTTGTGTTAGTTTTTTAGTTTTTTGTTTTCTCAGCTTTGTTGTACGTGGGTCGCATTTGCACATTGCATGCAGCCACCTCCTTATGCAAATTGTGTTAGTTTTGTTAGTTTTCTCAGCTTTGTTACGTGGTCGCCATTTGCCACATTTGCATGCAGCCACCTCCTTATGCAAATTGTGATAGTTGTTAGTTTTTCTCCAGCTTTTGTTCGTGGTCGCCCATTTTGCCCACATTGCATGCAGCCACCTCTTATGCAAATTGTGTTAGTTTGTTAGTTTTTCTCAGCTTTGTTCGTGGTCGCCATTTTGCCACATTGCATGCAGCCACCTCCCTTATGCAAATTGTGGTTAGTTTTGTTAGTTTTCTCAGCTTCTGTTCGTGGTCGCCATTTTGCCACATTGCATGCAGCCACCTCCTATGCAAATTGTGTTAGTTTTGTTAGTGTTTCTCAGCTTTGGTTCGTGGTCCCATTTTGCCACATTGCATGCAGCCACCTCTTATGCAAATTGTGTTAGTTTTGTTCAGTTTTCTCAGCTTTGTTGTTCGTGGTCGCCATTTTGCCACATTGCATGCAGCCACCTCCTTATGCAAATTGTGTTAGTTTTGTTTAGTTTTTCTCAGCATTTGTTTAACTGTGGTCGCCATTTTTGCCACTTGCATGCAGCCACTCCTTATGCAAATTGTGTTAGTTTTGTTAGTTTTCTCAGCCGTCGCCATTTTGCCACATTGCAGCAGCCACTCCTGCAAATTGTGTTAGTTTTGTTAGTTTTTCAGCTTTGTTCATTTTGCCAATGCAGCCAACCTCCTATGCAAATTGTGTTAGTTTTGTTAGTTTTCAGCTTTGTTGACGTGTCGCCATTTTGCCACATTGCATGCAGCCACCTCCTTATGCAAAATGTGTTAGTTTTGTTAGTTTTCTCAGCTTTGTCGCCATTGCACATTGCATGCAGCACCTCCTTATGCAAATTGTGTTAGTTTTGTTTAGTTTTCTCAGCTTTGTTCGTGGTCGCCATTTTGCCACATGCATGCAGCCACCTCCTTATGCAAATTGTGTTAGTTTTGTTAGTTTTCTCAGCTTTGTTGTACGTGGTCGCCCATTTTGCCACATTGCATGCAGCCACCTCCCTTATGCAAATTGTGTTAGTTTTGTTAGTTTTCTCAGCTTTGTTGTACGTGGTCGCCATTTGCCACATTGCATGCAGCCACCTCCTTATGCAAATTGTGTTAGTTTTGTTAGTTTTCTCAGCTTTGTTGTACGTGGTCGCCATTTTGCCACATTGCATGCAGCCACCTCCTTATGCAAATTGTGTTAGTTTTGTTAGTTTTCTCAGCTTTGTTGTACGTGGTCGCCATTTTGCCACATGCATGCAGCCACCTCCTTATGCAAATTGTGTTAGTTTTGTTAGTTTTCTCAGCTTTGTTCGTGGTCGCCATTTTGCCACATTGCATGCAGCCACCTCCTTATGCAAAATTGTGTTAGTTTTGTTAGTTTTCTCAGCTTTGTTGTACGTGGTCGCCATTTTGCCACATTGCATGCAGCCACCTCCTTATGCAAATTGTGTTAGTTTTGTTAGTTTTCTCAGCTTTGTTGTACGTGGTCGCCATTTTGCCACATTGCATGCAGCCACCTCCTTATGCAAATTGTGTTAGTTTTGTTAGTTTTTCTCAGCTTTGTTGTTACGTGGTCGCCATTTTGCCACATTGCATGCAGCCACCTCCTTATGCAATTGTGTTAGTTTTGTTAGTTTTCTCAGCTTTGTTCGTGGTCGCCATTTTGCCACATTGCATGCAGCCACCTCCTTATGCAAATTGTGTTAGTTTTGTTAGTTTTCTCAGCTTTGTTGTACGTGGTCGCCATTTTGCCACATTGCATGCAGCCACCTCCTTATGCAAATTGTGTTAGTTTTGTTAGTTTTCTCAGCTTTGTTGTACGTGGTCGCCATTTTGCCACATTGCATGCAGCCACCTCCTTATGCAAATTGTGTTAGTTTTGTTAGTTTTCTCAGCTTTGTTGTACGTGGTCGCCATTTTGCCACATTGCATGCAGCCACCTCCTTATGCAAATTGTGTTAGTTTTGTTAGTTTTCTCAGCTTTGTTGTACGTGGTCGCCATTTTGCCACATTGCATGCAGCCACCTCCTTATGCAAATTGTGTTAGTTTTGTTAGTTTTCTCAGCTTTGTTGTACGTGGTCGCCATTTTGCCACATTGCATGCAGCCACCTCCTTATGCAAATTGTGTTAGTTTTGTTAGTTTTCTCAGCTTTGTACGTGGTCGCCATTTTGCCACATTGCATGCAAGCCACCTCCTTATGCAAATTGTGTTAGTTTTGTTAGTTTTCTCAGCTTTGTTGTACGTGGTCGCCATTTTGCCACATTGCATGCAGCCACCTCCTTATGCAAATTGTGTTAGTTTTGTTAGTTTTCTCAGCTTTGTTCGTGGTCGCCATTTTGCCACATTGCATGCAGCCACCTCCTTATGCAAATTGTGTTAGTTTTGTTAGTTTTCTCAGCTTTGTTGTACGTGGTCGCCATTTTGCCACATTGCATGCAGCCACCTCCTTATGCAAATTGTGTTAGTTTTGTTAGTTTTCTCAGCTTTGTTGTACGTGGTCGCCATTTTGCCACATTGCATGCAGCCACCTCCTTATGCAAATTGTGTTAGTTTTGTTAGTTTTCTCAGCTTTGTTCGTGGTCGCCATTTTGCCACATTGCATGCAGCCACCTCCTTATGCAAATTGTGTTAGTTTTGTTAGTTTTTCTCAGCTTTGTTGTACGTGGTCGCCATTTTGCCACATTGCATGCAGCCACCTCCTTATGCAAATTGTGTTAGTTTTGTTAGTTTTCTCAGCTTTGTTCGTGGTCGCCATTTTGCCACATTGCATGCAGCCACCTCCTTATGCAAATTGTGTTAGTTTTGTTAGTTTTCTCAGCTTTGTTGTACGTGGTCGCCATTTTGCCACATTGCATGCAGCCACCTCCTTATGCAAATTGTGTTAGTTTTGTTAGTTTTCTCAGCTTTGTTCGTGGTCGCCATTTTGCCACATTGCATGCAGCCACCTCCTTATGCAAATTGTGTTAGTTTTGTTAGTTTTCTCAGCTTTGTTCGTGGTCGCCATTTTGCCACATTGCATGCAGCCACCTCCTTATGCAAATTGTTAGTTTTGTTAGTTTTCTCAGCTTTTGTTGTACGTGGTCGCCATTTTGCCACATTGCATGCAGCCACCTCCTTATGCAAATTGTGTTAGTTTTGTTAGTTTTCTCAGCTTTGTTCGTGGTCGCCATTTTGCCACATTGCATGCAGCCACCTCCTTATGCAAATTGTGTTAGTTTTTGTTAGTTTTTCTCAGCTTTGTTGTACGTGGTCGCCATTTTGCCACATTGCATGCAGCCACCTCCTTATGCAAATTGTGTTAGTTTTGTTAGTTTTCTCAGCTTTGTTCGTACGTGGTCGCCATTTTGCCACATTGCATGCAGCCACCTCCTTATGCAAATTGTGTTAGTTTTGTTAGTTTTCTCAGCTTTGTTGTACGTGGTCGCCATTTTGCCACATTGCATGCAGCCACCTCCTTATGCAAATTGTGTTAGTTTTGTTAGTTTTCTCAGCTTTGTTCGTGGTCGCCATTTTGCCACATTGCATGCAGCCACCTCCTTATGCAAATTGTGTTAGTTTTGTTAGTTTTCTCAGCTTTGTTGTACGTGGTCGCCATTTTGCCACATTGCATGCAGCCACCTCCTTATGCAAAATTGTGTTAGTTTTGTTAGTTTTCTCAGCTTTGTTCGTGGTCGCCATTTTGCCACATTGCATGCAGCCACCTCCTTATGCAAATTGTGTTAGTTTTGTTAGTTTTCTCAGCTTTGTTGTACGTGGTCGCCATTTTGCCACATTGCATGCAGCCACCTCCTTATGCAAATTGTGTTAGTTTTGTTAGTTTTCTCAGCTTTGTTCGTACGGTCGCCATTTTGCCACATTGCATGCAGCCACCTCCTTATGCAAATTGTGTTAGTTTTTGTTAGTTTTTCTCAGCTTTGTTGTACGTGGTCGCCATTTTGCCACATTGCATGCAGCCACCTCCTTATGCAAATTGTGTTAGTTTTGTTAGTTTTCTCAGCTTTGTTGTACGTGGTCGCCATTTTGCCACATTGCATGCAGCCACCTCCTTATGCAAATTGTGTTAGTTTTGTTAGTTTTCTCAGCTTTGTTGTGGTCGCCATTTTGCCACATTGCATGCAGCCACCTCCTTATGCAAATTGTGTTAGTTTTGTTAGTTTTCTCAGCTTTGTTGTACGTGGTCGCCATTTTGCCACATTGCATGCAGCCACCTCCTTATGCAAATTGTGTTAGTTTTGTTAGTTTTCTCAGCTTTGTTCGTGGTCGCCATTTTGCCACATTGCATGCAGCCACCTCCTTATGCAAATTGTGTTAGTTTTGTTAGTTTTCTCAGCTTTGTTGTACGTGGTCGCCATTTTGCCACATTGCATGCAGCCACCTCCTTATGCAAATTGTGTTAGTTTTGTTAGTTTTCTCAGCTTTGTTGTACGTGGTCGCCATTTTGCCACATTGCATGCAGCCACCTCCTTATGCAAATTGTGTTAGTTTTGTTAGTTTTCTCAGCTTTGTTGTACGTGGTCGCCATTTTTGCCACATTGCATGCAGCCACCTCCTTATGCAAATTGTGTTAGTTTTGTTAGTTTTCTCAGCTTTGTTGTACGTGGTCGCCATTTTGCCACATTGCATGCAGCCACCTCCTTATGCAAATTGTGTTAGTTTTGTTAGTTTTCTCAGCTTTGTTGTACGTGGTCGCCATTTTGCCACATTGCATGCAGCCACCTCCTTATGCAAATTGTGTTAGTTTTGTTAGTTTTCTCAGCTTTGTTGTGTGGTCGCCATTTTGCCACATTGCATGCAGCCACCTCCTTATGCAAATTGTGTTAGTTTTGTTTAGTTTTCTCAGCTTTGTTGTACGTGGTCGCCATTTTGCCACATTGCATGCAGCCACCTCCTTATGCAAATTGTGTTAGTTTTGTTAGTTTTCTCAGCTTTGTTCGTGGTCGCCATTTTGCCACATTGCATGCAGCCACCTCCTTATGCAAATTGTGTTAGTTTTGTTAGTTTTCTCAGCTTTGTTGTACGTGGTCGCCATTTTGCCACATTGCATGCAGCCACCTCCTTATGCAAATTGTGTTAGTTTTGTTAGTTTTCTCAGCTTTGTTGTACGTGTCGCCATTTTGCCACATTGCATGCAGCCACCTCCTTATGCAAATTGTGTTAGTTTTGTTAGTTTTTCTCAGCTTTGTTCGTGGTCGCCATTTTGCCACATTGCAGCAGCCACCTCCTTATGCAAATTGTGTTAGTTTGTAGTTTTCTCAGCTTTATTTTGCCACATTGCATGTCCTTATGTTGTGTTAGTTTTGTTAGTTTTTCTCAGCTTTGTTGTACGTGGTCGCCATTTTGCCACATTGCATGCAGCCACCTCCTTATGCAAATTGTTTAGTTTGTTAGTTTCTCAGCTTAGCCCCATTTTTGCACATTGCATTCCTTATGCAAATGTGTTAGTTTTGTTAGTTTTCTCAGCTTTGTTGGTCATTTTGCCACATTGCATTGTTTATTGCATTGTGTGTTAGTTTTGTTAGTTTTCTCAGCTTTGTTGTACTGGTCGCCATTTTGCCACATTGCATGCAGCCACCTCCTTATGCAAATTGTGTTAGTTTTGTTAGTTTTCTCAGCTTTGTTGTACGTGGTCGCCATTTTGCCACATTGCATGCAGCCACCTCCTTATGCAAATTGTGTTAGTTTTGTTAGTTTTCTCAGCTTTGTTGTACGTGGTCGCCATTTTGCCACATTGCATGCTTGCAAATTGTGTTAGTTTTGTTTGTTTTCTCAGCTTTGTTGTACTGGTCGCCATTTTGCCACATTGCATGCAGCCACCTCCTTATGCAAATTGTGTTAGTTTTGTTAGTTTTCTCAGCTTTGTTGTACGTGGTCGCCATTTTGCCACATTGCATGCAGCCACCTCCTTATGCAAATTGTGTTAGTTTTGTTAGTTTTCTCAGCTTTGTTGTACGTGGTCGCCATTTTGCCACATTGCATGCAGCCACCTCCTTATGCAAATTGTGTTAGTTTTGTCATTTATCACAGATATGTTATTGATGTTGCCATTTTATATATTGATCGCCATTTTATATATTGATCGCCATTTTATATATTGATAGCCAATTTATATATTGATCGTCATTTTATATATTGATCGCCATTTTATATATTGATCGCCATTTTATATATTGATAGCCATTTTACCACCTTGCACGCAGCCACTGCCACTTTGTTGGTAAAGTTAGTTATGTCAGGTATGTCAGTTTTGTTAATTATGTTAGTGGTAGTCATGTTTCCCCCTTGCCTGACCACGACGGTGTTGCTGCCATGTTCCTTAGTCCACATGTAGTCCTGGTGAGAGGGACATGTTCACCTTGTTAGTTCAGTAAGTTATGTCAGGTATGTCAGTTTTGTTAATTCTGTTAGTGGTAGTTATATACCCCCCTTGCCTGAACATGACGGTGTTGCTGCCATGTTCCTTCGTCCACAGGTGGTCCTGGTGAGAGGGACAGGTTTACTGTGCGGCTGGACCGCAATTTAATTGTGTTACACCGTTAACCAGCGGGGCATGAGCTTTGTGTGAGGGCCTCAAGTTGACTAATACTTATAACTTCTGGTGGAGCGTGGTATTTAGGGAACCCGTCGTGCGCGGGTAGAGAACGTTCTGCCACCTCAACTGGACAAGCTACAATCGCGGTTGACAACGTCCTGCAACGCTCAGGGTGACCGTAAGGGGAATCGAACCCCCGACCCTGCTTCGTTTCAGCGATTTGGTGTACCAATAGACCAATTGATTCACTGAAACGGGCCAGGTTGACTAGGTAGAGTTCCAGTTGACATCGTCAAAATGTGGGAACATTTGGAGTCCTGTAGGGCACCACGGTAATGTACCCGGTAGCAAGGACAGCAGCAGAAGGAGAAGCAGGAGCAGCAACAGCAGCAGAGGAAGAAACGGCGGCAACAGCGGCAGCAGAAGGAGAAGTGGAAGCAGCAGCAGCAGTAGCAGTGGAAGCAGCGGCAGCAGTAGCAGTGGAAGCAGCAGCAGCAGAAGCAGCAGAAGGAGAAGCAGCAGAGGCAGCAGAAGGAGAAGCAGCAGCAGCAGCAGCAGCAGTGGAAGCAGCAGCAGCAACAGTGGCAGCAGTGGCTGCAGAAGGAGAAGCGGCAGTAGCAGCGGCAGCAGGAGAAGCAGCAGCAGCAGTAGCAGTGGAAGCAGCGGCAGCAGTAGCAGTGGAAGCAGCAGCAGCAGAGGCAGCAGAAGGAGAAGCAGCAGCAGCAGCAGTGGAAGCAGCGGCAGCAACAGTGGCAGCAGTGGCTGCAGAAGGAGAAGCGGCAGTAGCAGCGGCAGCAGGAGAAGCAGCAGCAGCAGTAGCAGTGGAAGCAGCGGCAGCAGTTGCAGTGGAAGCAGCAGCAGCAGAGGCAGCAGAAGGAGAAGCAGCAGCAGCAGCAGTGGAAGCAGCGGCAGCAACAGTGGCAGCAGTGGCAGCAGAAGGAGAAGCGGCAGTAGCAGCGGCAGCAGGAGAAGCAGCAGCAGCAGTGGAGGCAGTGACGGCAACAGGGGCAGCGGCAGCAGCAGCAGTGGCAACCGTGGCAGCAGAAGGAGAAGCAACAGTAGCAGCGACAGCAGAAGGAGAAGCAGGAGCAGCAGCAGTGGAAGCAGCAGCCGCAGCGGTATTAGTAGCAGGGCCACTTAATTATGGCTATATGGATTCGCTATTAGGGTGCGGTTGGTGCGATGTGCTGACCTGCTCAATCCCACGCCTTCCTCCTCGAGGGTGAATGTCCCGAAGTTGTTGTGTTTGATATCATCAGCCTTCTTTTAGCCTGGCCTGGCCTGGGCACTGGCCAGGTCTTGTCTGGCCTGGCATGTACTGGCTCGGCATGGGCACTGGCCTGGCCTGGCATGTACTAGGCTGGCATTTTCTAGCTCGGCATGGGCACTGGCCTGGCCTGGCATGTACTGGGCTGGCATGTACTAGCTCGGCATGGGCACTGGCCTGGCCTGGCATGTACTGGGCTGGCATGTACTAGCTCGGCATGGGCACTGGCCTGGGCTGGCATGTACTGGGCTGGCATGTACTAGCTCGGCATGGGCACTGGCCTGGCCTGGCATGTACTGGCTCGGCATTGACACTGGCCAGGTCTGGTCTGGCCTGGCATGTACTGGCTTGGCATGGGCACTAGCCAGGTCTTGTCTGGCCTGGCATTAACTGGCTTGGCATGGGCACTGGCCTGGCCTGGCCTGGCATGGGCACTGGCCAGGTCTTGTCTGACCTGGCATGTACTGGCTTGGCCTGGGCAGTGGCCTTGCATGTAGTGGCTCGGCATGGGCACTGGCCAGGTCTGGCCTGGCATGTACTGGCTTGTTCTGGGCACTGACCTGCCTGACTCCTCGAATGTCCTTTTGCTTCCTGGGTGGGCTCATCGTTTTTTTGTGTGCAACGTGTTGCAAATTCTGGGTTGGCTCCTGAGAAATCGCGCTGATTAGCTGCATCCACACTATACTAGGCATTGCTTTCTGCACTTCACTTCGTGACACTACAAGTTTATGCACTCTACTCTACTCTACTCTATGGTACTGTAATGTACTCTACTGTACTGTACTATGCTTTACCTTACTGTACTCTGAAGTACTATACTGTACTGTGCTGTACTCAGAAGTACTGTTCTGTACTATGCTGTTCTATGCTGTACTCTGAAGTACTCTACTGTACTGTTCTGTGCTGCACTCTGAAGTACGATACTGTACTGTGCTGTACTGTGCTGTATTAAACTTAGGGGACTGCAATATCATAGGGTATGGTCTAGCCTTTGGTCTGCATCATATGATATGCCGGTCCATAGTTATTCTAGCCTTTGGTCTGCATCATATATTCATATGATATGCCGGTCCATAGTTATTCTAGCCTTTGGTCTGCATCATATATTCATATGATATGCCGGTCCATAGTAATGCTAGCTTTAACTATACTATACTTGACCATACTAGGTGCTGCTTTACTATACGTTGCCATACTAGGCGCTACTGTCTCCACTTCAAAACAGTTGGCGTTACTATCCTTCTCTCTATCTCGATGGTGGATCATCCCAGGGACAGAGGTACAAAATCCCAGGGACAGAGATACAAAATCCCAGGGACAGAGATACAAAATCCCAGGGATAGAGATACAAAATCCCAGGGACAGAGATACAAAATCCCAGGGATAGAGATACAAAATCCCAGGGACAGAGATACAAAATCCCAGGGACAGAGATACAAAATCCCAGGGACAGAGATACAAAATCCCAGGGACAGAGATACAAAATCCCAGGGACAGAGATACAAAATCCCAGGGACAGAGATACAAAATGATAGCTGTTAAGGTTGGGGCTACACATACCTACCCGGTTTGTTCAAGGGCACTTTAGAATCTATGTTTCATGTATGTTGTTACAGTCCAGACGTAGACCAAATAGGCTTAAGGGACTTGCCCAGCCATGGGAGGAGGGGCTATAACAAAAGCCACTACTTTCATGAGACCAAATCTACGTGTGTAACGTAAAGGACCCTCCAAAGTCTGTGTTTGAGATGTGAAAGTTAACATTTTGAATATCTCTGTTACATACATAGTTTGCTGTCTCCACGGCGAGCTTGCCCCTTCATCACTGGTGAGTTGAAGGCCGGCACGAGGTTGGCAGTTTGACACCAGGTCTGTCCTAAGCCCTCAGAGTTCACTTGGCACACAGAGCCCCCCCCCCCCCCCCCCCCCCGTACGTGAAACTTAGGCACGTACGTTTTGAACTACCATGTTTGGCAATCGGGGAATGATTTGGGGGGATCTTCGATGATGGCATTGTTTGTGATCTCATCCAAAGGTGCTAGGTCCCGTAGTGGTAGCAATTTGCAGGTTGATGTTTGTGAATGTAATTAAATGATCACTGTAGCACGAACTCAGGGCCCCCGTCGGTAAAACGATTGTTTAGGGTTCAGTTCATCAGTTTTTTTGAAGCCCTTCTTATCACGGTTGGGCAAGTCCCTTTAGCCTACTTGGCCTACCCCTGGACTGTAACATACGTACATAATGATTTGAGATAGCATTATCAAGTAAGGCTATACGACCATATACCAAGTAAGGTCACATACCTATACTTTTGTAGTCGTATGCGTAATTTGTTTTCATAATGATTCTTGATTTTTACATGTTTTTTCAGCCAACTCCAGGCTGCTTGCCGTCGTCCAATTATACGTTCCCCCGTGCGAAACACACATAACCAGGGAGCATACAAAGCGGATTAGGCAGTTGTATGACTTGACCAGGTCGTATGCGTAATTTGTTTTCATTAACTGGTATGTAAATGGCATTTTTGCTTTGTGGGTGCTTTTCCTGTTTGTTTAAAGCACAGAGTCTCACACACCCTCGCGGTGTCAAGCAGACTTTAACATGTAATGTAATGTAATGTAACCAGCCCTAAGGGCGCCCACCGTCAGCGGGCGAAGTTGACATTGGTACCTTAAACACTACTGCCCCACACTACTAAGTACACAATGTAATCACAGGGCTTTATAATTGAAGACTAGTACGACCTGCCACAGGACGTGAGATTGAAGGAACCTTCCCGTTTGCATATATCGTACATACTGGATAATGGTTACTATGTTGGGGTTCTTTGGTTTCGCAGACCGCAACTGCACCTCAGCTTGGACTATGAGCACTGATGGAAGGTCTCTACATCTCCCAAGGCGGCAAGTCTGAGATGTGTTGTCAGAGCGGGAAAGAGAACAAGCAAAGGAGAACGCAACGAACGATTACAATGAGTAGGGTCAAAGCCTAAGTACCCGACAATAAAGATACTGGCAGTCGGGGTTAGGGTTCAGCCAAGGGGCACAACATGTGAACCTAGTCTGAACAGCACAGATCAGTGCCAGTAACACAGTGAGACCAAGTACAGCAATTGCTGACATGTGTGAAGTTGTGAACGGCTCGAGCCGCAGACCATTCTGATCGAGGCTGGGTAATACTACCGATATATCATACAGCCACACCTCGTATTGGTTAGCACAGGGCTTTAGAAAATTAGGTAAATACTTTGTGGGTCGTATGGATATGCAGTAAATATCAGAGGGGTAAATATAATTGTTATGCACAAGTGGACGGGTGCTGGGACAGATAGGTAGTTAAATAGGGGTATTATTGGATTCCCCGATTTTTTGTTAGCTTGGATTTTTACATGGTTACTCAACCAACTCCGGGCAACTCACTGTATTCCAATACCAAGTGCGATACCCACGAAACCGGATACGGTATACAAACGGATATACAATAAATGTACAAGTGCAAGGATGATTACATAGACAGATAGGTAGATCAATAGGTGAATGGATGCATAGTATATTATATGTAACATATAGTCCGCCTGGAATCCATATGCAATTGAAAAATGCACCTGAAAAACATGCCTGACAAACGTATCCTCTCGGGCTGTGCGAACAGTCGGAGAGGGTAAAATTTCCGGGTACATTTGCAGGATATTTTTGTTCGCTCAGCAGAGCCTGAACCGCACTACATGCTAACCAGATGCGGCATTTCGAAAAGTCTTGTAGCCCAAAACCGAAAATGTCAACCTGGACCCTAAAATAAAGCAAAATTCAAATCACTGGCGGCACGAGAATGCCATTGCCGGATTTCCCATAATTATTTGAAAGCGAACCCAAACTGCACCACATGCGAAGCAGATGCGGCATTGCGAAAAGTCTTAGACTTCTTAGACTTTTCACGAAGCCTAACCCAAACCGCAGTGAGTGCAACAAGTCTTGGGTAAAAACTGACAGAGACCAGGCTCAACACTGACAGAGCCGAACATGAAGCACCCGAGCGTTTGCATTGCGGATATGGAGTGGTCCAGGCTCACGTTCACGTGTTAGACGCAACAGGGGTCTAGGGCTTAGATAACAATAACAACTAGTCACTCAAAGCACCAACCACTATAAAGGTGCTCACCACATCCTCTCCCATTAATTCATTGAATCCAATTGAAGGTAGAAACGTGTAATTGTAAGCTCAGGACGTCAGTAAGCATGGGTGCATTTTTGTTGTGCGCGACACGTCGCAAATGGAGCGCCTCGGTGCGACCCCTGTGCGACGCGCTGCCCCCCAAGCCCTGCAGAGCGCGGAGTCCGGAAGCACGCCCTTCCTATCCTCAAGGGGGCTGTGTTTACCCAGCACCCCCAAGTGGTGGTGACATAAGTAGGGAACCCCAGTATGATATTATATCATGTCATCGTAGGATGCCGGCAGGCTGACTAGGCTAAAGTTACCATTTATATACAATATCATATGATGCAGTTTGTATGGTATCATATGATACCATACTCGCCTTTCGTCAACATCATATGATATGCCAGTCCCTACAAATAAGTAAAGGTGAGCCAGCGTCATTCGCCGGTGTCTACACCCTTGCGATATCATGACTATGTACTTAGTAGGGTGTTGTAGTAAAGCTTGTACTAGGTATGTCTAATCTGCCAGCAGAAACTGAGCAACTCGGAGGCTGATACCAGTGATTTGTTTTCAAATCTAGATGTTTTTTTTCTTCTAGTTTTATGGTTTTAGGCCTCCTCCAAGGACAGCGTTTTTATAGTTTGTACAGCTTTTTTGGGCCATTTAAGACCAAAATATTTTTGTGGCAATTAGGGCCAAACCGGGTCAAAAGTGGCGATCGCTATATATAGCGGAAAAAAATCCGTGCCTGATTCACCATGTCATCAAACCAAAATAGTCAGCTTCGCAGCCGCGAGGGGTTTTCGACCAAGAGGACTCCTAGTACATGCTTCGATACATTTCCTCAGCTATTACCAGGAGAATCGCTAAGCCCTCGACGATGACGACAAGCCATCCAAGGGCAAGTCCAAGGACAAGGCCAAGAAGAACAGCAAGGGCATGGAGTAGGAGGGTACGGGTTCTGGGGGGATATATACTGTAGGACTGTAGACTGTACCGGGCTGAGCATAGCGTGCTGCGGAGATTAATGCGTGATAGGGGCTACGGTCGTGGAATGTTTCAATAGCATGGTTGAGTAGGAGGGTAGGGGTTCTGGTGCAGCCGAAGCTAGGCTGTAGGATCATATCGAAAAGACAGACTCGAGATGTCAAGTTAGACTAGTAGCAGGCTATCCTGCTACATCTGGGGGGATACATACTGTAGGACTGTAGGCTGTACTGGGCTGTGCATAGCATGCTGCGGAGATTCATGCATGATAGAAGCTACGGTCGTGGAACGCTTCAATAGCATGGTTGAGTAGGAGGGTAGGGGTTCTGGTGTAGCCGAAGCTAGGCTGTAGGGACATATCGAAAAGACAGACTCAAGATGTCAAGTTAGACTAGTAGCAGGCTATCCTGCTACATCTGGGGGGATATATACTGTAGGACTGTAGGCTGTACTGGGCTGTGCATAGCATGCTGCGGAGATTCATGCATGATAGGAGCTACGGTCGTGGAATGCTTCAATAACAAGGAATACTACTACAACATCAGGCCTGCACGTCTAGACGCAGGCTACAGCCACGGCTGTGCACTGAGCGGACATCAAAGCGTGTTCTGGACTGTGCGAAGATCAACACGTGGTTGTGGACTTGCTAGACTACAGCAGGGTTTGTTCTTCGCTTTTGAGCCCCCTGCCCCCCCTCCCATAGCTATTCTGGTTCCGGAGCCATCTGGAACCTGGTAAATCCATAGCTATTTATCGCTATATCCATCAGGCAAAATTTTAGGGGGGGGGCAGGGGGGTAATTTTGCACGTGTAGTCACTACCAGGGTACTTCAAATGGCCAAATTGGCCAGCGCTTTAGCGCACTTGAAAACAAAAAACTGCGCTTTGTAGTGCAAAAAGCACAAAAATTGCTTGCACAAGGGGTTGCAAAAAACTGCGCTTAAAGCGCAGAGGGGGTCAAAAGATCAGCGCTCAAAAGCGTGCGCTTTGAATTACCCAGGTCACCGTGGACCGTTGCTTCAGGCTTTATGGAGCGCTTTTCTAGCTCAGTCTACTTGGGCTGTGTTAGTTGCTAACGCAATACTTAAAGTGTACAATACGCACGATCATGCCACCCCTGTAATGCGAATGTGCGCAAGGTGCCCATGTGAAGGGGCTATTCAAAGCTAACCCCACCTCTATCCATGCCTCTTGTCTACTTTGAAGGTGGGTGAGGAGCTTGACTGATGGTCAGGACGACTATTCTCAGCACTTGACTCGGTCGTGTGCAACGTTAAGGGCCCTTCTAAAGCTAACCCTACCTATATACATGCACGGAATGCGCCTTGTACACTTATGGCATTAAACCTTGGACCTTGGGACTTGAGACTCGGCAGGTAAACGTCAGCATCCTGTGGCTTTGCATATAGATTCAAAGGGTTCGTGCGGTGAGCAGGATTGGGCAAAAAGTGGAGGAAAGCACTGGAATCAAGATCGTCAGCTCCAGTCCTTGATTGCGAAACATCTTGAATCTTGCAGGCAAGTGACAGCTATGGCCAACAAAACAAAACAACAACGTTAGCTTGCGCGTTAACACGAACTACTGGAGCGCTGGTAACTAGCGACAGCTACTACCAACAGAAAAATAGTAGGATTGGCCACAGATATTCATAAAAGGGTTAGTTATGACAGCCACGCTGTCCCAACCCCAACCTTGTCTGGTGTGTATGTGGATTATCCAGGGCAGCCCAACCGTTCCAACACAAGTACTATTCATGTGCATCGCCGCCTGATGTACGAGGTACTCCTTCAGAGGTTCATAGTGTCTACAGGTCCTCCGTATACTGCGGGCTATGTGGATTGGGCTTGTGATGTTGTCGGACTGGCGGCTGTCAGGTGCATCGCACGAGGTCTCCGTCCACACGTCGCATGAAGGAGTCCCTCCCACCTGGCGGCTGTCAGGTGCATCGCACCTCCCACTGGCGGCTGTCAGGTGCATCGCACGAGGTCTCCGTCCACACGTCGCATGAAGGAGTCCCTCCCACCTGGCGGCTGTCAGGTGCATCGCACCTCCCACTGGCGGCTGTCAGGTGCATCGCACGAGGTCTCCGTCCACACGTCGCATGAAGGAGTCCCTCCCACCTGGCGGCTGTCAGGTGCATCGCACCTCCCACTGGCGGCTGTCAGGTGCACCGCACCTCCCACTGGCGGCTGTCAGGTGCATCGCACGAGGTCTCCGTCCACACGTCGCATGAAGGAGTCCCTCCCACCTGGCGGCTGTCAGGTGCATCGCACCTCCCACTGGCGGCTGTCAGGTGCATCGCACGAGGTCTCCGTCCACACGTCGCATGAAGGAGTCCCTCCCACCTGGCGGCTGTCAGGTGCATCGCACCTCCCACTGGCGGCTGTCAGGTGCATCGCACGAGGTCTCCGTCCACACGTCGCATGAAGGAGTCCCTCCCACCTGGCGGCTGTCAGGTGCATCGCACCTCCCACTGGCGGCTGTCAGGTGCACCGCACCTCCCACTGGCGGCTGTCAGGTGCATCGCACGAGGTCTCCGTCCACACGTCGCATGAAGGAGTCCCTCCCACCTGGCGGCTGTCAGGTGCATCGCACCTCTCACTGGCGGCTGTCAGGTGCATCGCACGAGGTCTCCGTCCACACGTCGCATGAAGGAGTCCCTCCCACCTGGCGGCTGTTAGGTGCATCGCACCTCCCACTGGCGGCTGTCAGGTGCATCGCACGAGGTCTCCGTCCACACGTCGCATGAAACGAAGGAGTCCCTCCCACCTGGAGGGTGACACTTACTATGTCTGCCATGGTGACTTTCCCCACCTGCGGCATACGGGAGGGTCCCCTTAACACCACGCCCCTCCAGGCGTTATCTTTTATTGTGTGCACGAGGTAGAGCCAAGGTAATCCCTGCTTCGACCAATGGCTCAAAGGTCGAGCTCCACGATTGTAGAAGGTGATTGCGGGTGCGCTGAAGTGCTAGCGGGCGCTGTCAACTGCCATGGTAGCTTTGTCCAGGTAAATTAGCAGCCCATTCCCTACCGCCGTTAGACGGGGCTCCCTTAATACCCCGCCCCACCAGGCGTTAGCATTGCTTTTTTGAGCTAAGGCTGGCATGTTCAAGTGTAGAGCCTCTTACAGAGGGTGCTCAACAGCATGGTCAGGGTTTAGGGTAAAGGTTTTAGGATTCATTGCGGGCTGTGTGGATCGCGCTTGTGGTGTCGTCGGGCTGTCTGACTGTCTGACAGTTAGGCAGTCAGGCAGTCAGGCAGTCAGTGTAGTCGGACTGTCAGACTGTCGACTGTCAGGTCCATCGTACTAGCTAGAGCTTTTTATGGCGGAGCCCCCCCTTGTGGGGGGCGAGAGCCCCCAGATTCACCCAATTGTCCATGTGTTCGACCGTCCACCCGCCTGGCTGACCAAAACATTGTAGCCTGACACGTCAGCCAACTGTTGTAACTAACTGGCTTCGGTCAGCTCCAGTCCATTGTCACCTGTCGTTTCGTTGCCTACACTTTCCGCAAATTTCCACATAATTGTCTGCATAATAATTGTTTTTTTAGAGGTTGGCATGTTCAAGTGTAGAGCCTCTTTCAGAGGGTGCTCAACAGCATGATCAGGGTTTATGTTTTTAAGGGTTTAGGGTTTAGGTCACACATGCATGAAATAACAAACACCCAACCAGGGATCCTAGAAGTCCCCTGACACACTATTTCCATGATTAGGGTTTAGGGTTAAGGTCACACATGCATGATATAACGAACACCCAACCAGGGATCCCTGAGGTCCCCTGAAACACTATTTCCATGATTAGGGTTTAGGATTAAGGTCACACATGCATGATATAACGAACACCCAACCAGGGATCCCTGAGGTCCCCTGAAACACCATTCCCAGGAAAGCAGCAAGTGGGACGAAAGGTCCCAACAGGATGACCTTCAAGCCCTGCTTCATCCAGTTGAGTCTGTTGAGCATAAAGTCTGTCTCCTGATAAGCACTGTGCAGAGACATGATGCCAGACCACACGTACTCCGGAAGGGAGCTGAGTGTGGGTCCACTTGCAACCTCTAACAAAGCTGGTACTACATTACATTACATTACATGTTAAAGTCTACTTGACACCGCGAGGGTGTATGAGACTCTGTGCTTTAAACAAAAAGAAAAAGCACCCACAAAGCAAAAAACCCCATTACATCAGGGGTGTGTCGAGGACAAACAAACCAAACTCCCAACCACCGTTTTGGTGGCGTAGGTATTAAACCCCTTAGAGCAGGACCCAGATCTCAACCACTTACAGTGGCGGAGGTAAGAAGCTAACAAATGAGAAGTCTCAAGAAGAAAAAAAAGGGATAATAAATTACGGTGCCACTAAGCAGTCCAGGGCTTCCTGTCTTGCTCTTCTACAAGTAGAAAGATAGTCGGCTAGGTTGCTCCAAAAAGACTTAGTGCCATTTCCATTCATAAAGGTTCTGAATGTGGAATCGCAGAATTCCACATTCCATACGGTTAAGTCGGTATCCTCATGGACATGCCTATAAATATCTGTAAACAGATTCTGGTAGCGGAGGCGAATATCATTATAAAAAGGGCACTCAAACATATGCATTTCATCCTCAGTTTTTTGGAACCCACACATTTGACAGTGTCTCATTGAGCGAGGGATGTGTGCTCTATCCACCACCCTCATTCTTTCTGTGTTCAGCCAATGGGAACCCATTCTAAACTGTGCTATAGAACGAATCTGATCCTGCTTATGTAAGGCGGATGTAAAGGGAATCAAGCCATTCTCATCATTGCTGTTGGCTGCGAACCATTTTTGGTATCGGAGGCGTTTAAAGCCAACCCTTCTCTCATCAGGGATGTCTCTGGTATGAGAGAGGCGCTCCCACTGGCAGTCGGTGTGGGCGGGTGGCTAGCGGGGGCTTATGTTGGACCCTGTTGAAGCGGTATGGTTCAGCAGAAGCAGGGGTTGGCTTGATGGTTGGGATCACAATGGAGACAGACTCAGAAGTGGCCAGGCCTGACATGCGAGGCTGCCTTTGACGAGGCAGCAACCTGAGGCTGGTCCTAGACCTTCCCTGGTTATTCATTTCACTACCAGCAGCAGCTTGCATCTTGGCCATTCGCCTACTGAACTGCTCAGGCGACCCCCTACGCTCTCCGTCCTCAAATCGCCAATTATGTAAAAGCGTAGAGTCCCCCTTGCGCAATAGGAATGTTGCCATCTTTCCATCGTTCGCCATTGCTGCAAGGTGCAGCGGTGTCATCCCATGTTTGTCCTTCACCTCCCATTGGCTTGGAAGCTTGTATACCCCAGACCAGCGCATCACCTCATCCACCATGGCACAGCTGCCAGTCTTGACAGCCAAATGCATGAGGCTGCTTCCTCCGCTGTTCTCATCAGCCCCTCTGATGAAGTCATGAAACGAGGGAGTGGCATCCAAGCCTTCACTCTGTGCCACCCCAGGGACACATGCCACCCCAGGGACACATGCCACCCCAGAGACACATGCCACCCCAGGGACACATGTGCGTAGGGCTGAGGAGTTGAGACGTACGCCCAATACATGATTAGCTGCATCCTTACATCCATTGCCAACCAAAAGCATCAGAAGGTGATTCCCCATCCTCCACATGTCTGTCAGATGTTGCAAATTCACGGGTCGTCTCTCAATCGGCGACTCCTCACGCCCATCATCTTGAAGCTGATGTTGAGCAAACACGGTCTGCATCCACCAACCTAACGCGTACACGATTTCAGCACCGTAGGGCTGCTCCACATTCTGAGTTTTCAGGCTTAAGGGCATGTCCTGGGGGCGAAGGAGGCGCATATCGCACAGCTCTGGCACCATCACTGCCAACGCCTCTTCTAGCAGGACCACACTTCTGTCACCAATTATGATACAGTCACTGAGGTATTGCACGTTGATGGTCAGTAACCAGCAGGAAGACAAAAGCAGCGCATCATTGGGAATCCGCACATGGAGTGTGATTCGGCCCTGATCACCAGTAGGGCACCCCAGCGGCTCAGCTTCAACCATGTCCTGGATAACATCGCACACAAAGATGTGGCCACCAAGGCTTGCTTTGATGGCTACACCCTCGGGAAGGGCGGTACACCTCAGGGGTAAGTACACGATACCAACACCCTCCTCAGACTTGCGGACAGTCACAGCCAAGGGGAAACCATCTAGAAAGCTCGTCCGGCGCTCACTAGGGATGTTGACATTAACAGTCATGTCCACGTCAGCGGGTAGCCCGGGCCAGGTCAGCCATGAGCTGTGCTTGACACCCTTCAGCACCTGCACAGTTGAACCACCGGTATTTCGAGCACCGGAGTTTGGCGGAGGAGAGATACGCGCCCCAACCAGCAGACTGCCTCGCTGGATCGTAATCTCATGTACCTTGTAACCTGGGTAAGAAGCTTCAAACCCATCCCTCACCTTGTCCTTGGCATCAGGGCCCAACGCATCTGGATCAGAGCCCGGGATTCGGAGGTACACTGTAGTGTAAGTGGGCAGTGCTTGCCCTTCCCAAAATGGGCTGTTGTACTTGTTGATCAGGTTCCTCAACTCTTCATCGCTAAGCTCGCCGACTGGTTCGTCAGAAGGGGCAGCTATGTCGGCCTCGGTGGACTCAGTGGTGGGATAGTACAGGTCTAGGAATTTAATGCGAGCCTTCAGCTCACCGTGTAGTCGCAGCAGTATCAGGATGACATTAGACCCCAGGAGGGGCCATGAAGCCAGGTCTGCAGGGCTGCGATGAAGTATGCCTGGCAGTACAGCTATCCATCCAAGGGCCACCAGCAGTGCAAACTTGAAGCGCGCATTGGCCACATAGTTGGTGGCAGCTGTCATGATGCTGAAGCAGATGAAAGAGCTCATGCTGCCAAGATGCGACGACCACCTATGCATAGGGAAGACTAAGTTAGTTAATATGAGTGAATGAATAATATTAGTGAATGTTGGTTAATATTAGACTGGCGAGCTGTCTTACCAGAAATTTGAATTTGTTTGAAAAACTAATAATAATGTGAAACTATAATAATATGAGTTAATATTAGTTTTTCAAATACTTATATTAGTTGCCGTTCCCTACCTTTGCAACAGTGTTGGAATGGAAGCTGGATCGCCCAATATCCACCACACAAGGGTTGCGATCCTGACCAGAAAGACACCAACTGCCATGTACTCTGCCCATCGCCAGCGCTCTGTGTAGAGCAAAAAGCTGAGGAAGGCAAGCGGGGGCCATGGATCCAACAGAAAAGGTGTAGACGGAGGTTGACTCCAGTCTCCCGATTGGAAGATGTGGTGGATGAATTTGGCAAGGAGTACTACACTGATGAGCATTAAAATGGGCCTCCTCATCTTGACTTGAAGCATGCGAAAGTGCTCCTCCTTGACACCGTTAGAAAAGCCAAAGCAGCATTCGTGGAGGCGATCCAGCAGGCTGGACTTTTTTGCCACCTTGCGGTCCATGGTCAAATGAGGAGTGGGAGATATAAGATATGTTTGTTCACAGCATGCGGTACTCCAGATCCAGCTCCAGGCAAGAGGGACGAGTCCGAGGGCTCTCCAAAAGCAAAATAGATGTGCGCAGATAGATAATCTGAATTGGGTTGATGACTCTGGCCTACTAGCCTCCTTCGCAGTCATGAGCGCTGTACACACACGAAGATCAGTTCAGCCCTCTGGTACTGCTTGTACTGCTTGTGCTTCTGTTGTTGGTTCATGGAGAGCACCACTTCTAGCTAGACCACGCAACTGAAGAAGCTATGCCTGCAGCACACAGAACAAAGGAAAACAGAAACATCAGTGGCAAGGAAAATGCATTCATCTGTGTAAACTGCATGACGACTCACTGCATTCAGGGTATGCAGCTTCCATGTTGTTTTTCTCTTTAGCTGCTTATAGGAAGCTCCTCTGGCTGGATATTAGGCCAAATCCGAAGTAATCTGGTGCACACACACACACACACAGAATCAGCTTTCCAGCACTCCAGCTGAAAACGTTGGGACTAGCGTAGCAGCTATATATTAAAAAAGTTCCAGGGATCCCGTTTTTCGAGATCCTGACTTGCCTGTTCGACATGCCCTGATCATGAGGCACAAAGAAAGAAAAAGACATACAGCGTGTGGGAACAGGGAAGAGAAATTCTGCTAGCAAGTGCGTCAGACGCGGCCCGCGTTGTGGTTCAACCACAGACACGCATCACGCTAGTAGAAGAAAATAACGCGGAACGGCATGGCTGTTGGTAAATAGTAGGGTGCCCTGGCGGGTCCTCTGGAGGTCGGCCCAGGGGGTGGTGTAATGTTCATCAAGCAGCAGTGGCAGTCTCCTTGGTGAAAGATGCACAAGCAGGTGCTTACTTATCCGAACAATTTAATATTTGGGGGGTCAAGAATCAAAATAGCATGGCATGGCATTATTGTTCAACTTCGTGGCATGTAAGGCTAATGAACTTATAAATAATAGCTCACTGACTCCCTGAAGTTCCATGGATGCAGGTGTAGCAACTCCCGAGGCTGCAGTTGCTACTGCGCAACCTGCAGGTACTAGTGCGAAACAGCAGATTTCCTTGTCAAGCATAATGCGCTGATGCAATGAGCTGCAAGAGGCACGGGAATGCAAATTTCCCAAGGAAAAATCGTAGACGTGCTCCAGGTCCCTAGATTGAGTCCACAGGACAGGAGGGAAACGACAAATGAAAACGCCGCGTCCGCAACCCTGAGAACCGTACGCGAAAAAGTACTCTCCGGAATAAGCCGACCCCAGCGCGAATCGAACACGCGTCGCTTCCATGGGAAAGAAGTCAGTTTTACCGGCAAATTTTACCGGTTTTCTTTTGGGGGAAATTTGAAGAAATCGCGCAAGCACTGCATAGGTCTGAGCCCCCTAGGGGGCCGACCAATAGGGGGGCCTACCAACTAGAAGGTGACCCGAGGTGACCGCCCTATGCAGGGAGTGGTGTGGCGTGGTGATGTGTGATGCGGTGAAGTGTGGTCTGGGCATCTCATGAGCCAGAACATGCGTTATGGGCTCTCACAAATCTGCGCTTGGGTCCAAATGGGACTTCGTAACCAGCACTTGTTCTAACAATAACGCATTCCCAGGGGTCAGCTCCCCGTCGAGAGCAGTTGCGGAGTAACCAAGCATGTCTTCCGCAAAACACACATCGGGCATCGGTGTGGTATATGAATACCTTGTAACACGGAGTGTCTTGTAACTGGAAGCCTAAGAAATGATCTCAGGAGTTTAGACGGCCCTAAGAGTCAGAAGCACGGCTTAAGACTCCCTTCCCGCTTCCAGCGCGTCTAGACCCTAATGGAACCCTCGTTTTAGGTATTCCCGAGTAGCTGATCAGACACTGATCAGTGGGTCAATTCGCTCGGTTTCAACTGCCTACAGAAGTCGTTCGTCATCTGTCGGAAAGTCGTCACCACCGCGTGGCAACTAAGTGGGAGGATCGTTATCCACCACAATTCCCCCTTCTCTAGCCCTAGCCTTCTCCTGAAGTCTAGTACTCTTTCGAATGAGAAACTCATCAGGGGTTACAGTCGCATAATCCCTGTGAGTAGGTTTTTTAACCGTTTTAGGTTTCGGGTCGTTGGCACCTATCACGGGTCGTACCCGAGAAGGGTGTTGTCTCCAATACAAATCGTAGGGAGGACATAAGCAGATTTAATTTCTGACCTATGTTTGCCTAAGTTCAGGACAAAACTCGTTCTCGTAGTAGTGAGGACTTGGGATCCATCAGCTACCCGTACCATGACTGGTGAGCCCGTAAAGGTGGCTAAACCTGCCCTAGCACAGAATTCTGCGTCTACGAAGACAGAGTCTGCTCCACTGTCAATGAGAACTTTGCCAGATACCCCCGATAGGGTGGCCTCAAAGTGCGCGGTAGCTTGGTCCGCGTGGACACAAGCTGTTGTGCAAGCAGATATGCATGGAATGGCAGGAGGCGGGGGCAGGGTCGGAAGGCAAGGAGGGGATGTGGTCTGTGCTGTAGATGGTGTTACACAGATAGTAGGGGACGGAAACTGAAAAAGAACATCCCTATCTATGTCTACAAGCAGACCTACATCCTACTTCCTAACGGTAGGGCAGCTAGGGCACTTGGAGGGGCAGTGGCTGTAGCGGCCGTGCGCTTCGTACCACACTTGTAACATAAGTTACCCTCCTTAGCTAGTTTAATAGCATCCGGTGTCCAGGGCTGACCGTCAGCCTGCTTCCACTTATGCTTTTCAGCAAATTGTAGCTGTCCCGCAGGGCTGGAAAAGGGCGGCGGGCCCGTTGCAGCTGGAGTCTGGGCCGTGCCCTTCTTGTGCTTGTGCTGGGTGGACCCCTCGTGAGGTCCACCAGGCCGTTTGCCTTTTGCCTGAACGTACATGGCCGAGGTAGGGGTTGGTGTTTTGGTGGCAGCAAGTTCAGTTTCAATGGCAGCAGCATGTTCGACAAGCTCGTCTAAAGAGGAAAAATCGGCCTCCTTGTGCAGCAGTACGTCTGCGGCATCGTGCCTCGATGGTTGGAATCAGACCAAACCGAAACAGAACTAGCTGATCATCCAATTGCATACCCCCGGCAATGCGCACTTCGTTTTGGAAAGCCATAGCGTAATGCCTAACCGTCGAGGTCTGCCGAATCGAGTTGGCATGCAGCCGTTGGCGTGCATTGATGTCGTCGTCAGCATGGTAGGGGTCATAGAAGTTTAGGAACTGAGTTTTTATCTCAGCCCACGTAATGGCCGGTGACGCGGTCATGAGGTGGTCTAGCCACTCGGCAGCTACCCCACCAAAGAAGTTTGGTATGTTGGATGGTACTAACATATGGTGCAACGTGCAATATGACTCTAGCAACTTCCACCAAATCCTACCCCTCGGGATGTCATGGCTGTATGCGTGCTCCTAAGGATAGGTATGTTACCACTGCAACCAAAGGTGTGGGGTCTCTGTATACCTAAGTCGGGATACCGGGGATTGGAGCTTGCAACGGAGGTTTCCGTGGGCCGGTAGCGGTAGAGACTTGGAAGACGCAGAGGGTTGATTACCCGAGGTTGTTCTGGACAAGAGTTTGATAGTTGAATGAGTTACAATTTGTTCTAGGAACAATAGAAGATAAAACTGCGGTTTCTAAGTGAACATACATAGCTTGCCGGAAACGGTCGGCAAGGTGGGATTGCAATGCACGACAGGGGTCAAGCGGTGCAAGAGCCTAACATGATTATTCATGATGCGTGACAGTCGTATTGGATTGTCGTGACGGGTTGGTGTCACGACAAGGCCAACACTTACTGCAAGGGGTAGCAAGTAGCGCCTAGCAGTGACCTATCATGAAGACTTCACTTAGTGATATCCCGACGCACCTGGACAAGAGTTTGATAGTTGAATGAGAGAGAATCGGTCGTCTCAATCGACTTATCAACTCTTCTGTCCTTTAGGGTATGATCGTAACTATGGTTTTGCATGTGCTGGCGAAAGGAGTTATGCTACGGCACTGCATTGTTATGTCTCGTGTTATCACAAGTGCCTGATAACAGTCTCGTGTTATCACAAGCGTCAGCTAATTAATTACTTAATTAATTAATTGGTATGTGTAACCGAGAAACCCTAGGTAGCTGTGGGTAGCTGGCCACGGCTACGGCGGGTCGACTCTGCCAGATCTGGGCTACCTGGGCATGCGCTGGCGAGAGGAGTTATGCTACGGCACTGCATTGTTATGTCTTGTGTTAAGACAAGTGCCATATAACAGTCTCGTGTTATTACCAGCGTCAGCTAATTAATTACTTAATTAATTAATTGGTATGTGTAACCGAGTAATCCCAGGTAGCTGGCCACGGCTACGGCGGGTCGACTCAGCCAGATCTGGGCTACCTGGGCTCAGGTCTGGTCGAAGTCCGCTCTTGGTGTGTGTGTGGGTGTACAGGGTATTTCCCCTGCTTTTAGTGTTACGTAGGTAAACACGCAATCGCGTGTGACAGCTGTCACGGCTGTATGCGTGCTCCTAAGGATAGGTATGTTACCACTGCAATTCCCCCCCTTCACTACGGAATGGGAGTGAGTGTAGTGAAAAAAGAGAAGTGGTAACGGGAAGAGGTGATTGTAATTCTGTTAGAGAAAAAAAATCTGGAAATCTCTCCTTCCCCCCCCGTGCTGCTGGTATCGAGCAGATGAGGTTGATGTTGCTGGTTACACAAAAAGGTATGTACAGGTGTATCCATTCTGGTGTTGGAGTATGGTAAAGCAGGACGCACCACCTAGTTTCCCCCCCCCTCTGCACGGAGTGAAGAATAAAAGGTAGGTGGTGGTTATGTCGGAACGGAAAGGAACTAAAGCCACGTCTATTACTTAAAGAGGTAAAAACCTTGAGAGTCAACAAAGATCAAGTATGGGACCGGCCGAATAAATCTGGAGGCATGTAATACAGTGGCCAGTAGAAAAAATCGTGGTGTCCAAGTTGAAAGAAGTTGATGTAACTGGGCGAAAATCCTCATCTGGTCATATTGCAAGTGCTGACTGTCCCTCCTAGAGGCTTCCAGTCAGCAACCCAGTGGTGGCTGCAAACTTGTTTTGAAGTAAGTTTGGGATCGTGTTGCGTATATGTAACGCAACTCGGAACATGAAGCAAGAAAACAAAAAGAACCCCAGAACTGTTGCGATCACTGGGACGTGTATTGTCCCAGGAATGAAGACGTATGTCCTCTGCACCCCCCCCTCCCGCATGGATTAACAAACAAACATGACAACCTGTGGGCTAGTCGTAACTGGTCCATCACAGGCACAAGACATGTCTGGGTTATGCAAGCTGCCTGTCTGCTACACAGCCTGCATAACCAAACCAGACGGTGGGTATGGTGGGTTGTGTAAGAGTGTGTCTATACCACTGGATCATGAGTGTTGTGTGGGGTGATGTATTCCATAAATCGAGGACGCATTGCCATGTAGTAGATGGGAAGGGGGTTGGAAGCAAAGTCCAGGAAGGCTGAGGGGGGGTGGGCGCCATAGGTTGTTAAACCTGACCCTTGGTCCATGTGTGGTGGCATGTAGACCATGTGAGTCAGGTGGGTCCAGCGTTCAACGTCAGGTAGGCGACGAGTGAAATATGGTACATGCACTGGGTATGGGTATGCTCCATTAATGCGCCTGGTTTCCTCTACCCTGTTGAAAATTGTGATCAGGTCAGCTTGCTGGTGGTGCCAGGCAGCTTGGAGGAAGTGAATGCGTGTAGTGTACTGTTGGACAGATTCGGTGGGGAGTTGAAGGACATGGCCTTGGGGGTTATCGAGGTCACCATAGTAGCATGGGCCAAGACAGAGTAAATCATCTGCGAGGGGTGGTTGGCCATTGTATCGCTGTGCCCAATGGGATGTGAAATTTGGTGCGTAACGGGGCAAGCAGTCCCATGTGAGTGCATGGGTGCTGTCACGATATTCTGCAGTGTTAACCATCACCTGAGGTAGGAGGGAATGTAAGGAGTTGAGGTGAGCAATAGTTTGCTCATGTGTGGTACACTTCACAGGATGGGTTGTCCTCAGACGCCAGGATGGTGTGCGTTGGATGCCTGCATGCACGGTTGAGGCAGGGGAGCACAGGTGTGAGTGGTAAGGGCTTCTGTGTGCCTGTGGGGAGTGGGTTAAGTTTTTTGAGTCCAGCCATGGTGAGCTTAATGACTTGGCCGTCATCGTAGGTTAGCTTGAAGTACCATGGCCTGGACAGTGGTCCTTGGAAGGAGGCAGTGCCCCAGACAGCTTTGTCGAGGCCGCCTTGGACTCTGACTTGTTTGATGACAAGCATTTTGTCGCAGGCGAGGGCGGCTCTGTCTCTGGAGCGAGTCTGCGGGGTGGGGAAAGGTTAGGTTCCTTCTGTGGTGCTTCTGGGATGCGTCCCGCGGGGATTGCAGTGATGCCGCTGGCTTTGCAGTTGGGGGCAGAACCAGTCCTCGACGGGAACTGCAGAGAGAGGTGGGTCAAGGCAGTGAGTGTGGTAACCTGCTCCACAGCCGTCGCAGAGTAGCATGCAATTTGCGTTGTCAGGGAAGTTGCAGACGCTGCAGGCTAGGCTGGGGGGTGGGACTGCTAAGTCTGGCCTGATTGTGCCATCCAAGTTAGGGAGGTGGCAAGGAGACAAATTGCGGGCATGGTTGGTGATGGTGCAACCGCAACGTCCTTGCAAGACGACGACTTCAGATGGTTTTGAGGTCGATGATGCGCACGATCATGCCTTGGGCAGCCATCTGCAAGGAGTTGCGCACGTTGGGACGGCGGATGTACACAAAGTCTCCCACCTGGAATTTGCGTAGGCGAGGGTGATAGGCCCCCCCCCTGATCTTTGCGTAGCGCAGGGTGTCCCTGTGGTGGGCGATTGCTATGTGATTGGCAATAGTTGGGCTGACTCTCTTGATCCATTGAGCGCGCTCCAGGAGAGTGTCTGTCAGAGCTTGCACCTGTGTGCTGTCTGTCAGGTCAGGCAAGCGGCGCTGTCATGGCAAGCTGTGCCTCAGGGTTGTTCATGACGGGAGCCCGGGCGTACACCAGAGTGAAGGGGGCGCACTTAGTAGTCTCCTGAGGGCTACAGTTGTACGCTGTAACGACCTTGGCTATGTCAATGTCCCATGTGTCAGTGGCCAGGTTTTCAGAGCAGATCTTGGTCAAGGCTGCCTTGATGTACCGACGCTTCGCTCCACAAAACCGTTGCCCTGAGGGTGGTTAGGGTGGATCGTCCTGTGGTCAATGAAGTTGTGAAGCAGATGTTCCTTGAATTTGCCTTGGAACTCTGGTCCATTGTCAGAGATGCAGAGCGCGTATGCGCCAAAGTGTGCCAAGACTCCATTAGAGTGCGCGTATACCGTATGTATGGCCTCCTTGGCTGGGATGGGGACCACTACGAGTGCGGCGCTGAAATACTCCACGGCGTGCATGAGCATAGTGTTGCCCCTGGCTGTCTTGTTGTAGGGACCAGACAAATCAATTCCCCAAGCGAAGAAGAGGCCATGAATCGGGTGAGATTGCAATGTGGCTGTTGGTTGGTTGAAGTAGGCCATGGCTTGGTCACAGATCTTGCATGTCTTGACCAGGGCTTTGACTTGTTTGACCACGCCGTGCCACCAGAAAGAGCTGACCACTAAGTAAGCTGTTCTGCGTGCCCCAAAGTGTCCGCTGGTCTCGTGGGCCCTCTGAATGAGGATGGACCTCTGGCTGGGGGCTGGGACGATGCGTTCAATGCCGTTGGCCAGGATGCGTATGATCCTCTCTTCTCCAGTTGGAGATGCGCCGAGCCTGTACTTTGTTGACCTTGCCAGTACCCGCCTAGTACGAGATGTCGTCCAGTTGGATCCGAGGACTCCTCGCCTCAAGTACTCTAAGACAAACTGATCAGAGTGGATGTCTAGACCGTCAGTGTCCTTGGACATTGCAGCAAGGCGCAGGTCAGTATCCAACTGTCTGCCTGGGGCGAGTGGAGGACTTGGAGCTGAAGATGGTAGAAGAGGCAAAGGAGGGGAGTGTTGCAACGGCTGAGGGTCGTGGCTGTTGGCTGTTGGCTGTTGGCTGGGGGCTGTTGGCTGATGGCTGGTGGCTGTTGGCTGTTGGCTGGTGCAGGTGGTTTTGATGGCCAGATGTGTGGCTTGACAGCCTTGCTCCTGGTGACTGCCAGCAGGCAAGCAAGCTCAGTGCCATAGAACTGGCGTGTTGGAGGCGTGGGTCTGATATGCGACCGCCAGAATTGCTGGGATAGCTGGGAGAAGTTGTCAGAAGAAGAGCAGGGCTGGGAGAAGGTAGCAACTCAGGTCTGGGGGGTGGCTGAAATTCTAGCATAGATGTCAGACGTGTAGGGATTGCCATTTCCAAGGTCTTTCTGATGATTGCTACCAAGGCTCGCTGATCCATGCTGTTGCCTGTGAGGATATGCCTCTGGTTTTGAGTGAGACCTGGTGCTGCTGTTGCTCCTGTGTAGTATCCGAGCATGCGTTCTCTCTCAGAAGGGTTTGGTTCAGACCATGCGCCGCCCTGGAGAGAGTAGATGCTGCCTGGCTTGTCAGGTCTGAAGGCTCGAGACAGAGGGTACGCTACTAGAGTAGGCAGTACGTTGCGCTCTTGTCCGATCTTGTTTGCTAAGCAAAAAGGGGCTGTGTCTGATCTGTAGACCCTTGTAGTGCTCCGTCCTGGATCCAAGAAGGCGTTGGCTGAAATGTTGGCAGTCCGACGGGTCTTGTTGAGCTGGAGCTGGAGATCAAGGGGGTCAACCAAGTTCTGCCACTTGTTGCGGAGTCTGTGCGCTCCTGAGTCGAATGTTGCAGCATCCACGCAGATAGGGAGGCCAAGAGTTCTGTTGACTGCGTTGAAGTCTTGCGTAGCAATATGTTGTGATCGGAAGTTGTGCTGCATTGCTGCATTCTCCACGATGTAGAGGGGTTGCCGAGGATGCTGTAGCTGCTGGATGTACCCTATGACGGTGGTACAACCTGCAGGACGGCGGCCCGGGGTCCCTTGAGTCCTCTGTTGCCTCCTGCCAGGCTGAAGTCTTGGCACTCTGGACCGGCTATGATGAGCCACTGTGATTGGTCGTTCACAGCTGCGGTCATGAGCTGTTCTGGTGTGATCTTGGTCACATCCTGGGGCAGCGTCGTGAAGGCATGGTCGCAGGCGTATGACTTGAGCAGATGGGGGTAGAGGTTGGTCAAAGAGCGTTGTGCGCTGGGAGAACCAATCCAGGTGGCTTCCTCTTGCTTTGATGTGCTGGATGTGATTGGTGATGTCTCTGCTGTTGGTTGTGTCAATGTACGCTCCCGAACTATGACGTTCAGTAGAGACGTGCAAGGACAAGTGAGCTGCAAGGCGCTTGCGGGAGGGGGCAAAAGAGCCGGTGAGCTCTCTCCTAGATGCCAATGAAGTCCAGGATCCGAGGGATTGGGTATTCCTCTTGCTCCATACAGTCATTGGACCGTCTTCGCTACTGGTGACCTCCCAGCGTGAAGGTTGGACATACCCTAGTTCTTGGCGGCGGCCTAGCATGGAGGGAGCTGCTTGGTTCGAGATACTGGCCTGAATGGCAAGTCCACGGTCAAAGCGCGACTTGTGGGAGTATGCTCTGCGCTGGACAAGTGGAGTAGAGGGCGCAATGTGAGTTTCTCTTGCGAAATGTCAGGTAAGGCAGAAATGCCTGGCATGGCCATTAGTGGGGTACCGATGAGGGCATCGAAGATGGTGTTTGTCAGGGCAATGACAAAAGTTGCCCTAACGCTGATCTCGTTGGGGGTGCCGCTGCACAAAAATGACGGGCATTTGAATCTCCTTGGTGAGGGAGCTTTTGACGTCATTGAAACGCAATCGTCTTGTGGTGGCATGGGAGAGGATCGTATCCTAATGAGTCTGCCATAGATTGCGAGATGAAGTTGAGACCACTGCCGGTGTCGACGAGGACCATGAGGTTGACGCATTGCAGGAGGCCAGTTGCGGACGTAAACGAGAGGCCTGTCTGGTGGGACCGGTTTGGCCAGGTACGGTACACCGTAGCTGGGCTCTGTTCCTTGCAGCAAGGTTGCTGTAGAAGGGCTCAGCTGGCCAGAAGCAGTGTAGTCGCGTACAAATGTGTCCACTGGGTTGTGGGGCATGACACAAGCTGCGCGCTGGGCTGTTTCAAGCCGCTGTTGCTCTGACCTGCAAGGCCCTGTTGAACTCGTGCAGGTTCTGCACTCTCTCTGAACAGCAAATCAAGATCCCGTCGCAAGACTGTCATCTTCATCCATGAGGAGGTCTTGTGATGCCCGATGCTGGGCTTGGGTGACGTGCTGTGATAACTCTCGAGCGCGTGGTAGGGAATGGCAGCTGTTGACCCAGTTCCGATCAGTGGAAGGATTGAATGTGGGCTTGTAAGATTGCCTGTGAGCTAGCCTGTGTCTCTGCCTCTGGAGTTTGTCGGAAGCTGACCTACTAGGGCTGCATTATACCAGTCAGGTTCTTGTAGATCAGATTGCGCAGTTTGTGGAGCCTCTAGTTGTAGTGGCTGGTTGCCGCGGCTGTGTTGATCAATGGGGGTGGTGGGGCATGTCGTCCGCGGAGGGTTGCAAACGAAGTTCCTCACGAATGGCGAAGAAGGTATCATGCAACTGCTGGTTATGCTGTTGCTGCTTCGCAACTGCATCTGCCGATTGTGTTGTTGTTGTTGCAATTGCATGACGATGTTCTGGTCGTTGGTGCTGCTGCATGCTGTTGTTGTTAGTGCCTCTTGTCTGCCCTTGGTAGTTGCTTTGAGTGCCCCTGGTTGTTTCCCTGGTAACTTGCTTGAATATCCACCCTGGGTGCCCTTGGTTTTGTTGCTTAGGTACCACCTTGATACCGCGCCACCAGTTCCTCCCATGCTTCTCTGGTTGTTGTTCCCTGGGTTGCCTGCCGGAAAGGGTTGTGGGTTCTTCCCTTGTACCTGGGGTTTCTGAGGGGGTAGGGAGGATTGCTGTTGCACTGGAGTCTGTGGCTGTCTGTACTGCTGTGCAGGGGGTTACGCATTTTGTGTATGCGGGCTGTGGTTGTACAGCTCCTGAACTGAGCGGAAGTAAGCACTCCAGATTTGAGCTGGTCCAAAGTTGGTGGTGGGGCGAAGCCTTGCTGGATTGTTGAGGTGCGCCAGATGGCGTACCGTGCTGGGTTCTTCGGGCACCAGGATGGGTTGGGGGTCCCAGGGTTGTTCAGGCCGACTTAACCGTATGGAATGTGGAATTCTGCGATTCCACATTCAGAACCTTTATGAATGGAAATGGCACTAAGTCTTTTTGGAGCAACCTAGCCGACTATCTTTCTACTTGTAGAAGAGCAAGACAGGAAGCCCTGGACTGCTTAGTGGCCGCACCGTAAAATTTATTATCCCTTTTTTTCTTCTTGTGACTTCTCATTTGTTAGCTTCTTACCTCCGCCACTGTAAGTGGTTGAGATCTGGGTCCTGCTCTAAGGGGTTTAATACCTACGCCACCAAAACGGTGGTTGGGAGTTTTGGTTTGTTTGTCCCGACACACCCCTGATGTTAATTGGGGTTTTTTTGCTTTGTGGGTGCTTTTTCTTTTTGTTTAAAGCACAGAGTCTCATACACCCTCGCGGTGTCAAGTAGACTTTAACATGTAATGTAATGTAATGTAATGTAAGGTAGCAAGTGTCGGAACCGTGTCCAGTGATGTTGCATGTAGTGCAAACTGTGGAATACTTGGGTTCACCGTTTTGGGTGCACTGGGGGTGCCCTTGGTGCAACTGGGGGTCCTGGGCGGTGACGGGAAAAGCAGGCGTCTGGCGTGGCATGACAGTTGGCCTCTGTGTTGGTGGTTTGGAGACGCAGAGCAGCATGCCTTGTGCTGTCATATCGTCTCTCTTGGATGCTTCAGTTTGGGAAATGCCAGACAGCCTTTCCAGGGTGTGCTGGTCTTGGTCAAGCTTGTAGAGCTTGGCTATTGCCCAGCAACCGAGGGGGGTGACATCCTTGTAGCTGCCAAAGTTCTCCTTCAGGGTGGGGGCCATGCGATCAAGGAGTTTGGCCACCTTGGCCATGGCCTCCCGGTAATGGGGCTGTCCAGCCCGGATATCAAACTCCTCGTACTTCTTTGTGAATTCTGACATCAAGATGCGAGGCATGGGGTATAGGAGGCCTGCATTGTCGTAGCAGCCAAACTTCTCATACTCCTCTTTGGCATCGAGAGGGGTGACTTGAGTGCGAGTGCTAGTCCAGTTTTTGACCAGGTCGTAGAAATGAAGGAGCTTCAGCTTCCAAGTGGCTGGGTTCATGATTGGTTGACCATGCTCGTTGACTTGGAGGACTCCATTCAAGGAGCTCTGTGTCTGGAGAGCATTGCACCCCTGGATCCACGCGGCTCTGTTGTCTGTAAACAAGACGAATGGTTGAGAGTTCTCATAGACCTGTACCATCATCTGTTCCCACAACTCCTCCACTGCAAGGTCTCTCTTGATGTTGACAATGTAGCTCTTCATCATCAGAAGCCAGGCTTTGGTATGTGATGCGCTGCCGCAGTGTAGCTGTGATCCTTCTGTTGGAAGTTGCCATGATAGGACGGAACCGACACCGATCATGAGTGCGACGTGACGTTCGCTGTCATTGCTATCAGCGTCGCTCACATCCCCTTGAAAGTTTGGTGGAGGTGGGCTCTCATCTTCTTCAGGGGGTGGGGGTGGTTCATCGTCAGAGTCCGGTGGGCTGGGGGGTTGGCCTCCCGGTTGATCAGGTGGTCCTCCAGTATCTGCCTCATCATCGGGGACACCGTCACCGTCAGAAGAACTGGCAGGATCACCCCCTGGATTACCCCCTGGTCCATGCGGTGACTGGCTGGGGTGGGATCCACTGTTGTCAGAGGAGCTGCTTGACCCGTTGCCGGAAGGTTGGCTTGCAGGAAGCTGGTTGGCTGGTGAGGGTTCTGGAAGGTGTCAGGGAGTGCGGGCAAGTCGTTTGCTGGGGCTTTCTACTTCCTCTTCTGAGCCGAAAAGGGTGTTTGTGGTCATGTGTGGAGGACCTGTTGCTTGTGTTGCAGTTGCGCCAGTGAAGGTCTCCCGAGGGGTTATAAATTCCTGCAGGGGGCTGTGCACTGGCGGCTGGGACGGAGTTGGGCAGACGGTCGCTGGAGTGGGGACAATGGTGGGTACGCATTGTCCTCAGCATCCTCACTGACGGCAACACGAGAAGGCGGGGTGTTCAGCAATGGCCGTTGTGAGCTTCCAAGGGCTAGGCGCATTCCACTCTGCCCGCTCCAGGGCTTGAGTGGTGTGGGTGATGGCTGAAGGGCTGATGGAGGCCTTAGTGCTGGTAGAGTTCCACAGAATTGTCTTTTGGAGGTGCTAGTAGCTGCGCGATCTGGGCTGGGGGCTGGGCCTGATAGTAGAAGGCTGGGGTCGAGGGTTGAAGGCTGGGGGGCTGATAGCGGAAGGCTGGGGTCGAGGGTTGAAGGCTGTGGGCTGATAGCGGAAGGCTGGGGACGAGAGGTGAAGGCTGGGGGCTGATAGGGTCAGCTGCTGTGGCTGAGGCTGGTAAGGTGGTGGCAAGTGCCATAGGAAGGGGATGTCGATCTCCGATGACTCCCCCTCGTACCAGGGGTGGCTGCCCCCCAGTGGGAGGGGTGAGTTGGGGATCGTTAGGGGGATGGTTGGGGGAAGTATGCTAATGGGGTTATGCAGATGCAGTTGTGCTATTTGATTTGTGATGGAATGTTCAGAATAAGTGTTACTTATGTCTGAGAGGGCTTGTCGGGCGTCTGATTGAGCTTGTGCTTGATCAGCTGAGTCTGAGCGCGCTTCTGCTTCTGCAGCAGCTCTGACTTGTCCTCGTGTTCCTCGCATTGTGTGTTGTGTTAGTTGTTCAGGGGTGGGTTTGTTCCACGTTTTTATCAAGGCTTGTGTCCTGACGTGTACCTGAAGGAATGTGTATGTTGGTAGAGCAGCGCAGATGTATCTGGCTTGGTTTCTTCAGAAGTGTAGTTCTGAAAGAAGGTGTGGTGGAGCAGGGGTCCAATAAAAAAAAGGGCGGCCCTTCGCCGTTGCTTTTTGTTGTTTGTTAAGTAGGTAGTTGCGAATAGTAGTGGAAGTAAAAAAAGGCGGCCTAACGGCGTGCTTTTTGAAAGATGCAGATGGCGTACTCGTAACAGTAGTCTAACCAAAAATTGGGCAGCCTTACGGCGTGTGTTTTGGAAGAGTGTGGTTGTTTGTATCTGAGACAAGGATTCAACTCAAATTGGGCGGCCCTTCGCCGTGCCGGATGGCGTAAGCGATAGGTCTGAGGTCAGATAGTGAGGGAGATGCCCGTACCTAGCGAGGTGGTGGGTAGTCTCCTCCGACGAACTTGAGATCAGGTAGTCCTACGCACGGTGGGAAGGGGTGGGCAACTGATTAGTATAGAGCAGTTGGTCCAATTGAATTGGTGATTTGTTTGGTTAATGGATGCAAATGCTGGTATGAGTTGGAATGTTTGGGTATGTCGGTATCAGCAAGTCTTCGGTATCAGCAAGTCGTCCGTATCAGCAAGTCTCCGGTATCAGCAAGTCTTCGGTATCAGCAAGTCAGTAATATCCGTCTCGATGTTCAGAAGTACGGTACCGGTACTGTCTCTGAATTGAGAGGGCGGGCTCAAATTGACTAGGTTATGTGATGGGTTCTCTTTTACAGCAAATGTGGTTGCTGGTGTTGGTGAGATCACAAAGCAGGGATCCGAGTGGTTCTGATGTGGGAGTCTTGGGTGGGGAACCGCAAGGTGGGTGGGGTTTCTTAAAATCCTCTAGGGGCTGCTAGTGAGTTGCGTCGACTCGTAACGTAGGAGGAGCAATGAGCAGATAAGTGTGCCGATCTATAGTTGATCAGTATAGTTATGGAGTCTGTATGTGCGTTGTTAGAATGGGATAATTAATTCCAGACTATGGTTACAGCAAGTAGGTTGGGTTAATTAAGTCCAATCTATATGTATACAGACTTTATCCAATCAGCAGCAAAGGGCTATGGTTCGCTGCCTCAAAGTGATCGCTTTGCTTGCTGGCTCAAAGTGTGAGAAAGCGTCCCTAGGGTATGTCCCTTGGGTAGCTTTGTGGTCTGTCCAGAAAAAAAAATCTAAGGCCCTGGCAGGGGGTACCAAAGGTGTGGGGTCTCTGTATACCTAAGTCGGGATACCAGGGATTGGAGCTTGCAACGGAGGTTTCCGTGGGCCGGTAGCGGTAGAGACTTGGAAGACGCAGAGGGTTGATTACCCGAGGTTGTTCTGGACAAGAGTTTGAAGTTGAATGAGTTACAATTTGTTCTTAGGAACAATAGAAGATAAAACTGCGGTTTCTAAGTGAACATACATAGCTTGCCGGAAACGGTCGGCAAGGTGGGATTGCAATGCACGACAGGGGTCAAGCGGTGCAAGAGCCTAACATGATTATTCATGATGCGTGACAGTCGTATTGGATTGTCGTGACGGGTTGGTGTCACGACAAGGCCAACACTTACTGCAAGGGGTAGCAAGTAGCGCCTAGCAGTGACCTATCATGAAGTGATATCCCGACGCACCTGGACAAGAGTTTGATAGTTGAATGAGAGAGAATCGGTCGTCTCAATCAACCTATCAACTCTTCTGTCCTTTAGGGTATGATCGTAACTATGGTTTTGCATGTGCTGGCGAAAGGAGTTATGCTACGGCACTGCATTGTTATGTCTCGTGTTATCACAAGTGCCTGATAACAGTCTCGTGTTATCACAAGCGTCAGCTAATTAATTACTTAATTAATTAATTGGTATGTGTAACCGAGAAACCCTAGGTAGCTGTGGGTAGCTGGCCACGGCTACGGCGGGTCGACTCTGCCAGATCTGGGCTACCTGGGCATGCGCTGGCGAGAGGAGTTATGCTACGGCACTGCATTGTTATGTCTTGTGTTAAGACAAGTGCCATATAACAGTCTCGTGTTATTACCAGCGTCAGCTAATTAATTACTTAATTAATTAATTGGTATGTGTAACCGAGTAATCCCAGGTAGCTGGCCACGGCTACGGCGGGTCGACTCAGCCAGATCTGGGCTACCTGGGCTCAGGTCTGGTCGAAGTCCGCTCTTGGTGTGTGTGTGTGTGTACAGGGTATTTCCCCTGCTTTTAGTGTTACGTAGGTAAACACGCAATCGCGTGTGACAGGGAGCTTCTTATCTTCTACCCCAGTCCAAAGGGATGGACGTTCATACTTGCCAACTAAGGGCCTCGGGACCAAGGGCAAAACATGTGACTCTACCTTAGCTGCCGCAGCTTGTAGCTCAGCCACTTTGGCCTTGGCCTCCAGCAGCTCAATCTGGGCACGTAGAGCCATTAAAGAGTCCGAATGAGGTCCAGCGGGAGGGCCAACAGCGGGCGGTCCTGCAGCGGGCGCTTCAGCAGCGGGCTGGCCAGCAGCAGGCGATCCATCAGCAGGGGGGCCCGCAGGCAGTCCAGCTGTGGGGGCCGCGAGTTGTCCAGCGGGGGCGGGGGGCGTTGCAGGCGATCCAGCAGCGGGGCCATCCGGTGGTCCAGCGGGGGCGGGGGGCGTTGCAGGCGATCCAGCAGCGGGGCCCTCAGGTGGTCCAGCGGGGGGCGTTTGCTGGGCCTTCCGGAGAGCGGAAACTCGAAGTGTCTCCTGTTCGGCATCCCTCATTCGCATTTGGAGCCGAGCCATCTCCTCAAGGTGCTTGGATGCGGTGGCCTCGGCCTCGTGATGGTGAAGAAGTTCGAGGCTAGCGATAACCTTGTCTTTCTCCACTAGGGCAACGTGCGCGGCAGCCTTGCCAAGCGGCGTGGAGTCAGGCCTTGTGGCGACCTTCTTGCCATCGACTATGACAGCCATCCGCGCTTCCTTCAGCTCCTTCTCGGTAGCTGAAAGGTCGGGAGGCGAAGGTGCCGGCCCTCCAGCGCCTTTTTCTTTCTCCTTGGAGAGCTCGTGCAGCTCCCAAGCCTTGACTTGCTGGACGAGCTCCTCGTGGTCCATGTCGTCAACATCCGGGACCTTAGAAGGTGGAGCCGCAGCAGCGTGGGCTGAAGAAGAGGCCATACTCGGTGATGGTGGGCTCGAGGGGACGTCGGGGGGGGGGGAGTTTGGCGAGTGGCGCGGTTTGAAAGCGCGACCAGGCTCCGAAACCAATTGTGGTATATGAATACCTTGTAACACGGAGTGTCTTGTAACTGGAAGCCTAAGAAATGATCTCAGGAGTTTAGACGGCCCTAAGAGTCAGAAGCACGGCTTAAGACTCCCTTCCCGCTTCCAGCGCGTCTAGACCCTAATGGAACCCTCGTTTTAGGTATTCCCGAGTAGCTGATCAGACACTGATCAGTGGGTCAATACGCTCGGTTTCAACTGCCTACAGAAGTCGTTCGTCATCTGTCGGAAAGTCGTCACCACCGCGTGGCAACTCAGTGGGAGGATCGTTATCCACCACAATCGGGGCCCCTGATCGGGGCCCCTGTCATGTATCATCAACTAACCCGCAAGCCCTGCATAGCCGTCTTCTGAAGACTCACCCAGACGGGGGAGGTGATCTACGCGAGGGTGAAGATCAGCAGCAGAAGAATTGGAGTGCGAATCATGCTGCAAAAAGTATGCCGCATTCCACAAAGATGAAAAGAGATGGTGAAATAGAAGCGGCTAACAATAGGTGGGTCCCCTGGTGGTCGGCTCTGGGGTTCGTTAGTCGATTGCGCGTTGCTTATGCGATGGAGGATAGCTATTTGGTACCTATGGTGGGGGAGGGAAGAAGGGTAGCGATGAAGGGAACATACGCAGGGAAGAGATGCAGGGGACGGATGATAATCAGGAAGATAGCTAAGTTGTTCCGAAGTAAGTTCGGTCCGTTCGGTTACAGGTTAACATTCGACACCTACCTGGAAGATGACCGTAGCCGACCGTAGCGCGCCGTAGCGTCATCTTACGGAGCTGGATGTACCCCGATCCTGCTCCCTGTAGGCGACACCTGTTGAAGGCGGTACCGAAAAGGCGAAACCAGAAGTAAGCAAATGTCTGCGTCTGGGTGGCGGAAGCTGCCTAGTAGGCGCAAAAACAACGTAGAAACCGGTAGATGGCTTCTAGTACAAGGGCGTAAAAACCGGCGGATGGCTTAAAAGCCCACAGATGCTTTCTTTCTACGTCGCGTCGACCGGCCGAACACAGGCAGCGGGCTATAGTAGAGGGGCGTAAGCATGCCGTAACACCCCAAACACCCCTTATAATAAGTCCCGCGCTGCTGCGCTGCGGATCCCGCTGGGCGAGGGAGGGGGCCCACCCCGGGGGCGGGGGCGGGGGCCCCACCCTCCAGCCTTAGTCATGAATGGCCTTAGTCAATGGTAGGTTCAAGGCGTAGTAACACAGAAAGCGGGCCATAGTATAGCGGTGCCCAATAGAAATCGAGACGAGACGTGGGCGTGGGCGTGGGCGCTGGCGTGGCGTGGGCGGGCGTGGGCGGGCGTGGGTTCGATGTGTGACGGACAGCCATCGGGGTAACGACGGGGGGTAACAACCCCTGATCGACACCCACAGCCCCAGTAAAATCTACTGGCATTCGCCACTCCTTCGCAGTGCCTAATTGTTGTTTTTGATCGCCCGCAAGAGTTTTCCGGACCTGAATACCGAGTAGCGCCAGGCTGAGTTCGTTCGGAGCAGACAGAGAAAAACCAGACAGCAACCAACAACGTGCACACACGTTGTTCCGACACCACCCAGCTACCATCCCAAACCTGACCAGATCGGTTCCTCTCCTCCATGTTAGCATCATCGGCACGGTAAGGCATTCTCCGATACCCAGGGACCTGGGCCCCAGGTGTGTGCCCCCCTTTGGGCCATGCAAGTGACTGCTCTCATCAGTGTAGGCGAACACACCTTCGGAAACCTCACTACCACTGCTACCACCCCCACCATTCCCCCACCCCTCACCATCCACCTACCCTCTGCCCCTCCCCACGCCCCGCCCCCCCCCCCCCCCCCCCCCCACACACACACACACACACACACACACACACACACACCCAGCCTACACACACAAAACACCACCAGCCCCTCACCCTACATCTGATCATGCATGCCACGATGCATGCTATGAACGCATGATTCTACACAAAGCTGTCCTCAGCTGTTATCGCGCCCATGCATGTAGGGACTGGATGACCCATGCAAGTCAAAACAGTAGAAAGCCGACATACTTCCTAGCTTATTGCGTTGCTTGACCAAATGACCAAATGACCGAATGACAAAAAAAAAAGGTGACTATAGCTTCGGTCATAACTTCGTAATGTGGCCACGGTGCCTGACGGTGTCATGCATCAGTGGTGATTCTTTTTGAATGAGGGGTCCTACGGTGACTACAGCTAGCTCCTGCTTACGCTATGGTGTCCTTAACTTCACGTCCTGTGAGTAACGATATTACACGGATGTAACAATTTCAATTTCAATTTCAATTTCAGTCGTGAAGCCAAAACAGTAGAAAGCCGATGTACTTCCTTGATAATGCTAGGAAGGAAGGATGCTCGTGCAAGATCTCACCCATGTTATTGCATGACATGTCTGACTTAACTGCCTGGTCCATCTGGGTCCATGCATGAAAAGTACGCTGCTCAGAAATCATGCATGAATCAGTAAGCTGCCGATGCAATGGTACATGGATAAAGGGGATAGATGACCCTCATGCTCATGCAATATCTCACCCATGTTATTGCATGACAGGGTTGGTTTGAGTTATTTGCCTGGTCCATCTGGGTCCATGCATTAAAAGTACGCTGCCTAGAAAATCATGCATGCAGAAGGGGAATAGATGATTCACATGCTTGTGCACGATCCCATCCAGGGTATTGCATGAAAGGGTTGGTCTAAGTTAGATGCCTGGTCCATTTGGGTCCATGCATGAAAAGTACGCTTCTCTGAATATCATGCGTGAATAAGTACGCTGCGGAGGCAATGGTGCATGCAGGAAGGGGATGGATGACCCTCATGCTCATGCAAGGTCCCACCCATGGTATAACATGAAAGGGTTGGTCTGAGTTAGACGCCTGGTCTGTGCATGCAATGGTGCACTGCCCAGGCAATGGTGCATGCAGGAAGGGGATAGATGACCCTCATGCTCATGCAAGGTCCCACCCAGGGTATTGCATGAAAGAGTTGGGTTGACTTAGGTGAATTGCCCATGCATGTTAAAGTATGCTGCCCAGTCAATGGTGCATGTAGAATGGGGATAGAAGACCCACAAGCTCATGCAAGGTCCCACCCAGGGTATTGCATGAAAGGGTTGGGCTGAGTTAGATAACTTGCCCATACATGCAGTTATGTTTCCTGCAGAGTATTGCATGCTGTGTGTATATCAGCATTTAATTTATGCTCTCATGGTAATGTTGTGCTGTGTTATGTTTCCTGCTGTGTATTGCATGCTGTGTGCACACCAGCATTTAATTTATGCTCTCATGGTAATGTTGTGCTGTGCTATGTTTCCTGCTGTGTATTGCATGCTGTGTGCACACCAGCTTTTAATTTATGCTCTCATGGTAATGTTGTGCTGTGCTATGTTTCCTGCTGTGTATTGCATGCTGTGTGCACACCAGCATTTAATTTATGCTCTCATGGTAATGTTGTGCTGTGCTATGTTTCCTGCGATGTATTGCATGCCATGTGCACACCATCATGTAATTTATGCTCTCATGGTAGTGTTGTGCTGTGTTATGTTTCCTGCTGTGTATTGCATGCTGTGTGCACACCAGCATTTAATTTATGCTCTCATGGTAATGTTGTGCTGTGTTATGTTTCCTGCTGTGTATTGCATGCTGTGTGCACACCAGCATTTAACGTATGTTTTCATGCTGCTGTTGTGCTGTGTTGTGTTATGTTTCCTGCTGTGTATTGTATGCTGTGTATTGCATGGTATGTGCATATCAGCATTTAATGTATGCTTTTATGCTGATTTTGTTGCGTGTTCTGTTTCATTATTTGTTATGCTGCATGCTCTTATATGCATGCTCTGTTATTTGTTATGCTGCATGCTCTTATATGCATGCTCTGTTATTTGTTATGCTGCATGCTCTTATATGCATGCTCTGTTATTTGTTATGCTGCATGCTCTTATATGCATGCTCTGTTTATTTGTTATGCTGCATGCTCTTATATGCATGCTCTGTTATTTGTTATGCTGCATGCTCTTATATGCATGCTCTGTTATTTGTTATGCTGCATGCTCTTTATAATGCATGCTCTGTTATTTGTTATGCTGCATGCTCTTATATGCATGCTCTGTTATTTGTTATGCTGCATGCTCTTATATGCATGCTCTGTTATTTGTTATGCTGCATGCTCTTATATGCATGCTCTGTTATTTGTTATGCTGCATGCTCTTATATGCATGCTCTGTTATTTGTTATGCTGCATGCTCTTATATGCATGCTCTGTTATTTGTTTATGCTGCATGCTCTTATATGCATGCTCTGTTATTTTGTTATGCTGCATGCTCATTATATGCATGCTCTGTTATTTGTTATGCTGCATGCTCTTATATGCATGCTCTGTTATTTGTTATGCTGCATGCTCTTATATGCATGCTCTGTTATTTGTTATGCTGCATGCTCTTATATGCATGCTCTGTTATTTGTTGCCTTCAACACTGTGTATTTATATATGTATGTATGTAACAGTCCAGGGGATAGGCCCAATAGGCTAAAGGGACTTGCCCAACTGTGACAGGAAGGGCTGAAAATAAAAAGCATTGAAGAAATGACCCCCATTGGTGAACTGAACCCCATTGATGAAATGAAACCCATTGATGAACTGAACACTGTGTATTGCCGTCATACCCTGTAGGCTACTCCAAGGGGTGGGCCTGGCTAGAGCTGCTGCTCCTACAAGTGTGGGCACCCTGTCCTTCTCCAGAGCCTTCAGCAGCAGTGAGGGAGGTAATGAGGTGGCTACTTCTGCGGCATCGTCTATCGATGCTGGTGAGCTCTATGTTCTGCTGTATGTATTATGTGCAATAACACACATATATATATATATATATATATATATATATATACATATATAGAAATCATGGTCGTGGTCGTGGTGGTGTCATCGCGTAACCAACTTACCGATCCCGCCCAGCCCATTCCCGCCCAGCCAATACCCGCTTTTAACCTCTCCTGCTTCAATTTCTGCCTTATTTAGCCTCCTGCGTATTCTGCCTAATGCGACCTTTGCCTCCTGCGTATTCTGCTTGTTGCGCATCCTGCCCGATTTCTCCTTTTCCCCACTGAGTTCATCCACCTGAATTCAGCAGCACTACAGTCCGTCTACCTACAAGCTTTTCCCCCTGCATCTCTGCAAGATCTTTCCCTTGCATCAAGAGACGTGTCGCTGCGCACAACGGAAGGTGACGTGGTCAGTCCCATGTCAGAAAAAAAAGCATATATCCACTTCCACTTCCGCCTGCGAGCATTGCCTCTATTCATCTCACGCATGCGCTCTTTCGCCATTCCATCGCATCGCATTCGTCATGGTTGGCACCCAATTCTTGCGATTCATTTGACTTTGTTCAGATTGCCAAGGCCATTCCGTCTCCCTGCACGCTCTCGCGCTTGCACTGTCATCCCATCTATGCAAGCTCTTTTCGTTGTATCGAATATCGGGAAATTCGTTGCTGCGATTTTTGCTGTTCTGAGTGTTGCCCGATTTTTCCCAACTGGGGCACTGAACGAGAAGAAGAAGCTGCAGGTTTTTAGCTTTTCTATTGCGCCGGTCCGGTGTTAATCGGAATCTGAGCGTTCGCAAGTTCTTGGTAGGTTCAAAACACGACATGCTCTTGAACTCCTCTTTCTGCACGATTGAATCCCACAGATGGAGTGAAGGGTATGAGGTAAGGAGAAGGAGAGTGTGTGTGTGCGTGTCGGTGGTTGGGGGAAGGTGGGAGACAGAGAGTGTGTGGATGGGGTGGGGTGAGGGGCAGGGAGAGGTTGGGGAAAGTAGGGACATGAGAATGCAAGGGCGTTATCTGTTCTGTAACCCAGACCAGACAAGGTCCCATGACCTGGGTGGGGGTTGGGGTTGGCCAACGGCTATACGGGCTACTGTACTGCCCCAGACAGGTGTGGCCAAGGGCCATTTGGGCACCGTACTATGACTGGGGCGTTGGTGGTTAGTCTACGTGTGTGCAGGTGTGGCCACCGGCCACACGGGCTACCGTACTAGTATAATAATTATACTAGTATATATACATATATAGGGGAGGGCAAGAAAAAAATATATCGTACCGCATGTTCGATATGGACAGAGAACCGCAAGCAATAGTCAATACACAAAAAAATCATGTCGATACACCCACGGACGGCCGAGATAGAGGGGGGCGGGGGGGGGGGGGGAGGGGGTCCGACCGTTTTCCCAACTTTATTTGTACTTCGTGTAACTTTCTTGCCATTGCGAATATTCGAGCGTTAAGTACACCGTCAAGAAGTTCTCGACGAGACGAGTACAAATCTGCAACTGTTAGTCAGTTACACCCAGTGTGTAATTGGTGGGTGCCCTAGAAGGCACATCCAGGCTGGACGCCAGGCTGGACGTCACCTACACCTTGGCACCCAGCGTCGCACAATCGGCAGTTAGGCTGAAAAACGCGTGCGCGCAACGCATTTGTATGCGCGTTCTGAATTATTGTCCCAGATGAGATTCCTAAAAGCAGTCGAGCCTGGGGTCTAGCCGCCTCCACCCCATTCCACCCCACCCCACACACACTCATCCCCCCCCCCCACACACACACACACACACACACACACACACACACACACTCACCATCACCCCCACCCACCCGCACCACACCCGAGCAGACCCTCAGGCTCTAGAATACAATTTGAGTCAATTAAACCATGATAATGATAATGATAAAAGAGAAAGATTATTATCGCCTTCAGTCCTTTTCATACCTGGGTGATCTCGCCAAGGGCTTGGACTACTGAGCTACCCAAGAAAGTTGTAAAAATATTAAACTGAATAACTTTGTCCAAACTTGATATTTGTGTTTAGGTTGTATGGTTGGAAAGGCCTTGACGAGATGATGCCCATGGTATCTCCCTTTCACTATGTAATACTGCCTGGGTGGCCAGATATGAAGCCTTGGGGGGGGGGGGGGGGGGGGGGGGGGGGGGGGGGGGGGGGGGGGGGGGGGGGGGGGGGGGGGGATGGGTGAAAAAACAGTTTCCAAACATGCGGTCTGCAAACTTTATTCTTGCCCCCCCCTCGCCTATATATATATATATATATATATATATATATATATATATATATATATGTAATTTGTTATACATTTGGCTGTGCACTAGGTTGTTATACGTTTGGCCGAATAGATACTAATCCTCACACTGGTAGCTGTGAAGAAAATCAGTGACCCCTCCCCCCTTTTATACACCACCACCACCACCACCACCACCACCTCTCCCCCCCCCCCCCCCCCCCCCCCCCCCCCCATACCCACACCCACACCCACACCCACACACCCTTCATAACCCCCACCCACACACCCCCTTCATACCCCACCCCCGCCCAACCCCACACACATCCTTCATCTCTCTTTTCAGCCAGTTCCTGGGAAATGTTGGCTATGGTCCTTAGCCCCACCCACCTGGGTGCACAGCTATGGGAATATGGTCACTGGGCCACAGGTCTACCTTGGTGGTCTAGCATCCCTATTACTGCCTTGGGCACACACACACACACACACACACTCACACACGCACACGCACGCACACCCCCCCCCCTAATTTCTCCATGCAGCCAGATCCTGGGAAATGTTGGCTATGGTCCTTAGCCCCACCCACCTGGGTGCCCAGCTTTGGGAGTATGGTCACTCGGCCACAGGTCTACCTTGGTGGGCGAGCATCCCTATCACTGCCAAGGGCACAAACACACACACACACCCTTCATTCCCCCCCCCCACACACACACACACACACACACACACACACACACACACACACTCACACACTCACACACACTCACACACACTCACACACGCCCCTAATTTCTCCATGCTGCCAGCTCCTGGGAAATGTTGGCTATGGTCCTTAGCCCCACCCACCTGGGTGCCCAGCTATGGGAATATGGTCACTCGGCCACGGGCTTACCTTGGTGGGCGAGCATCCCTATCACCGCCCTAGGCATTCGTGCAGCTCTCATGCCTCTCACCCTCAAAGCCAAGGCAGCTAGCGCCAACATGTTGCTATGGGAGGAGGCTAATCTTTTGTCGAAGGATATTTCAAAGAGAGCAGGGGATGATGCCTTAGCTTTGGGCAGTACGTCCAGGCTGTCAAATATGGTACTGCAACAGCTCCAAAAGAAGCAGAAAGTACCGCCCATGAAGTGGTACTACGCTAACATGGTGGTGCAGGTGAGATTGAAGGACAACTAACCAAACCTCTTTTCCAACCGACAACAAGCAACAAACTAACCAACAAACCAACCAACCAATAAACTTCGCTTACATGGTTGTGCAGGTGAGATTGTGGGGTAACTAACCAAACCATTTCCAACCAACCAACTAACCAACAAACCAACCAACCAATAAACTTCGCCATCATGGTTGTGCAGGTGAGATTGTGGGGTAACTAACCAAACCATTTCCAACCAACTAGGCTTGTTCAAAAGTATTAGTCATCTTTTAAAATTTGCCACATGTCAACCACCCTCCTAAACCACTTGGGTGACGTTTATGGATATAACACAAATGATGGCTTATATTATGCATGTGTCATCATGTGTTGTGAAGCAATGACTAGGGAGCTGTAAACCAGTTCCTCCATTTTTCCCCTTTGGATTGTCAAATTAACACGGGTGTTGGGGCATGTCAGAAGTACCCTATATTACACAAGGCACACCAGCCCCAAATGTATTGTTGCCTCCATAGGTGTACTTGGGGGGTCAGACTGGTAAGCATGTTGTGCTACTCTGATGCTGTTGTGTGTCGTGGGCACACACATTGACCTAAATGGGTATGGACCCCAGCATGTAGGCCCCTATATGAGCACTTGACCCATTGCATTGAGCTCCATCCTCAACAGTCAGTTCAAATTTGAATGGGTGCCACATGTGCATGCAAGATGAGTCTAGTATACCCACCATGTGATAAACAGCTGTATCCCTCCACGCCCAAACACGCTCCGCAGGTCCGGAAAGCGCTAAAGTGTGAAAATAGGTTTGGAGCCTCGCAATAGATCACCCGAAAAACGTCACCACTGGACTTGGCTCGGTTACTAGAGAAAGGTTTTACCTAGCGCTGTAAGTTTGGACCCCAAACTCCCAGAATAGCACAGAGTGGGTGACAAAATATGTAGACAGGCTCCATAGGTTACTTTATTTCGGAAGCGACTGATACTTTTGAACACACCTATGCGAAGGACGAGGGGTCAAAAGCACATAACTCGCGCAGGGCGGCATTCCATTCAGTGTGGAGTCAGTGAGGTGGGTATTAAGGCAGTACCTTGTACTGCCATGTCAACATTCTCAAAAAGCCTTGCCCCGAGTATTGGGCAGCTTTCCCGTGTCACGACATTTACAAGGCTTATATATGACTTCATGAGAACTTCTGAATTAACGATTAGCCAAAGAAAGTGGATAGGAGAGAACTCGACCATTACCCTAACTGAAATTCGAAATCATTTCATAAAGTATCACCATAGGAAGATTTCCCTTTGCGTCATAAAACGTTGGCGTGCTGAGGGTGCCAAGAATCAACCGAATTGTACGGACAAACCCCGATCTGGGCGTCCCAAGGTTACTGACGGAGCCATTAGGAAGGAGGCAAAGCGTTTAGCTACGCAAGGGAACACGCCTGGAGATATTACGCACATTCTTCACGACAGGAAAGGCGTGGAGGTCTCAATATCGACTACCCGTCGCATCTTGGGTAGCGGGCGCAAGCCGCTAACGTGGGCCTTGGTGCAGCCTAAAAGGCAACTCAGCCAAATCAACAAGAACTTGAGGATTGACTTTTGCGCCAAGCATCTACATGCACACACGTCAAAGTGGGTGTTCATAGATGCCAAATTCCTGTATGTTTACCAGTACCCAAAGGGGAAACTGAGGTTTGCATGGCAGAACTTGAGGTACAAGGGTGCTTCAAAGCTCTCAGCCAAGCCTGGTGGTCCTTGGGTCTACCTGTTTTATGGAGCTGTAGGGCTCAACTTCAAGTCAGACCTCTACTTTGTACCCCCTTCACCCCCTATTGGAACCAATGCCAAGAGTAACAAGGTCAATTTCAAGAGTGAGCACTTCATTGAAATGCTTGGGAAGATGTACAAGGAGATTCAGAAGGCTTACCCTAACAGAGGGTTCAAGATGCTTTGGGACCATGCTAGGCAACATGATAGCAAGATGAGCAAGGCAGCTGTCCAAGACATTCAACACAACATCTTGCAGTCCTACCCACCACAATCATGGGACATCGACATCATTGAGAATTGCTGGGGCATGTTGGACCAGCAGCTCCTCAAGTCTAGGGCCAAGTGCAGTGCTGACTGGTATAGGAGGATCCGTGCAGCTTGGGGAGGGTCCAACAAGGTTCAATCAACAAGCTGGTGGATGGAGTGAGAGACAGGCTCCAACTTATAGTGGAAAGCAATGGGGAGTGGGTACCCCACCACTAGGAACACGGAATCTTTTGTTTAATCCCCATGTTACAGCCTCTACACCGGACCATCCCATGGTGGTTGTGTTATGTGTTTGTGAGGGGTGACACACTACAAGCATGGTCTACCTTATGCTTATGTACATATTTGGGACATACATGTAGCCATAGTTCTACGACAACATGCTTGGGATGCATTCCCTTCTTGCCCTCCTTGTAGCCACACATCTGAAAACAGGAATTATGTGGGCACTACCATCCTCACATGTATGTATATTGAGTTGCCATGTAAGCCATATGGCCATGTATGTCACTTGGACCTCTGGCTAGTTTTGAGGCCTTTCCCATGCTTTTTGCTTATGGACATACTGATGTAAAAGGATAACACTCCAAGCCTTCAACCTTTTGTGTCCTTCTACCTTTCTACACTTAGCCTTAGCCAACCCAAAAGTGTCTCCTATTTTGTGAAGCTTGCAGATTATAGGGGCAAACCAACCCAAATGATTTTGAATTACAGCTATGACACCTTCGAGATAACTCTTGAATTTGCATGGGGTGTATGACATGCCAAGTGTCCCTGTGATTTTTGTGTGCAATTACATGCAAAATGACCCTTCAGCCATGTAGCAAACAGGCATCAATACTAAATAAGTGTTGTTAGAGGAGATCAACAAAGAGGCCTGATAACACCACCTTGCCATACACATCAGTACATACCCTAAATGTATAATTCACATTGTGCATCATTCAATAAGCCATGCTTGACTTGCACAAAAACAAGTTTGAAGTAAGATGTATACCCCACCATGGGTAAACTGATAGGCTTGTTCAAAAGTATTAGTCATCTTTTAAAATTTGCCACATGTCAACCACCCTCCTAAACCACTTGGGTGACGTTTATGGATATAACACAAATGATGGCTTATATTATGCATGTGTCATCATGTGTTGTGAAGCAATGACTAGGGAGCTGTAAACCAGTTCCTCCATTTTTCCCCTTTGGATTGTCAAATTAACACGGGTGTTGGGGCATGTCAGAAGTACCCTATATTACACAAGGCACACCAGCCCCAAATGTATTGTTGCCTCCATAGGTGTACTTGGGGGGTCAGACTGGTAAGCATGTTGTGCTACTCTGATGCTGTTGTGTGTCGTGGGCACACACATTGACCTAAATGGGTATGGACCCCAGCATGTAGGCCCCTATATGAGCACTTGACCCATTGCATGGAGCTCCATCCTCAATAGTCAGTTCAAATTTGAATGGGTGCCACATGTGCATGCAAGATGAGTCTAGTATACCCACCATGTGATAAACAGCTGTATCCCTCCACGCCCAAACACGCTCCGCAGGTCCGGAAAGCGCTAAAGTGTGAAAATAGGTTTGGAGCCTCGCAATAGATCACCCGAAAAACGTCACCACTGGACTTGGCTCGGTTATTAGAGAAAGGTTTTACCTAGCGCTGTAAGTTTGGACCCCAAACTCCCAGAATGGCACAGTGTGGGTGACGAAATATGTAGACAGGCTCCATAGGTTACTTTATTTCGGAAGCGACTGATACTTTTGAACACACCTAAACCAACAAACCAACAAACCAATAAACTTCGCCATCATGGTTGTGCAGGTGAGATTGAGGGGTAACTAACCAAACCTCTTTTCCAACCAGCAACAACCAACTAACCAACAAACCAACCAACCAATAAACTTCGCTAATAAGGTGGTGCAGGTGAGATTGTGGGGTAACTAACCAAACCTATTTTCCAACCGACAACAAGCAACAAACTAACTAACCAACAAACAATTCAATTTGCTATCATGGTTGCGCAGGTGAGATTGAGGGGCAACTAACCAAACCATTTCCAACCAACAACTAACCAACTGACCAACAAACAAACAGATCAACTGAATCAACATGGTTGTGCAGATGATATTGAGGGGCAACTAACCAAACTTCTTTTCCGACCGACAACAAACCAACCAACAAACAAACAAATCAACTGAATAAACTTGGTTGTGCACGTGAGATTGAGGGAAAACCAATCAAACCTCTTGTCCAACCGACAACAACCAACCAACTAGCCAACAAACAACTAACAATTCAACTACACCAACATGATTGTGCAGGTGAGGTTGTGTGGCAACTAACCAAACCTCTTTTCCAACCAACAACAACCAACCAATTAACTAACCAACCAACCAACAATTAAACGGAATCAACATGGCTGTGCAAGTGAGATTGTGGGTCAACTAACCAAACCTCTCATCCAACCAACAGCAAACAACAAACAAACACATTTCCTGAATAAACATAGGAGTGCAGAGTGAGACTGAGGTTCAACAAACCAAACCTCTTTTCCAACCACCACCCAACAAACAAACCATCCAACAAACAAACAAACAAACCTATCAACAAACCAACCAACCTGCCAACCAACCAACAAACCTACTGACCAACCATCCAGCCAGCAAGCTAGCCAGCTAGCTACCCACCCAGCTACAAGCTTAATGTATGACCTCCTTGATCCCCCCCTCTGCAGGCAAGGCTCCATCGTCACCACATCAACCTAGCACCTACCTACCCACCCACATGCAAGCAAAGTGTGTAAGCTCTTTGACCCCCCCCCCCCCCCCCCCCCACACACACACTGCATGCAGGGCTCCATCATCACCACAACAAACCAACCATCTACCCACCCACCTGCAAGCAAAGTGTGTAAGCTCCTTGATCCCGCCCCACCCCACTCCCCCGCACTGCATGCAGGGCTCCATCATCACCACACTGTCGCTCTCCCTCAAGCAAATGAGCACAAATTGTTGGCCCGGTCTCACAACGGAGGGCCCCATGTTCTTTGTCGATCTCTCATCACCTCCAGTCTATCTTCAGACACTCTCCACCCCCTTCGGCAGCATGGGTGCCCTCATGCCCCTGGCTCTGGTGCTCATTGCAACAACGTCAGCTGACAAGTCTGCAGCAAGTGAGTTCTAGCCCGTTTCAGTGATACGATTGGTCTAGTGGTACACCAAATCGTTTAAACGATGAAGGGTCTGGGGTTCGACTCCCCCTACGGTCGCCCTTAGCGTTGCAGGTCTTTATCAACCGCGATGGTAGCTTGTCCAGTCAAGGTGGTAGACCGTTCTCTGCCCGCGTACGACGGGTTCCCTTAACACCACGCCCCACCAGGCGTTATCATTACCTTCAAGTGGGATAAGTCTAAGTGTGGGATGTATGTGGGTGTGGGAATGGTGCATCGCTGTCCCTGTACATCGCTGCCCCTGTACATCGTTGCCCCTGTACATCGCTGCCCCTGTACATCGTTGCCCCTGTACATCGTTACCCCTGTACATCGCTGCCCCTGTACATCGTTGCCCCTGTACATCCCTGCCCCTGTACATCGTTGCCCCTGTACATCGCTGCCCCTGTGCATCGTTGCACCTGTACATTGCTGCCATCATGCTACCACATGTAACACTCATGTATAACCCCCAACCTGATTCCATTCACTTCTTTTGGTGCAGCTGGAGTTGCTGGAATCAGCTTGGCCTTGTGTGTGGGAATGGTACTTGGCAGCCATCATGCAAACACATGCAATACTCATTTATTGCCCCCAACCTGTTTCCATTCCCCTCTTGTGTTTGGCCCAGCTGGAGTCATTGACTCAGCTCGGTCTTATATGTGGGAATGGTAAATGGCAGCCATCATGTAAAGACATGCAACACTCATGTATTGCCCTCAACCTGTTTTGATTCCCCTCTTGTGTTTGGCCCAGCTGGAGTCATTGACTCAGCTCGGTCTTATAAGAGGGAATGGTACATGGCAGCCATCACGCAAACACATACAACACTCCTGTTGCCCCCAACCTGTTTCCATTCACTTCTCTTTGTGCACCTGGAGATGCTGGAATCAGCTCGGCCTTATAAGTGGGAATGGTGCCCCTGTACATCATTGCCATCATGCAACACTAATGTATAACTCCCAACTTGTTCCCATTCGCTTCTCTTGGTGCAGCTAAAGTCGCTTGACTCAACTCGGCCCTCAAAGTGGGAATGGTGCCCTTGCACATCGCCGCTATCATGCAAACACATGCAACACGCCTGTATTGCCCCCAACCTGTTTCCATTGCCCTCTTGTGTTTGGGCCAGCTGGAGTCGCCTGACTCAGCTTGGCCTCGACAGTGGGAATGGTACGTGGCAGCCATCAGGCAAACACGTACAACACTCATGTATAACCCCCAACCTGTTCCCATTCACTTCTCTTGTTGCAGCTGGAGTTGCTGGAATCAGCTCGGCCCTCAAAGTGGGAATGGTACCCCTGTACATCGCCGCCATCACGCAACCTCATGCAGTGCTCCTATATTGGCTCACAAACGCCAGCACTACACTTGGTGTTCAGTTACTACAACGTTCGAAAAAGGTGCCTGAGGCTGTTGGTGCTTCGGACGCCGACGCCGACGCCGCAACAAGCACTAAGGCAGCAGATGATATTGGTGAGACTAGAACTGTTGTGTTGCCAAGTGCCTTGTTGGTCAGTTTCTACAAAGTATGAAAAAGGTGTCTGAGGCTGTTGTGGCAGCCGACGCCGCAACAAGCACAAAGGCAGCAGAGGATATCATCATATCAGTGAGACTAGAACTGCTGTATTGCCAAGTGCCTTGTTGGTCAGTTCCTAGCATAGCAAATATACATGTAGCTATTACAGCATGTACAGCAAATATGTATATGTAGCTATTACAGAGATAACGTTTTTGTCATGAAACCTGCAACACTGACGTAATTATATCCCCTTGATATGTAAGGTGAGGATGGGATGCCCAAGGCCAATAGCGAGCTGCTGTTGAGTGTGGGCGCTGAGTATGGTATTGCCAAGAACTCCGAGGCTGCAAGCGTGTGCTTCAAGCTGGCCAATGAAGTTCTGGTTGGTGCTGAGAGCACCACACTGTCAGCTATGGCCTCCATCTTGGAAAACAAAGGGCAGTGGGAGGAGGTGAGAGATGATACACCATGTAGACGCTAGACAGTTTGGCAGATACAAACTCATACAAGGTATCCATATTTAATAATAATAATAATGATAATAATAATAATAATAATAATAATAATAACAATAACAATCACAAAAATAAAAACAATAACAATAATGAGGATGATTACATCATCATTATTATTATTAATAATAATTATTAATTATTATTATTATTATTATTATTATTATTATTATTATTATTATTATTATATTTCTTATTATCTTCATTATCATATTTAATGATAGGGTGTTCCAAGGAAAGCTTGACTCCCGAATGTACATCACATATATTTTGTTTTGTCTACAGAACATTACATGCAAAGCTTACCTCTGGAACGTAGAATATTACAGAGGCCTCCAAATATTGTATTGATAAAATTTGATCATGTTGGAGGAGAAGTATAGCTAAAGCTGCTTTTGGGTGCTTGGGGAAACTCGCAGTTTTTTGTTTCAGCTCTCTGTAGGTCCAGTTGTGTAGTAAAAGTTGCGATACAGGCCTGATTTCAGGATTGTGGCGTAGCATGGCATAGGGCAGAGCGCAAAGCGCGGAGCCTAGGGGGGGGTTGGGGAGCAGTACGTCGCACTGGTTCGCACTGGGGTCGCACCGAGTCGCTCAATTTGCGACACATCGCACACGCAAAAAGTGAGAACGGGGTGCTTGGGGCAACTCATTATATTTCACCATCTTTTATCTTATCTTGTCTTATTTTGGGGCAAGTCATTATATTTTGTTGTTGTTGTTGTTGTTGGGGGGGGGGGGGGGGGGGGGGGGGGCAACTCATTCTATGACCAGCTTCTTAGAAGATTGTTATTATTTATTTATGCTAGGCGCATGACCTTTATTACTCTCCCAGGAGTTGAACTTGGGCTAACCGCGGGGAGAGTAGGTGGTATTTAAAATACCTTTTTTTTGTTTTTACTTGGGATTCTTGAATTCCATTGTAAATTCACATTGAATTGTGTAAACATTAGGATTAATTGATAAAGTACCAAATGTTTGGGGAATGTAGCCGCCAATGGCAGCTCCATAATGGTTAACATTGGGATTTTCAGTATCGAGCCAAGTGTTGCTCTTGGGAGCAGCACCAGCAATAGCTAAAGCTGTTTGTACTTCAAATTGTACTTTTGGAGTGACAGTAAGGCTAAAATTCTTACGAGGATCAGCAACTCTTTTAATGGACGAATCTTGAAAAGCTTCGAGCTTAGTTGTCAAATTCTGTGTACCATCACCAGAAGATGTGTAATAGATGATAGGAGATGAGAGGAAAGGGCATGATATGTTTTGAAGGTGCTACATGTAGCACAAGTGCTGAATTATGTACCTTGGTGTTTTGGGGTGCTAAGTTACAGTTTTGGGGAGTTACTTTGGGGGGGGGGGGGGGGGGGGGGGGCTAAATCTGCTTGAGGCACCCTGAGGCAGAGGAAGGTACATACACACATACGCACATGTATACACACGTACATACACGCACACATACAAACACACACACAGACTCACCGGGGTTGCCGTCCTCCGGGTGAGGCAGAGGTAGTAGTACTTGCGTTATACCTTCTCTTCCCCAGCGCTGTAAAACTGCTCGAGGCACCATGAAAGCTACTAGTAGCACCATGGTGCTGTGTAAAGACACTGGTTCCTTTCATATAAAACAACCTTTTGCAGGGGTGTGTACCTTATTGACACACAAATTTAACGGTTTGATAATTTGACGTTCGTCTTTGGACACGATTCTCGATTCGCAGGTCAAGTTAATTCGGGAATGACCAATCGGCAGTCGGCATTTCCCTCTCTGTCGCACCGATCAATCCGGGTTCACTCCCGCGGAACTCCCAGCCGACTCCTTCTCTGTGAAAGCATCAAATAATTGAACCATCAAAATGTTTGTGTCTGTACGGTATATCCAAGTATAGCTTCCAAGTACAGTGTTTCAAGTACAGTGTTTCAAGTACAGTGTTTCAAGTACAGTGTTTCAAGTACAGTATTTCAAGTACAGTGTTTCAAGTACAGTGTTTCAAGTACAGTGTTTCAAGTACAGTGTTTCAAGTACAGTGTTTCAAGTACAGTGTTTCAAGTACAGTGTTTCAAGTACAGTGTTTCAAGTACAGTGTTTCAAGTACAGTGTTTCAAGTGCAGTGTTTCAAGTACAGTGTTTCAAGTACAGTGTTTCAAGTACAGTGTTTCAAGTACAGTGTTTCAAGTACAGTGTTTCAAGTACAGTGTTTCAAGGCCGCATTTCCCTCACAGTAGTGGGTGAAATGGAGTATTCAGCCGCGCGACGTAAGATTCCGCAGGACGCATTCATATTTCAAATACCCGTAAACCCCCGGGCAAAACCAGGAGTGACCACCGCCAGTGTTTTCCCCAGCAGTACTGTCCTGCCCGGTATAAAATCAAGTGCACAGTCACTGGGGGCACTAAAATATTGGTGCCCCAAGCTGCTGAGCCTTGATCTTAACCAAATTTCGAGTTCCCACCACCATCCCTCTGTCCCACAGGAGTTATATCTTCCAGAAGCTACCTGAGCCTCCCAGGGGAAGTGACTCTGTTATTATTTGACAGTAGCGACTCTTTGGTAGTAGCACAAAGACAGACCTGAACAGTCTGGACTTACAAGCTAGATAGTGCAGTTGACTTTATTTAATGGTAAAAGCTGATAAGACCAGTTAAGCCAGCTAGTGGTGTGATATACCCCCTAATTAAGGGAAATATCACACACAAAGCTAAAACTTTACAAGGCCCAGCATACACCTTAAATATGTCTACTAGCACTTGTACCAATGGGGGCCCCATCTGAAAGATCATTGGACCTCTCGTGCAGTGTCTCAATGTCCAGCAAGCAGGCCCCCATACTTTTGCAAATATAAGTACTGACAATGATGAAGCCTGCATGTGCTTAACTTCCTCAACCCTTAAGGGTAAATTATATGTATTGGAAATATGAAAAAGCAACTGTAAGGAATCTGAGTCAACCGTCTGAATTACAGTGTTTCAAGTACAGTGTTTGAAGTACAGTGTTTCAAGTACAGTGTTTCAAGTACAGTGTTTCAAGTACAGTGTTTCAAGTACAGTGTTTCAAGTACAGTGTTTCAAGTACAGTGTTTCAAGTACAGTGTTTCAAGTACAGTGTTTCAAGTGCAGTGTTTCATTTCAAGTACAGTGTTTCAAGTACAGTGTTTCAAGTGCAGTGTTTTATTTCAAGTACAGTGTTTCAAGTACAGTGTTTCAAGTACAGTGTTTCAAGTGCAGTGTTTCAAGTACAGTGTTTGAAGTACAGTGTTTCAAGTACAGTGTTTCAAGTACAGTGTTTCAAGTGCAGTGTTTAATTTCAAGTACAATGTTTCAAGTACAGTGTTTCAAGTGCAGTGTTTTATTTCAAGTACAGTGTTTCAAGTACAGTGCAGTGTTTTATTTCAAGTACAGTGTTTCAAGTACAGTGTTTCAAGTACAGTGTTTCAAGTGCAGTGTTTCAAGTACAGTGTTTCAAGTACAGTGTTTCAAGTACAGTGTTTCAAGTACAGTGTTTCAAGTACAGTGTTTCAAGTGCAGTGTTTCATTTCAAGTACAGTGTTTCAAGTACAGTGTTTCAAGTGCAGTGTTTTATTTCAAGTACAGTGTTTCAAGTACAGTGTTTCAAGTACAGTGTTTCAAGTGCAGTGTTTCAAGTACAGTGTTTCAAGTACAGTGTTTCAAGTACAGTGTTTCAAGTACAGTGTTTCAAGTACAGTGTTTCAAGTACAGTGTTTCAAGTACAGTGTTTCAAGTACAGTGTTTCAAGTACAGTGTTTCAAGTACAGTGTTTCAAGTACAGTGTTTCAAGTACAGTGTTTCAAGTACAGTGTTTCAAGTACAGTGTTTCAAGTACAGTGTTTCAAGTACAGTGTTTCAAGTACAGTGTTTCAAGTACAGTGTTTCAAGTACAGTGTTTCAAGTACAGTGTTTCAAGTACAGTGTTTCAAGTACAGTGTTTCAAGTACAGTGTTTCAAGTACAGTGTTTTCAAGTACAGTGTTTCAAGTACAGTGTTTCAAGTACAGTGTTTCAAGTACAGTGTTTCAAGTACAGTGTTTCAAGTACAGTGTTTCAAGTACAGTGTTTCAAGTACAGTGTTTCAAGTACAGTGTTTCAAGTACAGTGTTTCAAGTACAGTGTTTCAAGTACAGTGTTTCAAGTACAGTGTTTCAAGTACAGTGTTTCAAGTACAGTGTTTCAAGTACAGTGTTTCAAGTACAGTGTTTCAAGTACAGTGTTTCAAGTACAGTGTTTCAAGTACAGTGTTTCAAGTACAGTGTTTCAAGTACAGTGTTTCAAGTACAGTGTTTCAAGTACAGTGTTTCAAGTACAGTGTTTCAAGTACAGTGTTTCAAGTACAGTGTTTCAAGTGCAGTGTTTCAAGTACAGTGTTTCAAGTGCAGTGTTTCAAGTACAGTGTTTCAAGTACAGTGTTTCAAGTACAGTGTTTCAAGTACAGTGTTTCAAGTACAGTGTTTCAAGTACAGTGTTTCAAGTACAGTGTTTCAAGTACAGTGTTTCAAGTCAAAGTACAGTGTTTCAAGTACAGTGTTTCAAGTACAGTGTTTCAAGTACGCAAGTAACAAGCAGTGTCAGCATAAGTACCCCTCTGCTGACAAGCTAAACTTGAAAGTGTAGAAGTAGCCTGTCACCCAACTAACTTTGCCCCCCCCCTTGTTCTATCATATTCCTCTACTACTGAGCTTAATTTGAAGGCCGCTGAAGTAGCCTGTCACCCTACTAACTTTGCCCCCCCCCCCCCCTTATGTTCTTTCATATTCTGCTGCTGCTGAGCTTTATTTGAAGGCTGTTGAATTAGCCTGTCATACTACTAACTCTGCATCACGATTGTGTGCCTGCAGGGCTGCAAGGTAAAGCAGCAGCTGACCAGAAGCTGCCTCAGAGCCAGCCGCTAAGGCTGCCGCCCACACTTCTGCTGCCGAGCTGTATTTGAAGGCTGCTGAAGTAGCCTGTCATCCTGCTGACTCTGTGCCACGCTTAATCTGTCTGCAGGCTTCAAGGTACAACAGCAGTTTCCCAGAAGCTGCCTCCGAGCTAGCCGCTAAGGCTGTCGCCTATTCCTCTGCTGCCGAGCTATGCTTGAAGGCTGTTGAAGTAGCCTGTCATCTTACTAACTCTGCGTCACGCTTGTCCTCAGCAGGCTGCCAAGTACTGCAGCAGCTACCCAGAAGCTCATCCGAGCCAGCTGCTAAGGCTGTCACCTATTCCTCTGCTGCCGAGCTGTACTTGAAGGCTGTTGAAGTAGCCTGTAACCCTACTAACTTCTTGTCCCCCTTAATCTGTCTGCAGGCTGTCAAGTACAGTGTTACAGAGGCTGTCGCGTACTAAACTTGAAGGCTGTTGAAGTAGCCTGTAACCCTACTAACTTCTTGTCCCCCTTAATCTGTCTGCAGGCTGTCAAGTACAGTGTTACTGAGGCTGTCGCGTACTAAACTTGAAGGCTGTTGAAGTAGCCTGTCATCCTACTAACTTCTTACCCCCCTTGTTCTGTCTGCAGGCTGTCAAGAACAGTGCTACAGAGGCTGTCGCGTACTATACTTGAAGGCTGTTGAAGTAGCCTGTCATCCTACTAACTTCTTACCCCCCTTGTTCTGTCTGCAGGCTGTCAAGAACAGTGTTACAGAGGCTGTCGCGTACTATACTTGAAGGCTGTTGAAGTAGCCTGTCATCCTACTAACTTCTTACCCCCCCTTGTTCTGTCTGCAGGCTGTCAAGAACAGTGTTTCAGAGCCTGACGCTAAGGCTGTCGATAATCCTCTGCTGACAAGCTAAACTTAAAGGCCGATGAGGTAGCCTGTGACCCTACTAACTTCGTACCCCCCTTGTTTCATCATATTCCTCTGCTGCTGAGCTTAATTTGAAGGCCGCTGAAGAAGCCTGTCATTCAAATGACTTAGTATAGCGCTTTCCAGGGCGCTTTCCAACTGACTTTTTTGTTTTGAAGTTGTGTAAGGTATTTCACCCCAGGAGGTGGGTATCCCGACACAAACCAGTGACACCGAGGATTCAGTTAGAGTGGCATTGCCACTTCCACAAAAGAGTAGGCGCACTGCGGGTCTGTAGGAGATACCGACCCTCGACCAAACGAACATTCACCACCACCCCTATGTATGTAACACTTATTCTATCTGCAGGCTGCCAAGTACAGCAGCAGCTGCACAGAAGCTGCCCCAGAGCCAGCCGCGAAGGCTGCCACCCACACCTCTGCTGCCGAGCTATACTTAAAGGCTGTTGAAGTAGCCTGTCATCTTACTAACTCTGCGTCACGATTGTGTGCCTGCAGGCTGCAAAGTACAACAGCAGCTGCACAGAAGCTTCCTCAAAGCCAGCAGCTAAGGCTGCCGCCTATTCCTCTGCTGCCGAGCTATACTTGAAGGCGGCTGAAATAGCCTGTCATTTAATTGACTTCAATTTACTCTGCATCACGCTTATTCTGCCTGCAGGCTGCCAAGTACAGCAGCAGCTGCGCAGAAGCTGCCTCAGAGCCAGCCGCTAAGGCTGCCGCCTACTCCTCTGCTGCCGAGCTATACTTGAAGGCGTCTGGAGCAGCCACTAAGAAGAGCCATGCTAGATGGGACAACAACGAGGAGCATGTGGCGCCACAGCTGCTGGACATGGCTATCTCCAGTGCTAAGCATGCGATGGTCATTGCTTCACCATCACCAGCAGGTGGGTAGTGGTGCACACCAGCGACTGTCGCTTGCTTACTTGCTTGCCTTGCCTTGCCTGCCCTGCTTTGCCTGCCTTGCCTGCCCTGCTTTGCCTGCCTTTCCAGTGCTAAGCACGCGATGGTCATTGCTTCACCATCACCAGCAGGTGGGTAGTGGTGCACACCAGCGACTATCGCTTGCAGCCTGCCTAGCTTGCCTTGCCTGACTGTATGCCTGTCTTGCCTGCCTGCCCTGCTTAGCATTGGATAAGGCCATCTCCAGTGCTAAGCACGTGATGGTCATTGCTTCACCATCCCCTGCAGGTGGGTAGTGGTGCACACCAATGACTGTCGCTTGCAGCTACCTGCTTTGCCCGCCCTGCCTTGCCTGCCTGCTTGTCTGCTTCTCTGTCTGCCTGCCTTGCCTGTCTGTCTGCTTGTCTGTCTGCCTGCTTGCCTTGCATGCCTGCTTGTCTGCTTCTCTGTCTGCCTGCCTTGCCTGCCTGTCCTGCTTAGCACTGGACAAGGCCATCTCCAGTGCTAAGCACGCGATGGTGATTACTTCACCATCCCCGGCAGGTGGGTAGTGGTGCACAGGTGGGTAGTCGCTTGCTTGCTTGCTTGCTTGCCTTGCCTGCCTGCCTGCCTGCCTGCCTGCCTGCCTGCCTGCCAATTTTTCTGTCCTGTATAATAACCCTTGACCTCCACCCATCAGGGCACTGCTTGCTAGCCAGATGCCATGCTGCACGGGGGAATCTAGATGTCGCGTGTACTTCCGCAAGTCTGTTAGCCTGCCTGCCTGCCTGTTTGACTATTTGTCTGCACTGTATAATATCACCCTGACCTCCTCCCACCAGGTCACGGCTTGCTAGCCAACTGCCATGCTGCATGGGGCAATCTAGATTCAATTATATAAATATCCAGTTAAATCCAGTTAAATCAAAGTAAATCAAATTAAATTAAATGCATTCTTTATTAGAAATTCCATTTGGGACACGCCTCCGGGCACCCTTAATAACAAACCTCTGACCTCCACCCACCAGGGCACTGCTTGCTAGCCAAATGCCATGCTGCACGGGGCAATCTAGATGAAGCGTGTGCCTCAGCGAGTCAAGCCGCCGCTGCTCTCAAGAAGCACACTGGCGCTGAGCTGTCTGCTGCTGACTTGGCAGATGAAGAAGCTACATGGCAGCTGCATCTTGATCTCGTTGACCAGCTGAGAGCTGTAGGTCAAGACCGCGATGCTTTGCTGTTGGCCTCAGCTGTCGTGATGCACACTGAGCCAACACACCCCATGCATGGGAAGGCTGCTGAGCTGGTGGAAAAGATCCCTTTGGATTAGAAGAGGCAGTCTTGTTATATGCCACCATGATTCTAGAAGTTTGCAAGATACAATTCTTCCCATCGTCCGATCATACTGCTGTTGACCATAGCTGTTGTGATGCTAAAATAGCCAACACACTCCATGCGTGGGATGGCTGCTGTGCTGGTGGAAAAGGTCCCTTTGGATTAGAAGAGGAGGTCTTGTTATATACCTCTTTGAGTCCCAATGTTTGCAGAATACAATTCGTCCCACTGTCTGATCGCACTGCTGTTGGCCAAAGCTATTGTGATGCTGACATAGCCAACACATCCCATGGATGGGAAGGCTGCTGTGCTGGTGGAAAAGATCCTTTTTGATTAGAAGAGGAGGTCTTGTTATATACCTCTTTGATTCTCAATGTTGGCAGGATACAATTCGTACCACTGTCCGAACACACTGCTGTTGGCCAAAGCTGTTGTGATGCTAAAACAGCCCAGACACACCATGCATGGGAAGGCTGCTGAGTTGGTGGAAAAGATCCCTTTGGATTAGAAGAGGAGGTCTTGTTATATACCTCCATGCATCGCAACGTTTGCAGAATACAATTCGTCCCACCGTCCGATCACACTGCTGTTGGCCAAAGTTGTCGTGATGCTCACATAGCCAACGCACCCCATGCATGGGAAGGCTACTAAGCTGATGGAAAAGATACCTTTGAATTAGGTGAGTTATAGGGGGAGGTCTTGTGATATGTCTCTATCTTAGATTCTAAACGAGTGAAGAATACAATTTGTCCCACCGTCCGATCACACTGCTGTTGGCCAAAGCTGTTGCGATGCTCACATAGCCAACACACCCCATGCATGGGAAGGATTCTAAGCTGGTGGGAAAGATTCCTTTGAATTAGGTGAGGGGGGGACTGCTATGCAGATTGAAATTATTCCTTTGCATTTTGAAAATTGTCCCGTGCCCTGATTCACATTGCAACACTACGTCCATCCAATTAGCAGATGCAGAATTGCTACATGGTTGAATAGGCCTTCAAGGCGTCTCGCCGTGTGCACCCACTTTTGTGTAGGAGTGGCAACGCCATTTAAACTGAATCCTCTGGGTGGCTGGTTTGTGTCGGGAGACCCACCTCCTGGGGTGAAAGTCCTTTCAGAACTAAAAAAATAAATGTACAGCATACAATTTCGTCCCCTAGTGCACCCGGTACGTGCGGAAATTAGGGAGTATAACCCTCAGGGTTTGTATTGAGGGCGTCCTTTCTTTGAATTAGAAGATTGGAAATGTTTTGCTTATATGCTAGAGGTGGTGTTTCGGGAGTGGTTGGCAGTTCTAGGTTGGGCAAGTCCCTTGAGCCTTTTTGGATACCCCTTGACTGCAACATACGTTGGTAACTTTGTAATGTGGTGTCAGGCATCGGTGGTGATTCTTTTTGAATGAGGCGGTCCTGCGGTGACTATAGCTAGCTCAGGCTTTACGCTATGGTGTCCTTAACTTCACGTCCTGTGAGTAACGGCATTTCACGGATGTAACCATTTCAATTTCAATTACGTTGGTAACTTGATGTTACTGCCCAAGACGCCGAGCATTCGAGCAAAGTTAGTGGCTGGAGCCATGGAGCCAAGTCCAAGTAGCGCTTCTGGTGTGTAATTTATATGTACATGTGCATGTATACGGTAATGGATACACATGCAGCGGATTGTAGGGAAATATCACGCAACACTTCCATTTCATATCATGGCCAGTTCCTTCAGTTCTGTCTATAAGGTTTGCAATAAGGTCTGCAAATTAATTAACTTTGTAGCACGAACTCAGGGCCTCCGTCTGTAACACGATTTGTTGGGGCTCATTTCATTAGTGTTTTTCGTTTTAGCCCCTCCTGATATAAGTTGGGCAAGTCCCTTCAGCCTATTTGGTTACCCCTGGACTGTAATATACACTCTATTTACACTAAGGCCTGAAGACACTCCGACACTCGCAGATATATAGTGGCAACACCTTTCATTCTAGACCCCCCCACCCCCACCCACCCACCGAGGGTTGCGGGTATCCATGGCACCGACACGCACACACACACACACTCGTCTTCCCAGCTCCCACCCAGCCACCCCACCCACGTGGCGATTCCATGGATACCCGCAACAGCCATATTTACAGCCCCCCACCAACCCCGTGCACATGGATGATATATAATTATCTTGATTGTTTGAGTTGGGCAAGTCCCTCCTCCCTAAGTGGCACCCCCATGGGCTGCACAAAAATGGCATGTCTAGCTATCAGCACATGCAAGCTTATTATGAGTGAATGGACGTTACAGAGCATCCGCTTTATGAGACAGGGATTACATATCACAGTCAAGATACCCCGATTCAATGGGGGCAATAATATTTTATAATATTTTGACATCCGGTATTATTATTATTCGGTCTACCGACCATTCCTGCGGAAAAGGCAGAAATGAGGCGCAAGGGGACAGCTTGATAAGTGGAATATCCGAGGCTATCAACATCTCCACTCGACTACCGCACGTTGCCACTTGCCACGTTCCGTCCATCAGTTTGACCGAAATCAAGCGATGGTCATCCGGCTGCATCCATCGCTTCATTAGCCCTGCACCGCGCCTTCCAGGCTGGCAAGCAGGTCAGGTAAGAGAGAAGCACTACACCTCCATGGTGTCAGTTACCCACCATCCACCATGGCACATGTTGATCTGAAGCTTGATCGCAATTCCTTAAATCCCGATTATCAACTTCCACCCCCTTGACCTCAATTCCCCTTGCAATTTTGAACAATGGCGTCTCTTGCTGCTAAGTCATCCCGATGCGTGATCGGGAAGAAGGCTACCCCAGCCAGGGCTGCCGTGATGCCCATTAGAGCCCCTAGGGCATCCTTTGTGCGATGCCGCGCTGAGGCTGAGGAGGCCCCCGCCCCCGCTCCTATTTCTATCGAGAAATCCGGACCTAACATGACCGCCGTGAAGGAGATCAATGAAATTATGGCTGCCCTGCCCCATAGGTACACCCACATTAGGCTTGCAAGGGGGTGAAGAGTTAGGAAGGAGGGCGGGATGAAGCGCTCCCTTCCGTTTATTGTGGAAGATCGTGCAGAGGCTCAGCTATAGATTACCCCGGATCAGGCACTGGTGGTTCCACCTGTAATTTCGTGTCTATGATTGGCTTTGTCTTTTTCGATGCGAGCTTTATCGGGCTCGGGATGCAATGCATTGTATACTCAAAGAGGGCCAGCTTGGGGTATCCCCTATGATGGCGAATGCTCGTTGAACAATTGCTCGCTCGACTAACCCGAGGCATAGTGATGTTCACCGATATCTCATCAGCATCCTGCATGCGTCACGACGTTCCAGGATAGAACCCCAGATCTGACTAGATCCCGTAAGTCATCGGACGACAGCCCAGCTCACCGTGGCCAGATCCGACCAGATCGCGAAAATCATCGGACGACAATCAAACCCTACTCACCATACCCACCCCATGCGCAGGTACCCCTTCCTGTTGGTCGACCGCGTGGTGGAGTGGGAGGCCGAGAAGTATGCCGTTGGATACAAGTGCATTACCATCAACGATAACTTCTTCCCTGGTCACTTCCCCGAGAGGCCCATCATGCCAGGTGAGCCAGATCATGTCTAGGCTAGGATGCATGTTTTGCCCTGATCATGCCGGGGTAAGATCCATGTCTTTGCCCTGATCATTTTGAGCCCAGGTTTAAAAGCTGTTCATGTGTGACCCCTCTCATGCATGCATGCGTGGACCCTGTGCTGCACATTTAACATAGTACCAGGCTCCTTGGTCGCCACCCAAGTGATTGATCAAGTGATGTGAACGTGTTATGGGTTGACCTAGGACAGGGAAAGGGAGGTGGCTAGAAGCTGTTAAGCGTAGCCATGAAAAGAAACAAAAGTAAGAAGTAAAGCTGGTGTACACGCCACGGCAACATTATAAATTGATTTTGTATTTGTCACGCAACTTTGATAATATGCGTAAGGATTGATTTGCAATAAAAAAATGTGTCATTATGTGTGTATGACTATCATTAAAACAGTCAATCATAACGGAGATTGAAGTGGTAAAGGACACGCTGTTGGACTCTTTCTCTGTTGGCATTGCTACGGCGTTATTGCACCGTTTTTGCATGGTCTCAATACCTGCGTGCAGGTGTTTGTATTGAAAATGAGTGGCGAACCATTGTTTTTTATGGTCGACACATGAATGAAAGGTCATTATGTACCAGGAGACATTCCGTCCAGCTTTCTGTTCACAATCATTGTTGAGCTTCTATTCTGCACACTTTTGCTGAAAATAAATCTGTTCAGTCTCATGTTGACTTCGGGTTCGATGTACTGTTCATGAGAAAGTTGTGCGTGAGAACAGAACTACTTGGATGTTATGAGGAAACACATGATCCAAGCACATCGATCAATAGCCAGGTGGCGAGCCGTATGTAACGTTGTGTGGAATTTGAATACAGGCAGGGATTACTTTTGTTTGCACGCCTTGAGCAATAATCATGTCCAAGTTGGTTAACCAGGGGTACATCGGTGCAACGCATGAGCTATCCAAAGAATGGCATGATAAAACTCAAGCATTCCGATACTCAAAGAATTGCGATAAAATGCTTAGTATGAAACAAAAAAGTATGAGGTAGGTGCATCCGCTGGGCGCATTGCACCTAAAACGGGCAGACACCATGCCGCGCCTGCGTAGTGAACATGAATTACTCACACAAGTTGGAGGCACATAAATACTTGCTGTCAGGAAATTGGATGAGACAGAGATGAGAGAGACTCGTAGATGTGAAGAAATGGACCGATTACAAGGACAGTCAAGCGGCTACTGAATCAGCGGCTATCATGATAAGGGTTTAGGGTCAAAGGGGGCACGTACCCTAGATGTCAAAGGGGACATGTACCCTAGAGGTAAAGCGTACACTGAGAGACACGAACAGAGAGACAACATGACAGCAAATGCTGACACTTGCACAAGGGTGAGGTCTACTTTCTGCCAATCTTTGTGTGTACTCTTGTTAGGTAGCACTGTGTCAACTTCGTTTTCGGTAGTAGGAAGGGAATTGCGTCTGTCTGCACGCCCTGAGCACACGTCATGCCCAAAACTTGAGTCTTTTGAAAAGCAATTAATTGCGATAAAATGCATGTCATGGAACAAATAGTAGAAATGTTGTAGAAAGTTGGAAACTATTGGAGCATGAAGGGGAAGGTGCTACAGTGTACACCGTTTCTTTTTCGGCTGCTTGTTGCAGCTTCTAGGCAGCTTCCTTTCCCCGTCCTGGAACCAGACCTGGAGCTAGAAGTGTGTCTGAAAGCTGACATGACAGGCATTCTAATGCAATTGAAAGCTATAGACCCAGTGTCTGGCTAATGGAGCTGGACGGAAGCAGCAATGTGTGGCCCCCAAAATAGTCAGTTGTAGTTTTCAAAGAGGAAGGAAGCCAAAAGAACACGATATGTGGGTTGCCTATGTATAAGAGAGGAGTGCGTAATGATAACGCCTGGTGGGGCGTGGGATTAAGGGAGCCCTGTCTTACGGCGGTATAGAATGGGCTGCTACTTTACCTGGACAGTGCTACCATGGCGGTTGACAGCAGCCGCGAACACTAAGGCGCACCCGTATGGATTCGAACCCCGCACCTTCTGCTTGATTTCAACGAACTCAACCATTGAGCCAATCGTCGAAACGGGAGACAAAGGAGCGAGTAGTCATATAGGTATGTACGAGACACTCGAGTGCCTGATGTCACGTGAGGGCAAGGGAGAGACTCCACACTATGCATCTTAGCACTTAGCACTAATGTCAATTAGCACTTAGCACTAATCACAAGTAGCACTTAGCATCTCAAATGTCACAACACTCCTTCTGGAAGCATTAGGATTTAGGGAACGGCAACCAATATTAGTGTTTCAAAAACTAATATTAACTAATATTATTATAACAGTGTCACAATAATATGAGTTTTTCAAAGAAAACCAAAATTCTTGTGAGACGGCTCGTCAGTAATGTAAAATAACATTCCCTAATATTATCAAATCGCTAATATTAACTAACTTCCCCTTTCCCTACTAGTATTACCACATCAGACTTGTTCGGATTAAACGCAATCAAAGATGTGAAACATGAGTGGGCTGAACCACTATAGACTGGATTCTTGGACAAAGGACTCTCACTCGGTGTCCTGAAGACGGTGCTTCTTGGTGGCCTCGGGGACCACGAGGACACGAAGAAGCACCGTCCCGAACACACCAAGAAGCACCACCCTTCGCGTGTGAATTACTAACATTTAAACGAGTATTGAAGTGTCGCCGCAACAGGCTTAGTGACCTGCACCCTCTGTTTTACACCCAGAGCTGGTACCAGGAAAGAATTTCAAAAAGAGAGAGTCACCATGCGTCAATAGTTTATGAACATATTGGAGCTGTTGATGTGTGAATCCTGTGCTGCATGTGTTGATGTATTGGTGTTTGAACCATGGGCTGCATGTGTTGACGTATTGGTGTTTGAACCATGGGTTGCATGTGTTGATGTATTGGTGTTTGAACCCTGGGCTGCATGTGTTGATGTATTGGTGTTTGAACCCTGGGCTGCATGTGTTGATGTATTGTTGTTTGAACCATGGGCTGCATGTATTGGTGTTTGAACCATGGGCTGCATGTGTTGATGTATTGGTGTTTGAACCCTGGGCTGCATGTGTTGATGTATTGGTGTTTGAACCATGGGCTGCACATGTTGATGTATTGGTGTTTGAACCATGGGCTGCATGTGTTGATGTATTGTTGTTTGAACCATGGGCTGCATGTGTTGATGTATTGGTGTTTGAACCCTGGGCTGCATGTGTTGATGTATTGGTGTTTGAACCATGGGCTGCACATGTTGATGTCTTGGTGTTTGAACCATGGGCTGCATGTATTGATGTATTGGTGTTTGAACCATGGGCTGCACGTGTTGATGTATTGGTGTTTGAACCCTGGGCTGCATGTGTTGATGTATTGGTGTTTGAACCATGGGCTGCACATGTTGATGTATTGGTGTTTGAACCATGGGCTGCATGTGTTGATGTATTGGTGTTTGAACTATGGGCTGCATGTATTGATGTATTGGTGTTTGAACCATGGGCTGCACATGTTGATGTATTGGTGTTTGAACCATGGGCTGCATGTGTTGATGTATTGGTGTTTGAACCATGGGCTGCATGTGTTGATGTATTGGTGTTTGAACCATGTGTTGATGTATTGGTGAGTGAATCCTGTGCTGCATGTCCTCCACAGGTGTGCTGCAGGTAGAGGCCATGGCCCAGCTGGCTGGCCTGTGCATGCTCGACCCCGAGGACAAGGAGGGTAAGGGTCTCTTCTTCTTCGGAGGCATTGAAAAATGCCGCTTCCGCAAGCCTGTGGTCCCCGGAGATGTGCTGGTATGATAATTTTGCTTGGTTTTCTGTATGGATCTCAGCTACCACTGCTGCATGTCTTTGAAGGCATTGTTATGTTAGGATGTGTTTTGTTGACATTGGTACTCCTCGGAATCTGCATGAGCGAGTGTGTTCTCGTGTGTGTAAATCAGAGGTGGGTGGATGGGGAATAGCAGTCACTAGTATCTTCTGATCACGTAATTAGTGACGGTCTCAGACACGGCGTTCTCCATGATCCGGCCCTGGACTAAGTCGCCGGGCTTGACAGACTCCTGCAAGGTATGACACTTGGAAGTCGGCACTTGATGGAATCCTTGGTGCCGCTGGTTTGTGTCGGGAGACCCATCCTCCTGGGTTGAAAATCCTTATACAAAAAAGGGGGGGAATATTAGGCCTATCCACAAGGTTTGACACTAGAGGAAGGCCAGGGAGAAAAGAGAGGAGGTGGAATGGGATAGGGACGGAAGTATCACCAGCTTCTCACACTTGTATGGCTCACATTCATTTGCTCTCCGTTGTACTTTCACCTATCTAGCTTCTAGACCATTGCCATTATATATGCAGTCCTTGTTCATTGTTTATGTAATATATCCGATATACCTATCTTGTCTTATAGATGTTCAGCCAATATATATTTAGCCAGTTTATATCCAGATTATATATATCCAGTCCATGTCCATTATATATATCCAGTCCACGTCCATTTTATATATCCAGTACACGTCCATTTTATATATCCAGTCCACGTCCATTTTATATATCCAGTCCACGTCCATTTTATATATCCAGTCCACGTCCATTTTATATATCCAGTCCGCGTCCATTTTATATATCCAGTCCTCGTGCAAGCTAGCTCACACACCCTCACATCCCCCCACTGATTATCAAGTCTACCTTACCCCCCCCCCCCCCCCCCCCTCCCCTCCCTTCCCTACTTGCCCCAACAGATGATGAGGACTGATGTGATCAAGAACAACAAGCGCTTTGGCGTCGTCAAGATCGCAGCTAAGGGATATGTCGGAACTGACCTCGTGGTCGAGGCTGAGCTCACTCTGGCCATGGCCCCTAAGACTGCAGCCCCTAAGGCCCCTGAGGCTTAAATTGCTTGGCACGGGTAACACTGTTTCATTTTTGGGCTACTCGTGGCAGCTTCCCACCAGCTCAAATAGCCAGCCACTGGGCCAAACCCTAAGCTTGAAGCTGCATTTGAGTGCTTGGTCATATCAGCCTTCAGGCGCACTAGCTAGCTTCAGGTTTGGCTGAAGAACAGGGAACAGGAGCTGCCTGGAAGCTGCTACCTGTGGCCCAAAAAAGAAACAGTGACGGGTAATCAAGGGAGTCGCCCGTTTGTACTGAAGCAAGTTCTGAAGTGTTCGGAACTTGCGCTGAATATTGCTGCGGGAGGAGACATACCTTGCTAGGATGGCATGCCATACCATGGGCACATGGGCTGAACGTTGTACGTCGGTTTCGGAGGTAGCCTATCAGCTCAAGAGGCTTGCCCACATGCCTACCCATGCTGGGTATGAAGTTGCTCCTTGGCTGGAGTAGTCTTATGCCCCAATGGCAGCAGCAAGGGGGGTGTCTACTAGTGTTGAACCAACTGAATAGGGTCTGAATAGCGTCTGGATAGGGTCTGGATAGTGCATGGATGGTGCCCACATACGTAGGGGGTGGGGCCTGGACATGTCCTACTGAGTTGTTTGGGACATGGAGTGAGAATTTCTGGGGAAGGAGGCATACCTGGATGGAGTGTGTGTGCCCCTGGTTGCTGGTAGCAGGTGGAATGACGTACTAGGCTAAACGTCATGCCTTCTTGAGGATGTGAGGGGGCATGTCTTTGGGTCACCAGGCTTCCAGGCTGGCAGGCACCAGAGCACCAGGCTGGCAGGCTTAATTATGCTGGTGGAAGAAATGATGTGTTGATGTTGGAATCGAGCTGCTGGGGAAAAGGGTCCTAGGGTTAGATTTTGAAGGAGTTGGAGTATTGGGAGGTGAAGTTTATGTACCTGGCTTGTGGCCCAAAATGTACGTGGTTGAGTTGGATGGTGTCGCAAGGTGATTTGGCTTATTATTATCCTTATATGGGCGAGTTGGGAGGATTGGCAATTCGGAAGGGTGGATCTGGGGCATAACTGTTTTAAAATCCTTGGTCTCGCCCCAAGTCTATCGCCTAGCTCCATGTGACCATGTCTAAAGAAGAAAATGAGTACAGGCGTGAGCTTGTTGGATGGATGGTGAGAGGTTCTATGTGGAGGGCTGAGAATCCCTTATCTGGGCTGGGGCTAGCAGTCTTTGTAAATAAAACATTGCAATCCATCTATACATCTCGAATGATCCGAAGTCTCCAGTGCAAGCACTGCCTGAAAAACAACGCCTTTGTAGAGAGCCATCTCGTTGATGGAAGTTGACAGTTGTCGAACAGGTTGGCATAACTCCCGGCAGTTCGCCTGATGCGGCTTGATGTACCGAAGTCGTTACCCATGGAGGGGCGGTAATAGATACTCGCAACCTTCTCGCAACCTCGGAACTTCAAATCTCTTTCCCCAATCATGCGCAATTCTTTCTCACCAGCGTTCTTTGTGCCTAAGCATCCCTCCCTCCCTCCCCTGTCCCTCACCCAGACTCTCGCATGGAGAGCCAGGGGCATTTGAATTCTCAAAATACATGCGAGATGTATAGATGGCATTTGAATTCTCAAAATACGTGCGAGCAAACCTGGGGGGGGGGGGGGGGGGGGGGGGTATGAAAATCAAAATCAAAATACAAGGTTGCGGGAGCCGGGAGGTCTTTAAACAAATGGGCTGCAGAACTCTTTATTCGCTCCTTCACAGGGCTGCACAAAGGGGGGGTGGGGGGTGGGGGGCTCCTCGAATTGACTGAAGTTACAATGTTACATGCTTTGGCAAAAACACAGCTTGACTACTTGAGTCCTAAAAGCTCAACTTGAGTCCTAAAAGCAGATTGAACAACATCAGGCCACTTTATAGCCTGAGCCATGAGTGTGGTGAGCTCAAGTTCCTGGAAAGTGTGCACAACCCTACCTATGATTGGGTAGACTGCTTGGAAGGGTGAGCTGCCTAAAAGTATAACCTCAGCTAGTAGCACTCAGGGTAATTCAAAGCGCGCGCTATTGCGCTTTTGAGCGCTGACTTTTTGACCCCCTCTGCGCTTTAAGCGCAGTTCTTTGCAACCCCTTGTGGGCGCTGCAAGCATTTTCTGCGCTTTTTGCACCACACAGCACAGTTTTTTTGTTTTCAAGTGCGCTAAAGCGCTGGCCAATTTGGCCATTTGAAGTACCATGGTAGACTGCTTGGAAGGGTGAGCTGCCTAAAAGTATTATTGGAAACCATTTATCAGCAACTATGGAATGTAAACACCATGGTATATATTGTCTACTGTCGCACCGTATAATAATGGAGGGGATTAAATATGATAGCAAAGGACAACCGAAATACGTTTTTTATTTTAGTACCGGTGAAAAGGTGCCCTGTATTTCCATGCTTCAGCTATAACGTTAAAAAGATGCCAGCCGAACGGCCTGGTACCCGGTTTGGCCCAAACGCAAAGAATCAGCCCTTGGGCAAAACCCATTTCTTCGTTCGTCTATGACATTTTCTTCCCAAACTTATTGGTTGTGCAAAGGGTACTTACAAACAAACTAGGCTTAAAACTGCCTTTAAATTCTCAAACATAAAAAGTTTCTAGGCCCGCTCAGAATAGGGGCTAGGAAATGGGATATGCTTAGGGACCGGCATATGTATGATTATGTATTTATGTAGATCAAAGGCGAGTATGGCATCATATAATATCATACAAACTGCACCATATTAAATTATATATAAATTGTAACGTAAGCATAGTCAGACTGTATCATATGAAATCCTATTGCCGTTCCATAGAAATGCTTGACTGTGTTGTCAAACTTTGTCCAAATCCACATGTAAGACCACAAATGTATACAAAACTGAGAGTCTAAAACAAACAAGATGCACGCATGCAAAAAACATGAAGCTAGATGGGGCTGAACATGTAAAAACAAACTCACGAATGAGCACAATCTAGGACACTTCAACCTGCGCTGTACATAGTCCAGGCCCTTCAAAAAACGTAAAATAATGATGAACCATATTGCATTGTACATAGGGTGATCTTTGTTGTAATCAGCAGTGTACCACTCGGACATCTGATTCAGATGTCTGAGTGTTGCACTGCCGATTACAATATAACGTGATCCAACATAACGTGAGCCCGGCGGCAGAAAAAATTGCGCATGCGGCAGAACGAAGGCAGTCACTGTCCTCGGAATCTTGATCAGTACTAGGTAAAAAACCCTGCGAGGGAACCTCTGGATAATACTGGCCTGTTTTAGTCCATTTTCTTTTTTGAAATCGACTACAGGGGGTCTCCAAGATCTACATCTTGAGACACACCCAGTTATAGGATCTGCATCTTGAGATGCACTCAGTTCTAGGATCTGCATCTGACACGCAACGGACCCTCCAAGAACGCAACAGGCACTCCAGAATCTGTGTCTGAGACGCAACATACAATCAAAATTCTGTGTCTGCGATGCAACCTAACGGACCTCCAAGATCTGCGTCTGAGACACAAACCGCAGTGTTTTGAACAACCCATGCATGGTCAAATCGAGCCCCTCACATCAGGAGTGACAGTTCAGAAGGCTGACCGAAGACATGCATACCTTTAGCTGAAAGAGCCATACAAAGCGATCAGATTAATACTTGCCCCAACAGGCATGACGTGGCAGGCAGGTATCAATCGCCTTATTAGGCTTATACATATAGGGTAAGCACATGCATTGCACATATGCAAGTGCCAGCTAGCACCCCCGCAAGGGTGTACAAAGGTGTACAGTGGATTCATTCACAATGTTGCTCTCAAGCAAGGTCCTGCCATTCTCCATATGTTTGCTATCAAAGATGAGTACTTGCATATTGGGAGGAACACCTTCGCTGTCATATATCCTCGACTTTAGCTCATAAATGGTGTCTGTGGCATGAGCATACACGGTGACTATTTTCCCAGTTAGTGTCTTAGCAAACACCTTCAGCTCCTCCTCCCCACATACGTTCATCTTGGTCTGGGCTGTTTTGGCAGATTCAGGGCCAGGCAATCTGCGTGCGGTTTTCTTCCCCCCTTTCTTCGCATTGCCGGCCTCCAGCTTGACCGCTGGCAGTAACGCAGCCTCATGCCCCGCATCCTCGTGCCACAGGTGCCCGGCCTCCTCCCCGAACATGACTGCGTAGAGCTTGGTAGTCTTAGCAAGGCGCTTGTTGTGGTTGTCAATGTCCAGGGCGGTGTCTGGGTCGTGGGCAATGACCCCCATGCCTAGCTCCTCACACAAGCGCATGTAGAGGTGGGGGCGCAACATGTGTGCGTGCCAGACCTGAATCAGCATTGAATGAGCAGCAGAGGTTTCGATTATTGTGACAGATATACCTGAGTATGGATATTGGTATCATTACATACCCGAATATCGATATCAGTATCATGGCAATCCTAATCATTATCTTTATAGTACTTAAACTCAGGTCCTCCGTCATATCCTCGCACTTGTTTGGGGCTCTACATTCAGTAGTACGAGATGCCACAGGATGTGAGATTGAGGGAACCCTCCCGTTTGCATGCATGTGCACATACCGGAGAATGGCTAACATGTTGGGTTTATTTGGTTTCGCAGACCCTCTGCGCCTGAGCTTGGACTACCGCGTAACAGCATTGTTTGGGGACTAGGTTATAGATTGCTTGTTAACACCCTACTAAAAGTCTAGATTTGTCTTGATGATTAGATCTGGGATAAGTCTCTCTTAGCCTACTGGCTACCTTTGATATCATCTCAAGACTGCAAAATATTTTAGAATAGGTGTTAACCAGGTAAATATCCACTCAGAGTAGACTTTATTACTTACTTTGTCCTCAAATTGGGCCAGCGCTTTAAAGCGCACAAGCGTCAATTGGGTCAGGCTTTTTGAGTGCAAAAACCGCGCAAAAAAGAAAACTCTGCGCGCTGCGCCCACAGGGGGTTAAAAAAAACTGCGCGAAACGCGCAGAGGGGCTCAAAAAGGCAGCGCGGTACAGCGCTGCGCATCGCTCTCGCTTAGTAGTACCTGCAATATATCATAGACATGAAACACTGCTTGGCACTGTTTTAACTCCTGTTAGTGATAAACTAGTAGTATGCCTCCCCGTTATTATTGAAGGGCCACAAAATCATGCACGATATAACTATTGAAGGGCCACAAATCTTTACCTTGATGATTACAGTACATTAAATTGTCATAGGCAGGCCATTCTTGACCCAAGACAAGCCTGCTCCACACACCGGGGTGGGGGTGGGTGGGGATGGGTGGTGGGATGGGGTGGGGTGGTGGGGGGGGTCATGCACCATTATTTAGCTGATTGAAGGGCATAATTAAATCAAGAAACTGGGTAGAGTCATTGAAGCAACAGGAGTGAAGTTACAATTGATCACATCAGCTGGACACATCTAAGTTATAAGATAGGTTTTGAAGTGTAGTTAAATCGCTGATGATGATTTAAGCTTGAAACTGCTTGAAAATATTTTTTGCTACCCTACCCACCACCTCATATATTTTGAAACTGCTTGAATGTTTTTGAACATTTTTTACCCAACTATCCAGGAGATGCCAGGCGCCATAAAAGTCGTCACGGGGCCCATGTTGGGGTAACGGAAAGTGGTTCCCATAAGGGGATCTCGTGAGTGTATCCGATACCTCTCGGCTCTGGTGACATTCTGGAGGACCTTGTCAAGGTCCCCCACCCCCCCACCCACCCAACCCACACACCCACCCACACACAGGAGCGCCATCTCAACTTTTCGTCTAACTTTTTTTCTCATTGCTCCATTTCACCTCTGAAAAGTCAATGATTTTTGTCTCGATGCAAACGTGCTAAAATCCCATATTTTCAGGGACACATTGCTATGTAATTTCAAGTTCAAGTTCAAGTTATGGAACCTTGTTGTTCCTGTGATCGCTGCCTACCCGGGTCTCGAGCTCGTCTCATGGATGTATCCGAGCGTCTATTAAGCACTTGCAGAGTTCGAATCCGGACCATTAAAGAGTAATTCACCGATGGAAGTCCACCAAGAGGATTGTGTTCTTTCTTTGGCACTGAATGACTGGACCATCCTTAAGACAAGGTGTGGACCTGGGCAACTGCTACAAGCACTGGGGACCCCCAAGCTCGCTACTAACCATTGGGATCAGTGGACAGCTCGTTCTGTTTACAAGCTATGTGTCGCTTTCCCCTAACAAATGTTGATGGACACCATGCCTTCTCTGAAGTGCCCTGCTCCGGCCCCCAAAGATGCATGGCAATGCGTGTTGATTTGGATGGAGTGGCTTGAAGGAGAGGTGTACCCCATGACAAGTATGATACGTGGGCAGCATGCGTGAAACATTGGGGCCCACATCCTGCGGGGAGGACATACCAGGCCACTTCATTGTGAGGTGCTTGGTGGGCCAAGCTTGTACCCCAAGCATCAACAAGGATACACCAAGCCAGTCATAATCTGCAAAGGCTAGTACTTCAAGAATGTACAGCCAGAAGGCACAACTTGGATGACTAAGGCAGCCATGCCAATCAACATCCCGCAATGCTGTGCACTCCTCTTGCCCAGGCCACCAAATAGTGGAAGTAACGAATGGAGCCCACCACAAGGAAAATATCACTAGTGGTTAGCCCCCAAAAACCCCAATTGGAGCTTACGAGGTGGCACGCATGGCAGTTGTTGATGAGCAAGTTGAAAAGCCTTGGACAGCCACGACATATAAGTCTCTTGTCTGATGGGTGGATGTTGGGACCGCAGAGCAAGTTGAAGTCCTGACGAGGGGCCTTTTACCAACCTAACAATCACTTCTTGGTTTGTGTATCCTTAAGCAAAGAAAGCAACTTTATGGACCATACACTGCATGGACCCATCATATTATTTTGTTGATTCGAGGCATAGTTTTTTTTTAGGCTGCAGGCAGCAGCTTCTAGGCAGCTCCCCCTGATGGCTATTCAGCCCAAAACTTTAAATCAAGCTATGCACCTTGAAGCTGACATAGATCATAGTAGGGCGCAGAGGACTACCACAGCGGACGTTAACATTTAGACCTTTTGGCTGGGCTTCATGCAGCAGCCCATTGCAGTTTTCAGGCCGAACTTTCTAGGCAAGTATGTAGATTAAGGATGTTGAAGGAAGGCAAGAAACTATAAGGAGGCATCCGTGGAAGCTCAAATGTTGAGTTATCTTGGTGCATATTGATTAATTGTAATCGTGGTTTAAAAAACCAACTCCACAACGTTCTCCGGACGGCGTTTTCGCAAATTGCCAGGCGTACTTAAAGGCAGAATATTTGCCACACTTGGGCTATCTTTTTCATCCTACAGTGGTCAGGTCCCCCCCCCCCCCCCTTTTTTTACTCTTCCAACTTTCCTGGGGGAGGTACCAGATGTTTTCTGTTTGTCATCCTCCTGCACTGCCTCATCTATTTGCTCCTTTGAGTCGATTGTGGCAATTATTCCATTAATTCACCTTTTCATGGTGTGATTCCATCATTATGAGTTATGCACTTATGCTCATGAGCAAGAAGGACAAGTCCCCCAGGCCACATCTTCCTTTCCCCATCCCACACCTCATTCCACAATTCCCAGAGGCCGCAAGCAAGGGGGCAAGCTTATCCATACCCTCCATGTAGCCAGGTCTTGAGCCAGGTAAGCGAGCGTACTCGAAGACGCGGCTCCTTGTCTCTGCTGTGAAGCTGGCTGTGTCATCCCGCATGTGCGCACAAATGGCGTTTGGTTGCTGGCCTCTAGCTCGTCCGACGGAGAGTGACCCTAGTGGCATACTTTAGTTGCGATGGGAAGGAAGCCATACTGACGGCAAAAACGAGAGGGAGAACTTGGAAAAGCAACCCAAGCAGCAAATAAAGGGCAGGGCAGGGGGGGGGGGGGGGCGGAGGGTGGGGGGAATCCCGGTAGGGCCTCTAGTGGTGCGTTGAAAGGATGAGAGGATACGGAGCTAAGAAAACGCACGCCAAGTTGGTTTTTTTTTAACTCGGATCGGAACGCGAAGTACCGCACCAGCAACAAGGTTCCGCTAATTGGCGTTTGTGCACCCTTCGAAAGAACAGTGAAACATGAAGCATTGGCTTATGAAAGATTTTACAAATGGGGCAAATGCCTTTCGAACTTGCTGTCGGATGCGCAATGACTTCTTAATTTAACTTGTCCCAAATCCGCCTTAGAATATGATATGCAAGGCGTGCAGGATGCCTACATACCATCTCACTTGACGCGACTGCTCTTTCCAAATTCTGTGACAACGTGCCTTCGCAGTTGAACGTCGTGTCACTGAGTCAATGAGGACAAATGAGAAGCTGGCGTGGGGCTGTAGGAGTTCGTTAGTGTGAACCCTTAGGTTCCCCAGCGCACCCCCGTTTTGCTCGCCCGGCCATTCCGTTTCCCGTGCCCCTCTGTATGGCGCAGAGAAAAAAAACATTCTGGTTTTTGCGGCCAGTTTGGCGCAACCCGTTTTCTGTGACTCCTGGCAGTACGCCGAGTTTACGCTGATGTACCGAAGTTCGCTTACCCCATGGAGGAGCGTAATAAATACTCATCCACCCCTTAGCACGCTCGTTTGTGCGCAACAGCTCCCACGTAATTTCACCTCCCATTTCTGAGCCCTTCTTCGGACATGCTGCTTAAATCTTTCCGATTCATTCCGCAAATCTCGCGCTAGTCTCGGAGTTGGGTCGTGGAGAAGCACCCCGCGGGCAGCGAATATCCCCTCTGAACACAACCCCCTGCATCGACAGAAAAAGCGCTCGCTCTACGCTATGCTCCGCTATAAGCGTTAGTGTGTGCTCTACGCTTCCATACCCGGAGGTCCCTGAGCCCAGCCCACCCATGTCGGTCACGCTTCCATGTCTCTAGGGCAACAATCGGTGTTACTTCCCAGATCATTTAACGCGCTCTCTGGAACTTTTACACGAGCCAGACGATGGCCAGAGGACGTAAGCCCAGCACTGTGCGCGACAAGGAAGCTCGTTCCGCCGATTCCCTTACCTGCCATGGGTGGCGCGAAACGACTGGAGAGAGTTCAGGTATGTTATGGCATACATGTGATTTATCTGCCTTTGGTTACGGACCGCTGTACGTGAGCTTTAGCAACACGGTCTATAGGATTATGCAAATTGTAGGAGGACGGTCAATCGAACAAGAGATATTGATGTCGGGTATGGATACTTGAGGCGATGGAAGTCCCGGGATCTCCTAGACTTCTGAGTGACAGTTGTTTATAGAAATTCCAAGGTCATTATTTGGTTTGTCTCGTAGTTTGAAGCTCCATACCTCCAACTTTTCCTCACAAAATTCCTACTTGGATTCAGAAATAATCCTGCAGTCTCTAATTCCAAAATTGTCTTAATTCCAAAAATTCCAGAAATTCTGAGGCAAAATTCTCAAATCCCAAACTTACCAAACGCCAAATTTTTCTGAAAGCCCCCAATCCAAATCCTCCTCTGAATTACTTAAGCAATGGAGTTTCTGTCCATTCCGCCACGAGTAAACCCATGAATACCTTCAAGACTATGGACGTGCAGGTACATCTTGTACATCTATGGTCCTCCCATCTGAACTCAAATTCACTCTCCTGGGTTCAAAAACCGCGGCCTTCCTCAAATTTTCATTAGGGTTGGAGGGGTGGGAGGTGGTAGTGGGGCGAGGGGAAAGTGGATGCAGGTACATCTTGTACATCTGGTCCTACCACTAAACCAATTCAACTCTCCTGGGTTCAAAAACGGGCTTCCTCAATTTCATTAGGGTTGGGTGTTGGTGGGTGGCCGGGGTGGGGGAGGGGAAAATGGGATGCAGGTATCTATCGTGATGTAACATCTTGGTCCTACCCACTTAAACTCAATTCACTCTTCTATTAGGTTTCAAAAACTGGCTTCCCTCAATTTTTCCATTAGGGTTGGAGTGGTGATGTGGGGGGGTGGCGTGCGGGCGGAAATGGATGATGCAGCGTAACTCTTGATACATCTATGGTCGTACCACTAAACTCTAAATTCACTCTCCTGGGTTCAAAAACTGGCTTTCCTCAATTTTCATTAGGGGTTGGGGGTGGGTCTGGGCATGAATAAATGGTAAATATTGGGGGAGGGAAATGGATGCAAGGTACATCTGTGCTACATCAATTGGTCGTTACCACTAAACCCCATCATCCACCCTTCCTGGGTTTCACGCAACTGGCTTCCCTCAATGCACCACACACACTGCTTCATGCACCTTCACCACTACGTGCCTACTGCACCGCAGTTTCTCACTGTGCAACCCACTACCAGCAGGCAGTCCAACAGCCTGACACCACTAAGCCACCACACCTCACACTCTATCCACCGCATCAGCACCACTCACACTGCATCACGCACACTACAGCAGGCTAAGCTAGTGGCTAGTGTGCCGGGCCAGGTAAGTGACAAGCAGCAGCTTCTAGCGCAGCTGGCCAGAGAAAAGACTGGAGTGGGCCACACTCCATTCCAGGTCCAGAGAAGGAGCGGTCCTTGTTTCCCAGCCAATGATGGTTTGGAGGCCAAACCAGACGGTTAAGAGGACTGCTGTTCACGGTAGTATGTACAACGCACTACCACAGGTGCGTGCTAGGGGGGAGGGAAGGCAGGGAGTGCCTAGGGGCTGGTCTTGATCCTACTGTCACTATCGTCTGGCCACACAACACACTAGCACTACGGCACTACAGCTGAACACGCTAGGCTTGCGTCCTACTTGGAGCAGGGCAGGTTAACTGCAAACGTGCGTGCTAGGGGGGAGGTTGTGTTGGGTGGGTGAACGGGTGGGTGGGTGGGGGGGGAGGATTAGCGATGCAGGCGTTGGGGGGGAGGACTGCCCAACTCGGCCACCAACAGTAGTACAGCACTACAGCACTACAGCTGAAAACTCGTTAAGGCTTGTGTCACCACTTGGAAGCAGCTGGTCAGCTACAATACGTGCGTTCAATAGGGGGGGAGGTGTATGTGAGTGTGAGTGCCTCATTAGGTTATACTGTGTCGGTGTGGTGAGTGGGGGGTTGGAGGCATGTGAGTGGACGGGGGGACCTGCCCAACTCGCCACCAGCAGCACCACAGCACTCGGCTGAAACGCGCTAGGCTGCCGTTCCTACTTGGAAGGCAGTGGATCTAGCTTGGTTACTACAATTTGGCGTGCTAGGGGGGGGATGGCTTTTTTTAGGTGTGTGTTTGGGACTGAGGGGGGGAGCTTTCACTTAAACTGTGCTCGGTCGGGGCGGGACTTGAGGAGGGGGAAGGAGTGTTTGAGGGGGGGGGGAAGGAACCGCCCTGCCCCAGAAATTTTTTGCCTGGAAGCTGATAATTCTGGGAATTTTTGCCTCTTGAGAACAGTACAAAGTCTGACCTACTGAACCCAAATTCATCCCCTGAATTGCTATAAGATGGGGGAATCAAAATTTAGTTTCTCGGTGCATCCAGACATCGCATTGCTCCACCGCAGAATATATTCATCAGACACCCAAAAATGCCTCCGCAACCAAATTGTAAGGCTTGAAAGGCGTGACAATAGTACCAGTGAACTCACTTGAATCCCTCTGTCAGCGAAGAGACTGAACGTTGAACTTCGTGCCTCCGCTACGTATCTCTACCATTCGAACTGCCACATGCTATCCTGGAGAAGAGTGTGGAGGAAAGACATTTCTCATTACTTGATGTTCAGTCCTCGCAATTATCAAGGAGTGACTCTGGTCACTGAACTATAAGCCAGTCTAGAGTGCAACCTCACCAAATACAAACTTCTTCAGGATAGAGAATATAGACATCACACTTGTGTGTCTGAATTAGCCTATAGAATTGCGGCCATCGCCGATTTATTTTCTGCTACATCGCATTCCAGGCTACCACGCTCCGAAGCTTGATATTTCAGGAGTCCTCGCAGTTGTCAGAACCTGGTCCCTTGTGTGCGATGGTTTGCTATCTTCATGCATCCATGCACGCCTTACCTCCAAACTTGATGTTTCGATTTATTCTCACTATTGTTTAGAGGACCTAGTCATGGTTACATGATTTGCTTTCTCATGCATCCAGACACCTACATCCGAAAACTTGGAATGTTCGGTGAAAATTATTTAACATTGTTTTATTCCTTATTTACTGCGACCGTATTAACATTTATTTATATTTCCTGTTATTTCTACGTCTTTGTGTTATTTATACACCCTTCCCCCGCCACACATTGTTAGGACCGCTATGGGTCAGTGGGTTGATTGCCAATGTAGGGGTATTGTGATCGCTAATATTGCGTTATGACGATGGGCCATTTGGATTTATTTTATTGCCAATTCGCACCAATACCTACCATCATTACATACATCCTGAAACTTTGATATTACGCGCATTCTCAACCGAGAATAAGCTACAAGCACAGCCTGAGACCCAGACTATATTGTATAGAGCGGACCTGGTCGTGAAATAGCCAGTCTATGGTTTTTTGTGTCTAAATTAGCTAAAGATGCGGCCACCGGATCTTAAATTTTTCTCACTGCATCCATCACAACCCAACACCGCAACTTGGATAATTTCCGGATGTCCCACCCCGCCAAGTGCGTTTAGGGAACCGAGGAAACTGGTCCCAGGTCTAGCCAGTCGCGTGCAGGTGTGTGTGTCTGCGATTGCCTTATGAACGATGTGGCCAGCAGAAATTCTATTCTATTCCGTGCATCCAATGCCAACAACCATACCATCCCCGATACTTGAAATGTTTCCCAAGTCCTCGGCCCAAATTGGTTTAGGGAACTCCAACTGACCTGGTACAACTCTGATCAGGG
>CM039462.1:149045040-149152881 GCA_022414725.1 Microglena sp. YARC
GAGATATAGTAGATTGTCCTCCAACGATTTCTAGGTGAATGCCCACAAAACCACTGTTTCTGTTTTTTACATGGCACCATATCACTGTTTGGGCCTCAAGGGGCGCGTGCCACATGTCTTCCAACGATTTCAGGTAACGCCCAACTTGGATTTTCTTTTGCCTTGTGGCCACCATATCTACTGTTTGGCCTCAAGGTGGCCGCTAGTACATGGACATCCACGATTTCACGTGAGGTCCAAACTCTGTCTCTTTTAACCTTCCACCTTATCACTGTTATCGGCCCTCTCAAGGTGGCGCTGGCACACTGCCTTCAACGATTTCAGGTAAGGCCCAACCACGTGTTTTCTGTTTTATTTGGACCGATCACTATTTGGTCCTCAAAGTGCCGCTAGTACATTGTCCTTCCAACGAATTTCAAGATGAGCGTCCAACCACCACTGTTCTCTTGTCACCTTGCACCATATCACTGTTCGGCCTCTCAAGGTGGCCGCTGGTACACTGTCTTCCAACAATTTCAGGTGAGCGCCCAACACTGGTCTCTGTTTTACTTGGCACCATATCACTGTCTGGCCTCTCAAGTTGGCCGCTAGTACATAGTCTTCCAACGATTTCAGGTGAGTGTCCAACACTGCTTCTCTGTTACTTGGCCACCATATTCACTGTTTGACCTCAATTGACCGCTAGTCACAATGGACATATCCACGCATTTTAGATGAGCTCCGACCTTTGAAACTTACTGACAGTTGGTAATGTTGCTGGTTTGTGTCGGGAGGACCCACCTCCTGGCGTGAAATTATTTTCACAACTGGTCACAGCTCAACAAAAGAGCTTCCTAAGACGGATTTACACATTCTTAACTTGGAACCTTGAATTGGTTACATAGCTTCAGCCAGCAATTGATTGCTCACCGTCTTCGACAGTAAAAATGAAGGCACGATTTCAGGTGAGTGCGTAACACTGATTATATTTTCTCCTTGGCCTATGTCACGATTTGGCCTCTACAAAAAAAGGTCGATAGTCCGTTGACATCAACCGATTTAACAGCGTGACGCCAATAACTGCTTCTATTTTCACTTTTTGTTCTACGCGTCGCCAGTTCCGTCTCTGCATAAGGCCAATTGCAATGGTCCGGCACATAAACTAGGCAAGAATGCCCAAACCAAAACCAAACTAAAACCCACTCATACCCATCCCCATCCCATCCCACCATACCACATCCCATCCCATTCCATCCCCATCCCTTCCCCATCCATCCCATCCTTACCCAACCCAACCCCAAACCCAAACCACTCCCAGTCACACCCATCAAAACCCATCACAACCCAACCCATTCCATCCCATCCCATCCCATCCCACTCCTCCAACCACATGCCCATCCCAACCCAAACCCAACCCAACCAACCCAGCCCATCACAACCCAAGCCCATTCCAACCCAGCCCCAGCCCAGCCCGCCAGCCCAGCCCCTCCCATCCAACCCAACCATCCCAAAACCAGCCAACATCCCATCCCATCCCATCCAACCCATCCCATCCCAACCCAACCCATTCCCATTCAACATCACATCCATCCCAACCAATCCCATCCCATTTCTCACTTTCCAACCAGCCCAACTATCATCCCATCCATCCAACCCAACCCATCCCATCCCATTCCATCCATCCCATTCATCCTCCCAACCCATCCCGGCCCATGCACAACCATCCCAATCCCATTCAGCCCAACCCCAAAACCCATCCATTCACACCCAGCCCATCACAAACCAGCGCCAACCAGCCCAGGCCCAAACCCAGCAACTCAGCCAGCAAAACCCAAAACCCAACACCAACCAACCCAACCCAACCCAAACCCAAAACCCAACCCAAACCCAATTCCCATCCAACCCACCCAGCCCGCCTCAAGCCCAACTCCAGCCCAACCAAACCTCAAACCCCAAACCCAAACAACCCATCCTCCTCCTTCTCGGTAGATGGCTTCACTTGCTACTCAGGCTGGGGCGTGGCCAGTTGGAGTCCGAGTGCAAGCGAGGCACAATGTCATGGTCACTGATCTCCTGCAGCCAGACCCTTGTGATGAGGTGAACCGGTGGAAGATGACGCATGATATGTACCAAGGTTCGAGCTGATGGGACGGTGGCATTATTGGAGGTCATGGCAAACGGGTTCAGGATGTTCACTACCACCCAAAGCTATTAGCAACTAGCTACTACGCAACTTAGCTCACTAGTTCTCGTGCTGAGTAAGAACCAGTGGAAGATGACGGCGGCAGATCTGTACTTTACAAGGTTCTGAGCTGATGGAGAGGTGATTATGAAGTGATTGGCCCAACGGATTTCGGGACTGACCACTCACCCAAAGCTACTTGTAGCGACCTAGCTACTACGCAACTTACTACTCTACACATATAGCTACTAGCTATGGTGCTGATTGAACCAGTGGAGAATGACGGCCACTGATCTTCACTATACTGCTATACTACATGGTACCCCCCCAGCTACCAATCTTGGGTGCACAATCCCCAAGCATTTACCTGGCGCTAGCTACCTGCTTCATTTTTTTGGGGGTATGGATCCCTGTTGTGCTAGCTATTCAATGGACTATAAAGGGTTCTGGAAACTTGGTGTTGGTGTTGCAGGATGGTATATTTGTTTGCAGTCCGTCTCCCATAGTAATACTGTGGTCCAATTTGAACTTGTATTTGTTAGCAATGTTTTTTCAGCCAACTCTGGCTGCTCTCCGTCTTCCAATTGAAAGTCCCCCCGTGCGATACCCACAGAAACCAGGGAGCACACTATGCGGATTAGACAGTTTAAGGACTTGTCCTGGTCCAGTTCAAAGCATGGAGCTTGCGTGCCTTGGTCAATAGTGGTAGTGGTGAATGTTCGTTTGGTCAAGGGTAGGTATCACCCGCCCCTAAGTGCGCCTACTCTTTTGTAGGAGTGGCAATGCCTATCGAACTGAATTCCGGTGACGCTGGTTTGGGTAGGGAGACCCACCCCCTGGGGTGAAACACCTTTCACAACTAAAAAAACAAACTACGTGTTAACATGTAGCAATTGTTGCCAAGCTTATCCTCAGGCAATGTTGGGCATCTTTGGACCAGGCTTTTGGTTCGAGGGTATTTCAAAATCTACGTTTGTTAAGCATAACCCGTTCATAAATCTACGTGTGTAGACGTAACTGTTTCACAAAAATATACTTTTCATGAGCCAAAATCAATGTCTGAAACAATCTACGTTGTTAGACGCAACTGTTCACAAAATCTACGTTTCATGAGCCAAAATCAAGGCCTGGAAATCCCTGTTTTCTCGATTTCATCTGTGTCCATTAGATATTTAGATATTCGAGTTAAATTGGTTTTTCCATTTTCAACGATTTTTGATGTTTCTGCTTGTTTCCTTTTTCCCGTGCTTTCCCGTGTTCTTTTCCTGGTCCCTTTAATGTTTCTTTGCACTTTTCTATAATGGACAACATTTGCCTGAAAGCAATACGGTAGGGGACTGAAGTACATCTGAATATTTTAAATACCCGGATTGAGAGGAAATCCGCGCCCACTGTAATGTTTTAAGCGGCGCCGTTTGCGTGCCAAGGCTCGGCCCACGGCCCCCGACCATATAGCCTCTACGGGTTACCCCCGCTGTTTCGTTTCTTGAACTTGAACATGGTTACATAGCTTCAGCTAGCAATTCGGCTGCTTGCCATCTTCGGCAGTAATTGTTTTTTTACCAACTCAAACCCCTAAACTGAAAATAAAAAACTTAACCCTAAACTGAAAATGTAAATGCAAACGCAACACTGTTTTCTTTCATTTTTCTATTTTTTTCATGTTACCCTCGCTTCCTCTCATACCCCGCGGCCACCACCATGCCATCAAGAATGCGATCACGTGGCCACATGGTTGTAACTTCGAACTGTACCGGTATTGGTAACACAACATTTGAAAATGTATTTGCGGTATCTAACCGCTTGGCTTAATCACAAAATCGTTATAGAGTAGAACCCTCTTCTAGTTGTCGTGTTGGCTTGGCTTGACCGCTTGACCTGGACATCAGGGTTGTTCAGGAGGACCCCCAGCTCTGCGTAGACTGAAGGGACTATAGTAACTATACTACACATGTTTACTTTGTCTGCAGATGAGGTGAGCAGTCCGAAGGCTGACATAGTGGCATACCATGTAATAACTGTGATTTTCCGGAGTAATGTGCAGAGCACAGTCAGAGACGAGGGAAGACGGTAAGGATAAGAGATCTTTACAGTTAGATAAGCATTCGATAATGCGCTAGGAGGAAGTACTGAGATGGCGCGGCACCTCAGGGGTACCGGCATCAGAGTTCCGTGCCATAGCTGGCAGCGGCATCGCAGTACAGTGCAAGCAGGGAGGTAGTCCTGTGCATTTCTAAGTCACTCTAGGTGAACGGTGAAACCCGGTGAATAACATCCCCCCCAATTCCTGGTATTCTTCAATTCTGAAGAATTCCGGGAATTAGAGGAGTTAAAAAAACTAGAGTGACAATTAAAAAAACTAGTATATCACCAATGCATTTGTAACCATCAGGCTTGTCAAGGAGTTAATGATAAATGATACCGCTGTGGCGAGGCAGGGCTGGCTCAGAAAGGTGGTTATCATGTCTAAAGAACTCTCAATCACTGATCTAGAGCTGGCAGCTTAAAAGGGCTGCCATGGAGTTACAGACTTAAACTGGATAGAAGAGAGCAGCCAGTCATGGTGCAATCAATCAATATCAAGGAAAGGTCTGCGATCAGGCTCGGGCCTGTCAGGAGGGTGCTGGGGTGAACTCCTAGTAGCTGCAAGGAGGCTGCAGGGCCATACTACTCAGGGGCTGCAGGGAAGCTGCAGGGAATGATTCAAGATGGCATTGCACATTAGCAGATGTCTTAAAAGAAATGTCCGTCTACTAAAGTAGCTGGCCCTGATAGGAAGCTGCAAAGGGACAGCAGGCTAGATTGCAAGGAAGCTGCTAAGGAACTAAAAGAAAGCTGCGAGATAGCTGCGTGGCTGCATGCTAGGGGTGCAGAGGGGCTGCTATGGGGCTGGGAAGGAAACTAAAAGGAAGCTGCAGGTAGGTACTGCATGCTAGGGTGCAGAGGGGCTGCTATGGGGCTGAAGGAAACTTAAAAGAAGCTGGCAGGTAGCTGCATGCTAGGGTGCAGAGGGGCTGCTATAAGGCTGGAAGGAAACTTAAAAGGAAGTTGTAGGTAGGCTGCATGCTAGGGTGCAGAGGGGCTGCTGTGGGGCTGGAAGGAAACTGCCCAGGCTTGGTTTAAGGCTTGTGGGAGATAACCTTGGGTTACGAGAAGGGCATGATGTCTGGACTAATCCCCATAATTTGGGTTGTAGCTGGATTGCTTGTAACCTAAATTAAAACGCAGACATCTGGGTAGAGACTAGGATTATTCTAAAATTCAAAATTTGACTGCCTGTGAAGGTACAATGGGGCAGTACAGGTGGCGTACAATCTAATAAATTCTAGAGTGTTCAGGTCTAATACAACAGATGGGGGGAGCAATGTTTTAACTACTAGGTGCCTGGCGTGCTGGGGAAAGCCGTCAAGGGCAAGCTGATCGGCGAACTTGCCAGCTAGGAATGGCTGGGGCAGGGTATTTACTACAAGGTGTAGCAGCTTGGGGCTGCGAGGTAGCTAGGGTCGCTGCACAGGGGCACTAGGGGCGGATAAGAGAATGCAGGGACCACCACGGGTAGGGACGTGCTGGTGCTTGTTGGGGCCTGCTGGGTCATTTGCATATCAATGTAATTCTTAACTATGACAGCTGCAGGGAATGCAAGGGCTGCAGGGAATACAACTGATGATGTCTGTGCTAGGTTCCCCCATAATTTGGGAGTGAAGGCTAAGTACTGAAATGCTAAATTAGAATCGGGCAGGCATCATGTTGTCAGCATGAAAACATCAAAGGGGTAGAAGCTTGAACAGCACGTGGCTAAGTACATGTGGCAGTACGGGGCAAATCAAGAATTATTTCCTAGAGTGCTCATTACTAATTATTTAACAGATGGTGGGGATTATCAAATCGCACTATGGAACTATGCCATGAGGTTGACTATGCACTGGAAGGTACATGGAATCTGCAGGTCGCTAGTGCTGTACAACACTGCAGTGTAGTGCAGCAGTACTTCTGTACATCAGCACATGGGTCGCATGTAAATCAGCTCACGAGGGTATCGCTCATGCTTATATCTGCATGCAAGAATAGGTCACATCACATGATGCATTGCAGTTTAGTGCAGCAGTACTTCTATACATCAGCACATGGGCAGTACGTTAGTGCATTACAGTTCAGTGCACAGCAATTTAGTACAGCAGTGCATTACACATGGGTTGTACATTAGTACCGTACAGCACCTCAATCTGTGCAGTACAGTAATCTGGCTGTAATCAGTGCATCAGGAATATTTTGTTACACGCAGATGAAATCAGCTCACGAGGGTATCGCTCATGCTTATATCTGCATGCAAGAATAGGTCACATCACATGATGCATTGCAGTTTAGTGCAGCAGTACTTCTGTACATCAGCACATGGGTGCACAGATGCATGCAATGATAGGTCAGTCCAATTGTCTGTACATCAGGACATTTCCTTTCATGCTATATACCTCCCATGTTCCCCTTCACAAGTGTGTCCTTCATCGATATCCACAAGGATGCATGGTCGCTTGCATGTCCTGTGGTGGTAGCGTGGAAGGGCAGGTGGGGAATGCCTTGGAGGGCAGAGGTGAGTGGAAGGTGGTGTGATCTGATGACAGTTATCATGTCAGGAGTGGGGGCTGACAGTATGCCAGGTGGTGGTGATGTTGCTGTGCTTAGTGAGAGTTGGTTCTTCATCACTAGAGCAGGATGGGGATGTGGATGTGGGAGCATAGGTGTTCATGTCCCCCATGCAGTCATTAGAGACATCATGAGGGAGGACAGATGCGAGTGTAGGGATAACTGCAGGTGAGGGAGCACGTGCAAGTTCGGCTGCTTGTGATAGCAATTCCCATGCAAGTGGTCAGATCTGTCCCCAATCATCAGTGTGGGACAGATTTTGTTGTCCCTAGCAGATGTGGCAGCAGGGATGCACAAAGATGCTGGAGGTGATGAACTGAAGTTCAGCGAGATGGCCACCTTGGCGATCAGGATGTGTCCCCCATCAGGAGATTGCCGGATAGGATCCGTCAAGTGTGGCCACGCAGCAGAATGGCGTCGGGATCGATGACAGAGGATGGTATTGGAGCGGCGAGAGGTGGGGTGGGGGTGGGGGTGGGGGGTGGGTGGGGGGGGGGGAGGTTGCGAGTAACAGGGGATGAGGATTCGGGAGGTTGGAGGCGAAGGGAGGGGAGGAGATTGGAGAAGTGGTGAAAAATTGGCGAAGCAACTGGGGCGGGAAAAAATGGAATCTGGTGGTGGGAGGGGCGAGTTGGAGGTGGAGGCCAACTTGGAGAGAGATCTGGAGGGTTTGATAGGTCAGGAGGTGGTTGAGAGGTGGCTGAGATTGCGAAAGCAACGGGACGTGGGAGATGGAAGGGTGGTGGGGGGGGCGCAGTGGAGGTAGAGATGGTTGTCAGGGGGGGGTGAGGGGGTGTGTGCTAGACGACAGCTTGATGCTCAATGGAGCAGAATCAATCCGGATACGCGGATGATATACCGCACAAGAGTGGTGTCCCAGCGGGGAGGTTCTTGTCGGGTGGAGCTTTCTTCACTCCTTTCAATTGATTCACTCCGCGCGACAACAATCAAAATGCCCTTCAGCTCGGAATACCGTCGAGCAAGGACAATCTAAAGCGAAGGGACCATGACTCATGATTTTCCGGAGTATGTGCAGAGCACAGAGACGAGGGGAAGACGGTAAGGATAAGATCTTTACAGTTAGATAAGCATTCGATCAATGCGCTAGGAGGAAGTACTGAGATGGCGCGGCACCTCAGGGTACCGGCATCAGAGTCCGTGCCATAGCTGGCAGCGGCATCGCAGTACAGTGCAGCAGGGAGGTAGTCCTGTGCATTCTAAGTCACTCTAGGTGAACCGGTGAAACCCGGTGAATAACAATAACAAGTGCTATGCAGCGTCGCAAGCGACGCGGGAAATTGGCGGAGTGTGTTGCCATTTTGCCTAGCTGGTTTGCTAGTAGCACCAAGAAGATGTCGAATGTGACCAGTGCTCCAGATTTGGGAGCCGTACATTCCAGCAGAGAGGGCAAAGGTCTGGAACACCAAAGCATGGCGTGTGGTCTATATCCTTAACCTCATACTCTTCACCTATATCTGTAATACGCTTTATCCCGGCTAAGGCCGTGCTGAATATTCAGAAGCTTGTTTCACGTAGCACACGCATAGCCCCCCCCCCCCCCCCCCCCCCCCCCCCCCCCCCCCCCCCAAATGTGCGTTTAAACACGCACGTGCCTTTCAAAATGTGTGTCACCCTTTTCTCAATTTTCTGGTCCACGTGGTCCCTAACCTTCCTTGGTCCCGTGTAAGTCGCCTTAAACTTCTTATTCGCCCCCCACTTGCCAACGGAATGAAAGGTGACAACGATACAGCTGACCGAAGCGAGTTAGTTACGAGACCGTTGCCTGACGTGTCAGGCTTCAAGTTTTTCTTTTTCCGGTCAAACGGACAAATGGGTAAACATGGGGGCTCCCGGCCTCCCGCCCCCTTAAAGAGGGGGCTCCGCAACAACCCAAAACAACTTGGCCACTTGGACCAATACTGACCTATATTACTGTCCATGACCAGGAAAAGAAATAATTAATAAATGATATATAGAATATATAAATAATAAATGATATATAGATATACATGTATCATATGTACATCCCCAATGATAGAGATAATAAATGTATCCAAAGTGTGCTGGTAACACTATATGTCTGTACTCAGGAGTTTTTTGGCGCAGCCCCCCCATCTAAGGGACGGGACTACGGGAGCCCACAGGGTCACCCCGTTGTCCGTTTGGCGCAGCCCCCCCCCCCCCCCCCCCCCCCCATCTAAGGGACGGGACTACGGGAGCCCCCAGGGTCACCCTGTTGTCCGTTTGACCGTTTGTCGGCAAGAAACCCTGGCCCTAACTACGGTATGTCGAAACCCTGGCTTTGGTTCGCCGCACTATATTCCGGTGCTACCTGTTGCTCTGATAGCCAACACTCTCCGCTTACGAATCTCTTTGAACTTATCTTTATAATGGAGTGTCGGCACTGTCGTGTATTGGATTGTTTTGTGATCGTTAACATTTTCCAGGTAATTTTTTTGACTGCCGAAGACAGCGAGCAGCCAAACAGCTGGCTGGAGCCAAGGTAATGATACCGCCTGGCGGGGCGTGGTGTTAAGGGAGCCCGTCGTACGCTTGTGGGGAGCGGTTTCCTACCTCAACTGGACAAGCTACCATCGCGGTTGACGACGACCTGCAAAGCCAAGAGCGACCGAAGGGGGAGTCGAACCCCCAACTCTTCATTCTTTAAGTGAAAAGTAAGGCTGGAGCCATGTAAACAAGTTCAAGTCGCGAAGTCTTGTTGAAGCCACCCATGTTTATGTCAGTGGTTTGTGTTGGGAGACCCACCTCCAGGGTGAAATTCCTTTCACAACTAAAAAAAGGGACCATACTGCTAGGGGTGCAATGGTAGAGTACGGTATGTTTCCGGCACAATCGTTTTTGGAAAAAGTGATTTGTTTGCGTTTACATTTCCGCGGTAAATGCTTGTACTGCCCAAAACGGCGAGCAGCCAAATTTCTGGCTGAAGCAATGTAATCAAGTTCAAGTTCAAGTATGTTCCCGCTGACAGTTTACTCCGCCCATAGATGGTGAGGAGCCTGGAAGACTGATAGGCCATGTCGGAAAAACAAAACACAACTAGGGCAGGTGAAACTATCATTACAACTTGAACTTAAACTTGGTCACATAGCCAGCAATTTGGCTGCTCGCCGTCTTTGGCAGTAAAACAAAATATTACCAGGAAAATGTACGCTAACAAATCACTTTCCCCCTTCATTTTATGATTACAACACAGTGTTATGCAGTACACAGGCCAGTGTTGACCAAATTGAAGCCCACTACAACCCAATACGCCAAGCAGCCAAATTGCTGGCTGAAGCTATGTAACCAAGTTCAAGTTGACCCAATTGAAGCCCACTCCATAGCATGCTGGGGGGTCCTCCAACAGCCCTAACATAAAAAAATGTGAGAAGGTGAGAAGAACAGAGTTGGCTGAAAAACCATGCAACAATCTATTCCTAAAATACAGGGCCAGGGGCCAGTCTCGGCCAGGGTAACGTGAGGAAAATCGGACAACGGGGTGACTCTGGGGGCTCCACTGCTCAGAAGGGTAGACTCCGCCGAAAATCCGAGGAGTAGAAACAAGAGTAAATAAGAGTTCAAGCAACAAAGCAAATAATCTTTGATTTTTATTGTTTATGTCACTGCCGAAGGCGTGCAGCCAAGTTGATGGCTGGAGCCACGTAACAAAGTTAAAGTTCAAAGCTAAGAAGCAAACTGACACGTTGATCTTATATATTCTTCATGGATTGGTGGTTGGCAACAGTGCAAGCAAACAGGCTGGCTCCTTCAAAATCTGCTTCTTGAGACGCATCTGGTTTTAAAATCTTCAACTGCGCCCCCCCCCCCCCCCCCCAAAAAAAATCTGTAGCTGCGACGCAAACAGACCCTCTGAGATGCAACGGACCCTCCAAAACCTGCCTCTGCAACGCAACGGACCCTTCGACGTTGCGTCTGCGACGCAAGACGCAGCGTTCTGAGCAACTCTGGTCTCCACAAACTAACTGCCCTGGGTTTGAATCCTGCTGGTGCTCCAGGCAAAGCACATGCTCCTTAGTTAGGGGTCGGCAATATGATGTCATCTAATATCATGTCATCATATGATACATGATGCCGGCGTTCTGACTAGGTAACTTTGGCCTGGGGCATCACATCATATGATATTTAATCATATGATTTTTGTATGATATCATGATATCATACTCGTCTTTGGTCAACATCATATGATTTGCCGTTCCCTATCCATAGTTGTAGAGGGGGTTATATCAATGGCCTGCACAACCACAATGTCCTGGGTTTGAATCGTGGTGGATCTCCAAGTCAGCCGCTACTGTTTCTTTTTTGGGCTACTAGTGGCTGCTTCTAGGCAGCTCTTTCCCCCCACCCGTGGACCAAACCTGAAGCTAGCAAGTGCATGTGGAAGATGACATGACGAGCATTCTGATGCAGCTGATAGCTTTGGGCTTGACCCAAGGTCAGGCTAATGGAGCTGGCTGGAAGCTGCTATGTGTAGCCTAAGAAAGAAACAGTGTCAATCACATGCCCCGTAGTGGCAGAGCGGGATATATCAATGGTCTCCATAACCCAAAGTTCTGGGGTTGAATCCTGGTGGTGCTCCAGGCCAAGCACATGCACCGTAGTGACAGAGCGGGATATATCTAAGGTCTCCACAACCCAAACGTCCTGGGGTTGAATCCTGGTGGTGCTCCTGGCCAAGCACATGCACCGTAGTGACAGAGCGGGATATATCTAAGGTCTCCACAACCCAAACGTCCTGGGGTTGAACCCTGGTGGTGCTCCTGGCCAAGCACATACCCCCGTAGTGACAGAGCGGGTTATATCTAAGGTCTCCACAACCCAAACGTCCTGGGGTTGAATCCTGGTGGTGCTCCTGGCCAAGCACATGCACCGTAGTGACAGAGCGGGATATATCTAAGGTCTCCACAAACCAAACGTCCTGGGGTTGAATCCTGGTGGCACCCCATGCCGAGCACATGCACCGTAGAGGTAGAGGGGGTTATATCAATGTGGTGGTTCTCCACAACCCAAACGTCTTGGTTTGAATCCTGGAGGCACCCTAGGTGAAGCATAGGCCTACGGAAGCCTGCACCTATTCAGGTTGTAATAGGGTCCCACACTACACGGAGACTTCCCCCTAATTGGACACCACGTTTTCTTCATTCGTCACAATCAGGGTACTACAAAGCGCGCACGGCAGCGCGATTTCGTTCCGCACAGTTTTTTCATCTCCCTGTGGGCGCAGCGCGCTGTTTTTGCGCTTTTTGCACTACAAAGTGCTGACCAATTTAACGTTTGTGCGCTTTACGCGCTGACCAATTTGACGAAATGTAGTACCCTGGTCACAATTAGTTGCGGGCTTGGTCTACCGTGGAAGGGCCACATCGTTGGAAGTGGGGGCACTATGGGAGTATTGTTATCCAACACTATGAGCCCTATCCAGGGTAATTCAAAGCGCGCGCTTTTGCGCTTTTGAGCGCTGACTTTTTGACCCCCTCTGCGCTCTAAGCGCAGTTTTTTGCAACCCCCTGTGGGCGCAGCAAGCAATTTTTGCGCTTTTTTCACTACAAAGCGCAGTTTTTTTGTTTTCAAGTGCGCTAAAGCGCTGGCCAATTTGGCCATTTGAAGTACCCTGGCCCTATCCCTATGGCAGCCTGCACCAAGGTACTACTAAGCGTGCGCGCCAGCGCGGTGCCGCGCTGCCTTTTTGGGCCCCTTTGCGCGTTTCGCGCAGTTTTTTCAACCCCCTGTGGGCGCAGCGCGCAGTTTTTGCCCTTTTTGCACTAAAAAGCGCTGACCAATTAGTCGTTTGTGCGCTTTAAGCGCTGACCAATTTGGCAAGAAATAGTACCCTGGCCTGCACCTGTTCAGGTTGTTAAACAGGTGTCCAGGGTGTTAAACACCTGTTCAACAACTACATGTTTAACCCATGATGTGCTTAAACAGGTGTTGAACACCCTGCACACCTGTTTAACAACCGGAATAGGGTGCAGGTTGCTGTAGGGATAGGCCCACCGAAGCTATGATTTGGGGCCTTCATCAGGGTGGTTGTTCAAAACGCTGTGTCTTGCGTCTTAGATGCAGATCTTGGAGGGTCTGTTGGGTCTCAGACACAGTGTTTAGAGGGTCCGTTGCATCTTGTACACACAGTTTTGAGGTTCCGATGCATCTCTGACACATTTTAAGGGTCCGTTGCGTGTGCGACGTAGACGCAGATCCTGTAGGTCGGTTGCGTTCTTGGAGGGTCCGTTGCGTCTCAGATGCAGATCTTGGAGGGCCTGTTGTGTCTCATACACAGTGTTTAGAGGGTCCGTTGCGCCTTGAACACACATTTTTGACGTTCCGTTGCGTCTCAGACACACTTTTTCAGGATCCGTTGCGTGGCAGACGCAGATCCTGTAGGTCGTTTGTGTTCTTGGAGGGTCCGTTGCGTCTCATATGTAGGGGTCGGCAATATGATATCATATGATATCATGTCATCATATGATTTCATATGATGCCGGCGGTCTGACCAGGTAACTTTGGCCTGGGGCATGACATCATATGATAATAAATCATATGATTTGTGTATGATATCATATGAATATATGATATCATACTCGTCTTTGGTCAACATCATATGATTTGCTGTTTCCTACTCATATGCAGAGCTTGGTGTCCCCTGAACAACCCTGGCTTGGATGCCTGTCCGCTTAGTATGCTCCCTGGTTTCTGCAGGTCCCGGGTTGGGGGAGTAGGACTCAGAAGACGGTGAGCAGCCCAGAATTGGCTGAAAAGCATTTACAAATCCTTTATTTTCTCGGTCTACATACCAGTCTGCGTTGGAGATGAGGACAGAGGTTAGGGTATTGGATGGAAGGGAAGTAAGATAGATGCTTCCAGCCACAATGCATATGGGAATGGAAGATTCTCCTGACTCATGATGGTTTACTTCTTGAAGTTTCTTCTTTTTCTTCTCCAATTTCTTGTTCTACATTCCAGTCTGTAATGGAGATGCAGCCAGAGGTGAGGATATTGAATGGAAGGGATGGAAGATAGATGCTTCCAGTAACAATGCATATGGGAATGGAAGATGCTGCTGATGCATGATGCTTTACTTCTTGAAGTTTCTTCTTCTTCTCCTTCTCCTTCTTCTTGCTGCTGCTGCTGCTGCTGCTGCTGTTGTTCTTGTTCTTGTTCTTGTACTGGTTCTTGCTGCTGTTGCTGCTGCTGTTGTTCTTGTACTGGTTCTTGCTGCTGCTGCTGTTGTTCTTGTTCTTGTACTGGTTCTTGCAGCTGCTGCTGCTGTAGTTCTTGTTCTTGTACTGGTTCTTGCTGCTGCTGCTGTTCTTGTTCTTGCACTGGTTCTTGCTGCTGCTGCTGCTGTTGTTCTTGTTCTTGTACTGGTTCTTGCTGCTGCTGCTGCTGTTGTTGTTCTTGTTCTTGTACTGGTTCTTGCTGCTGCTGCTGCTGCTGTTGTTCTTGTTCTTGTACTGGTTCTTGCTGCTGCTGCCGCTGCTGCTGCTGCTGCTGCTGTTGTTCTTGTACTGGTTATTGCTGCTGCTGCTGCTGTTCTTGTACTGGTTCTTGCTGCTGCTGCTGCTGCTGCTGTTGTTCTTGTTCTTGTACTGGTTCTTGCTACTGCTGCTGCTGCTGTTGTTCTTGTTCTTGTACTGGTTCTTGCTGCTGCTGCTGCTCTTCTTCTTCTTCATTTTACCTGGTTATACATTAAACAAGTCCTATGCAGCGTCGCAAGCTGCCTCCGATCCTAAACCTCCATCAAACCGACATCGCACACATCACACGGCCAACCCAATGCCTACCGACCCACGCTACAGGCATCCTTCACACCACCCTGAAACAAGTCCTATGCAGCGTCGCAAGCGACGCAGGAAATTGGCGGAGTGTGTTGGCAACAGAACGACAGGTGGCAATGATGGAGCTGACCGTTAGCCAGTTAATTTAGTTGGCCGGCGTGTCAGGCTTCGTCTCGGTTGGTCGGATGGTTGGACGGACGGACGGACAAAGGGGGTGAATCTGGGGGCTCACGCTCCCCAGGAGGGGAGGCTCTGCCGAAAACCTACATTCTCCCATGGGAATGCATTCTGTATTCACAAGTGCTGTGTCAGCAGAAAAGTCATCCCCCTGGGCAATCCCCATGAAATTTGAAAAATTGTACTAGCTGCCGCCGGACGTGAGATTGAAGGAACCCTCCCGTTTGCATGTACCGTACATACTGGAGAATGGCTACTATGTTGGGTTTATTTGGTTCCGGCAAACCCAATGTATATGTCAAGAAATTCGTTGGAAAGGAGTGGTAGATCGATCGTAAAGCTTGAGTGGTCAACAAATTTGTTAGAGGGGAGATGCAGATTGATTGTAAAGCTTGAGTGATCAAGAACATCGTTAGAGGGGAGGTGTAGATTGATTGTACAGCTTGAGTAGTCAAGAACATTGTTAGAGGGGAGTGGTAGATCGATTGTAAAGCTTGAGTGTTCTACGTACTCTGCATAATACAAGAGCAACAACTTTAATAGAGTCTTTATACTACCCATGTTTATAAGTAGGGAAAGGCTAGGTTAGTTAACATTAGTTAATTAATAATATAAGTGAATGTTAGTTACTATTAGACGGACAAGCCGCCTCACCAGCATTGTGAATTTATTTGAAAAACTAGTATTGTTGTGACACTTTAATTAGAGTAGTTTTTCAAACACTAATATAAGTTGCCGTTCCCTATTAATTAAGCCCAAGACCGTGAGCAGATCGGAGGCTGATGTACAATGAAACAAAACAAAACCACAAGTCAATAGGCTTGAACATAGCTTTTTCCAGCTACGAACAGCGGCTCCTAGACAGCTCCCCTGGCTGGCTAATCAGCCAAACCTAAAGCAACCCAATGCACCTTCATGCTGAAGTAATCAGCTATCTAGCGCTGCTGGATTTTTGAAGCTTAGCCCAGTGGCTGGCTCAGTGAGCTGCTGCTTGTAGCCGAAAAGTAAAACAGTGGAGTCGAGTGAACAGTTTGGTGGACGACGGATGGCCATTTGCCAACGATTTCCAGTAGCTTAGTGGGCGACGGAAGGCCAATTCTGACTATTTTAGCCTAACCCGTGCGTCGCCATGCGACGAAGGAATGGCGACTCAGTGGCGACGCGTCGTCGTAAAACAGAACTGGTGGAGTCCATAGGCTTCAACCATTTGGAAGTCGTGAAGTTCCTATGTGAACCGCTGCCACAGGAAGTGAGAACCTGGACATGACTATAAACTATATAAACCCATGTGGATGCATTCAGCACTCACTCATGTGGTGCTTGTATTAGGGAACGGCAATATGACATCATGTCATCATATGATATCATATGATGCCGGCAGTCTGGCTAGGCCAAAGTTACCATTTATACACAATTTCATATGATGCAGGTTGTATGATATCATATGATATCATACTCACCTTTGGCCAACATTAGATGATATCATATGATGCGGTTTGTATGATAGCATATGATAGCATACTCACCTTTGGCCTACATCATATGATATGCCGATCCCTAGTTTTTACACATCCACCCCCCCCTCCAACACCCCCACCCCCCACCCACCCACACCCACCTCCCCTCGACCCACACCCCATGCATATGCCGAACCCTAGTATTTATACTTCCCATATTAACTCCGCCTACAGAAAAAGGAGCCGTCTGAAGGCTATTAGACCATGTTATCTGCCCACCAACACCACCAACACTACTACCACCACTACCGCACAACACACATGGGACTTCAAAATCGTAGTTGTTGTCTGCCTCGTAGTTGTTATCTGCCCACCACCATCACCATAACTTCTACTACCCCACCACTACAATCACCAATACCACCACACACATATGGGAGGTCATGTACCCTACCTGCTGCTGCTGATTCAAGTCCAAGCTCTTGAACTCGGACTTGAAGATCCCAGTCCCAACTGCAACCACTTTCAAACATTTGGCTACTCTGGCCACCTGGGCCAACAGTGATGCCTGCTGTCCCCCCTACCCACCCCACACCTCCCTCCCACACACGCTGCCCCACCCACTCATGACCCCCCCCCCCCCACCACCACACACACTTGGGAGGTAAAGAAGCCTACCTGCTGCTGATGATTCAACTTCCCGTTCCCGTTTAAGGTCTTGACCTCAGACTTGAGGATCCCATTCTCAACAGCAACCACATTTAAACATTTGGCTGCTCTAGTCACTTGGGTCAGCAGTGATGCCTGCTGTTCCCGTAGTTGCTGGATGTGTGTTGAGGGGTCGGCACTTGCCAACGACGTCCCGAGAAAAGGGTTGTTGCCAAGATGTCCTGCCTCGTTCATAATGTAGCGACAAACTACAGTCAACAAACTCTTGCTCGGCGAGTTTCGCAAATGGTACTCTTGCTCGACGAATTGTGCAAGTGCTGGAACGCGCGACAGGACCTCCTTCACGAGGACTGAAGAAGCCTGAAGAAGTCCGAGTCGAAGTGAAAAGCTACCAACTGGTTTCGAATTGAATGCTTTGCCAAGCCAATTGCTGGGTAGGAAATAAACCCTGGAAGATACCGGTGTGTCAAGTTAGTACGGACTAAACTGTACGTCCAACATCCAACGTCTGAATACAGCCAGGCCAACTTCCATCCATCTGGTATCCAACGTCCGTCCATCGTATCGTATTAAATGTTAGCGAGCGCCGGGCATGCCCGCGGGCACTATACAAGGCCGGATCAGACAGACTAGAAAGGCTGCGGCCTTTGCCAAGGTCAACGAGGGCTCACCTCGGTTCACCTTGACCAAGCCAAGCCAAGCCCCTTGCCAAGCCAAGCCAAGCCCCTTGCCAAGCCAAGCCATTCCAGCTCACACCGTCCCGACATTGCCTACGACCCTCAACGCCGCCGCGCCGGGCCCACGCACTTACACGCATTACAGCAGCCCCATCCTTCCATGCAACGACTCCACCTCCCTCGCACAGAATCCCTTGCTCATTGAGCAGCTACTTTCGCACGCACCTCCACATCCCAATTACTCGCATTCGCCTTGGTCCGGCTGGTCACGACTTGGAACCATGGCCGATGACGGGATGCTACTGAACTTGTCCTTCGACGCACCAGTCCAAAAGAAGAAAAGGAGCAAGCAGGTAAATGCTGCAGATACTGGCTCCACCCAGTGTGCATGCACTACAGCTCCAGGACTCACTGACCCCCTCTGACCCACTCCCCTCCCCACACCCAACACTCCCCTCCCTCCCCCCCACCGCACACATCCAACCCCCCCCTCCCCCCCCCCCCCCCCCCCCCCCCCCCCCCACACACACACACCATCACCACCACCACCTCCCCTCGACCCCCACCCCATGCACCCCACCAACACTTCCAATCCCACCAGGCACACAAACAGATTATAACTCCCCTGCTCCATCGCAAGGCCCCCCCCCCCCTTCCACACACAAACACACACACAAAGAAACACACACACAATCACGCACACAATCGCACACACAACACACACACACATACAAACACACACACAAACTCACACATGCACACAAAACACACACACACACATCACGAACTCACACACGCAAGCACAAACACACACACACACGCACACTGGCGGCATGAAAAAACACTGAAAACTCATACACATACACACGTGCCCCCCACCACCCCCACCCACCCCCACCCACCCCACCCCCACCCCCCACACACAAAAATCACAAACAGACACACGCATGCACAAAACACACATCACAAACACACACACAGAAAACACACACACGACAAACACGCACAAAACACACTCTCAAACACACACACACACACATATGCCCCCCCCCCCACAAACACACACACCCACCCACCCACCCACCCACCCACCCACCCACACTCACACACCCACACTCACACACCCACACACCCCACACACAAACATATTCCCCACCCCCACCACACCACACATACAAGCACACACCCCACCCACACACCTACACTCACCCACATCCACATCCACACCCACACAAACACTAACACACAAAAACACACACACACACAAACACACACACACACACAAGCACACACACCCATACACAACCACACATACAAACACCCACCCCACCCACACACCTATGCCCACACACCTATACACCTCCCCTCCACCCACACCCACACCCACAAAAACACACCCACAAAAACATGAACACACAGAAACACTAACACACAAACACACACACACACACACATACACAACCGCACATACAAACACACACCCCACCCACACGGCTACGCCCACACACCCATACATCCCCCCTCCACCCACACCCACACCCACATAAACACGGACACACAAAAACATTAGCACACAGAAACACTAACACAAACACATACATACACACACACACACACACATACACATACACACATACACAACCGCACATACAAACACACACCCCACACACACGGCTACGCCCACACACCGTACATCCCTCCACCTACACCCACACCACACCCACACACACCACACACCACCCACGCCACCACCACACCCAACACAACACATACACAACCTCCATCCTGCGCCAGCTCACAGGGTAGCAATGCATCCCCCCTCCGCCCGCCCCTCCCCCCCCCCCCCCCTCCCTCCCCACACACACACTCACCATCCTACGCCAGCGATCACCGGGTAACCATGCTTCCCCACCCCCACCCCCCACCCACCACGACCACCACCCACACCACCACCAACCACACCACACACCACCACACCACACCACCATCACCACACACACATGCAACCTTCCCTCACACCCCACCCCTCCACACACCAACACACACCAACACCTCCATCCACTCAATCACAGGGAACCAGCGAAGGTCAAGCGCTGCCGGGCCAATCCAACAGGGTCAATGGTAAGGAATGCATGATGCGACTGGATCCAGTATCTTTTTATATTTAAAGCAGGAGGAATGCATGATGCGACTGGATCCAATATCTCTTCATAATAAAAACAGGAGGAATGCATGATGCGACTGGATCCAATATCTTTTTATAATTAAAGCAGGAGGAATGCATGATGCGACTGGATCCAGAATCTTTTTATAATTAAAGCAGGAGGAATGCATGATGCGACTGGATCCAATATCTTTTTATAATTAAAGCAGGAGGAATGCATGATGTGACTGGATCCAATATCTCTTCATAATAAAAACAGGAGGAATGCATAATGCGACTGGATCCAATATCTTTTTATAATTAAAGCAGGAGGAATGCATGATGCGACTGGATCCAGAATCTTTTTATAATTAAAGCAGGAAGGAATGCATGATGCGACTGGAATAATATCTTTTTATAATTAAAGCAGGAGGAATGCATGATGCGACTGGATCCAGTATCTTTTTATAATTAAAGCAGGAGGAATGCATGATGCGACTGGATCCAGTATCTTTTTATAATTAAAGCAGGAGGAATGCATGATGTGACTGGATCCAGAATCGTTTTATAATTAAAGCAGGAGGAATGCATGATGCGACTGGACCCAGTATCTTTTTATAATTAAAGCAGGAGGAATGCATGATGCGACTGGATCCAGAATCGTTTTATAATTAAAGCAGGAGGAATGCATGATGTGACTGGATCCAGAATCTTTTTATAATTAAAGCAAGAGGAATGCATGATGCGACTGGATCCAGTATCTCTTCATAATTAAAGCAGGAGGAATGCATGATGCGACGGGATCCAGTATCTTTTTACAATTAAAGCAGGAGGAATGCATGATGCGACTGGATCCAATATCTTTTTATAATTAAAGCAGGAGGAATGCATGATGCGACTGGATCCAGAATCTTTTTTATAAAAATTTTTTTTTTAATAATTAAAGCAGGAGGAATGCAATGGATGCATAGAAATAGACTGGATCCAGTATCTCTTTATATATAAAAAACAGGAGGAACGCTTGATGCAACTGGATCGCAGTAATCTATTTATAATTAAAGCAGGAGGAATGCATGATGCGACTGGATCCAATATCTCTTCATAATTAAAACAGGAGGAATGCATGATGCAACTGGATCCAGAATCTTTTTATAATTAAAGCAGGAGGAATGCATGATGCGACTGGATCCAGAATCTTTTTATAATTAAAGCAGGAGGAATGCATGATGCGACTGGATCCAGAATCTATTTATAATTAAAGCAGGAGGAATGCATGATGCGACTGGATCCAGTATCTTTTTATAATTAAAGCAGGAGGAATGCATGATGTGACTGGATCCAGAATCTTTTTATATTTAAAGCAGGAGGAATGCATGATGCGACTGGATCCAGTATCTCTTTATAATTAAAGCAGGAGGAATGCATGATGCGACTGGATCCAGTATCTTTTTATAATTAAAGCAGGAGGAATGCATGATGCGACTGGATCCAGTATCTTTTTATAATTAAAGCAGGAGGAATGCATGATGCGACTGGATCCAGTATCTTTTTATAATTAAAGCAGGAGGAATGCATGATGCAACTGGATGCAGTATCTCTTTATAGTAAAAAACAGGAGGAATGCATGATGCAACTGAATCCAGTATCTCTTTATAATTGAAGCAGGAGGAATGCATGATGGGAGTGGATCCAATATCTTTTTATATACAAAGCAGGAGGGGCAAATTCAAATAAGTTCTTGCAAATCTCGTACGTGTAATGACAATATCGAATGTGTGTGTGGGTGGGTGGGTGAAGGGGTTTAAATGTTGATATTTCTGCCTAAGATGGCGTGCAGCCTCAACAGGCTGGGGCCTGAACAATAAAGAGGTGGACGGAGATCTATGTCAGACTAGAGGGGGGGGCTCACAAGTGTGGTTCAGGTTAAAGTTCAAGTGGGCATAGGTGAGCTAAGCATCAGGGTTTTTTTTTCAAACCTATAAGTGGGGTTTTTCTAGCTTTTATGGTTTTATAAGGCCTCTCCGGGGGACAGTGTTTTCATGCTTTTTCTAGCTTTTATAGCCTTTTCTAGCTTTTTAGGGCCATGTAGGGCAAACATAAACATTTGTGTACATTTTACAGCGGTAATTTCTCCAAAACGGGGTCAAAACTAGCGATCGCTACATACAGCAGGAAAAAGGCCCTGCTAGACATGATAGTCATGGTGGTCACGACCATCATGTCTAGCAGAGGTCATAGTGGGATCATTCACCCATGGCCCTGCTAGACATGCTAGTTGCAGGGACTGGCATATCATATGATGTTGATCACCCCATGGTCCTGCTAGACATGATAGTCATGGTGGTCACGACCATCATGTCTAGCAGAGGTCATAGTGATCATCACCCCATGGCCCTGCTAGACATGCTAGTTGCAGGGACTGGAATATCATATGATGTTGACCAAAGGCAAGTATGATATCATATGATATTGTATATAAATGGTAACTTTGCCCAAGTCAGGCTGCCGGCTTAAAATGATAGCATATGATGACATGATATCATATGATGAAATAATATCATGTGATATAATATTGCAATCATAGTTGTGATGATCTCTTGTCCTTAGCCAACATGTGTACTGCTGCAGTCCTGAGTCACCATGTGAACTGCTACAGTCCTGAGTTGCCATGTGTACTGCCGCAGGAGTTACTAAGCAGGACGTGGGGGCTACTGGCACCCCCGCTGAGCAAGCTGGCACCTCCGGCCGCCCCATTGATGTAGCTAGTAGCGGAGGCAGCAGTGGTGTAGCTAGTGGCCGAGGCCGTGGTAGAGGCAGAGAAATGGGCGGGGGGCAAGAGTTTGGGGTAGGGCGGGGCATGGACGAGGAGGTCAGTTGCCGTCGTGAGGGGGAAGGGGAGGGCGGGGAGTGTCGGTCGGGATGGAGGGAGAGGAGGGAGAGGAGATGGAGGGAGAGGTGGTCGGGATGGAGGAAGAGGTGGTCGGGATGGAGGTCGGGATGGAGGGAGAGGAGTTCGGGATGGAGGGAGAGGAGGACGGGATGGGGGAAGAGGTGGTCGTGGTGTTGGTCGGGGGGGTCGTAGCCCGGGATTCCGGGAATCGGGGAGAGGGACCGGTAGAGGAGATGGAGGTGGGGCTGGTAGGGGAGATGGAGGGGGAGGTGCCTGGGATTACCAGACGGAGCAGAAGATGAGAAAGCAACGGCTGGGAGAGGATGATGCGGTTATTCGCGGGGCCGATGACAGCGAGGACGATGACGTGGCAGCCATGGTGGCGCTAGCTGGCAAGCGGGATGTTGTCCTTGAAGAGGACCTTCAGTCATCCGGGGCTTACGTGAAACATGGAAAGGTGAGAACATATGAACATGGGAAGGTGAGAAAATGGGAACATGGGAAACACCCACATACCCACTACCCACACCCACATTCCCACACCCACATACCCCCCCCCCCCCCCCCCCCCCCCACACACACACACACACACACACACACACACACACACACACATGCCCACCACAAACACATACCCACACACACATACCCCCCCAACACACCACACATACACCACGCACCAACACATACCCCCAGATTACACACACATACCCAACGCACCAACACATACCACACGGCACCCAACCACACTCACATATCCGCAAACCCCACACACCCACATACCCAATACCACACACCACACCCAACACATACCCACATACCCACACATCACCCACATACCACATCCACATACCCACATACCACATACATCCACACACCCAATACCCACATTTCCACACACACACATATCATATATCCACATACCCACACACACACTAACCCCCTCCCCCCCCCCCCCCCCCCACACACACACACACACTCACGCATACATACACACCCACACACACACATACACAATCACACACACATACACACACATACACACACGCATACCCACACACCCCCACACACACATACCCACACACACATATCCACAAACACGCATACCCACACACCAACACATACACACCCACCCACCCACACATTCCCCCACACCCACATATCCGCACCCCCACACCCACATACCCCCCTCCCCACTAACATATACCACACACACATACCCACATACCCACACACATACCCATACATACCCCACATACCCACATACCCACATACCCACCCACACCACATATCCACAAACCCACACCCACATACCCCCCACCCTCCCACCCACCCCCCACACACATCCAAATACCCACTATACCACATACTACACAAACCCACATACCCCCCCCCCCCCCCCCCCCACACACACACACACACAAATATCCACATACTCATAGTGCAGGCGGATAAGGGTATGGTTTGCTGTGAGGTCGACTCGGCGTTTCTCAAAACACCACGAGTTCCAACCTCTGGCGAGGGCGGCCCCTTATGCGCTAAACATGCTCGTGCAGAGGACAACAACACAGCAGTCAAATCCAAATTCGAATCCAAATTCAAATTCAAATTTAGAGTGGCTCTTGAATATTGAACCCCACCGCACATCTGGGATTACCCTAAACCTTGCTGCAGACAGATGACGATGTGGTTGATTTTGAGGATGAGGTTGACCTAGGCCGCAACTCTGAACGCAACAAGTTCCAGCCCTCTGGAGAGGGCAGCCCCCTCATGCGCTAACATGCTCGTGCAGAAGGTAGCAGCACAGCAGTCAAATTCAGATTCAAATTCAAATTCAGAGTGGCTGTATGATATGAAACCCCACCACACATCTGACTGATACCCATGATGCAGTCAATTTCAAATTCAAATTCAAATTCAGTGTGGCTATTGAATATTGAACCCCACCACACATCTGGCTGATAACCCCTAAACCTGATTGCAGGCAGATGAGGATGTGGTTGACTTTGAGGATGAGGACGACCTTGGCCGCAAGTTCCAGGGCTCTGGAGAGGGCGGCCCCTCATGCGCTAACATGCTCGTGCAGAAGGCAGCAGCACAGCAGTCAAATTCAAATTCAAATTTAGAGTGGCTATTGAATCCAAAACCCCACCACACATCTGACTGATACCCATGTTGTAGGCGGATGAAGACGTGGTTGACTTTGAGGATGAGGACGACCTTGGCCGCAACTCTAAGCGTCACAAGTTCCAGGGCTCTGGAGAGGGCGGCCCCCTCAAGCGCAAAGATGCTCATGCAGAGGTCAAAACCAAAAGCAGCAGCGCAGCACCGACCGCCAGCAAGGTCCATCACGCACCCGGCCAAAAATTGAAAGTCGCCGCCGTACCTAACAACCAGAAGGCGCAGATCTTTGGCAGTACAACCGCGGCGGGACGCCCAGCTGGCGCAGAGGGGGCGACGTCCCTTAGCTGGGCTGACCTGGAAGTTGATGAGGGTGTGATTAAGGTGCTTGAGGGCTTGCAGTTTGAACGACCGACTAAGGTGCAACAGGGGGCCATTCCCCACCTCCTGGCAGGAAGAGATGCTCTGGTGAAAGCACCGACAGGGTCAGGCAAGACGTTGGCCTTCCTGGTCCCCATCATCCAGGATTTACAGGTGATTTGATTGGTTTGGGTTGGCTTGGTGATTGTGTGGCATATTTGCAACCGTCAGTTGATTTACAGGTGATTGGCTTGGCTTGGTGATTGTGTGTGTGTATGAGGCAGATTTGCAAACGTCAGTTGATTTACAGGTGATTGGCTTGGCTTGGCTTGGTGATTGTGTGTGTATGTGTGAGGCAGATTTGCAACCGTCAGTTGATTTACAGGTGATTGGCTTGGCTTGGTGATTGTGTGTGTGTGTGAGGGAGATTTGCAACCGTCGTTTGATTTACAGGTGATTTAATTGGCTTGGCTCGGCTCGGCTTGGCTTGGTAATTGTGTGGCAGATTTGCAACCGTCAGTTGATGTACAGGGAATTTGCTTGGCTTGGCTTGGTGATTGTGTGTGGCAGATTGCAACCGTCAGGATTTGCAGGTGATTTGATTTGGTGGTGGGGTGTGAAGAGGGCCCTGGCAGGGTGGGCGGCGGAGGGGGGGGGGGGGGGGGGGGGGGGGGAGAGAGAGAGAGCGGAGTGCGGAGTTTGTGTGAAGGGGGAGGGGAGGCAGGTGGTGGTGAGTGGGGATTGCAGGGTGGGGGAGGAGAGACTGTGGGTGTGTTTGTGTTAGGGGGGGGAGGTGATGGTGGTCGTGGTTGAGTGCGGTGTGTGGGGAGATGTATGAAATGTTAAGATTTCAGAGTTTGGGGAGGATTGTTTATTTCCACGAGTATCTGTGGATCCGAGCCTCACCCTACCACACACACACCACACACCACACGCACACACACACCACACCACTCCGCCACAACCAACCCACCACAAACCCAAACCCAAACTAACCTAACCAAATCCAAATCCAAACCAACCCCAAAACCAACCAAACCCAAACCCAAACTAATCAAACCAACCCAAATCCAAATCCAAACCAACCCAAAATAACCAAAAACCAAAACCAAACCAACCCAAACCCACCCAACCCACCATTCCACTTCCCTAGGCCCAACGCCCCGTAGTTGATCGCAAAGACGGAACCTATGCATTAGTCATCGCGCCAACCCGTGAGCTTTGCCTCCAGATTCAAGACGTGGCGGTACGACTCATGCGCAAGTACTTCACGATGGTCCCAGGTATCCTCATCGGAGGGGAGAATGTAAATCACGAGAAGGCTCGCATGAGGAAGGGGCTGACTGTGATGATTGCAACGCCTGGGCGGCTCATGTATCATCTCGAGAACTCAGCTCAACTCAAGCTAGGTGGGTTTCTAGGGAGGCCCTCGAACGGGGTTGGGTCAGTGAGTGAGTGAGTCAGTGAGTGAGTGGCTTCGCTAGGACCTCCTGGGGGCATGCAGGTAGGTAGGTAGGTATGTTACCGTCTAGGTTCTGTGGAATTCCCTTCGCACGGGGTATGTATGTTTTTTTCTTTTCTTTCTCAAATACCTCTCGGGTTGCATCTTTGCATTGGCCTAAACATTTGCATTTGCATCCTGTCTGTGTCTGTTCCCTTTTCCTGTCTTCCTGTTGTTTCATAATCTAAATTTGTGTATGTTACAGTCCAGGGGTAGGCCAGAAAGGCCGAAGGGACTTGCCCAAGCGTGACAGGAAGGGCAAAAAAGAAACAGCATTGGGGTTCGTACAAGTGTGTGCGACAAACGAATTTTGGCAGAGCCCCCCCTTCTGGGGGGCGGGAGCCCCCAGTGTTACCCATTTGTCTGGTCGACCGTCTGACCATGATGAAGCCAGACACGTCAGCCAACGGTCTCAACTAACTCGCTTCCCTTGCCACCTGTAGCTCCGTCGCGATCACTCTCTGCCATTTTTCAGCGTCGCAGGCGACACTGCATCGAACTTGTCCCAACTTTATTTGCATTTTGCATTTTTCAACTTCCTATCCTGTGCCAATTTTTGAGCGTGAGGTACACCATTGAGCAGGGTTCGACAAGAGGAGCATGAATCTGTCGTCGGTTAGCGTCGACGAGAGGAGCATGAGTCGTTAGTTGGTTATTCCCAGGAGTTAATTGATGGACATATTTATATACATATATATATTTAAACTATATATGTTAACTAATTAGAACCCTATCACTGCAGGTTACCTCCGATGGCTTGTACTTGATGCAGCTAACCGCCTTCTGGATTTTTATTATTATTATTATATATATATACCTGTATTAACTATATATATATATATTATAATATATATATATATATAATACATGTAAACTCTGTACAAACTAATTAGAACCCCGTCACTGCAGGTTACCTCCGATGGCTTGTACTTGATGAAGCTGACCGCCCTTCTGGATTTTTTTATTTATTTTATATATAAACTATATTTATATATATGTATATATATATATACATGTTAAATTCTGTACAAACTAATTAGAACCCCCGTCACTGCAGGTTACTCCGATGGCTTGTACTTGATGAAGCTGACCGCGCTTCTGGATTTTTTTATTTATTTATATATAAACTATATTTATATATATGTATATATATATATACATGTAAATTCTGTACAAACTAATTAGAAACCCCCGTCACTGCAGGTAACCTCAGATGGCTTGTACTTGATGAAGCTGACCGCCTTCTGGATATGGGATTCCAAGCCAAGCTGCTTGCTATCATTGAAATGATAGATGTGCGATACAAGGCCTCAGCCAGGGACATGTTAGCTCTTCTCCCTCCTAAGGTAGGAACGCACGCACGCAAACACGAACCCCCCTCCCCCACCTCACCCCCCCAAATAAACACACACACACAAAGATATATGTGCGATGCTCTGCCTCAGCCTCAGACATGGTAGCTCTCCGTCCTCCTAAGGTAGGAACAGTCTGCGCTATTTCGAACTTAAGCACGAGACTGCCGGCTACCCACCTACCTACCTACGCACCTACCTACATACCTACATACCCACCTACATACCTACGCACCTACTTACGTACCTACAGAACTACCTACCTACCTTCATACATGCATGCATATATACATACATACCGACCTGCCTACCTACCTACCTACCTACCTACCTCCTCAGGAGGGGGAAGACTTAGGCGACGCTGACTTTGACTTGAATAGGTGATGATGATGATGGTGATGGTGTGTGTGGAGATGTATGAAAAGGTTCAGAATTCAGAGTTTGGGAACCATTGTTTATTGCCATGGGTATCTATGCATACGAGCCTCACCCCATCCCACCCTGTCCACCACCACCACTACCCTCCACCACCACCACCACCCTACACTCCACCACCACCACCAACAACAACAACAGCAACAACAGGAGGCGGAGGACTTTGGTGACACTGACTATGACTGGAATGACAAGGCAGCGGCATGTCATGTAGTGAGGCAAGCAAGGAAGACCGTGCTGCTGAGTGCCACCCTGCCCTCCACCACCATAGATATAGCATGCATCCGAGCCTCACCCCACCCCACCCTCCAATTCCACTACCACTACCAGGCGGAGGAGGACTTTGGTGACACTGAATATGTAGTGAAGCAAGGGAAGAAGACGGTGCTGCTTAATGCCACTCTGCATGTAAACTACCATAGATAAAGCATACATCCGAGCCTCACCCCATCCCACCCTACACTCCACCACCAACACCACCACCACCACCAACAGCAACAACAGGAGGCAGAGGACTTTGGTGACACTGACTATGACTGGAATGACAAGGCAGTGGCATGTCATGTAGTGAGGCAAGCAAGGAAGACCGTGCTGCTGAGTGCCACCCTGCCCTCCACCACCATAGATACAGCATGCATCCGAGCCTCACCCCACCTCACCTCACCTCACCCCGACCCACCCTCCACTTCCACTACCACTACCAGGCGGAGGAGGACTTTGGTGACACTGAATATGACTGGAATGACGAGGCAGCTGCCAGTCAAGGAGTGAGGCAAGGACGGAAGACCGTGCTGCTGAGTGCCACGCTACATGAACAGTTGGCAGATTTGGCAACCGTCAGTTTGAAGAACCCTGTGGCGGTTGGATTTGTGCTAAAGAAGGTTAGTACAAGGCTGTAATTGACTTGGCTTGGCTCGGCTTGGTGATTGTGTGTGGCAGATTTGGCAACCGTCAGTTTGAAAGACCCTGTGGCGGTTGGATTTGTGCTAAAGAAGGTTAGTTCGAGGCTGTAAATGGCTTGGCTTGACTTGGCTTGGCTTGGTGATTGTGTGTGGCAGATTTGGCAACCGTCAGTTTGAAAGACCCTGTGGCGGTTGGATTTGTGCTAAAGAAGGTTAGTTCGAGGCTGTAAATGGCTTGGCTTGGCTTGACTTGGCTTGGCTTGGCTTGGTGATTGTGTGTGGCAGATTTGGCAACCGTCAGTTTGAAGGACCCTATGGCGGTCGGTTTTGTGTTTAAAACGTTAGTTTGAGGCTGTAATTGGCTTGACTTGGCTCGGCTTGGCGATTGTGTGTGGCAGATTTGGCAACCGTCAGTTTGAAGGATGCTATGGCAGTTGGTTTTGTCTTTTAAACGCAAGTACAAGGCTGTAATTGACTTGGCTTGGCTTGGCTTGGCTTGGTGATTGTGTGTGGCAGATTAGGCAACCGTCAGTTTGAAGGATCCTATGGCTGTTGGATTTGTGCTAAAGAAGGTAAGAAGAGGTTGTGAGTGGCTTGACTTGGCTTGGCTTGGTGATTGTGTGTGGCAGATTTGCAACTGTCCGTTTGAAGGATCCTGTTGCAGTTGGATTTGAACTTAACAAGGTCAGTATGAGGCTTGGCTTGGCTTGGTGATTGTGTGTGGCGGATATGCAACCGTCAGTTTGAAGGACCCTATAGCGGTTGGATTTGTACTTGATAAGGTTAGTAGAGGTTGTAATCGGCTTGGCTTGGCTTGGCTTGGCTTGGTGATTGTGTGTGTGTGTGGCAGATTAGGCAACCGTCAGTTTGAAGGTCCCTAAAGCGGTTGGATTTGTGCTTGACAAGGTTAGTAGAGGTTGTAATTGGCTTGGCTTGACTTGGCTTGGCTTGGTGATTGTGTGTGGCAGATTAGGCAACCGTCAGTTTGAAGGATCCTGTTTTAGTTGGATTCGTGCTGAACAAGGTTAGTACCATTACCCCCATCTTCCCTTCTCCTCACTATCCACCCACCACCCATCCTTTAACCTCCTCTCCACCCTCTCACCATCGCTTCCCTCCCGTTCCCCCTCCACCCAGGGTAAGAAGAGCATGCTCATAGCTGGCGCAAACTGAACCCACCTAACCTAACCCAACCCAACCCAGCCCTGCCCAGCCCAACCCAACCCAACCCAACCCCCGACCCTCCACCACTCAGGGCAGGAAAGGCATGTTCATAGCTGGCGCAGTCCAACCCAACCAACCAACCCAACCCAACCCCCGACCCTCCACCACCCATTGCAAGAACAGCATGCTCATATCTGGCCCAACCCAACCCAGCCCCCGACCCTACACCACCCATTGCAACAACGGCATGCTCATAGCTGGCGCAACCCAACCCAACCCAATCCAGCCCCTGACCCTCCACCACCCATTGCAACAACGGCATGCTCTTAGCTGGCGCAACCAAACCCGACACAACACAACCCCCGACCCAACCCCCGACCCTCCACCACCCAGGGCAAGAACGGCATGCTCATCGCTGGTGCAGACGGCAACGACAAGGACGAGGACGAGTTCTCTATCCCGGAGACATTGCGCATGAGCTTTGTTGAGGTGCCATCAAAGCAGCGCCTCGTGACGTTGGCGGGCATGGTGCGCAAGATGATCGTTCGCAAGGGAAGGATGGCGAATGTGAGCACAGGTCCCTCGAAGCAGACAAAGCAGTCTATTGAGGAGGAGGAGGAAGAGGCAGCCAGGGATAGGAAGGTGGGTAACTATCTGTTGAGGTAATAGGGCGGGCATGGTGTGCAAGATGATCGTGTGTAAGGGTAGGAATATTGAAAAAGTGAAGGCAGGCGGCTCGGAGGGGGAGGAGGGAGGAGGAGGAGAGAGAGGTGACCAGGTATGGACAAGTGGGTAACTATCTGTAGAAAGAAAGAAAACAGTATTCCTCAAGTCGGCGTGCCTTTAGGAAGCTATCTGGGGAGGGGGGGGGGGGGGGGGGGGGGGGTCCTCGGACAACACCAGTGGGGGAGAAGGAAGTGGGGGAGGAGGGCGCAAGTAGGGAAGGAACAGGCATGGCGGGTAGTAGGTTGGTGGGGTGCTGGGTCCGGGTTGTGGGGGGGCCTGGGCTTGGGGAGCATGGAGGGTGTGTGTGGGGGGGGAGATGAGATGGGGAAGTCAAAGGCAGGCGGCTCAAAGGAGGAGGCAGAGGAAGGGGGGTCAGGGTTAGGAAGGTGAGTATCTTCCTGTTGAATTCAAAGGGCGGAGCATGGAGAATGGTGGGTTGGGGTTGGAGGGTTCGGCTGGGGTCGGGGGGCATGGAAGGTGGTGGGTTGGTGGGATATGGGAGGGAGAAGTCGAACACAGGCGGCTCAAAAGATGGAGGGTGGTGGGTTGGTGGGAGATGGAAGGGAGAAGTCAAAGACAGGCAGCTAAATGGATGGAGGGTAGTGGGAGATGAGAGGGAGAAGTTGAAAGCAGGTGCCTCAAAGGATGTGGTGGAGGAGGAGGAAGAAATGGTCAAGGCTCGGAATATACTTTTGGCTCACCCCTACCCGGGCCCCTACCCCCCCCTCATCGCACCCTCATTTCCCATACCACTCTTACACATGGACACATGTATCCTGAGCAGATGCGCCATGCTTGACCTTGTAACAGATTATTCAACCACTTATTACCCCTAGTTGTGTATGACTCACCCCTACCCCCCCCCCCCCCCTCATCTCACCCCTATCCCCCCCCTCATCTCACCCTCATCCCCCATACCATTCCTACACAGGTCCTTGTCTTCATGAGCAGCTGTGGCAAGGTTGAACTTACAACAGATTATTAAACTACTTAAAATCCTTCGTTGTTTACCCCTAAACTATTACCCCTAGACTGCTAATTACCCCTAGTTGTTTATGCCTCACCCCCATCCCACCTAACACCTCTCGTCGTCTTCATGATCAGCTGCGATATGGTGGATCTTACGACAGGTTATTCAACTACTTATTATCATTTATTTGTTGCTTTCACTCACGCTCATCCCTCATCCCTCACCTCCCTTGCACAGATTGTAGTCTTCATGAGCAGTTGCGGTATGGTGGATTTGCACCACAAGCTTCTTGGAAGCTTCTGGAACGGTGCGTTCGGAACACATCTGTCCAGCGCTCCAGTGTACAAGCTCCATGGCGACATGGCCCAATCTGACAGGACAGCCACCTTTGTGAATTTCAATGGGGTGAGTCTGCTGTGCTTTGATTTTGCAGCTTCTAGGCAGCTATGAAATTATCGCTATCAATATAAATAAAAATGACCTAAATGGCCCTAAAAAGCTATATAAAGCTATAAAAGCACTAAAACACTGTCCCTGGAGGAGGCCTTAAAACATTAAGGTAGAGAAAAAATCACTCCCAGATTTGAAAAGAAAAGCTGTCCTTACCCTACTGTTGCCTGCAGCCTTGGTCAGCCATCCCCAATACAAATATTGTCCTCATATATCTTCTCATCCATCTCATATATCTTATATATCTTCTCATCCATCTCTTTATTTCGCTTTATTTACTGCTCATGGCTCACCCCAACCCACCTTACCCCACTGTTGCCTGCAGCCTTGGCCAGCCATCCCAAACACAAATATTGTCCTCATGTAACTTCTCATCCATCTCTTTATTTCGCTTTATTTACTGCTCATGGCTCACCCCCAGCCCACCTAACCCCAGGACCTTACCCCACTTTTACCTGCAGCCTTGGTCAGCCATCCCTGAACAGACATACGGTTGGGCAAGTCCCTTAAGCCTATTTTGCCTACCCCTGGACTGTAACATACAGACAGACAGACAGACAGACAGACAGACAGGCAAAAATGTCTTCATGTAGCTTCTCATTTCCAACTATTTATTTTGCTTTATTTACTTCTCATGTCTCACCCCCAACCCACCTTACCCCACTGTTGCCTGCAGCCCGGGTCAGCCATCCCTTTATATACAAATATTAGCATTCGTGTGTCTTCTCATCCAACTCTTGATTAGGCTTTATCAGCTGCTCATGGCTCACCCCCAACCCACCTTACCCCACTGTTGCCTGCAGCCCGGGTCAGCCATCCCTTTATATACAAATATTGTCCTCGTGCATCTTCCCATCCAACTCTTTATTTCGCTTTATCAGCTGCTCACGGCTCACCCCCAACCCACCTTACCCCACTGTTACCTGCAGCCTTGGCCAGTCATCCCAAATACAAATATTGTCCTCGTGTAACTTCCCATCCAACTCTTTATTACGCCTTATCAGCTGCTCATGGCTCACCCCCAACCCACCTTACCCCACTGTTACCTGCAGCCTGGGTCAGCCATCCCTTAACATATAAAAATTGGCTTCGTGTATCTTCCCATCGTCATCTCTTGATTACGCTTTTTAAGTTGCTCATGGCTCACCCCCAACCCACCTTATCACACTGTTACCTGCAGCCTGGGTCAGCCATCCCTATACATATACAAATATTAGCCTCATGTTTCTTCTCATCCAACTCTCTATTTCGCTTTATTTACTGCTCACGGCTCACCCCCGACCCACCTTACTCCACTGTTACCTGCAGCCTGGGTCAGCCGTTCTCGTCTGTACGGATATTGCAGCCAGAGGATTGGACTTTCCTAATGTCTCGGCAATCATCCAGTATGACATTCCTGGAGCACCATCAGAGTAAGCAGGCTCCAGTGTGTGGCGTAAAATGACTTATTCTATTTATTCTAGGCTAATACAAGGCTTAACTATCTGAGGAAGCAGGCTCCAGTGTGTAACGCTGTTTTGTGTATATGTTAAGGCTTACACAAGTCTTAAACAAGGCTGTAAACAAGGGCGTGAACAAGGGCGTGAACAAAGGTGTGAATTAGACTGTGAACAAGGGCGTGAACAAAAGGCGTGAATTAGACTGTGAACAAGGGTGGGAACAACTTTCCTAACGTCTCTGCCATTACCCAGTATGACATTCCTGGAGCACCACCAGAGTAAGCAGGCTCCAGTGTGTGGCGTAAATTGACTTACAGACTTCTTATATTTGTTTTAGGCGCTCATAAGGCTTAACCATCAGAGTAAGCAGGCTCCAGTGTGTGGCGCTATTTTTAAATTGTTTTAGGCTTACACAAGGCTGTGAACAAGGGTGTGAACAAAGGTGTGAGTTAGGATGTGAACAAGGGTGTGAATTAGGATGTGAACAAGGGTGTGAATTTTTTAATTGTTGTAGGCTTACACAAGGCTGTGAACAAAGGGCGTGACCGAGTTGGACCTTGAGTTGGACATCGGGGATCCGCTGGGGATGGGGATGGGGAGCACCGCTGTGACTAGGATTGTTTTGTGTGAGGTGTGCGGCAGGGTACTACATCTTGCCAAATTGGTCAGCGCTTGAAGCGCACAAACGTCAAATTGGCCAGCGCTTTTAGTGCAACAAGCGCAAAAATTGCGCGCTGCGCCCACAGGGGGTTGAAAAAACTGCGCGAAACGCGCAGAGGGGCTCAAAAAGGCGCGCGCTTAGTAGTACCCTGGTGTGCGGTGTGTCTAACCTTGTTGCTGCCCTTGTGAACCTTGTTGCTGCCCTCGTGGCTGTTCTTGCGGAATGTGATTCTCGTATACCGCGCTTTGGTACACAGTTGCGAAGTTGCCTCATAAACTGGGGCTGTGCACACCCCGGCTTTAACTAACCTGCCTCCTTCCAGTTGACTGGACGGCTGAACCGAATGCAAGTCATTTCAGATGCACACTACTATCTAGGTGACGTGACTGCGTTTGCGAATTCTGTGACGAAAGCCTCGCATAGGACGTCATGTGACTGCCACTATAAAGCAGCAATACAGCAATAATAAAGCAGCAATACAGCAATACTATAGGTTTGATCCCCTGTTGATACTATAAAGCAGCAATACAGCAATACTATAGGTTTGATCCCCTGTTGATACTATAAAGCAGCAATACAGCAATACTATAGGTTTGATCCCCTGTTGATACTATAAAGCAGCAATTTGCATTTGGCATTTGCATTTGGCATTTGCTCGCCCAGTAGTATGTCTGATGTACCAAAGTCGCTACCCATGGAGGGGAGGTAACAAGTCTTAAATATCTACATTATTCAAGATTTGATTTACACCTGACTTCATGTATATTTGACTATGAGCATTTGAGCCATATTGGGAACAAGGGTGTGAACAAAGGTGTGAACTTGGCTGTAAACAAGGGTGTCAGCAACTTTCCTAACGTCTCGGCCATCATCCAGCATGACATTCCTGGCGCACCATCAGAGTAGGCAGGCTCCTGTGTGTGGCGTAAATTGACTTAAGAGACTTAGGGGAGCAGGGAGCCGCGGCCTCCCATGCCCCCCCCCCCCCCCCCCCCCCCCCCTTCCCCCCCCCCAACACACACACCACCACAACCACAACCCACCCACCCTCACTCACCAAGCCACACCCACACCACCTTCAGGTACATCCACCGTGTGGGCCGTACAGCATGCATGGGTCATTGCGGCCTCCCATGCCCCCCCCCCCACACACACAACCCACAACCCACAACCCACCCACCCACATTCACCAAGGCACACCCACACCACCTTCAGGTACGTCCACCGTGTGGGCCGTACAGCATGCATGGGTCATTGCGGCCTCCCATGCCCCCCCCCCCAACCCACAACCCACCCACCCACATTCACCAAGCCACACCCACACCACCTTCAGAGTACGTCCACCGTGTGGGCCGTACAGCACGCATGGGAAGCCGCGGCGAGGCCTACTTGTTTCTCATGCCTCATGAGAAGCCCTATGTGGAGCTCCTGGCCAGCAAGGGCATCAAGCTGGAACAGGATAGCATGGAATCGGCACTACGCTGGTTGCCCTTGCCACCTTCTTTGAGCGAGCTGACGAACGGTGGGTTGGGAGGCATAGGTGGATGGGTTGGAGAGATATGTTTTTTTGTGGGTGGGGGGGGGGGGGGGGGTATGAAGGCACAGCTGTACATGCATGGAATCAGCACTACACTGTTTGCCCTTCCCCCCTTCTCTGAGTGAGCGAACGAAAAGGTGGGTTGGGAGGCATGGGTTGGGTTGGGTTGGGTTGGGGGGGGGGGGGGACTGCCTAACTTGGCCAGCAACAGCACAGCAGCAGTAACACGTTTGCCTTGCAGCAGATATTTTTCCTTGCTACGGGTAGCGATCGCTACCATGCACCCCGTTTTGGCATAAACTTCTGCTACCATGAGACTCAAATCTCGATTCCTGGGTTTAACCCAATCCACTACCCAGCACCTAAAATTACCCAATCCACTACCCAGCACCAAAATCGTTTGCATGGCCAGTTTTTCTTTTGGGCTACGTGTAGCAGCTTCTGAGCAGCTCCCCTGCATGGCTGCTCGATCAAAGCTAGCGCAAGCTTGTGCATCTGAAGGCTGAGATGCTCAGCTTACCAGTGCTCCTGAAATTTAGGGGTTTAGCCTTGTGTCTGACTCAGGGAGCTGCTTAGAAGCCCTGTGTCTGGCTCAGGGAGCTGCTCAGAAGCTGCTACGTAGCCCAAAGAAAAACAGTGTGCATGGCCCAGGTTGGCTGAAAAAACAAGTAGCAATTAAACCTCCCCACCTCCATCCCGCTCCTTCTTCGCTGCCTGGCCTGCAAACTCGTTTACATTATCTTGCAGCAGCACCTCATTCGCGATCGCTACCACGCACCCCGAGTAGCAAGGGATTTATTTTTCCGCTATATCTACAGGGATCGCTAGTTTTAACCCCGTTTTAGCGGAAATATCGCTAAAACAAAATTTGTAAAAAAACGTTTTTTTGCCCTGAATGCCCCTATAAAGCTACAAAAAGCTATAGAAAGCACTAAAACGCTGTCCCTGGAGGAGGCCTACAACCATCAAGGTAGGAAAATACCATTTGAAAAACAAATCACTGCGAGTAGCCCAAAAGAAAAACAGTGTGCGTGGCCCAGGCTTGCGCTCTATTCGGAAGTCAAGGGGGTCACTGTTTTTCTTTTCGGCTACGAGCAGCAGCTTCCAGGCAGCTCCCCTGGCTGGCTAATCGGCCAAATCTAAAGCAACCTAGTGCACCTTCAAGCTGACATAATCAGCTTTCTAGCGCTGCTGAATTTTTGAGGATTAGCCCAGTGGCTGGCTCAGGGAGCTTCCTAAAAGCTGCTGCTAGTTGCCAAAACGAAAAACGCTTCACTATTCAACACCCCCCTGCAGGGGGGGCAGGTAGGAGCATGGAGGGCGGGTGGGAGCGAGAGGCAGTGTGGTGTGTGGTGGGGTGGGGTGGGGTGGGGGAGAGGGAGGGGCATGGAGGGCAGGGGGGGAGGGAGGGAGGAGGAGGATTGCCCAACTTGGCCAGCAACAGCACAACAGCAGTAACACGTTCGCCTTGCAGCAGATTTGTTTTTCCCGCTACGGGAATCAATCACTATCACGCACCCCGTGTCTGGCTCTGGGAGCTGCTTAGAAGCCCTGTGTATGGCTCAGGGAGCTGCTTCAAGGAAGCTTCTGACCTCCCCCTTCCTCACCCAACGCTTCACTATTCAACACCCCCCTGCAGGCAAGCGCCCAAGCAGCTTCAAGGAAGCTTCTGACTTCCCCCTGTTTATCCAACGCTTCACTATTGAACACCCCCCTGCAGGCAAGCGACCAAGCAGCTTCAGGGAAGCTTCTGACTGCAGGCGATAGTAGCTGTGCCTCATCTCCTCGTACCTGTCCAATCAACACTGACACCCCCTTCCTCACCCTACGCTTCACTATTGAACACTTTCCTGCAGGCAAGCGACCAAGAAGCTTCAAGGAAGCTTCTGACATCCCCTTCCTCCTCCAACGCTCCATCATGCAAGCGGTGGGGAGCAGCGAGAGCATGAAAGAGATGGCTGGTGATGCGTTCAGGTCATATGTGCGCGGGTACGCGGCCCACACGGCTGAGCTTAAGAGTATATGCCACGTGAAGAGTCTCCACTTGGGGCACGTTGCATTTAGTATGGGCTTGAAGGAGCAACCGCTGATGATTGGGCAATCTGGTGCGGCGGCGAAGAGGAAGGCGAAGAAGGAAGAGGAGAACTTGAACCGCTTTAAGAGTGCGAAGAAGAAGATGTACAGCGCAGCATCAAAGCTGCACCCTCAGACGAAAGCTGCACCCTAAGGTGAAAGCTCAACCTAAGATGAAAGCTGCACCCTTAGATGAAAGCTGCACCCTAAGATGAAACCTGCGCCCTAAGATGCTGCACCCTAAGGTGAAAGCTGCACCCTAAGATGTAAGCTGCGCCCTAAGATGAAAGCTGCACCCTAAGATGCTGCACCCTAGGATGAAAGCTGGACCCTAAGGTGCTGCACCCTAAAATGAAAGCTACACCCTAAGGTGCTGTACCCTAGGATGAAAGCTGCACCCTAAGGTGCTGCGCCCTAAGATGAATGCCTAGATGCATTGCATTGTGCATTAGCTTCCACTTGGGCCAGGTTGCATTCAGCCCAGGCTTGAAGGTGCAGCCACTGAGGGTTGGGCACTCTGGGACAGCGGCAAACAGAGTCTATATAGTTTGTTTCAAGTAGTGTTATTTATTGCGGTTAATTTCAGTCAGGTGGCGTGGGCCGAAGGCCTCGGTAACCCTTAGGTATAAGTGGGAGTGTGGGACCTGGTCTGGTCTAACCAGTGTAACACTGGGGTCTCTACCACATTGAAGGTAGCAAATAAAAGGGGAGGACTGGAGACCATCCTGGCTTGCTGATCTTAGCTTTTCTTTTCAGCTACCAGCAGCAGCTACTAGGCAGCTCCCCTGGCTGGCTATTCAGCCCAACCTGACGCAAGCTAGAGCACCTTCAAGCTGACAGAAACAGCTATCCAGAAGCTTATAAGAAAAGCCGAAAAGAAAAGCCCTGTTCCTGATATGATACAACGTGATTTTCTGTGCGATACGATACTGCAGCTGGCTATAAATATATTTCTGCGCCATATGTATGCATGTTTAGGTTTTACAGTCCAGGGGTAGCCAATTAGGCTGTATATCCGATTAGCCCATATTTACTACATACAGAATCATATTAGTAAACATATGTATAGTTGTTTTCGATTGATTACACGGCCTTCAGACGGCTGAATGTCTGCAGGTGGAGTAAATATGGGCAGTATAAACACTAAAATACCACATTCCCAAGTACATTATCTATTCACGACATAGATTCCCTTATCTGCTACGAGCAGCAGCCTCTAGGCAGCTTCCCTGGCTTGCTACCCATCCAAACTTATAGCATCGTAGTGCATCAGGAAGCTGGCAGAATCATCTTTTTATAACTGTTGAAATCTTGGGACGTAGCCCAGTGGCTGGCTGAGCGAGCTGCCTAGAAGCTGCTAGTGGTTGAAAAGAAAAGCAATGATTCACGTAGCAAACATGTTCAAACTCACGCAAATGGCGATGGGATCTTTACCTTGATAGAGGATTTGAATTTGGATTTGAATTTTTACATGGTTATTCAGCCAACTCAGGGCTACTCATTGTCTTCCAATTATAAAATTATTATAAATAATAATTAAGTCCTAAATAATAATTATAAATAATAATCAAGTTATTGTGTGATAGGGAGGTGCCTTAAACGATCACGCTGGGCAATCAATGGTTTAACATTTGTGTGTACGGTATGCGTGAAACTTTGTTGCACTGTACTGATATCGTCTGGAGTTCGTCGAGTGGGCCTGAGGGTACGTAGTACTTACACAATGCAATTAAAGTAAATGGCCTCAGACCCTCAGTACCGGTAGTTGGTATTAGAGCAAGAATAATTATTTGACAAGGTTCTATAAGCCAGCAATTCAGTCTAACCTTCTGCAGACTACAATATTTCCACCCTTGTGGTAACCACGGAAGCCAGGTTCGACGCAGGCCTGATTATACCGGTAGACGCCATCAAGAATTCTCTACACCGACAGGTTAACGACTGTTCTAGTACGCACGGTTTTTTGAGCTGCTATCAACTGCTCTACTCAGGAGAGAACGGAATGGAGACACCGAGACACCTTAGTAAACACACGTAATTTGCGATTGATCATATGGTCTGCACCAGTCAAACTGAATTGATGTGATGGGGACTGCATTCGAGGTGTGTGTGGTGATAACTGGTGGTGTGGGTGTGCATGGAGTAACATCCGAGGTGGTGGTGGGTGCGTGGGCGTGGTGGGGGAAGATATCCGAAGGTGGAGGGTGGGAATGGTGGTGTGCGGGATGGGTGTTTTGGAGAAATATCCAAGGGCGGTGGGAGAGCGTCATCTGTGGGTTGGGGATGGGTACGTGTGGGTATGGTGGCTTGCCTAGATAATTCTGCCTCTAACCTCTTTACAACTATACTCCTGGTGCCCTTGCGCATTGGCAAACGACCAAACGCATAACAATATTTTTTCAGCCGAGCCCTGTCTGGAAAGGAATAGGAAAGAAACGCCATTTGTACTGCGTACTACACAATTGGCTGATAGGCTGAAGCGTACTGGCGCGGTCAGTTGATAGTCATACGAGCATCCGAGCAGTCCGCCCTCATTCGAGCCCCTCAGCCCCCCCCCCCTCTCCTCTCCCCCCCCCCCCCCCCCCCCCCCCCCACCCACCCACCCGCCATTTCCCGACCCCCCGCGGCCCCACTCTCGCCGACCAAACGAAAAGAAAAGCATAGGTCGCCACAACAGCAAGGCCAAAGGACGCGGTACGCCAAGTTTCCCCAACAGAAAAATACAACGCCATTCCGTGAAGTGGCGTTGTGAGAAGGCGTAAAGGGGGGGTAAAGGCGGGTGCGGGTGAAGGGACAAGTCCCGGGACAGCCGTATCGCGCTACACAAACACCTGGTGCCCCTCTGCTGGTACCAACCAACAACTAACAATCGAACCCGAAACCGGCAAACTCTACATTCGAATCGGAAGAAACAAGACTCGAAGTGTTCACATCTCGTGTGGTTCCCCGCACGGGACGGTCACCTGCAGGTGCACCTGCACCCGGGACCTGCACCTGTACTCTAACTGCAGGTGCACCTGCCTGTACTGGATGCATGGATGTATGGGTACGGTATGGTTGGGTGGTTGGGTGGTTGAGTTCGTTGGGCACGACTGATGACTGATGACGGGGCAGTTGTGGAGTACTCACATGTTTTGCTGGCCGCTCGTAAAATACACTTAGCGAGTTCTGCCGATCAGTCGAGCACCTTTGGCTTCTAGCCCCGTTGGAATGAAATTTGTTGCATCGGCATCGGCCTCCTCCTCACGCATCCACCTCAGGCAGAACAGTGTATTGGACTCGATTTCATCTCGCACTTTTTCTCAGCTCAGAAATCGACGCGCCCCGATAAATCAAGCTAGAGACGTGGTGACCATGACGACGATCGCCGGCGTCCCTATCAGTGTCCTGACGGACTCTTACAAGGCCACCCACTTCCTGCAGTATCCTTCGGCCAGTAAGATGGTTGCGGTGAGTGTGGCCCTGCTGTGCAAATCCTACCAGGCTACTATGGCTCCTGCTACTATGCTGCAACAAAATCATTCTTAATCATCAGCCCTTGATGATGACTACCTCATCACGACCGCTTGAAGATGCAGTAGTACATCGTGTGTGTTTGATTTTTCTGCATTGAAGGCTCTTCATCCCCAGTTTCTTGTGTTGCGAAGGCATGCTTGCCTTCGAATAATCCATCCTCGTCAGATTGGCCTGTCAGATTTCCTTCATCTTCACCTCCTTGTTTGTCGGCTCTCTGCAGTACGGGGAGTTCCGCTCTGGCTACAACAAAGACAGAAGTGATACTAGGTTCGTATCCTACGGCATTCGCTACATGATCGACAACTATATCGCCAAGCAGTGGACTATGGAGGACGTCGAGCGAGCATCACTCTTCTTTAGGTACGAATGCTGTACCTACCACCAGAGCTGGGGCACTTAGGCAAGGCACTGATGCTGACTGAGATAGAGGAGGTGCTGTAGGCTGGTGTAGATGGCCACTGGCTGCTAGAGCCAGGAATGTGGTGTGTTTGCCATGCTGCCCCTTCCTCCATGCTGACTCAACCTGACTGGACATGTCGCATGTGTGATTCAGTCTAAAGGTAGCTAATGAGCCTAGAGAGATTTGGGATAGTCTTGGGACAATCTTGGAACTAGGAAAATACTGTTGGCCCTGCATGTCTCACAGCATAAGTGTATTTCGCTCAGCTCGCAAGACCAGTGCAAAGAATGTACATCCGCAAACCAATATTTTGTCCTTTGTCTTCTCTCACTTCACTTCAAATCGATAGAGGTACTTTTACTGTGCGTGTGTGTGTGGGTGTGGGGTGGGGGGTGGGGGTAAGCCCACAGGCTGTTCAGCACCCACTCTCCGCAGCATTTGTACACCGACCCATGTGGCCCCTCTTCTCTTACCATGCACTCAAGCCATCACGCTATGTACATGACCCGACCTGGAGCCTAAGGCCATGAAAAACTCTCCTCCCTTCTTTTGGTCTGCGCAGTACACATATGGCGCCGATGTACACTGAGTTCCCATTCCCCAAGGAGATGTTCGCCAAATTTGTGAACGAGAACAATGGTGCGTTGCCCTTAGGCCTTTTCCCATGCCCTTGCCCATCCCCACGCCCACCCCCATCCTCACGCCCAGGCCCAGGCCCACCCCCATTCTCACCCGCATGCCCACGCCCACCCCCATTCTCATCCGCACGCCGCGCCCACCCCATGCCATCCTCACTCCCATGCCCATTCTCACGCCCATGCCCACGCCCACCCCATTCTCACCTGCATGCCACGCCCACCCCCATTCTCATCCGCACGCCCACGCCACACGCATGCCTCATCCCCACGCCCACACGCATGCCCACGTACATGCCCATCCCAACGCCCATTCCCATGCCCAAGCCCTTGCCCACCCCCATTTCCATCCCCACGCCCACTCTCATGCCCACACACATGCCCGTCCAACGCCCATCCCCATGCCACACCCACACCATGCCCATCCCTACGCCCATCCCCACACCCACACACCCATGCCTTGCCCACGCCACGCCAGTGCCCACGCCCTTTCCCACCCCCATTCCCATCCCCACGCCCACACCCATGCCCATGCCCTTGCCAATGCCCATGCCCTTGCCCACCCCCATTACCACGCCCATGCCCACGCCAGCGCCTGTGTCCGTTCCTGTCCCAATCCCCATGCCGTCTTGCACTTCTGCTGCTGCTATAGCTGTTGCCCATGATGCTATTAAATATACTTCCGCACAGGTACAATTTTTTGTGTGGCAAGAAGTTCATAAATCCTACTTGACTCCGTCATCATCATCACCACCATCATCACCATTATCATGATCATCACCATCGTCAACATCACCGTCATCTCCACCTCCACCAACACCATTATCATGATAACCACCACCACCACCATCAATCACCGCCACCATCATCACCACCATCGTCACCACCACCACCACCACCATCATCACCACCATCATCACCATGACCACCACCATCACCACCACCACCACCATCATCATCATCATCATTTCTACACCGCAGGCTTCTTCCCTGTCACCATTGAGGCCCTGGATGAGGGCACCTGCGCCCACGTTCGCATCCCTGTGTACCAGGTGAGATGCTGGTTTAGGGTTCCTGTTGATCCTGAGTAAAGCCTATTGATGCCCTGGATGAGGGCACCTGCGCCTATTTTAGTATCCCTGTGTACCAGGTGAGATGCTGGTTTAGGGTTCCTGTTGATCCTGAGTAAAGCCTATTGATGCCCTGGATGAGGGCACCTGCGCCTATTTTAGCATCCCTGTGTACCAAGTGAGATGCTGGTTTAGGGTTCCTATTGATCCTGTGTAAAGCCTATTGATGCCCTGGATGAGGGCACCTGCGCCTATTTTAGCCACCCTGTGAATTGGTGAGATGCTGGTTTAGGGTTCCTGTTGATCCTGTGTAAAGCCTATTGATGCCCTGGATGAAGGCACCTGCGCCTATTTTAGCATCCCTGTGAACAGGTGAGATGCTGGTTTAGGGTTCCTGTTGATCCTGTGTAAAGCCTATTAATGCCCTGGATGAGGGCACCTGCGCCTATTTAAGCATCCCTGTGAACATGTGAGATGCGGGTTTGGGGTTCCTTTTGATCCTTTTAAAAATCAATCAAGGCTCTAAACACACACACACAGCCGCAGCCACACACAGCCACTCACAAACACACACACACACAACAAAGACACACACACACAGTCACACACACACACACAGTCACACGCATACCACACACAAACACACACACACACAGCCACAGCCACACACAGCCACACACAGCCCCACACAAACACACACCCAGCCACACACACACGGCTACACACACCTCCTCAAGTGTGTCCCACTGTTCTTGTTGCTGTACTGCCGTACTGCAGATCACCGCCTGTGGAGAGTACAGCACCCTCTGCACCTTCCTTGAAACTTTGATGACAATGATCTGGTGAGTATATGGGTGGATAATTGTGTGGGTGGATGGGTGGGTGGGTGGATAGATGTGTTGATGGATGGATGGATGTATGGGTGGGTGGATGAGTGGATGGATGTGTTGATGGGTGGATGTGTGGATATATGCGTGGATGGATGGGTGGATAGATGTGTGGATGGATGTGTGGATGGATGTGTGGGTGGATGGGTGGATAGATGTGTTGATGGATGGATGGATGGATGGGTGGGTGGATGGGTGGATAAATGGGTGGGTGGATGGGTGGATAGATGTGTGGATGGATAAGTGGATAAATGGGTGGGTGGATGGGTGGATAGATGTGTTGATGGATGGATGGATGGATGGATGGGTGGGTGGATGGGTGGATAAATGGGTGGGTGGATAAATGGGTGGGTGGATGGGTGGATAGATGTGTTGATGGATGGATGGATGGATGGATAGGTCTGTTGGTGGATGGATGGTTGGTTGGATGAATGGATGTGTGGATGGATGGATAATCCCCCCCCCCCCCCCCCCCCCCCCAACCCCTCCAACAGGTGCCCCCCTTCAGTTGCCCCCCTCAGCCCCCCCCCCCCCCCCCCCCCCCCCCCCACCTCCTCACCCTCACCCTCACCCCCACCTCACCCCCACCAGGTACCCCACCTCAGTTGCCACACTCAGCCCCCCCCCCCCCCCCCTCCACCAGGTACCCCACCTCAGTTGCCACGCTCAGCCGCCGCTCCCGTGATGTTATTGAGCAGTCGTTTGAAAACACTTCAGAGCTAGGTAAGGACAGCCCCCTGCTTCTTGTTGTCTCTACACGACTACACACCCGCACACACACACTACCTACACACACTACTACACACCTACTACACACACTACACACCCTACACACTACTACACACCCTACACTACTACACACCCTACACTACTACACACCCCACACACCCACACACCCTACACTACTACACACCACCTACTACACACCCTACACTACTACACACACCCTACACTACTACACACCCTACACTACTACACCACACACCCTAACACTACTACACACCCCACACACCCACACACACCTACACTACTACACACCCCCACACCCTACACTACTACACACCCCACACACCCCACACACCCTACACTACTACACCACCACACACCCTACTACACCCCTACAACTACTACACCCCCACACACCTACACTACTACACACATTCACCCACACACCCTACACACTACACACCACCACACACCCTACTACTACTACACCACACACCCTACTACTACTACACACCCACACACACACACCCTACACTACCTACACACCCCACACACCCTACACACTACTACACACCCCACACACCCTACACTACTACACACACACACCCCACACACCCTACACTACTACACTACTACACACCCCACACACCCTACACTACTACACACCCCACACACCCCACACACCCTACACTACTACACACCCCACACACACCCTACACACTACTACACACACACCACAACACCCTACACTACTACACACCCCCACACACCCTACACTACACTACACACCCCACACACCCTACACTACACCTACACACACAAACACCCACACACACACCCTACACTACTACACCACCACCACACACCCTACACTACTACACACCCACACCCTACAACCCACACACCCACACACCCTACACTACTACACACCCACTACTACACACACCCCACACCTACACTACTACACACCCCACACACCCCACACCCACTACACTACTACACACCCTACACTACTACACACCCCACACACCCTACACTACTACACACCCACACACACCCTACTACTACACACACCCCCACACACCCTACACTACACTACACACCACACACACACCCCACACACACACACCCTACACTACTACTACACTACTACACACCCCACACACCCTACACTACTACACACCCACACACCCACACACACTACTACACTACTCACCCTACACTACTACACACCACCACACACCCTACACTACTACACCCCACACACCCTACACTACTACACACCCCACACACCCTTCACTACGACACACCCCACACACCCTGCACTACTACACACCCCACACACCCCACACACCCCACACACCCCACACAGGCCTACCACTACTACACTACTACACACCCCACACACCCCACTCACCCTACACTACTACACACCCCACACACCCACACACGCTACACTACTACCACACCCCACACACCCCACACACCCAGCACTACTACACACCCCACACACCCTACACTACTACACACCCCACACACCCTACACTACTACACACCCCACACACCCTACACTACTACACTACTACACACCCCACACACCCTACACTACTACACACCCCACACACCCTACACTACTACACTACTACACACCCCACACACCCTACACTACTACACACCCCACTAGGTAAGGACTGCCCCCTGCTTCTTGTTGCTCTTCTGCTACACTGCAACCAGTTTTTCCGTCAGCCTTTTTCCTTTAGCCTTTTCCTGACAGCCATTTTCTTTCAGCCCGCTGCTTCTTTTCACTGTGCTGCTACACTACACACACCTTCTTCAATTGTCCCCCCTGTGTCTTGTTGCTGTGCTACTGTGCTTGTCTTGCGGTGGCTGAAAGTAGCTAAGAGTTGCCTTCTTGTGCTGGCTGAAAGTAGCTGAGAGTTGCTTTCTAGTGATGGCTGAAAGTAGTTGAGAGTTGCCTTCTTGTGGTGGCTGAAAGTAGCTGAGAGTTGCCTTCTTGTGGTGGCTGAAAGTAGCTGAAAGTTGCCTTCTTGTGGTGGCCGAAAGTAGCTGAGAGTTGCCTTCTTGTGGTGGCTGAAAGTAGCTGAGAGTAGCTGAAAGCTGCTGATTGCCTTACTAGTGTATACATGTGTGTATGTTACATTCCCTTTTTACGCCTCAAGTCAATCAAGTTACCAATTCAATGCAAGCTACCGTAACGCATCCATGATGGTTTACGAGTATTTGCTCACTGTGCTGTCATGATCATTGTTTCATATGTCCCACCAAACAGCCATGGCACAGCCCCAACACACAAATACACATCAGCCTACACACATACACATACACACAATCACACACATAAGCGTACACACACATACACACACACACACACACACACACACACACACACACACACACACACACACACACACAATCATACACAAAATTATACACACATGTAAGCATGCACATGCACACACACACACTTACATACATACATTCATACATACATACATACATACATACATACATACATACATACACACACACACACACACACACACACACACACACACACATAGGCATACACACACAAAAGCATACACACACATAAGCATACACACACACACACACACACACACACAGTCCCCCCCCCCCCCCCCCCTCCATGACAATCTTTCCCTCCCCCGTAGGCAAGGACAGCCCCCTGATCCCTACCCCCCCTTCTCCTCCTTTACCCCCTTACACCCCCTTTACCCCCCCACCCCCCACCCCCCACCCCAACCCGTAGGTAAGGACAGCCCCCTGATCCCCAGCAGATTGCAAGACTTTGGCTTCAGGGGCTGCACCTCAGTGGAGCAGAGTATCATTGGTGGCTGTGCTCATCTGCTTAGCTTTTCTGGCTCTGATACCATGTCGGCTGCATACTACGCACAGGTGAGGCCTCTGGGGTGGCTCTGTCCCAGCTGGTGTGTGTGTGTGTGTGGAGGAGAAGGGTGGGGTGGTGTGTGTGTGTGGGGGGTGGGGGGAATGGGTGAGTGGAACAGAGTATCATTGGTTGCTGCGCTCATCTGCTTAGCTTTTCTGGCTCTGACACCATGTCAGCTGCATACTACGCACAGGTGAGGCCTCTGGGGGTGTCTCAGTCCCAGCTGGTGTGTGTGTGTGTGTTGTCTGTGTGGAGGAGAAGGGTGGGGAGGTGTGTGTGTGTGTGTGTGTGTGTGTGTGTGTGTGTGTGTGTGGGGGGGGGAGGGGGCATGGGTGAGTGGAGCAGAGTATCATTGGTGGCTGTGCTCATCTGCTTAGCTTTTCTGGCTCTGACACCATGTCGGCTGCATACTACAGGTGAGGCCTCTGAGGGTGTCTCAGTCCCAGCTGGTGTGTGTGTGTGTGTGGAGGAGAAGTGTGTGTGTGTGTGTGTGTGTGTGGGGGGGGGGGGGGGCATGGGCGAGTGGAACAGAGTATTATTGGTGGCTGCGATCACCTGCTTAGCTTTTCTGGCTCCGGCACCCCGGTTAGGTGTGTGTGTGGGGTGTGCGTGCGGGGGGGGGGAGGGGGTAGAGCGTATTGGTGGGGGAAGGGGCATGTGAGGTAGTGTTTGTGTGTTAGTGTGTCCCAAACCTCCAGAGCAGTGTAGGCATTGTGTCAAATGTTTGATGTTTTTGTTTAATAACCTCCACAAATTTATATCAATGGCCGTCGCCCCACGGCAAACTCTATTCCCCAACCCCCGTCCCTGACTCCCGAACCCTAAACCCTCCAATCCTCAACCCCAACCCCCAACCCCCCTATCACCATCAACCCACCACAGTTCAACCTCAATGGCGGACGCCCCGTGGCAAACTCAATTCCGGCAACTGAGCATTCTGTCATGACAGCCTGGCCCACAGAGCAGGAAGCTATTGAGAACATGATCAAGCACTTCGGGCATGGTACTTTTGCGGTACGTTTAGTTATAATATTAGTAATTGCAAAGGAAATTCTTCAATAAATAATTGGACACAAAACTCTGATTATGATTTGATCATTTGTGCAATCGCCGTTTTTTTTATTTATTTTTGAACAACTATTTAGGCTTAGCTCTATTTACAGATTAATAAATGAAGTACAAGCTTACCCCCATATTTTGTGACATATTCTATAAAATTGGCAAAATATGGTGTTATGTGAGGGGAGTTGTGTTTGATGGTGGGCCGTACATATGTACTTTTGCGGTACCTATTGGGCGAAAGATGGGTTGATGTGAGGGGAGTTGTCGGTGGGCAATACAGATGTACTTTTGAGCTGCGTATTGGGCGGAACAAGGTGTTGTGAGGGGAATTGTAGTTGAAATAAGAAAGTAACTCACTCACTAACTGACTCACTATCTCACTAACTCTTCCCCTCCTGTGTGTGATGCACTCGTATGACTACGCAAAGGCATTGTGATGCTGATGGTGATGGTAATAGTTATGCTGATAGTGATGCTGATGGTGATGGTAATAGTTATGCTGATAGCGATGCTGATGGTTATGCTGTAATGCTGATGGTAATGCCGATGATTATGCTAATAGTGAAAGAGTTAATGGTAAAAAATAGTAGATTAACTAATGCTGGAGCTTACCCCTCCTGCTCTTCCCCTCCAGTGTGTGATGGGCTCCCATGGCTACGCAAAGGTATTGTGATGCTGATGCTGATGGTGGTGCTAGTAATGATAGTGATGCTAGGTAGAATTTGAACTGAAGCTGTGAATGAATCAACTCACTCACTCACTCACTCACTCACTCACTCACTCACTCACTCACTCACTCTAACTCACTTACTCACTCACTCTAACTCACTTACTCACTCACTCACTCACTCACTCACTCACTCACTCACTCACTCACTCACTCTCACTCTCACTCTCACTCACTCACTCTCACTCTCACTCTCACTCACTCACCCACTCACTCACTCACTCACTCTAACTCACTTACTCACTCACTCACTCACTCACTCACTCACTCACTCACTCACTCACTCACTCACTCACTCACTCTTCCCCTCCAGTGTGTGATGGACTCATATGACTACGCTAAGGCATTAGGGGAAACGCTGCCTGTGGTGGCCAAGAAGCAGATTGGCAAGGGAGGCTATATGGTCCTTAGACCCGACTCTGGAGATCCCAACGATGCCATTCTCATGGTGAGATGATAATGGGTGTGTTTAACTAGCACGTGTGTGAAGGCATGCTCATGTTCATGGAGTGGGGAGGAGACAGGGGCGAGATAAGGGAGGGTGAGTGGAGTGAGAGGGAGGGAGGGAGTGGGAGGCGAGAGCAAGGGCGTCTGTATGGTCCTTAGACCTGACTCTGGAGACCCCAACGATGCCATTCTCATGGTGATATGATTACGGGTGTGTTAAACAAGCGGGTGTGTGAAGTTATGCGCGGGCTCGTGGAGAGGGAGGGAGGGATGGGAGGAGAGGGGGGCGGGAGGAAGGGCAGGTGAGGGGAGTGAGCGGGAGGAAGTGGGGGGGCAGAGCATGTGCGGCGAAATTGTCTGTAGACCTGACTCTGGAGACCCCAACGATGCCATTCTCATGGTGAGATGCTAATGGGTGTGTCAAAGTAGCGGGTGTGTGAAGGCATGCACAGGGTTCATGGAGTGGGGGGGGAGGGATGGGAGGAGAGGGGGGCGGGAGGAAGGGCGGGTGAGGGGAGTGAGAGGGAGGGAGGGAGTGGGGGGCGGGTGCAAGGGAGGCTATATGGTCCTTAGACCCGACTCTGGAGACCCCAACAATGCCATTCTCATGGTGAGATGCTAATGGGTGTGTACAGTGATACGCAGGGTTCATGTAAAGATGCTGATGGGTTTGGTTGGTCCTGAAGCCTGCACTGGAGACCCCAACAATACCATTCTCATGATGAGATGCTAATGGGTGTGTAGAGCGATACGCAGGGTTCATGTGGAGATGCTTATAGGTTTGGTTGGTCCTTAGGCCCGCACTGGAGACCCCAACGATACCATTCTCATGGTGAGATGCTAATGGGTGTGTAGAGCGATACACAGGGTTCATGTGGAGATGCTAATGGGTTTGGTTGGTCCTTAGGCCCGCACTAGAGACCCCAATGCTGCCATTCTCATGATGAGATGCTATTTGGTGTGTACAGTGATACACAGGGCTCATGTGGAGATGCTCATGGGTTTGGTTGGTCCTTAGGCCCGCACTGGAGACCCAAACAATGCTATTCTCATGGTGAGATGCTAATGGGCGTGTACAGTGATACACAGGGTTCATGTGGAGATGCTCATGGGTTTGGTTGGTCCTTAGGCACGCACTGGAGACCCCAATGCTGCCATTCTCATGGTGAGATGCTATCAGGTGTGTTAAACTAGCGGGTGTGTGAAGGCATGTACACGTTATTAGAGTGGGGAGGAGAGGGGGGTGGGAGGAAGGGTGGGTGAGGGGAGTGAGAGGAATGGAGTGGGGGGCGAGAGCAAGGGCGGCTATATAGTCCTTAGACCTGACTCTGGAGACCCCAATGATGCCATTCTCATCGTGATATGATAATGGGTGTGTCAAGCTAGTGGGTGTGTGAAGTCATGCGCAAGGTTCATGGAGTGGGGAGGAGAGGGGGGCGAGAGGGAGGGCGGGTGAGGGGAGTGAGAGGGAGGGAGTGTGGGGCGGGTGGAAGGAGGCTATATAGTCCTCAGACTTGACTCTGGAGACCCCAACGATGCCATTCTCATGTTGAGATGATAATGGGTGTGTTAAAGTAGCGGGTGTGTGAAGTTACGCGCGGGGTTCATGGAGTGGGGAGGAGAGGGGGACGAGAGGAAGGGCGGGTGAGGGGTGGGAGTGGGGGGCGAGAGCAAGGGAGGCTATATGGTCCTTAGACCTGACTCTGGAGATCCCGATGATGCTATTCTCATGGTGATATGATAATGGGTGTGGCAAACAAACGTGTGTGTGAAGTTATGCGCGGGTTCGTGGAGTGGGGGGGAGGGATGGGAGGAGAGGAGGGCGGGAGGAAGGGCAGGTGGGGGGAGTGAGAGGGAAGGAGTGGGGGGCGAGAGCTAGGGCGGCTATATTGTCTGTAGACCCGACTCGAAAAAGAAAAAAAAGGAAGAAAAAGGAGACCCCAATGATGCCATTCTCATGGGGAGACGCTGCTGATCTATGAGGGTGCTATTATTAGTAGGTGTCGGCTATGTCATAATATTAGTGAATAAATAATATTATATAATATTAGTCAGAAGAGCCGCCTCACCAGAATTTCGAATTTATTTGAAACACTACTATTATTGTGACACTATAATAATATTAGTCAATATTAATTTTCCAAACACTAATATTAGTTGCCGCTCCCTAATTATTAGTGGGGGACGAGAGGAAGCAGATTGTCCTGACTCCACATGCCTCCTGACAGGGCCTGGTAGCTGCCGAGAAGGTGCTTGGAGCCAAGGTGAACAAGAAAGGGTACACCAATGTTGATTGTCCTGACTCCACTCCACCTCACCTGCCTTTGCATGACAGGGCCTGGTAGCTGCCGAGAAGGTACTTGGAGCCAAGGTGAACAAGAAAGGGTACACCAATGTTGATTGTCCTGACTCCACTCCACCTCACCTGCCTTTGCATGACAGGGCCTGGTAGCTGCCGAGAAGGTACTTGGAGCCAAGCTGAACAAGAAAGGGTGCACCAATGTTGATTGTCCTGACTCTACTCCACCTCACCTGCCTTTGCATGACAGGGCCTGGTAGCTGCCGAGAAGGTGCTTGGAGCCAAGCTGAACAATAAAGGGTACACCAATGTTGATTGTCCTGACTCCACTCCACCTCACCTGCCTTTGCATGACAGGGCCTGGTAGCTGCCGAGAAGGTGCTTGGAGCCAAGCTGAACAATAAAGGGTACACCAATGTTGATTGTCCTGACTCCACTCCACCTCACCTGCCTTTGCATGACAGGGCCTGGTAGCTGCCGAGAAGGTGCTTGGAGCCAAGCTGAACAATAAAGGGTACACCAATGTTGATTGTCCTGACTCCACTCCACCTCACCTGCCTTTGCATGACAGGGCCTGGTAGCTGCCGAGAAGGTGCTTGGAGCCAAGCTGAACAAGACAGGGTACACCAATGTTGATTGTCCTGACTCTACTCCACCTCACCTGCCTTTGCATGACAGGGCCTGGTAGCTGCCGAGAAGGTGCTTGGAGCCAAGCTGAACAATAAAGGGTACACCAATGTTGATTGTCCTGACTCCACTCCACCTCACCTGCCTTTGCATGACAGGGCCTGGTAGCTGCCGAGAAGGTGCTTGGAGCCAAGCTGAACAAGAAAGGGTACACCAATGTTGATTGTCCTGACTCCACTCCACCTCACCTGCCTTTGCATGACAGGGCCTGGTAGCTGCCGAGAAGGTGCTTGGAGCCAAGCTGAACAAGAAAAGGTACACCAATGTTGATTGTCCTGACTCCCCCTCACCTGCCTTACATGACAGGGCCTGGTAGCTGCCGAGAAGGTGTTTGGAGCTAAGGTGAACAAGAAAGGCTACAAGGTGATTCAAGGCTGTGGCGTGATCCAAGCCGACGGAATTGACATAGAGACGATGAAGAAGATTGCGGGGTCCATTGAGGCAGCCGGCTTCAGCGCGGATAATGTGTCATACGGCATGGGAGGAGGTCTTCTGCAGAAAGTGAGACACATGGGGCAGGGACATTTTTTCCGGAATATATTCCGATCGGAAAACGAGACCTTGTTATGGCCAAAATTGCTTGAATAATAAACCTAAAAAAAGGTCTTGTTTTTGACTAAAATTGACTACAAATTACCCAAATCGACCCAAATCAAAATAAGGATCCTGTTTTGGGAGGAAAAAAGGGAGGACAAAATAAAAAGGAATAAGATTTCCTCTTTTTGATTTGAAAAAATATCCCAGACATGGGGTAATGTGGGATGAGACCTAAAGGGTGGTATAGGATGAGATCTGGGGTTATATGTGACGAGACCAATTAGGTGATATAGGATGAGCCCTGTGGGGTTATATGTGATGGGATCAATACAGTAATAAAGGATGAGATGGGAGCTGGTCTCAGTTTTGAAGCCTGACTATTGCTCTGTGGTGAATGACATAGAGGCGATGAAGAAGATTGCGAGGTCCATTGAGGCGGCCGGCTTCAGTGAGGATAATGTGTCATACGGCATGGGAGGGGGTCTTCTGCAGAAAGTGAGACCTATGGGGTTATATATGATGAGGCAGCCCCTTTCAGTGATATACAATGGTCTAGTGGTAGACCAGATTGCTTGAGGACGAAGAGTCGGGGGTTCGACTCCCCCTTCGGTCGCTCTTGGCGTTGCAGGTCGTCGTCAACCGCGATGGTAGCTTGTCCAGTTGAGGTAAGAGACCGCTCCCCACCCGCGTACGGCGAGCTCCCATAACACCACGCCCCACCAGGCGTTATCATTACCTTTTATGATGAGACCAATAGGGTGATATAGGATTAGGCGATGAGTCCAAGCGTGTGATATAGGATGAGGCGATGAGTCCAAGCGTGTGATAAAGGATTAGGCGATGAGTCCAAGCGTGTGATATAGGATGAGGCGATGAGTCCAAGCGTGTGGATATAGGATGAGATTAGAGCTAGTGTAAGGAATGAATAGAGCGATAAAGAACACTAGCGACCCACCCCAGACCCACCTAGCAAACTAACTATCTAACTAAAAATGTACTTGTCTGCAAGCTAACTAATTCATTAACTAACTAATTAACTAACTAACCAAGTAATATCTTACTAACTAATTAGCAACCGGTATCTAACAAACAAACCAACCAACTCAAACCCAAACATGACAAGCATCATATGTTCACATTCTCATCTGTTCACGTGCTCTGCAGGTGAAGCGCGGCACCATGTCCTTTGCCACCAAGCTCAACCACATCATGCCACCCATATGTTCACATGCTCCTCTGCCCCATTTACTTTGCCCCTGTGGGTGAAGCGCGGCACCATGTCCTTTGCTACCAAGCTCGACCACATGGTATCACCCTCTTGCCAGGCATCATTCGCTCTGTCCCTGTTTGATCTCTTTATCCAAGCATCATGTGCCCACATGCTCCTCTGCCCCACACCCACCACCTCCACCCACCCACCACAACCCCCACATCCACCACCACCCACCACCATCACTGCAGGCGAATCGCGGCACTATGCCCTTAGCTACCAAGCTCGACCACATGGTATCACCCTCTTGCCAGGCATCAGTCGCTCTGTCCCTGTTTGATCTCTTTATCCAAGCATCATGTGCCCACATGCTCCTCTGCCCCACACCCACCACCACCCACCACCACCACTGCAGGTGAAGCGCGACACCATGTCCTTCACTACCAAGCTCAAGCACATCGTGTCACCCTCTTGCCACACATCATTCGCTCTGTCCCTGTTTGATCTCTTTGGCTAACCATCACGTGTTCATCTGCCCCATACCTCACCAACCCCACACCCATCACCACCCCACACCACCACCACCCACACCACACCCAACCCCACACCCACCAGCACCATTGCAGGTGAAGCGCGACACCATGTCCTTCGCTACCAAGCTCAAGCACATCGTGTCACCCTCTTGCCAGGCATAATTATCTATGTCCCTGTTTGATCTCTTTGGCTAACCATCACGTGTTCACGTGCTCATCTGCCCCATACCTCACCAAACCCACCCCATCACCACCCCCACCACCTCCTCCACACACACACAACCACCACCCACCACCCCCAAACCCACAACCACCACCACCACTGCAGGTGAACCGCGACACCATGTCCTTTGCTACCAAGCTCAACCACATCGTGTATACGGATGGCGGCCCTGTTGACATCATGAAACAGCCTATGACTGATTCTGGAAAATTCTCACATCCAGGTACGGTGCTTGCTGAGTGTCGGGCGGACAGGTAGGTAGTCCTGGGGGCACTTGCCTCCCATAAGGGGGGGCTCCGCCAATAAGGGAGAAGCAGTGGAACAGTTGGGCAGTGGAACGGTTGGGCGATTCTGGAAAGTTCTCACGTCCATATAGGGGTGCTTGCTGAGTGTCGGATGGACTAATGGGTAATCCTGGGGGCTCCCACCCTCCAGCAGGGGGGGCTCTGCTAAAAAGAAAGAAGCAGTGGAAAGGCTGGGCAGTGGAACGGTTGGGCGATTCTGGAATATCTCACACTCAGGTGGGGGTGCTTGCTGAGTTTCAGACGGACAAATGGGTAATCCTGGGGGCTCCCGCTCCCAGAAGGGGGGGCTCCGCCACAAAGGGAGAAGCAGTGGAACGGTTGGGCGGTTCTAGAAAGTTCTCACCCTCAGGTAGGAGTGCTTGCTGAGTTGTTTGCTTAGGCTATTTTTTGCTATGCGTAGCAGCTTCTAGGCAGCTTCCTGTGTGCGTCCTTGGTGCGTCGTTGGGCCAAACCTGAAGCTAGGTAGTGCATCTGAAAGCTGGCATGGTAGGCATTCCAATGCTGCATGTATATTACAGTCCAGGGGTGGGCCAAATAGGCTAGAGGGACTTGCCCAACCGTGATAGGAAGGGATAGGAGTGCTACCGGAAGTTTTGGGTATGGTCCAATGGCTGCCTAATGAGCTGGGGTGAAGCTGACATGTGAGCCGAGAAGGGTGAAGCGGTGGAACGGTTGGGTAGGACAAGGAAGAAAGCAGGGGGGTGGAGGGCAAGGGGAAATGGGGTTGTGAGAGATGAAGTGAAAGATCAGGCTGAGTTGTTAGCACTGTATTGTATTGTGTTACGCTGTCCAGGGGTAGGCGGAATAGGATTAAGGGACTTGCCCAACCGTTACAGGAAGGGCTAAAGAGAAAAAGCATAGATGCACTGAACGCCAAACGATCGTTTTACCAACGGGGGCCCTGTTTGTGCTACAGTAATAATTTAGTTGTACAGCCACAGCACGGTGGGACAAAGAACAGGAAGATAGATGGCAAGGGTAAGTGGGGTTTGGAGAGATGAGGTGTGATAGACTCCCCTGCCCCCCCCCCCCCCCCCCCCCCACACACACACACCCTGGCCCCCTTCCCCACCAACCCGCCCATACCCACCCTGGCCCCCTTCCCACCAGCCCACCCGTACCACCCTGGCCCCTTCCCCACCCACACACCCATACCCACCCTGGCCCCCTTCCCCACCAGCCCACCCATACCCACCCTGGCCCCTTCCCACCAGCCCACCCGTACCACCCTGGCCCCCTTCCCCACCAACCCACCCATACCCACCCTGGCCCCCTTCCCCACCAGCCCACCCGTACCACCCTGGCCCCCTTCCCCACCCACACACCCATACCCACCCACAGGTCAGCTAGCCGTGAAGCGGGTAAACGGCATCCCTACGGTGTTCCCTAAGGACTCCTTGGAAGTTAGTGCGGAGGAGAACATGTTGAAGGTTGTCTACGACATGGGTCCCCTTGAGGGCCGCGTGTGGGACGACTTTGACACGGTACGGAAGAGAGTACTGGACGAGTGGTCAGCACTCCCCAAGACAGCTTCCAACATCAGCGTCAGCATGAAGGAGAAGGTCAAAGAGCAAATGGCAAAGAGGGGCAAGAAGCCACCTACAAACCTATAGGGAACTGATGCTTGCAACTTAGCTTGTAGCTTGATCCTTGAGCTTGCAGCATGAGTAATACCACCGAGAGGGCCAAAGAGGGGCAAGAAGCCACCTACAAACCTGTAGGGAGCTGCTGCTTGCATCTTACAACTTGGCTTGTAGCTTGCATCTCGTAGCTTGATCCTTGAGCTTGCAGCATGAATGATACCACCGAGTGGTCATTGCTCCCCAAGACAGCTTCCAACATCAGTGACAGCATGAAGCAGGAGGTTATGGAGAAAATGGCAAAGAGGAGCAAGCTGTAGGGAGCTGCTGCTTGCATCTTACAACTTGCAATTTGTAGCATGGGTGATAGCGCCTGCAAAGCTGTAGGGAGCTGCTGCTTGCATCTTACAACTTGCAATTTGTAGCATGGGTGATAGCGCCTGCAAAGCTGTAGGGAGCTGCTGCTTGCATCTTACAACTTGTAGCTTACAGCTTGTAGCATGGGTGATAGCGCCTGCAAAGCTGTAGGGAGCTGCTGCTTGCATCTTACAACTTGTAGCTTACAGCTTGTAGCATGGGTGATAGCGCCTGCAAAGCTGTAGGGAGCTGCTGCTTGCATTTTACAACTTGTAGCTTACAGCTTGTAGCATGGGTGATAGCGCCTGCAAACCTGTGGGAAGCTGCTGCTTGCATCTTACAACTTGTAGCTTACAGCTTGTAGCATGGGTGATAGCGCCTGCAAAGCTGTAGGGAGCTGCTGCTTGCATCTTACAACTTGTAGCTTACAGCTTGTAGCATGGGTGATAGCGCCTGCAAACCTGTGGGAAGCTGCTGCTTGCATCTTACAGCTTGGCTTGTAGCTTAAAGCTTGCAACTCGTAGCTTGTAGCTTGATCCTTGAGCTTGCAGCATGAGTGATACAACCGAGAGGGCTTAAGAGGGGCAAGAAGCCGCCTTCAAACATGTAGGGGGCAGCTGCTGATGAGTGGAGTGTCACACCTGGGCGGTCCTCCACGCTTGCATGAGAGAGGGAAGCTGCTGCCTAGCGTTACAGTTCAAAAGCAGTGCTGAAGCTGATTATTGGAGTGCCACGCCTGGGGAGTGCGCTTGCATGAGAGAGGGAAGCTGCTGCCCAGCGTCACAGTTCTAAAGCAGTGCTGAAGCTGATGAGTGGAATGCCACGCCTGGGCAGTGCGCTTGCATGAGAGAGGGAAGCTGCTGCCCAGCGTTACTGTTCTAAAGCAGTGCTGAAGCTGATGTTCAGGGCCATTGTGGGTGTTGAGGCAAAAGCATAAACCATGTCGAACAGAGATAACGATGGTGGGCGATTGCCCTTAGTTTCCTTGTTCCGTTTGAGTGAGCCAGATGCAGCTTGTCCGTACTTTTCTTTTCGGCTTTTCGACAGCTGCTTGATCCAGCCACTGGGCCACGCCCTAAGACTTAAGCAGTGCTAGAAAGCTGGTTTCTTCAGCTTCCAGGCAGGGTTCTACATGACGCGAGCTTTTGCGCTCTAGGATTTGGAGCCCGCCTGCGCGACTGGCGCAATTCTTCAAACCCTCTCTGGACGCAGCGAGCATATTTCCGTTTTCAGTTGAGGCAAAAGCGCAACTCAAAAGGAGGCGGTTGCGTCAAAAGCGCAACCCAAAATGACAAAATGAAGTACCCTGCTTCCAGGCCACTTCTGTTTTTCTGACAACGCCTCGCCATTCCGTTGCTGCATGGCGACACATGGGTCCGACCAAACTTGTCAGGCATTGCCCTCCGAACCCCTCAGGCTTCGCGCTTGGCGCTTGGCGCTCCCCGGGGTTTGGGGGGGCAGTGCGTCGCACTGGGGTCGCATCGAGTCGCTCAATTTCCGATTCGTCGCACATGCAAACAAGTGTTCCAGGTGCACTACATTTCTGTTAGCTTTGGCTGCACAGCCTGCCAGTGGAGCTGCCTGGAAGCTGATGTGCGGAGTCAAAAAACAAAGTATGGAGCTAGTTTTTGGCTTTGCTTAGTCCCACGACCCCTGAGGGACAAGAATTGCAACTTGTCGTATGGGTCCCTTTTTTAAGCATTTCAGAAAACATGGGGTACTGACTGGCTGGTGCCGTTAGCATGCATTGGATTATATTAATTCGGATTGGATTGTTACATGGTTTTCAGCCAACTCTGGACTGCTCTCCGCCGTAGCTTTTCTTTCCAGCTACGAGCAACAGCTTCTAGGCAGCTCCCCTGACTGGCCATTGAGGCTAACCTAATGCGACCTAGAGCACCTTGAAGCAGACACAATCAGCTATCCAGGAAAACTGAAAGATTTGGCTGCAGCTCAGTGGCTGCCTCAAGGACCTGCCTAGAAGCTACTGCTCATAACCGAAAAGGATAGCTCTGCTCACTGTCGTCTGATTCCAAGACCCTGCGTGCGATACCCACGGAAACCAGGGAGCATACTACGCAGATTAATTGGATTGGTTTGAATTTATCACATTCGTGGTGTGGGTGTGTGTGGTGGATGAGGATTAATTCAAACTGATCACAATCGTAGGGTGTGGTAGTGGATGTGGATGTGGATTGATGAGTTGGACTGATAGTAGGTGCCATGGCCTACCAGCCTTCAGGGGGGTGGGAGTAAGGGTGGGGTTGAACGTGAGGTTGGATGTGGATTCATTTGAATTGATCACATTCGTTGGGTGTGGGAGTGGGGGTGGATGTGAAGATGACCGCACACAAAAAAGTGGCAGGATCCTTGGAGGGTGAGAAAAACAGACGCCGTGGCTCATTGCAAGGAGGAAGGGGAAGAGGAAGAGAGAGGGAGAGGGTATCTAAGACTCACTCGCCAACATGTATTCACGCATACGAAGACTCCACGGCCCATATCCCATCTAGATGAGTTAAATCTGCATTTGAAAAGGACAGAAACACGTGTACCGCACAGTACCCCACAGTACGATGTTGGGTCCGCGTGGCTGATGGACAGGGTCATAGGAGGTTTGGTTATATCATGTACAGGTGGATGTGAATGAGGATGGATGATTGATGAGTTGGACTGATTATTGTCTTATGGTAGCACTGTCTAGCAGCCTTCAAGGTGTGAGGGTGGATGTGAATGAGGATGGCTGATTGATGAGTTGGACTGATTATTGTCATGGTAGCACTGTCTAGCAGCCTTCAGGGTGTGAGGGTGGATGTGAATGAGGATGGATGATTGATGAGTTGGACTGATTATTGTCTTATGGTAGCACTGTCTAGCAGCCTTCAAGGTGTGAGGGTGGATGTGAATGAGAATGGATGATTGATGAGTTGGACTGATTATTGTCTTATGGTAGCACTGTCTAGCAGCCTTCAGGGTGTGAGGGTAGATGTGAATGAGAATGGATGATTGATGAGTTGGACTGATTATTGTCTTATGGTAGCACTGTCTAGCAGCCTTTGGGGTGTGAGGGTGGATGTGAATGAGAATGGATGATTGATGAGTTGGACTGATTATTGTCTTATGGTAGCACTGTCTAGCAGCCTTTGGGGTGTGAGGGTGGATGTGAATGAGAATGGATGATTGATGAGTTGGACTGATTATTGTCTTATGGTAGCACTGTCTACCAGCCTCCAAGGTGTGAGGGTGGATGTGAATGAGGATTGATGAGTTGGTCTGATTATGGGCCCATAGCCCATTAGCCTGCAGGGGCGTGGGGGTGGATGTGAATGTGGATTGATGAGTTGGACTGATTATGGGCCCATGGCCCACCAGCCTGCAGGAGTATGGGGGTGGATGTGAATGAAGATTGATGAGTTGGTCTGAATATGGGCCCATAGCCCATTAGCCTGCAAGAATTGAGGGTGGATGTGAATGAGGATTGATGAGTTGGACTGGTTATGGGCTCATGGCCTACCAGCCTGCGGGGGAGTGGGAGTGGGGGTGGGGCGGGACATGACCCCCACCCATATTGGGTTTGGATTGACAACTTGGTCTATGAGCCATCAGGCTACTCTCCGTCTTCAGGCGGAGTGAACTTGGAGTGTATACACTACAAGGGCAGAGCTGCCAAAACGCATAGCCCAAAAAAGGAACAGTTCCCCAGACTTCATCGTGGATACCTCAAAGCCATGATCGCTGGATTCTTTTGAATCCAGCAGTGTAGGATTCCTTGCGCATAGTTTTTCTTTTCGGCTACGAGCAGAAGCTTCTAGGCAGCTCCTTGAGCCAGCCACTGAGCCAAATATTTCGGCAGTTCTGGATAGCTGATTGTGCCTGCTTTAGGCTGCTCTAGGTCGCATTTGGTTTGCCTCAATAGCCAGTCAGGGGAGCTGCCTAGAAGCTATTGCTCGTAGCTGATAATTAAAGCTGTATACGGGACCAGCTTGAAAAACAGGGTGGGCACTGTTCATCTTTTCATCTAAAAGCACCAGCATCTAGGCAGCTCACTGAGCCAGCCAATGGCCAAATCTCAAATATTTCAGCCAGATCTGGGCAGCAGGGTACGTCCATTGACCAAATTGGCCAGTGCTCAAGCGCACTTGAAAACAAAAAAACTGCCCTTTGTAGTGCAAAAAACGCAAAAATTGCTTGCTGCGCCCATAGGGGGTTGAAAAAACTGCGTGAAATGCGCCGAGTGGCTTAAAAAGGCAGCGCGGCACCGTGCTGCCACGCGAGCTTAGTAGTACCCTGCTGGGCAGGTGATGCTTTCAGCTTCCAGGTGCACTAGGCTGCTTTAGGTTTGGCTGAATAGCAACCTTGGCAGCTGCCCAGAAGCTGCTTCGTACAATCTGGCGTGAGTGCACCACTGTATAACAACCTTGGCAGCTGCCCAGAAGCTACTTAGTACAATCTAGTGTGAGTACACAACTGAATAGCAACCTTGGCAGCTGCCCAGAAGCTACTTCGTACAATCTGGTGTGAGTACACTACTGAATAGCAACCTTGGCAGCTGCCCAGAAGCTGCTTCGTAAAATCTGGCGTGAGTGCACCACTGTATAGCAACCTTGGCAGCTGCCCAGAAGCTACTTTGTACAATCTGGTGAGAGTACACTACTGAATAGCAACCTTGGCAGCTGCCCAGAAGCTGCTTCGTACAATCTGGCGTGAGTGCACCACTGTATAACAACCTTGGCAGCTGCCTAGAAGCTACTTAGTACAATCTAGTGTGAGTACACAACTGAATAGCAACCTTGGCAGCTGCCTTGAAGCTACTTCGTACAATCTGGTGTGAGTACACTACTGAATAGCAACCTTGGCAGCTGCCCAGAAGCTGCTTCGTAAAATCTGGCGTGAGTGCACCACTGTATGGCAACCTTGGCAGCTGCCCAGAAGCTACTTTGTACAATCTGGTGAGAGTACACAACTGAATAGCAACCTTGGCAGCTGCCCAGAAGCTACTTTGTACAATCTGGTGTGAGTACACTACTGAATAGCAACCTTGGCAGCTGCCCAAAAGCTGCTTCGTACAATCTGGTGTGAGTACACTACTGAATAGCAACCTTGGCCGCTGCCCAGAAGCTGCTTCGTACAATCTGGCGTGAGTGCACCACTGTATAGCAACCTTGGCAGCTGCCCAGAAGCTACTTCCTACAATCTGGTGTGAGTACACTACTGCATAGCAACCTTGGCAGCTGCCCAGAAGCTACTTCCTACAATCTGGTGTGAGTACACTACTGCATAGCAACCTTGGCAGCTGCCCAGAAGCTACTTCGTACAATCTGGTGTGAGTACACTACTGAATAGCAACCTTGGCAGCTGCCCAGAAGCTACTTCACACAATCTGGTGTGAGTACACCACAATCTTGGTGAACAGGATCCAGCCTATTTACAGAAGGCAATTTTTGCAAGATATTGTCATACCACCACAAATACTGACGCACAGGTATAGTGCATTGATATACACAGTGATACATACAGCAATGAAAACAGCGATATATACAGCTATACACAGAGCGATGCACACGGCAATATAAACAGCGATATATACAGCTATACACAGAGCGATGCACACAGCAATATAAACAGCGATATATACAGCTATACACAGAGCGATACATGCAGCAATATAAACAACGATATATACAGCTATACACAGAGCAATACACACAGCAATATAAACAGTGATATATACAGCTATACACAGGGCGATACATACAGCGATATATACAGCGATACATATAGCAATATATGCAGCAAACCAAATGGCCGCCCAGACATATATTGATAAGGAATGATAGAGAGTTGTAGATATTGGTATGAACAGTTCGTTTCACTACTAACACTAACCCACATTAAGGCATAGTATTTCCCTTTGTATTTAAAATAATGCCTAGGCCACATGGGGTGCTATGAACACCGGACAGGTTCTGATAAGATTGGATTGCTACATGGGTTTTCAGCCAACTCTGAGCTGCCGTCTTTCAAACCCAAGCCCCGTTTGCAAAACCCAGGTTTGCCGGTTGAACTTGAACTTGGTTACATGGCTCCAGCTAGCAACATGGCTGCTCGCCGTCTTCGGCAAGAAAACAAATATTTATTAGGACAAATGTAAACGTGAACAAATTGTTTTTGCCTATTTGGAAAGCATTTTAAATGGGGTTTTCAGCCAACTCTGGGCTGCTCACCACTCCAAAGCCCCCCCGTGGAAACTAGGGAGCAAACTTGAACTTGGTTACATAGCTTCAGCCAGCAATTTGGCTGCTCGCCGTCTTCGGCAGTAAAACAATTACAAACAAATAATCATTAATTGGAGCAAACTAAGCTGACGAGGTGTCCTTAATTTCACGTCCTGGGAGTGAATGCATTACACGGATGTAACAATTTCAATATCAATCTGACTAGACAGGTCCTGATCAGGGTTGTTATGGACTCCCCGATCCGCCGTTCGGAACTGGATGGCTCTATCGCAGAGCGATCCCGATTCGGACGGAAGCAGGTGCGGGGTCCTACAAGGTTGCTGGTTCGGACCCCATCGAGGTCACCTGGGCCCACCCGGAGGGCCACCGACCGGCATGGTAACTGGACTCTAGGTGCGATGTAAGCCCGTCCATCGCATACTTACGCGCTGGTTCCCTTAAAACCACGTCCTTAGAAGTGTAATTGTGGTATACCGTTTCTTGGAAATTAAGTTTTTTTTCTTTTTAGGACGCTGCGTCCTCCGTCGCAGACGCAACGGCGAAGGGTCTGTTGCGTCCTAGGACGCAACATGGGGAGGGTCCGTTGACCAAGGGGAAGGGCCCGTTGCGTCGCAGGACGCAGGCTATACAATTTGTTGCGTCTCAGGCAGCAGAGCTGGGGGTCCTCTTGAAGTTCCCTGGTGCTGATAGCATACATGGCCTTGGTATAGTTGCACGGTCTTTCGTTGATGATGCTGAAGAGTGGTGATCTCATCGTGTAATTCATAGGGACCGGCATATCATGTAATGTTGACCAAAGGCGAGTATGAGATCAAATGATAGAATACAAATCGCATCATATGCTATTGTATATAAATGATAACTTTAGCCTACCGTAGTCAGACTGCCGGCAGGATATGATATCATATGATGACATAAATACATGATATGATATCGTCGTTCCCTAGTAATTCATCATTCTAAATAATCGCCATGTTTTTCGAGATTGTTTAATAAGTCCCTATTACCAAATTGGCTGTGTATGTATGTTACAGTCCAGGGGGAGGCCACATAGGCGAAAGGGACTTGCCCAACCGTGATAGGAAGGGCTTCAAAAGAAAAGCATTTGCTGCCCCTAGGTAAAAGAATTGTCACAAGGTTCCAACGCCAGGTTTGGGGTCTAACCGTCTGTACATTGCAGGATAAAATTACCCCGGTGCGAGAACCAAGGAAAAACAAGGATTTCTAGTGCACATGTCGGAGTGCAGATTCGAACCGGGGACTCAGCAGGCTGCCCCTAGACTGGATTGGAGTTGAACTTGATTTTTTTAGTTTTGTTATTTCACCCCATGAGGTGGGTCTCCCACACAAACCAGCAGCCCCAAGGATTTAGTTTGAATGGTGTGGCTGATGCCTACTGTTTCTAAACCTGGGGAAATTCGCACTGCAAAAAAAATGCACAGCTTTGCACATAAATGTTTAGTGATGTTCGTAAGCTCCCCTTACCTTGCCTCCGTCAAGCCGCGGGCACATTTGGAGTCCAGTAGGGCACCAGGAAAAATGTTAACATCGGCATCAGCATCATTTCATTCCCCTCCTTCATTGCAGGCACTTGTTGAGCTGCAAGATCTGTATATCAACACTCCTAGTGGAAGCCCGTCAAATTCACCCTTGAGTGATTTGTTTTTTCCTACTTGCAGCTACTTGAGAGAGTTTTTTCTTCCCTAGATAATGGTCATTGACAGGTTTGTTCAAAGCCCTCTAAGAGTTTACATGACGCACGTACAGCCCCCCCCCCCCCCCCCCCCCCCCCCCCCCCCCTCCTCCCGACCACACACACACAAAATTTGTGTGAAAATACGCGTGTCCCATTCAAAATGTGGACGCCGGGACCCTAAACTCTCCGGTTTAGTGGCTAAGCCAAACCTTAAGCTAAACCGGCTTGTGTGATACTGTGATCGACCTCTCACAGAACTTAACCTCGCTCGTGCTGAAGTACTCACTACTACTACTGTAACGTATGAATACATCTTATCAGAGGACACAAAGTAACGGGATGGCAAGGGAATAATGATCCTCGGAACCAGGGTACTTCAAATGGCAAAATTGGCCAGCGCTTTAGCGCATTTGAAAACAAAAAATTGCGCTTTGTAGTGCAAAAAGCGCAAAAATTGCTTGCTGCGCCCACAGGGGGTTGCAAAAAACTGCGTTTAAAGCGCAGAGGGAGTCAGAAAGTCAGCGCTCAAAAGCGCAAAAACGCGAGATTTGAATTACCCTGGTACTGGTTTCGTTCCACAGTGATCCTTTAATTACCGGTATATGATTATAATTTAATCATCATCCTAAACGGAATGATAATTTTAAGACTAAAGTTGAAGTTAATCAATTTTTGCTCGGTACCGGTATTGTCTGCCTTAAATAAAGGATCAAAGCCCTAGCTTTATCCTCCTACATCATCCCGCGCGTCGCCTTAAACCTCGTGGTTGGTCGGCCCTTGACGGCGGTCCAATGCAACGGGAACTGAGAAAATGGTCGAAAAATCGGTTACTGGTCGAAAATCACAGAAAAACGGTTGGCGAATGAAATTGTTGGATATAATGCCTGTCATAACTGTTGGAATTCCGCCCGGAGATGGACGAACAGTCGGTTAGAATGGTCGAAAAGTCAGTTGCCGAATTATATGAGGTCCTCAGCACTGGAAAAACAAGCTCGTTTTGGTTCCTTTTGGGGTGCGAAGCTGGGTAAAACAAGCTGGGTGTCGCGTCTAACTTATATTCTGCCTGCCTGCCTGTCTTCGCCCACTTCGACCTACTAACCCTTGGGCCGACCACCGCAGGTGCCCTAGCTAAGGGCACCCGACTATCTAGGTCGCTACGTATTCAACTACCCGTCCGTTAGGGTCGCCTTAGTCGCTGCGCGACTACGTTCTTCCCCTTCTTCCGGGAAGTCGTCGCCCCCTCGAGGGGGCGCGGTGTTAGCATCACTATCCGTTACAGCTCCCAGCGCGCCTCATTGAACCCTGCTAAACCCTGTCCGTTGGTCTACTGGTCAGTCAACCGTTCAGGTAGCTACGTCTTCGTCTCTCCGTCTGATCTACTTTTGCTCGAAGGGGCGCGCCCATCCACGAAATCCAACCGAAGTCCGGGCCAGCTTCCCTCCAGGTAGGTCGCACCGGTCGCACCGGGATCAGAGATTCGACCGGGGGGTACTGCCCGGGGGTTCTGCCTACCTGGAGCTCGGGGAGAGCAGGACGGGGGGAGCCGGGTAGAGGGCCTCGAATCAGATACGCCTGGATATGAACGAGGTAGGTAGTCTTCGGACTCGCCGGTCCTGCTTCGCCCGGCAGGTCAGCTTCGCCCGGCTCTATACGCGTTTAAGCTTCATCTTTCTCCTCTCCATCTCCATTCTTTCTTTTAACGTCTATAAGAACGCTCTATACATGTTTGTCTAGAAGACCCCCCCCCCCCAAGTTTCAAGTGCTTCCGCCTCTTCCTCCTATTGCACTGTGTTACAATTTCCCCCTTGCAGCGTAGAATGACATCGCCTATTCATGTGGACTCTTTCAAAGCGATGGCATTGCTGTTACCCGTAAGCAACTCCAATCCCAGCTCTGCGCATCCTATGATGTATATAATATCGATACATTCGTTTGAATACCCTCCTTCCCCACCCCCACCCACTGACACACCCACACCATTCAGGATTGCGACGTCAAGGGAGGGCTGTTCCCAGGTGGCACTTGCGTTGATTCTGATAGCCCGAGAGGCTTTGTGTACTACGATGATTTCCAGCGATGCGCAGGCTCGTGGATCCTTGTACCGTAAGTTCACCTCCCCCTTTTTAGTAATGCCTTTCTCGTCGTCGCTTGATCCTCTCAGCCTGTATCGTCACCGATGCGTGGTTCGACATTTCCTTGTCAAGGCGCACAAGTGACACCGAGAGCTCATATCGCGGAGCGTCCCTGCCTGGCTATAGCGACGCCCTCTGGCATTCCTGCCTTCCCTCTTCTCTCCTGTGCTGTTGTTGTTGTTGTTGCTGCTGCTGCTGCTGCTGCTGTCGTCCTTGGTAAAGCAAAGTCCTTGGTAAAGCTAAGTCCTTGGACCAGCCTTAGGCCCTACTAAATACACCAAAACACCAATGCGGGAATGCCCCCGTTACGTCGCAAGGGGGAACCGTCGAGCCTCTTGGCTCCTCTCGTGCCATACTCCGCGGTAAACTGAACACGAAAAATCGACCCTTGTTTTGGCTCGAAAGGTGTTCGACCCTTAGGAGAAATATCACCAACAAAGGGTTACGATAAACGACCCTTGTTTAGCGACCACTAAGGGTTGTTGTGGCCCACAACGGTTAAAAAATACACGACTTAGATGGTTTAATAACCCTTTGATGTATTACCGGTTAATTCATTAAAGGGTAATTTGGTTCTGCACCCTTGTTAGAGTTGCTTGTTTGATGGTTGTTTGACCACTTGGTGTAACTGGTTGGCGCCCTTTCTAACGGGTAGTCGAACGGGTAACGAACCATTATTTCTCACAATCATCAACGGGTTGACTGCACACTGCACCCCTAATGCAAACCAGTAGTCTAACCTCTAATGAACCATTATTTCTTCCAACTAGTGAGCACTCATCAACGGGTTGACTGTCTCACTCCACCCCTAATCCAACTAGGGTCGGGAAAGCAGGGCAACCGGTAAAAGATCGTGTCCATTTTACCAGTATCTATCCTCTTTCCTAGACAACGGTGCTAGCTCTGGCTCACTATTGGACTTTGACTTAGCCAATCCAAACTTCCCACACACCCTTCCTGCTGCTCATTCTCCAGTTGCTCCTGACACTGCAAATTTGGGGGGTCTACAGCCGGTCAACATTACCCTTTATTGGGCTGAAAGGGTGTATACTGGGTATACAAGGGTGCCGTAGGGGTGCAGAAAGGGTGCCGAAACCAAAATTTGCCTGGTGCCACCCCTCCACCCCTTCTTCCCCCTCACACTGTTTTTATTTTCAGCTACAAGCAGCAGCTTCTAGGTAGCTCCCCTGCTGGCTCTAATCAGCCTAACCTAAAGCAACCTAGCGCATCTTGAAGCTGGCGTAATTAGCTTTCTAGGCCTGCTGAATTTTTGAGGCTAGCCCGGTGGCTGGCTCAGGGAGCTGCCTAGAACTAAGCTGCTAGTAGCCGAAAATAAAAATAGTGCTCACACCCACTCCCTCCCTCCTCATGGTTGCCTGCTGCAGGGGATTCAACCTCCTTCCACGTTGGCTGCTTGCAGGTGCGTAAGTGTCATGGCGAATCTGCATACTTCCGCGCATTAATGTGTTGTATACCCAGATTCTGATTGCGCTTGCTTCTAATCTGCTTCAGAAGCGCCTTTCCCATCCCGCTTGTTGTGTTATATATGTTAGTTGTGTTATGTATGTCCGCTTACCCGGCGTAGCTACCTGCAGCAGGAGTTCCTCTTGCTTTCACTGTTCTCCCTACTTTGTTTCTCCATCTCCCTGATTTCTTTCTTTCCCTCATATCTTCCCTCCTTGCACCCTTTCGTTATATTCCAACCGTCGTACCTCTGTCCCCCCTCCCCCCACCCCCCACTTCCCCCTTCACTCAATTTGCCTGTGGTTCACAATGCATCCCCCCGTCCCCTGTCCTCCCCCCCCTCTCCCTCTTTACAGATTTGCCCGTGGTTCACTTGCACTTCGCACATCAGATCAGGCACACCTTCCACTGGCGCTTCAATCAACCTGAATGCCCCTCGCAGTCTGTTACACGCTGTGGCTCACGTGGCTCTTCTTTGGCGTGGCTGTGGTGTCGGATGTTTTCGTCGATGCAATTACGGTCGGACCTCTTCTTTGGCGTGGCTGTGGTTTTGGATGTTTTGTCGATGCAATTACGGTCGGACCTCTTCTTTGGCGTGGCTGTGGTTTTGGATGTTTTGTCGATGCAATTACGGTAGGACCTCTTCTTTGGCGTGGCTGTGGTTTTGGATGTTTTATCGATGCAATTACGGTAGGACCTCTTTTTTGGCGTGGCTGTGGTTTCGGATGTTTTATCGATGCAATTACGGTAGGACCTCTTCTTTGGCGTGGCTGTGGTTTCGGATGTTTTGTCGATGCAATTACGGTAGGACCTCTTCTTTGGCGTGGCTGTGGTGTTGGATGTTTTCGTCGATGCAATTACGGTAGGACTCCATTACATACGGTAGCTAGAAAGCATTGGCGCAGTGGTAGATCCTGGATGGGTTGGGTTGGTGGGAGATGTCAGTGGCAGCTGGGCAGTGTATGCGGACATGGGGGCAGTAGTGGCGGTTCTGCGTTTGTGTATGTGCATGAGGAGGGGCAGGTGGGAAGGGGGGGCATGGATGGGGTCTTGAGGGGGGCAGGAGTTGGCTGGTGGTATTGGAACCTGATGCACTAGGCTTGTTCAAAAGTATTAGTCATCTTCTAAAAATTGCCACTTGTCAACCACCCTCCTAAACTACTTGGGTGATATTTATGAATACAACATAAATGATGGCTCATATTATGCATATGTCATCATGTGTTATGAAGCAATGACTAGGGAGCTGTAAACCAGTTCCTCAAAATTTTCCCTTTGGATTGTCAAATTAACACAGGTGTTGGGGTATGTCACAAGTACGCTATATTACACAAGGCACACCAGCCCCAAATGTATTGTTGCCTCCATAGGTGTACTTGGGGGGTCAGACTTGTAAGCATGTTGTGCTACTCTGATGCTGGTGTGTGTCGTGGGCAAACACATTAACCTAAATGGGTATGGCCCCCAGCATGTAGGCCCCTATATGAGCACTTGACCCATTGCATGGAGCCCCATCCTCAGTAGTCAGTTCAAATTTGAATGGGTGCCACATGTGCATGCAAGATGAGTCTAGTATACCCACCATGTGAGAAACATCTGAATCCCTCCATGCCCAAACACGCTGCGGAGGTCCGGAAAGCGCAAAAGCGTGAAAATCGGTTTGGAGCCTCGCAATAGATCACCCGGGAAAACGTCACCACTGGACCTGGCTCGGTTATTAGAGAAAGGTTTTACCTAGCGCTGTAAGTTTGGACCCCGAACTCCCAGAATGGCACAGTGTGGGTGACGAAATATGTAGACAGGCTCCATAGGTTACAGTATTTCGGAAGCGACTGATACTTCTGAACACACCTACACACACACTCTCACACACACAAACACGCAGAAAGCATTATAACCACTCAAACCACTTGCAACCAGTATGTATACACACGAAGCATCAACTACAGCATACTGGAAAATAATCAATTCGACCAACAAATACACAGACTCACTCACTAACTAAATCACTCACTACCTCCCGTTCTACCTCACTTCGTAACTGACTAACACTGCAGATTTGGGGGGTCTTCAACACCCTTTTCTGCCCCCTTTCACCACACTCACCACTTTCAATCCAAGCACCCAGAATGCACTCTTTAGAGCTCATTAAAGGGGTGCCAAAGACCTCTAAAATTTGCATTGCAACTGGTGAATAACCATGCTCCTCAGGTGATCACCAGCACTACCAAGATCGTGAAGAAGAAGACTGCAAAGGGCGATATCATTGAGGTGGAGGTGCCTGTGTGGAACTGGGTGGTGGCCAACATCTCTCTCATGGCCTTAGGAACGTCGTCCCCAGAAATAATGTTGGCTATAATTGAGACGATCATGGCTTTGGGCAAGCCCGCAGAAGATCTTGGAGCCAGTACCATTATTGGCAGCAGCGCCTACAACCTGTTTGTGATCACCGCCGTGTGCACTATTGCACTGAGAAATGGTAGGGGGGGGTGCTTGGGGGGGATTATGTACTATTGCACTGAGGGAAGGTAAGAGGGTTGGGGGGGGTGGGAAGGGGGTCAGGTGTGTGTATAGGTCGTGTGGGCGGGAGGGGGGCATGTCTTCGTACTGTTGCGCTGATGGATGGTGAATGGAGGAGGAGAGGTGGAGGTCCACAGGCTGAGGGGGTATCTACAAGGGCTGGGGTTGGGGGGGGGTAGACAGTGTGTGTATGGGGGGGGGGAGGTCTGTGCTTGTGTGCTGAAGGACGGTCAGAGAAGGTGGAGAGTTGGAGGTAGGCAGGCTTAGGGCGGGGAGGGTGGGTGTCCACCAATATAGGGTGCAGCTTGCATTAGGTCTTCATGGGAGAGGTTCTTGTTGTTGTAGGAGGACCCTGAACTCCGTGGCATGTATGCCCCCCTGAACCTACCTGTTGCTTAGGCATCTTCCTCTAATGTCTGACATAGCGCCTACCCTTAGCTCCTACCCTTCAATCTCAACCAAATGTAACCATACAAAAGGTAATGATAACACCTGGTGGGGCGTGGTGGTAAGGGAACCCGTCGTACGCGGGCAGAGAAGGGTCTACCACCTTGACCGGACAAGCTACCATCGTGGTTGACAACGACCTGCAAATGTAACCATACCTTCACTACAATGCTTGTACATCTACAGAAGTAGGAGCCACACAAATTTACAAGGTTGAGTGAACGGCTTAAAAGTGAGCCACATGTGAACTGTCATGCTTGCGGCTCTGCACCTCCTCATGTACAATATTGCAAACCCTGCACACACCCTTTGCACCTTATATGCACCTCCTCACACGCCCTGCACGCACCCTATGCATCTCCTCTCACACCTTCTCACACACCCTCTGCTTCTTCTCTGCACCTTCTCACACACCCTGCACACACCCTACGCACCTCCTCACACGCCCTGCACACACCCTATGCACCTTCCCTCACACCCTTTGCTTCTTCTCTGCACCTTCTCACACACCCTGCACACACAATGTGCACCTCCTCACACGCCCTGCACACACCCTATGCATCTCCTCTCACACCTTCTCACACACCCTCTGCTTCTTCTCTGCACCTGCTCACACACCCTGCACACACCCTAGGCACCTCCTCACACGCCCTGCGCACACCCTGCACACACCCTATGCACCTTCTCTGCACCTTCTCACACACCCTGCACACACCCTATGCACCTTCTCTGCACCTTCTCACGCACCCTGCACACACCTGTATTGTGTTCAGGGCAGTTCAAAAAGCTTGACCACACAAAGGTGGTCACTTGGACCACTCTTTGGATGCTTTGGGCCCACATTTGGATCTGGGTAGTCTACAACAAGATCTCCCCTGATGAGGTTGAGATGTGGGAGGTGAGGCTAGTTCGAATGAGGTTGAGATGTGGGAGGTGAGGCTAGGTCGAATGAGGTTGAGATGTGGGAGGTGAGGCTAGGTCAAATGAGGTTGAGGTGTGGGAGGTGAGGCTAGGTCGAATGAGGTTGAGGTGTGGGAGGTGAGGCTAGGTCGAATGAGGTTGAGATGTGGGAGGTGAGGCTAGGTCGAATGAGGTTGAGATGTGGGAGGTGAGGCTAGGTCGAATGAGGTTGGGATGTGGGAGGTGAGGCTAGGTCAAATGAGGTTGAGGTGTGGGAGGTGAGGCTAGGTCGAATGAGGTTGAGATGTGGGAGGTGAGGCTAGGTCGAATGAGGTTGAGATGTGGGAGGTGAGGCTAGGTCGAATGAGGTTGAGGTGTGGGAGGTGAGGCTAGGTCGAATGAGGTCGATATGTGGGAGGTGAGGCTAGGTCGAATGAGGTCGATATGTGGAAGGTGAGGCTAGGTCGAATTGCAGGCTGTGTTGCTGACCTGGGGCTGACCTGGGGGCTGGGGCTGACCATTGTGGCACGGACTCAGGGCCCCCATCGGTAAAACGATTGTTTGGGGTTCAGTTTATCAATGGGTATTCTTTTTTAAGCCCTTCCTATCATGGTTGGGCAAGTCCCTTTACCCTATTTGGCCTACCCCTAGACTGTAACTTACATACATACATGCATGCTGGCCAGGGGTAGCACAGTAATGATAACGCCTGGTGGGGCATGGTATTAAGGGAACCCGTCGTACGAGGGTATAGAGCGGTCTTCTACCTCAACTGGACAAGCTACCATCGCGGTTGACAACGACCTGCAACACTCAGGGCGACCGTAGGGGGAATCGAACCCCGACCCGGCATCCTCAAAGCGATTTGGTGTACCACTCTACCAATTGATTCTCTGAAAGGGGCTAGGTAGCAAGGTAGTATACTTGAGCATGTTGGGCGGTTAACTGACCCACTGACTGGGTGCCTGCCTGCTGTCTTGCTGAACTAACTAGCGGACTGCCCGCCAACCTAACTGACCAACTGACCGAGTGTATATCTACCTACCTGTCTGACTGGCTGACTGAACCCCTGCCTGCCAGCCTAGCCGACCAACTGACTGAGTGACTGTCTGTCTGCCTAGCTGCCTGAATGGCTGACTGAACGCCTGCCTGCCTGTAAGTGTTACTGACCTACCTGACCAGCTGACCATATGTCTGCATACCTGCCTGACGGGCTGACTGAATGCCTACATGCCTGCCAGCCAACCTAACTGACCAACTGACTGAGAGCATGTCTGTCTGTTCACCTGCCTGACTGGCTGACTGAATGCCTACATGGCTGCCAGCCAACCTAATTGACCAACTGACTAAGTGCATGTCTGTCTGTTCACCTGCCTGACTGGCTGACTGAATGCCTACATGGCTGCCAGCCAACCTAACTGACCAACTGACTAAGTGCATGTCTGTCTGTTCACCTGCCTGACTGGCTGACTGAATGCCTACATGGCTGCCAGCCAACCTAACTGACCAACTGACTAAGTGCATGTCTGTCTGTTCACCTGCCTGACTGGCTGACTGAATGCCTACATGGCTGCCAGCCAACCTAACAACCAACTGACTGAGTGCATGTCTGTCTGTTCACCTGCCTGACGGGCTGACTGAATGCCTACATGGCTGCCAGCCAACCTAACTGACCAACTGACTGAGTGCATGTCTGTCTGTTCACCTGCCTGACCGGCTGGCTGAATTCATGCCTGCCTGCTAGCCTAACTGACAAACTGACTGAGTGCATGTCTGTCCGCTCACCTGCCTGACGACCGGCTGGCTGAATTCATGCCTGCCTGCCAGCCTAACTGACAAACTGACTGAGTGCATGCAGGTCTCTCTGCCAACTTGCCCGAACGGCTGGCTGAATGCTGCCTGCCTGTCTGCCTGCCTGCCAGCCTAAATAACTGAGTGACTGTCTGCCTGCTTGCCTGCCAGCCAGCTTGCCTACCTACCAGCCAGCCAGCCTGTGTGACTGAGTGACTGTCTGTCTGTCTACCTGCTTGGCTGGCTGACTGAATGCCTGTCTGCCTGCCTGCCAGCCCAAATAACTGAGTGACTGTCTGCCTGCTTGCCTGCCAGCCTGCCTGTCTACCTACCAGCCAGCCAGCAAGCCTGTGTGACTGAGTGACTGTCTGTCTGCCTACCTGCCTGGCTGGCTGACTGAATGCCTGACTGTCTGCCTGTCTGCCTAAATAACTGAGTGACTGTCTGCTTGCCAGCCAGCCAGCCAGCTTATGTGACAAACTGACTGAGTGACTGTCTGTCTGCCTACCTGCCTGGCTGGCTGACTGAATGCCTGCCTGTCTGCCTAACTAACTGAGTGACTGTCTGCTTGCTAGCCAGCCAGCCAGCTTATGTGACAAACTGACTGAGTGACTGTCTGTCTGCCTACCTGCCTGACCGGCTGAATGGCTGCCTGCATGCTTGCATGTCAGCCAGCCTATGTGACAAACTGACTGAGTGACTACCTGTATGCCTGTTTGCCTGCTAACTGACTTACTAACCAACTGACAAACTGACTCACTGACAAACTGATAAACTGACTTACTGACAAACTGAAAAACTGACTTACTGACTTACTTACAAACTGACTCACTGACAAACTGACTTACTGACAAACTGACAAACTAACTCACTGACAAACTGACTTACTGACTTACTGACAAACTGACTTACTGACTTAATGACTTACTTACAAACTGACTCACTGACAAACTGACTCTCTGACAAACTGACTCTCTGACAAACTGACTTACTGACAAACTGACTCTCTGACAAACTGACTTACTGACAAATTGACTCTCTGACAAACTGAAAAACTGACTTACTGACAAACTGACACACTGACAAACTGACACACTGACAAACTGACAATCTGACTTACTGAAAAACTGAAAACTGACTCACTGACTCACTGATGCCCTGCCGTATTCCTGTGGCCAGGCATTTGTAACTCTCGGGTTTTTTCCCGTCTTTGTGTTTACTTCCTACATGGTGGATATTCGAGGCTGGAACTGGTTCATCCCCAGGAATGAGGTTTGGCCAGTGGATGAAGATGGAGAGAAGGTAGGATATATATAGGGAACGGCAAATCATATGATTTTGATCAAAGACGAGTACCTAGTCAGACCGCCGGCATCATATGATATCATATGATGACATGGTATCATATTGCCGATCCCTATATATGTATAGTCATGTCAGTTTACCCTGTACTCCTTTCACTGATGAAATGACCACGACAATTAGACCCGTGTTTTGGCCTAATTACAACAACAACTGGTCAATCAACCATAAACTTACCCTTTAAAAGCAACCACAGCCGGTAGATGTTTGTCGTTATTTTACCAGTGGTTATTGGTCCTAATGAGATGTGTCTGGTAGAAGAAATGGGGGTGGGGGGTGGGGGGGGGGGGGGAGGGGGTAAAAGGTTGAGGAGATGGGATACAGTCATATATACTCTTCCTTGGCCCTTGACTCATGTTAGGTGGACCGCCAATGTTGAATCCCAACTATCTATGGCAATGCCAATGTTAAATCCCAACTGTCTTTAACAATGCCATGACAACCCGCTAACTGTCCTGCCCCCTTTATTGTATTGCTGCCAACACACCCCAACCGTATCTGCACAACCCGCTAATTGTCCTGCCCCCTTTATTGTATTGCTGCCAACACACCCCAACCGTATCTACACAACCCGCTAATTGTCCTGCCCCCTTTATTGTATTGCTGCCAACACACCCCAACCGTATCTGCACAACCCGCTAACTGTCCTGCCCCCTTTTTTTGTAATGCTGCCAACACACCCCAACCGTATCTGCACAACCCGCTAACTGTCCTGCCCCCTTTTTTCATAATGCTGCCCAGCACACACAGTCCAAGGGAGAGGCCCCCGATGCCACCGGCAACCCCCTTCCCCTTGAGGTCCAGAAGCACCAGCAGATGCACTCCATCCTGTACTACCGCCAACAAGCAGTTCACCAGATGAAGGGTGGCGGCACGCTGGGTTCAGCCAAGGACATGCCCTTCCACCCCGACCCAGATGCTGTCATGGACTTTGAGGTGGACCGGCTTGCCTCTGACGACAAGACTGTGGCCAAGGTCATGTTCAAGTCGCCTCAGTGCTCATGCCTGGAGTCGGCGGGCACCGTGAGCATCCAGATCATGAGAGTCCATGGGGACATGAGCAAAGCGCTGGAGGTGCACTTCAAGACTGAGGATGATACCGCTGTGGCAGGGCTAGACTATGAGCCGGTGGAGGGAGTGCTAAAGTTTGCTGCAGGCGAGACGGTCAAGGGGGTGGAGGTAAAGCTCTTGGACGATGAGATGAGTGAGCCAGATGTGTCATTCTACCTCACCATCACCCATGCGGTGGATGAGCATGGAGCCAACGTGGTTGTGCTGCAGAAGAAGTGTTTGGTGAATATTGTGGATGATGAGGCCAGTGGGATTCTGTCATTCGAGCTGCCCTCGATAGAGGCCAGCATGTGCGGCGGCAAGGCCAATGTGGTGGTAGTGCGCCACAACGGTACGGACAGCGTGGCAACAGTTAAGTACAGCACAAAGTGTGGGTCTGCTGTGCCGGGCCTGGACTACGAGGAGACAAGCGGGATGCTTGTGTTCAACTCCCAGGAGACCAAGAAGACAATCTTGGTGCCTGTGGTGGAAAAAACTGAGCTTGACCCCCATGCCAGCTTGGCTAAGTTCAACCACAAGGTGTTCAAGGTCATTTTGCAGGAACCCACCAGTGGCGCTCAGCTGGGAGCTCGACGGGAGTGCCGAGTGATTCTAGTCCCTGGCCCAGTAGTGAAGGGAGGCAGCAAGGGAGGAGGGGATGGCAGCAAGGCATCAAAGAGTGCTAAGAGTGGGAAGGCTGGGGAGGCGGACAACACTGTGGATTATGGTGGTGGCACTGCTGGCGATGGGGCTGAGGAAGAGAGGCTAGGGACCCTGTGGGCAGCTCAATTCAAGGATGCGATCATGCCTGAGTTTGAAAAGGGTGATTCTACCATCATCACCTGCGCCCTGCACTACATGAACATAACCTGGAAGTTGGTGTCGGCAGTCATGCCTCCTCCCGTATGGAAGGGCGGCTACCCAACCTTCTTCGCCACTCTTGCCATGCTAGCCGGCTTGATGGCTCTAGTGAAGGAGGTGAGTGAGTGATGACAAGAGATTGTGGTGGGGGTAGTGGTGGTGACAAGAGATTGGGGTGGGTGTGGGGGTGCTGACAAGAGATTGGGGTGGGGGGTGGGGGTGCTGACAAGAGATTGGGGTGGGGGTAGGGACAAGAGATTAGGGTGGGGGTGGGGGTGGTGACAAGTACCTTTCACTCAGATACCACTGCTGCCTCCCATTATGGTAATACTCCGATGTACCGTACAGCTTCTAGGCAGCTCCCTGAGACAGCCTCTGAGCTATGCTCCAAGATTTCAGCAGTGTTAAAAAACTCATGTTCTCAGCTTGAAGGTGCACTAGGTTGCATCAGGTTAGGCTGAATACATCGCCAGCCAGGGGAGCTGGAAGCTCCTAGGTGTGGCTGAAAATGAAAGCAATCCTACCTCCCATTCTGGTACCACTCCAATGTACCACACAACTCAAGTTGACCACTCCTGCCCAACAATTCCAGCCCATCGCTGCCCTCATCCACAGCCTGCCCTTCACCCACACACGCACCCACCCACACACATCCCGCCCTTCCCACCCCGCCCCCCTCTAGGTTGCCACCATGTTTGGATGCGCCTACGGGTTGAGCGAAGTTATGACTGGCATGTCTATCGTCGCCTTGGGTACCTCCCTCCCTGACACCTATGCCTCCCGTATGGCCGCGATCTATGACACTAACGCTGATGCGGCAATTGGTAACATTATGGGCTCCAACGCCTGCAACATCTTCCTGGGCCTGGGGATCCCCTGGGTCATTGCATCCATCTACTACCGTGCCCAGGTTAGAGGCCAAGCCAAGATAGTAGATGGGTGTTTGTATGGATGGATGGATGGATGGATGGATGGATGTACAAGATAGGCGCTTACCTGCTTGGTTCATTCTGATCCTTGCACTGCCTTCTCTTGCTTACAGCCTGACATATACATGTATGTGCAAGACAATTTTGGTCAAATCAGGCTAACTTGGCTTCAGCTGCAGCCCTCATCCACTCGACCTCTCCCCTCCCACCCCTCACGGCCTCACCCCCATCAACCCCTTAAATTCTCCCCTCCCACCCATCCCACACCGTCACCCCATACCCTTCACCCCAAACCCACAACCCTACCCTTCACCCCCCCTCACCTCACAAACCCCACCCACATCCCCCACCCTGCACCCTTCACCCCCCACCCCCACCACACCACACCACCGCACCCCATCCCCACCACCTCACCCACCCCCACCCCTTGCCCTGCCCCGCACCCTTCACCCCCCCCCCTCACCCCCACCCTCACCCCTTGCCCCCACCACCACCCCATCCTCACCACCATCTCCCCCCCCCCTCACCCCCACCACCCCCATCCCCCTCACCCCCCCACCCCCCCCACCCTCCCCCTTCCTCCCCTCCCCCCACCCCCCTCACCCCCATCCCCCCCCCCACTAAACCCATCCCCCTCACCTCACCCCCACCCCCCCCCACACCCCACCCTCACCCCTCCCCTTCTCACCCCCATCCCCCCACCCTCACCCACCCCCACCCCTTGCCCTACCTGCAGGGTTCACACCCCGTCACCCCCACCCCTTGCCCTCCCTGCAGGGTTCAACGCCCCTCGCCCCCCCCCCCACCCCCCCCCCCCCCCTTGCCCTACCTGCAGGGTTCACTCTCCCCCCCCCCCTTGCCTTACCTGCAGGGTTCACCCCCCCCCTCACCTCCCACCCTCACCCACCCCCTTGCCCTACCTGCAGGGTTCACCCCCCCTCACCCCCCCCATCTCCCCACCCCACCCCCCCACACACCCCACACACCCTTGCCCTGCCTTCAGGTTCGCCCCCCCCTCACCCCCCCCACACCCCTCACCCCCCCACCACCCCACCCACCCCCACCCCTTGCCCTACCTTCAGGGTGTGATCTACTCAGTCAACTCTGGCTCCCTAGGCTTCAGCGTAATCATATTTTTTGGAGGTGCCGTTGTCACACTGGGCGTCTTGATTGGACGCCGACGAGCTGGGGGTGAGCTCGGCGGCACCAAGTTGGGCCAATGGGTCGTCTTTTGGATTCTCATCTCACTCTGGCTCATGTTCCTCATCATCGTAGGCCTCTATGATTCGGGCCGCATCCCTAACACTACTGCCATCTAGACCAGGGTAATTCAAAGCGCGCACTTCTGCGCTTTTGAGCGCTGACTTTTTGACCCCCTCTGCGCTTTAAGCGCAGTTTTTTTGCAACCCCCTGTGGGCGCAGCAAGCAATTTTTGCGCTTTTTGCTTTACAAAGTGCAGTTTTTTGTTTTCAAGTGCGCTAAAGCGCTGGCCAATTTGGCCATTTGAAGTACCCTGATCTAGATCTACACTGATGATGCCGAGCGGCATTCCGCCACTGTTTTTTTATTTTAGGCTGCATGCGTGTGCCAGCTTTTAGGCAGTTCCCTGTGCCAGCCACTACCTGAGCCCAAGTAGTTAATTTAAGCAGTGCTGGAAAGATGATCATGCCAGCTTCTTGGTGCACTGGTGGAGGTGCATTGGGTACGCTGATGATGCCGCCCAATTAATTGCCTCTGGATTGTGGAGCAGAAGAAACATGGTGGTGCTGGTGCTGGTTACATGATCATGGTATCCCAATGGACTCAAAATTGGTCTCGCATTGAATCTTGACGAAGTCAAGAGGTACTAAGGCACTGTAGCCTGCAGGTTGGATACCACCATGAAGAGGCTTGCAGTGAGGTCTTTATTTGTATGGATGTATGTTACAGTCCAGGGGCAGGCCTAATAGGCTAAAGGGACTTGCCCAACCGTATAGGAAGGGCTGATAAATAAAAAGCACTGAAGAACTCTTTATTTGAATGATCTTGACCTTCATGCAGGTTGGATGCCACCCTGGAGAGGCTTGGGATTGGGTCTTAATTTAAATGATCACACTGGAGCTATACATGCACATGTGCACACGCAGACGCACACATACATTTACACGCACACACATGTACACGCACATGTGCACACGCAGACGCACACATACATTTACATGCACATGTGCATGCACATGTAAACTCATGGATGCATGCACACGTCCACACGTACACACACATATATATACACACACATTTACACGCACATGTGCATGCGCATGTAAACTCATGGATGCATGCACACGTCCACACGTACACACACATATATATACACACACATTTACACGCACATGTGCATGCGCATGTAAACTCATGGATGCATGCACACGTCCACACGTACACACACATACATATATACACACACATTTACACGCACATGTGCATGCGCATGTAAACTCATGGATGCATGCACACGTCCACACGTACACACACATATATATACACACACATTTACACGCACATGTGCATGCGCATGTAAACTCATGGATGCATGCACACGTCCACACGTACACACACATATATATACACACACATTTACACGCACATGTGCATGCGCATGTAAACTCATGGATGCATGCACACGTCCACACGTACACACACATATATATACACACACATTTACAAGCACATGTGCATGCGCATGTAAACTCATGGATGCATGCACACGTCCACACGTACACACACATATATATACACACACATTTACACGCACATGTGCATGCGCATGTAAACTCATGGATGCATGCACACGTCCACACGTAAACTATATACACACACATTTACACGCACATGTGCATGCGCATGTAAACTCATGGGGATGCATGCACACGTCCACACGTACACACACATATATATACACACACATTTACACGCACATGTGCATGCGCATGTAAACTCATGGATGCATGCACACGTCCACACGTACACACACATATATATACACACACATTTACACGCACATGTGCATGCGCATGTAAACTCATGGATGGATGCATGCACACGTCCACACGTACACACACATATACATACACACACATTTACACGCACATGTGCATGCGCATGTAAACTCATGGATGCATGCACACGTCCACACGTACACATACATTTACACGCACACACATTTACATGCATGCTCATGTTAACTCGTGGATGCATGCACATGTCCACACTTACACACACATATATATTTACACGCACAAGTGCATGCACATGTACACACATATATATATATTTACACACTTGAGCTTTATGGCTCAGATTCAGGTTCAGGTGCTCTAAAGGGGGGTAGGAATTTTATGTAAAAGGATGATTGCAAGGTTTTATGTAAGAGCAGGACCGCAACCTAGTAGTTCTAACAGATTACAGGTATTTAATGAGGGAGAAGCCCGTTTCAGTGATATAGATTGGTCTAGTGGTCCACCAAATTGCTGAAACGAAGCAGGGTCGGGGGTTCAATTCCCCCTACGATCGCCCTGAGCGTTGCAGGTCGTTGTCAACCTCGATGGTAGCTTGTCCAGTTGAGGTGGTAGACCGTTCTCTGCCCGCATACGACGGCTCCCTTTATACCAAGCCCCACCAGGCGTTATCATTACTAATGAGGGAGAGGAGGGCAGACTGCAATACACAAATTAAAAAATGCTGAGCATGGCAACCTCTTGTCAGCCTCCCGGGCTGTCAGCATGAATTGCGGTGCTCTCACGCGTTTTATGACTTGGTGACTACTTATGTACTTCCTTAGAACTATCGGCCCAGACAGTGTTTCTGTCTGTACTGTGTCAGCTTCCCGTAGACTGTGTCATCCTTCATGACACGGTGACAGCTTCCTGTTGACTGCGTCATCGGTCTCTCACTGACACACTCTGTATAGCCGGTGCCTGGCTTAAGTTTCCTGACTTAGGGTCTAGTCAGGTTACAGGCATCTGCCTCTCCCACCGCTGGTGTTCTTTGGCGTCCGCCTGTCCTTGTAACGCTATTCTTGTCTCCGTGTATAGATTGGCGCGTCTGTCTCCGCTGCATACATCTCTCTCCACTCTTCGAAGTGCTTTCTAGCTGATAGGTTACGGGCTTATTACTTCTACCACTGCTTTACAATGCAACTTCCGCGTGGGCCTCCTGCCGGCTTCGAGAAACTTACCCCACAGAATGGTATTTCCTGGTCGCGCGGTATGGAGAGCGTCATTATCAGTAATGGATGCGACCGAATTCTTCCTCTAAAGATTCGTGTTCCACTGATTGGCTAGATGATTGCGCGCCAGCGGCCTCTGCTGCCGGAGATGAGTCTCCTTCCGCCATCATGGAAGCCACCCCCCCCTCCAATACCTCCATTTCTCCGTCTCCTTCTCCTTTTGTCCAACGTCTCCGACCTGAGGTTGAGGATATTCTGATGCGCCTATGCTGTGTTTCCACACAGATTATCCAGTATGCAAGGTCGCCTCCACCCGCTGATGCCCGCTTTACCTACGACACTGTAGACCTTGCTCTCCATAGCCATGAAGATGGCTATGCTTACGGCAAGTCTGACGACTCAGAGGAAGATTACTCTGATGATTGTATGGAAGATCTACAGAGTGCCAGAAATGGCGACTTCGGTGGAGTCACTCCCTCTTCTGCTACTAGGGTTTTCCACACCTCCACTGTCTCTCCGGTGTATGAGCCTCAATTGGCACCTTCTCCTGCGGTCTTCAAGCCTCCGTCTGCCGCTCTGCTTGCGCCGCTTCCACCGGACCTACCTGAGGTGGTCAAGCCGTCTTTGCTGCGGAGTTCGTCTCTTGGTCCTTTGGGTCCTCTACTCAACCTTGCAGAGCAGGCTCGCAACCCTGCAGAGCGGGCTCTTGGTGCTTACCATACTCGGCTCGCGAGGCTGCTGCCACGAGTGTCCACAGATCTGCTGCTGGCACCTCGCAGGAGCCCCCTCCACCTCCACCGGTGGATCTGCCACCTGCGCCTGGCCCTCCGCCGTCTATGAATCTTACGCTGTCCGGCATATCCTGGGAACATCTGCTTGATGGCACACCACCTGTGCGGCTGGCTGTGCGGGACTGCCGACTTATTCGCCAAGCCCAGTATGCTGGAGATTCTCTTGATCGCACTTTGTACGGTAGGCTGGATGAGGCAGCCACTCGGGCTAATCTAGATAGAAAGGGTCGCCCTAAGCGTGTGATGGCTTACTCTGAGCTGGGGTCATGAGTGTCGTGCTTTTCTAGGACCTGTGAAGGCAGGGATTAACTACCCTTCCCCTGGAGGTGTTACCTTTGGTGGGATTGGGCGTAGGAACAATGATCTCCGAGGGTATCAGTATGTGAAGGTCCTCTCAGTTTTGTTCCTGTTAGGCCTGATTTCGAGCTCTTTGCGAGTGTTGCGCGTTCCTTAGATCTCATTAGGAACTTAGATGATCAGCGCGCATATGATGCTGGCATTGCTGCCGAGTATTTTATGTCGGTTCGTGCCTCGTATGCTCCTGTGCCTGATCCTCTTGCTGCTGGACCCTCGGCCTCTCATGGTGAGTCTCGTGTAGATCCTGCAATGTTGGGTTTTAGTGCCCTGCCCCTGGAACGTCAGGAGTTCATGTGTCTCACTATGATGCTTGCGAACATGACGGATGCGATGGTCAATGTGTATCAGGATTTTTGCCACTCCTCGGGATATCTTCTTGCATATCCGAAGACAGCGTTCTGATGCTCTTGCTGCTCGTGTCCCTCTCATGCTTGTTGAGCTTCGGCGTGCAACCATGGACAACTCTGAACCTGTGGATGTGTTCTTTCGCAGGGTCCGGGGCTTGTGCACTGACCTCCGCAGTGCGGGATACCCACAGCCTCAGCGCCATGCCATGCATACTATTATTAATGGCATCATGCACCCCCGCTTCGACTCTCTGAGGCTACAGTTTGGTCTCGCACTGCATCAGAACCAGCCTGTTGATTACTGGACCTGTCTGGCAGCATATAGATCATTAGATTTCTTGAACGTGTCTCTCCCTAAGTCTGATCCGAGGCATCCTGGTTGGTCCCGCGATCCTCCCCAGGTCCCTGCCAATGCTGCTTTTCAGCGTGGCAGGGGACCTGGTCCTCAGGGTTCCGGGACTACCAAGAGGCGCTTGGATTGCACTTGGGCCCCTGTCTTTTTCCAAAACGAGCCACTCGGAGGACCGTTGCTGGACGAAACATCCGCACCTGCGAAAGGCCAAGGCTGGTGCACCGGGCATTGAACCCGTGCCCGTTGCCTTGGCCCTTCCAGGTTCGCTGACTCGCAAGCAGTTGTCCTCCTTGCAGGCTCAGATTGATGGGTACGCCATGTCCAAAGAACTAGGAGGTACGCTCTGTCCTATTCTCTTGCACTACGAAGTTCTCTAACGTGTGTAGCCCTAATCTTTCTGAGGGTGTCTGGCATGTGGACTCTGGAGCTGGAATGTCAATCACGGGTGATAAGTCTTTGTTCACTGTGTTTGAATCTTCTGCTGTTGGGCCTACGGTTCGATTTGGTGACGGGGTGATTCACCGGTCAGAGGGTAAGGGATCCATTGTGTTATGTAGTGATTGGTTACCAACATCAATCACTCTAACCAATGTTCTTTATATCCCTCACTGTCCGGTGAATCTCCTGTCAGTAAATGCTGTGGCTCATTCTCTCCACTGCCAGGTTTCTTTTGATAGTCTTAGTTGCACTGCCACTCAGGACTCTTCCGTTCTCTGGTCCTTCCCTGCCTCCAGTGATGGTGTGTACAAGTTTGCATGTAGGCATTGTCACACCTCAAGTCGTTGTTTAAGAGTTGCTGACAATTATCCAGCGTTTGCACTTGATGTTGATGAGGACGGTGGAGTTGTTCTCCCTACCACTCCTGCATGGTTGTGGCATAGGCGGTTGGGTCATCCCGGCTATAGTGCCTTACACAAACTTGTCAAGAGTGGTATGGTTAAGAACTTACCCCTCAGTCTGGGTCAAGTGCAAAAGTTGGGTAAGATCCCATGTGATGCTTGTCACAAGGCTAAGGGCAAACGTCTCCCTTTTCCTAAAGAAAGCAAAACTGAGATCCGTGCACCTCTCCAACGACTTCACTTGGATATCATGGGACCAGTTCATATTAGGGGTCTGCGTGGGGAGTTTTACATCCTGTGCCTCATAGACCAATTCTCTGGCTTTGCTGAAGTATTGTGCTTGAGGACCAGGGATGAAGCTCCCTTAGCAGTCCAAACGATCATCCTCAGATGGTCAAATCAGCTGCAGGGGTTTGCCTTTAAGTGTCTGAGATCTGACAGGGCCAAGGAGTTTATAGTTAAATGGTTCGAGGATTGGCTGATATCGGTTGGGGCAGTACATGAGTTATCGTTGGTGTACACTGCCCAGCAGAACGCAACTGTGGAAAGGTATAATGGGGTCTTGCAGTCTATAGCTAGGAGTATCCACCTGGAATCAAAGCTAGCTAAGTCTTTCTGGCCTTATGCCTTCCTAGCTGCTTGTTACCTTCGTAACCGACTGCCCAATCAGGGACGCAAGACACCTTATGAGTTGTTTTATGGGGTGATGCCTGATGTGTCGTTGTTACGTGTGTTTGGATGCCCCTGCTATGTCACGTTAGTCAATGGGAAGAAACGTAACAAGCTGGACGAAAGGGCGTTATCTGGTAGACTGGTTGGGTATTCTCTGGTGAGTAAGGGTTATTTTATTTGGGTTCCTAAGTTGCGCCAGGTAGTAGAGAGTCGTGATGTTCTCTTCTATGAACAGTTTAGCTATAACTGTATTCCTGGGCTTCCTCCCTATGACGGGTCGCCGTATGTTTCTAGCATCCCTGCCGCTATCAACGGACACATGCCTGAGGCTGCGGTCCATTCCCTAGATCCTTTGCTTTCCCCAATTGTTGACCCACTGTCCTGGCCATAGGATGATTCTGCGTCCCAGGTCAGGGGCTGCTGGTACTGTATTGCGTGAGAATGCACTGGGCGGGCGAGGTTCTGCAGTTCCTACGGATAAAATCTTAGCCGAATCTCAGGGGGTCGCCAGGCCCTCCTCTGCGTCAAATTCCGTCGGTGAAGCTCTAGGATTACGACAATCTCAGATCATAGTGGAGCCTCTTATAGGTCCATTGTCTAATAGTCACCCTGCTCCAATCATCTTGGATGGCTCGAAGGGGTTGGTGAGCGCTTCGCCTCCTGCCGTTCCTGATAGATTAATTGGGAGCCCGGGTGATGATGTAGCCTTTGCCGATAGTGCAAGTGATGATCTTGATCATTGGTCAGGCTCCGATACTGCGTATGGCTGGGGTGTTCCGGTCGACCCAGGCTTCGTTGAATTAGAGGCAAATAAGGCCGGCCTGTTCAACCAGGCAGTAGTTCTGCACTGGGGGCTCTACTACCGGTTACTGCTGATACTGCTGATATCCCCGCTGCTCATGTACAAGTAAACTGCTTGTACGTGGGAGCATCTGTTGCCCCCTCCACTGAACTAACCTATAAAGCTGTCATGCTCCCTACCAACCCTGACAGGGATCAATGGCTTCTTGCTATGAAGGATGAGATGGCTTCCCTACATGCCCATGGTACTTGGGTACTCACTCCACAGCCTCGTAAGCAAAAGATCCTGTCAGGCAGGTGGTTATTTGTGAAGAAGATTGGGGTTGATGGTTCTATACGCTTCAAGGCACGTTTTTGTGGTACGTGGCTTTCTGCAACGTCCTGGGCTGGATTTTCATGACGCATATGCCCCTGTCTCCTCTAAAGCAGGTCTTCGGGTGCTCCTGGCTGCCATCACTCATAGAAAGATGTTTGTTCGGCAGCTGGACATCAAAACTGCATTTCTGAACGCTAAGCTGGAACCTGGTCTGGACCTGTACTGCCGCCAGCCTGAGGGCTTTCAGCACCTTGGTCCCAACGGTGTTCCCCTTGTGTGCAAGCTGCTCAAGTCTCTTTATGGATTGAAGCAGGCACCCAGGGCTTGGAGTAGGGATGTCAAGCGGGTTCTGGTTGCACACGGCTTCACTATGTGCAAGGCTGAACCTGCTCTGTATTTTAGGAAGGATTCTGATGGTGGGTGGAGCTATGTTCTGACCTATGTTGATGATTTTTATCTGTGCTTTTAGTGAGCTGGATAGGTATGTGTTGCTTATCCAGGCTATGGAAAAGGCTGGCTGGGAGGTCAAAGAGATGGGTGTTCCGGTTCAGTTCCTCTCTTTGGACATGCATGTTACACTTGATTCTGAAGGCAGGTGTGTTCAGATCAACATCTCTCAGCACACCTACATTGTTGATCTGGTGGAGCAGTTTGGTCTTACTGATGCTGCCCCACCCAGGTTTGCTGCCCCCATGGCCAAGTCCACCGTTTCTGACGCCCCTGGAGAACCCCTGCCGTCTAATAGCCAGTACCTCTCTCTTGTGGGTGCTTTGCTATACCTGGCTACTTGCACCAGGCCTGATATTTCTTTTGCTGTGAGCTACCTGTCCAGGTTTTCTGCTCACCCTACCGTCCCTCTCTGGGGGGCTGCCAAGCGGTTGCTCTTGTATTTGAGAACACATTCCCACCTGGGTCTCACTTACACCCACAACCCTGAGTTCTCTTTTACTGTCTTTAGTGACTCATCCTTTGCTGATGATGGGTCTGACAGGCGGTCTCAGACTGGCTTTGCTGTGCTAGCTGGGGGGTGCATAGTGAACTGGATGAGCAAGAGGCAGCCTACTGTTGCCATTAGCTCTAGTGAGGCTGAGTATCAGGCCCTGTCCCAGGCTGCCAGGGAGGTACAATGGTTGAAGAAATTGAGGGTGGATCTGGGTCTGCCTTGTGCTTTGGTTACCATTCAGGGTGACAACTTAGGGTCTCTAAGTTGGGGCCAAAGACTGGCAGCTCCTGCCTCGCAGCAAGCACATTGATGTTATTCATCACTACATCAAGGAGCTGGTGGAGGATGGTTCACTGGATGTTGCCTATGTTAACACCGTGGATAACTGTGCTGACCCCTTCACCAAGCCCCTTGATCCTGCTGTGTTCTGGAGGTTTGTCCGCATGTTAGGTATGACCGCTTCTTCTTAGGGTCATCCTTGCATTTGGTCATATTAGTTTCTTTTCGTTATCAAAGTTTGGCATTAGGTTCCTATTCCCGGATCGGGTTTTCTATACCGTTGTTACCCATTTTTGATATTAGTTTTTCCTCTCTTTCTAGCTTGGCAAATTGTTTTCGAATTTTTTGCCTTGTTTCATTCCTTCCTATAACCCTTTGGGTTCAATTTGAAGTTCTCTCGATTTTTTCGGAGTTCTTTGATTTTTTTTTTTTTATATATGTTACATATAGTTCTATGTCCCCAGTGCCATAGGTGGAGAGGTAGTATTGTATGTCACCTGTGTCATAGGTGGAGTGTCAGCATGAATTGCGGTGCTCTCACGCGTTTTATGACTTGGTGACTACTTATGTACTTCCTTAGAACTATCGGCCCAGACAGTGTTTCTGTCTGTACTGTGTCAGCTTCCCGTAGACTGTGTCATCCTTCATGACACGGTGACAGCTTCCTGTTGACTGCGTCATCGGTCTCTCACTGACACACTCTGTATAGCCGGTGCCTGGCTTAAGTTTCCTGACTTAGGGTCTAGTCAGGTTACAGGCATCTGCCTCTCCCACCGCTGGTGTTCTTTGGCGTCCGCCTGTCCTTGTAACGCTATTCTTGTCTCCGTGTATAGATTGGCGCGTCTGTCTCCGCTGCATACATCTCTCTCCACTCTTCGAAGTGCTTTCTAGCTGATACGGGCGAGCCGCTATCTAAATCACCGATTTGTTTTTACGGTATGTTGGAATCACAGCTCTTATTTTTGTCTACAAGCAGCAGCTTCTCAACCCTCAATTCTATCGCTCGACCCAGTAAAATATTGGAACATGGGAGTTTATTAAAGGTACTTCTAGATTAGACGTCGTAAGCTTCACAGAACCCCATTATAATTAGGGTTAGGAATATCCCCTGTTTTCGGAATTATCACTCTACATAGGTATTGTACAATCTCGATATTCCGTACGCGACTTAACTAATGGCAAACAACCCTTTGTCAAAGCGGTTTCGGCTCGAACCTGAGTCATGTCCAGATGGTTTGCAGTTGCCAAGTTACAGCATAACGGTTATATAACTACTGTACTCGGCAGTACACCAGGGTACTTCCAAGCCCGCGCTGGTGCGCTGCCTTTTTGAGCCCCACTGCGTGTTTCGCGCAGTCTTTTGCACCCCCTGTTGGCGCAGCAAGCAATTTTTGCACTACAAAGCGCAGTTTTGTTTTTTTCAAGTGCGCTAAAGCGCTGGCCAATTTGGTCAATCGAAGTATCCTGCAGTGCACTCGTTTGCATTTTGTAATCTCCTACGTACAAAGGCCAGGGCTCGAGGAGGGGAGGCTGCAGTGGATGAGGACGACTTTGTCAGTGTTGCTGCTCCTGATGCCACTGCTCCTCATACTGATGCAGCGGATGCTCACAGTGATGCTGCTACTTCTGATCAGGTTTCTACATGACGCGCGCTGTTGCGTTCTAGCGCTCAAGGTTTTGGAGCCCAACTGTGCGATTGACAATTTATTAAAAATACTGTGGGCGCAGCGCGCATATTTCCGTTTTCAGTTGAGTCAAATGCGCAACCCAAAATGACAGAAGTCTTATACGCTTGCGACGTGGAAAATTGGCAGAGTGTGTTGGCAACGGAACGATAGGTGGCAACGGATATGGACCTGATCGAAGCTAGTTAGTTATTATCTATATACTCGTGTTTCTATCTTCTTCAATATTGGTTGGCCTGGCTTTTGATGTTTTCTGTATCGGAGTATATAGGGTTTAATATACATGTACGGTAGCCCGTGTGGCCGTTGGCAACCCCACACCCACCCACCCAGGTCCTGGTCAGTGGTCTGGGTTACAGAACGGGTAACGCCCTTATATGCCCCCCCCCCCCTGTAGTTACCTGCCCCCCATCCCCTTGACACACACTCTGTTTCTTCCCCTTGCACACCACACCACCCAGCCGTATCCACCCTCCCTCCCTCCAGTGCCGATCTCGCTCCACCACCGAGCCTGGCCTTTGGCATAGAGATTTATGAGCAGACACAGTTAAAGTTGAGCCCAAGGACTATTCCTACGATGAATTGTGGAAGATGAAATTCGTCGAAAGCGTCGATAGGGTTACGCACGAGTGAAACCGTAGGGGATGCGCCCTAATCCACGCCGACCCGGCGTACTGCTTTCTTGTCTAATGGCGTGTTTCCGATGAAACCATCCATAAGCCTGCACAAGCTAATCAAAACGCTACCCTCGGCTGTACCCTCCCCTTGCCCACCCCGTGGCGACTGTCTTTCTTTCCAATACTTTTGTCCGCAATAAATTCGCATCCCGAAATCCCTTGCGTTCGTTGGTCGGCCCTTGGCGGTAGACCTATGCAATGGGAACTGAGACAAGTTCGATGCAGCGTCGCCTGCGACGCTAAAAATTGGCGGGGAGTGATCGCGAGGGAGCGACAGGTGGCAACGGAAGCGAGTTAGCTACGAGGCCGTTGGCTGACGTGTCGGGCTTCATCACGGTCAGATGGATGGATGGATGGTTGGATGGTCGGACGGACAAATGGGTAACAAATGACAAATGGGCTCCCGCCCCCCCAGAAGGGGGGGCTCCGCTAAAAATGGTCGAAATGGTCGAAATGGTCGAAATGGTCGAAAATCGGTTGGCGAATATATCAATAGCAATATTCCTCCCGGTAATGGTCGAAAAGTGTTTTTGGGAATTGGGAAAAGTGGTTGGGAATTGGGAATTGGGAGAAAAGTGGTTGGTAACCCTGCAGCGAACTGCCTGCCCGCCAGCCTGTCGCGTCTAACTTATATTCTGCCTGCCTGCCTGTCTTCGACTACTACCCGCTACTTTCGACTACTACCCGCTACTACCGCTTCATCCTACTAACCCTTGGGCCGACCACCGCAGGGGCCCTACGCCTTACGGGCACCTGACTGTTTTCGAGAGAGAGAGATAGCGAATTTGGCGAATCAGAGAGCGAATTCGGCGAATCTAGAGAGCGAATTCGGCCAATCAGGCGTCAGTCGTTACCGCGAGTTGAGGTGCGATAGGAGCCATGAGAGCCACATGCAAGCACCTCCTCCTGCTCTTAGTCTGCATAGGGACACTTGCAGTGTGTAGCAAGGTGGGTATGTTATCCTGAATGTCACCCCCCCCCCCCCCCCCCCCCCCCCCCACACACACACACACACACCACCACCACACACACCACCACCACCCCACCACATAACCGCACACCACATGCCACACACCACATGCCACCATACCACATGCCACCACACCACCCACATGCCACCACACCACATGCCACCACACCACCCACATGCCACCACACCACATGCCACCACACCACCCGCATGCCACCACACACATGCCACCACACACCACCACCACGCACCACCACCACACACCACCACACACCATCAAAAGCAAATCAGCCTATTGAAGATCCTGCCCCCCCCCCCACCCCCACCCACCCACCCAGCCACACACACACACACACACACCACACACCACCACCACAAACCACCACCACACACCACCACCACACACCACCACACACCACCAAAAGCAAGTCAGCCTGTTGAAGATCCTGCCCCCACCCACCCACCCACCACCCACCCACACCCACCACACACACACACACACCCATGCACCACACACCACACACCACCGCACACCACCACCGCAGACCACCACCACACACTGCACACCGCACACTACACACCACCACCACACACCACCACCACCACACACCAAACACCACCACACACCACACCACCAGAAGCAAGTCAGCCTGTTGATGGTCCTGGCGTCCATGCAACAGAAAGTTACGCACTGGCCAATCCATGAAATGCAGACCGCCAACGTCAAGGTGTACTCAGGGGAGCTGCCAAGAAGCCGGCTTATCCATGGAATGGAGGCTGCCAGCCATGAAATGCAGACCGCCAACGTCAAGGTGTACTCAGGGGAGCTACCAAGACGCCGGCAAATCCATGAAATGCAGACCGTCACCGACTCGTCCTGTGGGCCTGTGTGTACGAAGAACGGAGTGTGCAATGAGGAACTGGCCAGGTGTGAGGGATAGAGTGTGTAGTGGGGGACAGTGGCATGGGGCTTGTAGTACTGTGCACATGTGGGCCTGTGTGTATGGAGGGTGGAGTGTGTAATGAGGAAGTGGGCAGGTGTGAAGGATGGAGTGTGGAGGTGGTATTTGCTCATAGCTCATAGTGATAGTGGTGTTGGTGGTGGTTTTAATGGTGGTGGTGGTGGTGGTGGTGTTAGTGGTGGTTGTGGTAATGGTGTTGGTGGTAGTGGTGGTGTTAGTGGTGTTGGTGGTGATAGTGATAGTGGTGGTGGTGGTGGTGGTGGTGTTAGTGGTGGTTGTGGTAATGGTGTTGGTGGTAGTGGTGGTGGTAGTGGTGTTGGTGTTGGTGGTGATAGTGGTGGTGGTGGTGGTGGTGGTTGGCATGGGGCTTGTAGTACTGTGCACATGTGGGCCTGTGTGTATGAAGGGTCATGGCGCTGTTCAAGGTTAGGGCTTAGAGCTCATTACTGAATGCTGCCACGACTATATTGAATTGAAGGCCTACTGAATCCAAACGTATGACCCTGTACAATGTAAGACCCGCTGATTGCTGGCATGGCGCTATTCAAAGTTCTGGGCAGCTCTACTAAAGCTACCAGGACTCTGTCCCTGGAATAGGCCTAAACCCATGAAGCTTCCTTGTAACCCACTTTCTGAACTGAAAACAAACTCTGTATGCATGTATGTTACAGTCCAGGTGTAGGCCGAATAGGCTAAAAGGACTTGCCCAGCAGTGATGTGATGGGCTTGCCAGCAGTCCCCACCACCACCACCACCCCACAAACACAAAAACACATACACCCACATACACTCCCTGACCCCCCCCCCCCCCCCCCCCCCTAACCCAAACCCACACACTCCCTGAACCCCCCCACCCTCTGCTGCAGGTGTGACTGCCCACGGCACTATTCAGGCTTGGACTGCAGCATCCTCACCAGCACCAGCACCACCCCACTAAACACAAACACACATACATCCACACATACACTCCCCCCTCCCCCCCCCTAACCCAAACCCACCCACTCCCTGAACTCTCCCCACCCTCTGCTGCAGGTGTGACTGCCCACGCCGCTATTCATCCCCCTCAGGGCTAAACGTCAAGTATAGATTAGCTACTGGTATAGTGATTGTGATAAACATGGACTGTCTTCCTGCCTGAGATGCAATCCACCAGCATTTGACATATAACCTACTTTCTGAACTGAAAAGCAAAACTCTGCTGCAGGTGTGACTGCCCTCGCCACTATTCAGGTTCGGACCGCAGCATCCTCTCCCACCACCACCACCACCACCACCACCACCACCACCCCACAAACACAAATACACCCACACATACACTCCCTGCCCCCCCCCCCCACACACACACACCCCACCCCGCCCCCCCCCCCCTAACCCAAACCCACACACTCCTGAACTCCCCCCACCCTCTGCTGCAGGTGTGCCTGCCCACGCCACTATTCAGGCTCGGACTGCAGCATCCTCACAACCACCATCACCACCACGCAAACACAAACACACATACACCCACACATACACACCCTGCCCCCCCCAACCCCAACCCAACCCCAACCCACGTACTCCCTGAACCCACCCCCCCGCCCTCTGCTGCAGGTGTGACTGCCCACGCCACTGTTCAGGCTCGGACTGCAGCATCCTCGCCACCACCACCACCATCCCACAAAAACAAACACACATGCACACATACCCCCCCCCCCCCCCCCCCCCCCTCCACCCCCCCGCTTACCCAAACCCACACACTCCTTGAACTCCCCCACCCTCTGCTGCAGGTGTGACTGCCCACGCCACTATTCAGGCTCAGACTGCAGCATCCTCGCAAGCAACTTGACAATGTTGTGCAAGGAATATGGATTTGGGAAGATGACTGGCTCTGGTAACTGCATGGAGGAGAAGCAATCAAATTGCTTGAATGCGTGTAACTACAGGGGGGTCTGCCGGGGTGGGTTCTGCCACTGCAATGCGGGTAAGAGAAGGGGAAAATACCATATTTTTTAATGGAAATTAGATCATTTATATAAATGCCTTTCAACAGAAAGAAAATAGAAAAATGGCTGAGTACTTGTAACTACAGGGGAGTCTGCCGGGGTGGGTTCTGCCTCGGCATTGCGGGTAAGAGAGGAAGAAGGTAGGGGGGGGGGGGGGGGGGGATAATTGAGTCATGCTTGTGAGGTGGTGGTGAGTGGGCTGGTGTGGGCCGGGGTAGGGTTAAGTGGTGTGTAGTGGTGGGTGGTGTGGTGGGTGCTGGGAACTGCATGGAGGAGAAGCAATCAAGTTGCTTGAGTGCATGCAAGTACATCGGGGTCTGCAGGTGTGGGTTCTGCCACTGCAATGTGGGTAAGAGAAGAGAAAATACCATTTAGGAATTAAAAAAGAGAATTAAGCCGGATTTGATATCAAATATATTTTAATAAAATAAAAAATCTCATTTTTAAAATGAAAAAAGATACCATTATTTTTATCCGGAATTAATCAGGGGGCCCTTCGGAAGTTTTTTTCATATACCTATGTCGGAAGTTTTTGTAATCTGCCTTGTAACCCCCCCCCCCCCCCCCCCCCCCCCCCTACCCCCCTGCCCCCCCAAAGGCCCATATCTCCATACATTCTAATTAGGGGGTCAAAGTAGGGTCTATAGTGATCCCCTCGACGAGCTCTATACATTTGTGGTCTTACATTTGGATTTTAGCAATGTTTGACAGCATGGTCAAGCAAGCACCCTTTCCTAGCCCTGATTCTGAGCTGAGCCAGCAAGTTTTGGTGTTTCAGAATTTGAAGGTGGTGTTAAGCCTAAGTTGCATGCCAAAGTAGCCTCCATACACCCAAGAAGTTTGGGGAGGAAATACTGAGTTTCTGGTTTGGCCCAACTCTGACACTTTTTTGTACATGTACTACGTTGACCTGTGGAGGTCACTACTCGAGCACCACCTCGACACATTAACTCATTCTCAAAAACAAGCGCGGATTCGAAATGCTCTCGTCAAACCAGTTTCATGGGTGTGCTTCACTTCGTCGGATTCCGTCTGGTGAGGAAGTTACAATGATATTTCCGAAACCGGCTCGACCAGGATACGAGGCTCAGCCAGGTCACCAGGTGCCTCGACTTGGATCTTGAGGACCGCGCCTCCATATTTACTTGTTGTCGGAAATAAGCGCGGATTCGGAAAGATCTCGTCAAGCTTGTGTCACAGGTCTGCTTAATTTTATCAGAGACCGAGTCCTGAGGAAGTTTTGGCCTCTAACAGTTTTCACCAGAGGAAATTTCTGAAAGCGGCTGGACACTGCAATGCAGGAAAGGGAAGAGAAAGAGCATGTTAATTTTTTTTTTTTAAAGGAATTAATCAAGAATGAATATCAATATATTTTGATTTTAAAAAATGCTTGAATGCGTGCAACTACAGGGGGGTCCGCCGGGGTGAGTTCTGCCACTGCAATGTGGGTACGAGAAAGGGAAATTACCATATTTTTAATGGATTTTTTTAATAGAAATCAAGATAGAAATGCCTTTTAATATAAAGAAGGTAGACAAATGATTGTGTGCTTGTTACTACAGGGGGGTCTGCCGGGGTGGGTTCTGCCACTGCAATGTGGGTACGAGAAGGGGAAATAACCATATTTGTAATGGATTTTTTTTTAATAGAAATCAAGATAGAAATGCCTTTTAATATAAAGAAGGTAGACAAATGATTGTGTGCTTGTTACTACATGGGGGTCTGCAGGGGTGGGTTCTGCCACTGCAATGTGGGTAAGAGAACCTTTCAAGCATTTTTTATTATTACAATATATACAGCTCACACAAAACCCATACACACCCCACACACAACCCACACACAACCCACACACAACCCACGCACATCCCACACACAACCGACACAGCTCACACACAACCCACACAACTCACACACACCCCACACACACCCCACACACAACCCACACACATCCCACACACAACGGACACAACTCACACACAACCCACACAACTCACACACAACCCAGGATTTGGGGGAACTAAACTCTAAACCCTAATCCTAAACCCACACACAACTATCACACAACCCACACAACTCACACACAACCCAGGATTTGGGGGAACTAAACCCTAAACCCTAAACCCTAAGCCCACACACAACTCACACAACCCAGGATTTGGGGGAACGGACTGTGCGCTTTCCATGGATGAGAAAAAACCCTAAGCCCTAAACCCCCACAACCCACACACAACCCAGGATTTTGGGGAACAGACTGTGCCCTGTCCATGGACGAGAACAAGAAGCCTGTGTTGCCATGGATGATAATTGTGTACATGAATTAGCAGTGATAAATCGACTGCACACTTCTCTGTTTACGTTAAAAAGCTACATCTCACACAACCCACACAACCCACACACAACACACACACAACGCACACAACACACACAACACACAACCCAGGATTCTGGGGGACAGACTGTGCGCTGTCCATGGATGAGAACAAGAAGCCTGTGTTGCTAGCTGGCTTAGGGTATGAGGTCAGGAAGAGGCCTCCGAGCATCTACGTGTACGAGCTCCCACCTGAGTACAACAACGTCTGGTAAGCACCTTCAACCAACCGACATGTGCTTGTATTCATGTTAACAGTCCATTTGGGTAGCCTAATCAAGCAGGTGTGTGTGTGTGTGTGGGGGGGGGGGGGGGGGGGGGGGGGGGGGGGGGGTCAAGAAGAGGGCCCCGAGCATCTACGTGTACGAGCTCCCCCCCTGAGTACAACAACGTCTGGTAAGCACCTTTAACCAACCAACATGTGCTTGTATTCATGTTAACAGTCCATTAAGGTAGCCAAATAGGGTGGGGTGAGGGTGGGTGGGTGGGTGGGTGGGAGGGCTTGGGGTCAAAAATAGGGCCTCCGAGCATCTACGTGTATGAGCTCCCCCCTGAGTACAACAAAGTCTGATGAGCACCTTGAACCAACCGACCTGGGCATATGTTTATGTTACAGGCCATTAGGGTAGCCAAGTAGGGTGGGGTGAGGGTGGGTGGGTGGGTGGGAGGGATTGGGGTCATGAAGAGGGCCCCGAGCATCTACGTGTACGAGCTCCCTCCTGTGTACAACAATGTCTAGGGTGTTTAAATACAATTTATAACCCACTCTCAGCCAATTTTTGCATCGCTTGCGACACACCTACGACTTGTCTTTTCTTATGGCCACTACCCCCCTACCCATCAGGTTATGTGTGTGTATGTTACAGTCCAGGGGCAGGCCAAATAGGCTAAAAAGACTAGACCAACCATGATAGGAAGGGCTTAAAAAGAAAAAGCACTTGTGAACTGAACCCCATCAGGTACAAGGGCTGTCTCTTGGAACATCCCCTGTTTCTCTTGTTCATTAGTTTGTATAATGGTCCCTGAGGAGCCCCTCTCTAAGATGCACCACATCTCCACTGCCTACTGTCCCTCCATCAGGTACAGTGGTTATCGCTTGGACCGTCCCCTGCTCCTCTTGTTCATTAGTTTAGGTAGTTTGTCTGATGGTCACTACCCTTTATGAACGGTTTGAGTTAAACATATGAACCGGTTTGAGTTAAACATATGAACCGGTTTGAGTTAACATATGAACCGGTTTGAGTTAAACATATGAACCGGTTTGAGTTAAACATATGAACCGGTTTGAGTTAAACATATGAACCGGTTTGAGTTAAACATATGAACCGGTTTGAGTTAAACATATGAACCGGTTTGAGTTAAAAATATGAACCGGTTTGAGTTAAACATATGAACGGTTTGAGTTAAATACAAGGTCGCAAACAAGTTCATTTTTGATCTTTATTCATTGGGCTTAAATTTACTTTCTTGTTCAATTCACTACTCCAATGTGATTCGCTACCCATCAGGTACAATGGCTGTCACTAGGGTAGTCCCCTGTTCCTCTTGTCGGTTAGTTTAGGTAGTTTGTCTGATGGTCACTACCCCCCTACCCATCAGGTTATGTGTGTGTATGTTACAGTACAGGGGTAGGCCAAATAGGCTTAAGGGACTTGCCCAACCGTGATAGAAAAGGCTTAAAAAGGAAATGCACTGATGGACTGAACCCCATCAGGTACAATAGTTGTCGCTTGCGAAGCATCTAGGACTTGTCTTTTCTTATGACCACTACCCCCCTACACATGAGGTACCTTGCTTGTCGCTTGGACCGTCCCCTATTTCTCGTGTTCATTATTTTAGGTAGTTTGTCTAATAGCCCCCGTGGAGCCCCTCTCTAAGATGCACCAGAACTCCACCGCCTACTATTCCTCCATCAGGTACAATGGTTGTCGCTTGGGTAGTCCCCTGTTTCTTTTCTTCATTAGTTTAGTTAGTTTGTCTAATGGTCCCTGCAGAGCCCCTCTCTAAGATGCACCACATCTCCACTGCCTACTGTTCCTCCATCAGGTACAACGCTTGTCGCTTGGACCGTCCCATATTCCTCTTCTTCATAAGTTTAGTTAGTATGTTTTATGGTCCCTGCAGAGCCCCTCTCTAAGATGCACCAATACTCTGCTGCCTACTGTTCCTCCATCAGGTACAACGCTTGTCGCTTGGGTAGTCCCCTGTTTCTTTTGTTCATTAGTTTAGGTAGTTTGTCTTATGGCCACTACCCCCCAACCCATCAGGTACAACGCTTGTCGCTTGGGTAGTCCCCTGTTTCTTTTGTTCATTAGTTTAGGTAGTTTGTCTTATGGCCACTACCCCCCTACCCATCAGGTACAATGGTTGTCGCTTGGGTAGTCCCCTGTTTCTTGTGTTCATTAGTTTAGGTAGTTTGTCTTATGGCCACTACCCCCCTACCCATCAGGTACAATGGTTGTCGCTTGGGTAGTCCCCTGTTTCTTTTGTTCATTAGTTTAGGTAGTTTGTCTTATGGGCACTACCCCCCTACCCATCAGGTACAATGGTTGTCGCTTGGGTAGTCCCCTGTTTACTTTTGTTCATTAGTTTACGGTAGTTTGTCTTATGGCCACTACCCCCCTACCACATACATGGTTGCGCTTGGGTACAAGCGCTTTTGATCAGCTTGGGATAGTCCCCCCTGTTTTCTTATGGCCATGCCCTCCCATTCATTAGTTTAGTTATAGTTTGTCTTATGTATATCTTATGGCCACTACACCCCTACCCATCACGACCAGGTAACAACGGTTGTCGCTTGGTAGTCCCCTGTTTCTTTTTGTTCATTAGTTTAGGTAGTTTGTCTATATGGCCACTCCTACCCCCCCTAGTCCCATCAGGTAAAGCTTGTCGCATGGGTAGTACCCCTGTTTCTTTTTCTCATAAGTTTAGGTAGTTTGACTTATGGCCATACTACCCCCCTCCATCAGGTACAGAACCCTCAAGTTTAGGTAGTTTGTTATGGCCACTACCCCCTTCGTACACGTTGTCGCTTGGGTAGTCCCCTGTTTCTTTTTTGTTCATTAGTTTAAGTAGTTTGTCTTATGGCCACTACCCCCTACCTACATCAGGTTACAATGGTTTGTCGCTTTGGTAGTCCCCTGTTTCTTTTGTTCATTAGTTTTAGGTAGTTTGTCTTATGGCCACTACCCCCCTACCCATCAGGTACAATGGGTTGTCGCTTGGGTAGTCCCCTGTTTCTTTTGTTCATTAGTTTAGGTAGTTTTGTCTTATGGGCCACTACTCCCCCTCTACCCATCAGTACGAATGGTTTGTCGCTTGGGTAGTCCCTGTTCTTTTTGTTCATTAGTTTTAGGTAGTCTTTGTCTCTTATGGCCACTACCCCCCTACCCATCAGGTTATTTACTAGGTAGTTTGTCTTATGGCCACTACCCTACCACATGCTTGGTATCCCCGTAGTTCTTTGTTCTATGTAGTTTAGTAGGCGTCGGCCACTTACCCCACCTAGTACCCCCTGTTTCAGGTGGTTCTTGGTGTGCTAAATGGTCGACGACACCCCTGATAGCATAATAGTATTTAGGTAGTTTCTCTTATGGCCACTACCCCCCTACCCATTTCAGGTACAATGGTTGTCTTGTAGTCCCCTGTATTCTGTTGTTCATAGTTCTAGGTAGTCTTATGCCACTATCCCCTACCCAATCAGGTACAACGCTTGTCGCCTGGGTAGTCCCCTTGTTTCCACATTACGCTGTCGCTTGGGTAGTCGCTGTTTCTTTTGTTCATTAGTTTAGGTAGTTTTGTCCCTTTATGGCCACACCCCCTACTACCCATCAGGTACAATGGTTGTCCGCTTGGTATCCCTGTTTCTTTTGTTCATTAGTTTTAGGTAGTTTGTCTGCCACTACCCCCCTACCCCATCGCTTGGCAAGGGTTGTCGCTTGGGTATTCCCTGTCCTTTTGTTCATTAGTTTAGGTAGTTTGGCCACTACCCCCCTACCCATCTACAATGGCCACTATCCCCTACCCATGCACACCTCCAAGGGTTGTCGCATGTGTTTGGTAGTCCCTGTTTCTTTTGTCATTAGTTTTAGTAGTTTGTCACCCATAGGATGGTGTCGCTTGGGTTCTTGTGTTCATTAGTTTAGGTAGTTTTGGCCCTACCTCATCAGGTATACAGGGGTTGTCGGCTTGGTATTCGCCCCCCTGTTTCTTTTTGTTAATTAGTTTTTTAGTTGTGTTTATGGCCACTATCCCCCTACCCATCAGGTACAATGGTTGTCGCTTGGGTAGTCCCCTCGTTTCTTTTGTTCATTAGTTTAAAGGTAGTTTTCTCTCCTATGGCCACTACCCCCCTACCATCAGGTACAATGGTTGTGTTGCTTGGGTAGTCCCCTGTTTCTTTTGTTCATTAGTATTAAGGTAGTCGAGTGTCTTATGGCCCACTATTCCCCCCCCATGACCCAGGTACAACCAGGTACCGCAGTTTGCTGTGGGTAGTCCCCTGTTTTCTTTTGTTCATGTAGTTTAGTTTTAGTAGTTTGTCTTATGGGTGCAGGGCTTGTTTGCTTTTTGGGTAGTCCCCTGTTCCTTTTGTTCATTAGTTCTAGGTAGTTTCTTCCTCTTATGGCCCACTACCCCCCTACCATCAGGGACATTAAACTACCCCCTATGGACTTGGTCGACCTTGGGAGTCCCCTGTTTTCTTTTGTTCATTAGTTTAGGTATTTGTCTTATGGCCACTACCCCCCTACCCATCAGGTACAATGGCTTGTCGGCTTGGGTAGTCCCCTTGTTTCTTTTGTTCATTAGTTTAGGTAGTTTGTCTTATGGCCACTACCCCCCCCTACCCAGTCCCTGTTCTTTGTTCTTATTTTAGGTAGGTACAACGCTACACGAATGTTTACAACGCGCTTGGGTAGTCCCTGTATTCTTTTGTTCATTAGTTTAGGTAGTTTCTCTTATGGCACTACCCCCTACCATCAGGTACAATGGTTGTCGCTTGGGTATGTTTCTTTTGTTTTCCTTTAGGTAGTTTGTCTTATTGGCACTACCGCCCCTCTTTTGTCTTGGGGTAGTCCCCTGTTTCTTTTTTGTTAGCTTTAGGTAGTTGTCTTATGCCACTACCCTTACCCATCAGGTACAATGGTTTTGTCCAATGGTTGTCCATTGTGTAGTCCCTGTTTCTTGCCAGTAGCGATGTGTCATTTAGTTTCTTGTTCATTAGTAAGGTAGATTTGTCTTATGCGCCACTACCCCTACCTCATTCTGGTATGGTTTGTGTCCGGGTAGTCCCTGTTTTTCTTTTGTTCATTAGTTTAGGTAGTTTGCCACACCCCTACCCATCTTATGGCCACTACCCCTCCTACCACTACGTCCCCTATCACCATCAGGTCCAATGGGTTGTCGCTTGGGTAGTCCCCTGTTTCTTTTGTTCATTAGTTTTTAGGTAGTTTTCTCTTAGCCACTACCTCCCTTTAGGTATGGGTGTTGTTTAGTCGCTGGTTTTTTTGTTCTTTAGTGTTGTCTTGTATGGCCACTTACCCCTACCCCATCATGTACAATGGTTGTCGGCTTGGGTAGTCCCTGTTTCTTTTGTTCATTAGTTTAGGTCGTTTTTGTCTTATGTCACTACCCCCTACCCACAGGTGACAAGCTGTCGTTGGTAGTCCCTGTTTCTTTTGTTCATTAGTTTTAGGTAGTTTCTCTTATGGCCCAACCCCCCTACCCATCAGTCATGCTTGTTGTCGTTGGGTAGTCCCCTGTTTCTCATTGTTCATGTTAGTTTAGGTAGTTGTCTTATGGCCACTACCCCTACCATCAGGTACAACGGTTGTCGCTTGGGTATTTTGGTTGTCAGTTTGGTCTTAGTTCAGGTAACCATGGTTGTCGCTTTAGTCCCCTGTTTCTCTTTTGTTCATTAGTTTAGGTAGTTTGTCTTATGGCCACTACCCTACCCCAGGTCAAGGTACAACGTTGTCGCTTGGTAGTCCCCTGTTTTTCTTTTGTTCATTATTTACGGTAGTTGTTTATGGCCACTACCCCCCCTACCCATCAGGTACAATAGTTGCCGCTGGGTAGTCCCCCTTTCTGGTTGGTTCATTAGTTTAGGTAAGTTTTCCTTGGCCACTCCCATAGTTTAGAGTATCAGGCCCACACTCCCTTCCCAACGCCTTGTGTTTAAGTTTAGGTAGTAGTTTGCATACCGCCCACCAATTTTATGGGTTGGTCGCTTGGTACCCCTTTCTTTTGTTCATTAGTTTGAGGGGTGTACCCCTACCATTCAGGTTATGTTGTCGCTTGGGTCTTTAGTTTCTGGGTGGATTGTCTTATGCGCCACTACCCCCCTACCCCCACGGTAACAATGCATGGGCTGGTTGGCTCTTCCTTTGTTTAGCACTACCCTCACCAATCCCGATTCCCCGTTTTTTTTGTCACAGTCCCTGCTTTCTGGTTGTCTTTCATGTGATCACTTAGGTCTATTGTGTCTAGTACCTTCCCTTAACACCTCACAACAGGTGACACACGCTGTCGCTGGTATGTCCTCATTTTTAATGGGTATAAGTCTATTGTCATTGGTAGTCCGCGCGTTTTCTTTCAAGAGCTGATTCATTAGTTATGGTAGTTGTCATATGGCCACCACCTGCCACTATTATGGCCACTACCCCCTCCCCCAACACCCATAGGTACAAACCGACTAGGATGGTTTGTCGGTTTGGTTATCATTAGTTTAGGTGGAGTTTGGTCTTAGTGCCACTATGGCACTGTCCAAAATGTAGGTGGTTCTTGATTGTTCATAGTTTAGGTGAGGGGTTACCCCCGCTTCAGGTAGTCTGGTATCCCTGTTTATTCCCCTGTTATCATACACACAGTTCCCTGTTCTTTTTGTTTAGGTAGTCGCTTGGGTAGTCCTGTGCTTGTATGGTCGCTAACACTACAACATCAGGTACATGGGTAGTTCAGTTTTAGGTAGGTAGTTGGTAGTCCCGTTTCTACTTGTGGCCCCTAACCATCAGGTACAACGCAATTGGTATGTCGCTTGGGTAGGTCCCCTGTTTCATTAGTTTAGGTAGTTTGTCTTATGGCCCACTCCCTACCCATCAGGTCTAATGGTTTCGCTTGGGTAGTCCCTGTTTCTTTTTGTTCATTAGTTTAGTAGTTTTCTCTTATGCCACTACCCCCCTACCCATCAGGTACAATTGGTTGTCGCTTGGGTAGTCCCCTGTTTCTTTTGTTCATTTAGTTTAGGTAGTTTGTCTTATGGGCCACTACCCCCCTACCCATCAGGTACAATGGTGTCGCTTGGGTAGTCCCCTGTTTCTTTTGTTCATTAGTTAGGTAGTTTGTCTTATGGCCACTACCCCCCTACCCATCAGGTACAACGCTTGTCGCTTGGGTAGTCCCCTGTTTCTTTTGTTCATTAGTTTAGGTAGTTTCTCTTATGGCCACTACCCCCCTACCCATCAGGTACAATGGTTGTCGCTTGGGTAGTCCCCTGTTTCTTTTGTTCATTAGTTTAGGTAGTTTCTTTTATGGCCACTACCCCCCTACCCATCAGGTACAACGCTTTTCGTTGGGAGTCCCCTGTTTTCTTGTGTTCATTAGTTTAGGTAGTTTGTCTATGGCCACTACCGGCCCGGCTACCCATCAGTTACAATGGTTGTCGCTTGGGTAGTCCCCTGTTTCTTTTGTTCATTAGTTTAGGTAGTTTGTCTTATGGCCACTACCCCCTACTCATCAGTACAAGTGGGGTTGTTGCTTGGGTAGTCCCCTGTTTCTTTTGTTCATTAGTTTAGGTAGTTGCTCTCTAGGCACTACCCTACCCATTTCAGGTATCAAATGTCGCTTGGTAGTCCCCTGTATCTTTTGTTCATATTTAGGTAGTTTGTCTTATGGCCCACTATTCCCCCTACCATCAGGACAACGCTTTCGCTTGGGTAAGTCCCCCTGTTTCTTTTGTTCAATTAGTTTAGTGAGTTTGTTCTTATGGCCACTACCCCCCTACCATTCAGTACACAATGGTTGTCGCGTGGGTAGGGCCCCTGTTTCTTTTGTTCATTAGTTTAGGTAGTTTGTCTTATGCCACTACCCCCCTACCATCAGTTACAATGTTCTTGTCGCTTTGGGTAGTCCCCTGTTTCTTTGTTCATTATTAGTTGTTCTGTATGGGCCACTCACCCCCCTACACATCAGTTACAACGCTTGTTGCTTGGTAGTCCCCTGTTCTTTTGTTTCAGTTTTAGGTAGTTTGTCTTATGGCCACTACCCCCCTACCCATTCAGGCTACAACGCTTGATCGTTGGGATTAGTCCCCTCATGTGTCTTTTTTTCATTAGTTATGGTCAGTTTTCTTTCTTACTGGCCACTACCCCCCTACCCATTCACGCGTAAATGGGTTGTCGCTGGGAGTCCCTGTTTCTTTTGTTCATTAGTTTAGGTATTTGTCTTATGGCACGACCCCCCTACCCATCAGCGTACAATGGTTTCGCTTGCGGTTATAGCCCCTGTTTCTTCTTGTTCATTGTTGTAGGTAGTTTTGTCTTTTATGCCACTACCCCTACCCATCAGTACCAACGCTGTCGCTTGGGTCATCCCCGTTTCTCTTTGTTCATTAGTTTAGGTAGTTTCTCTTAATGGCCACTAGACCCCGCTTACCCATCCTTTGGGTAGTCCCCTGTTTCTTTTGTCATTAGTTTAGGTAGTTTGTCTTAATGGCCACTACCCCCTACCCATAGGTACAACGCTTGTCGCGTTGGTAGTCCCCTGTTCTTGTGTTCGATTAGTTTAGGTAGTTCTCTAATTGGCCACTACCCCCCTACCCCATCAGATACAATCGTTGTCCGCTTGGGTCAGTCCCGTTCTTTTGTTCATAGTTTAGGTAGTTAAATTCGTTCTGTTCATTGGCCACTACCCCTACACATCAGCGTTACAACGCTTGTTGCTTGCGTAGTCCCTGTTCTTTTTTCATTATTTATGTAGCGCTTGTCTTATGGCCAGTACCCCCCTTACCCATCATGGTACAATGGTTGTCGCTGTGGGTAGTCCCCTGTTCTTTTGTTCATTAGTTAGGTAGTTTGTCTTATGCGCAGCTACCCCTCCTACCAACATCAGCGTACAATGCGTTGTTGCTGTAATTCCCCGTTTCTTTTGTTCATTAGTTTAGTAGTTGTCTTATGGCCAGTACCCCCTACCCATCAGGCTACCAACGCTTGTCGCTTGGGTGTCCCCTGCTCTTTTGTTCATTAGTTTAGTAGTGTTGTCTTATGCCATACCCCTCTACACATCACGGTACACATGGTCTGTCCGCTCTTTTGGGTAATCCCTGTTTCTTTTTGTCATTAGTTTAGCGGTTTATTTTTCTCTGTTTCTCACTTACCCCTCCTACCCATCAGGTTACAACGCGCTTGTCCTTGGTATCCTCCTGTTTCTTTTGTCATTAGCTACATAGTTTCTATCTCCCTCCTCTCTCCTCTCCTGTCCTT
>CM039462.1:149153881-149224174 GCA_022414725.1 Microglena sp. YARC
TTTATGCCCAAGGTGTTTCCATTGGCTAGTTGAAGGCTGCTTGGATTCAGTCAGGGACGGCATGTCAGTTTGTGTCAGGTCAGCGGTTGATGCATGGGGAAGTAATCGTTGAAGGCAGCAGGACACATGAGGGGGTCTGCGCAAAGACCCTTAGGAGTACGAATTCACCGGCTGTGGCCCTTTAAGGCCAAGGGTACCCCAACTGACGGCTTTGAGGAAGGATTTTGGAGGTCGGTGGCCCCCTCACCTCCAGGCAACTGTGGCCTGACCTCATTCTGTTGAAGGGTTCCCGCTCTGCCACGAGCCTTTGTCCACTGATCTGAATCAATGGCTTCCAGTGTACCGCAACTGGGTACCCACAGGCACAGAGAACAAGCCAGTTGCATCCAAGCGGCTCACTAAATCCAGCACCAATGCCTGGCTCAGGTGGCCAGCATGCAACACGCAGATGACGGGTTTTCAGGCGGACCCAAGTGGTCGACAAGCATGGTTCGCCTGCTGGGGTAACTGTGAAGGGCGCACTTGCCCACCATCTGCGCGATCGCGGCATCACCCCAACTACGACCTTCCACACACCTGCTATCCAATCAGAGATATCCAGGTTGATCTAAGCCATGTATTGCAAGCACAGTGGATGCTTACACTTCACAGTCTTTGAGACGAGAGCGTCCCTCATCGCGTTTTCGCGAGACGCACCGAGAAGATTCCTCGACAAACCCCACCCCCCACCCCTGATACTGATATGGGGACACAGACGGTTAGGAACGTTTTACCCAAAGAGGCTACTCGGAATATCTTCGAGAACCTCTTCAACCTTCTGCACCCCCCACGTTGCCCAAAGCAAACGATCTGCATCTGGTATGATTATAAAGTGTTCCCACTTTAATTGAGAACAACTGTAGCAGGGTTTAGAATATACCCTGTCTTTTGAGGGCTTTTAAAGATTGACCAACCTCGCCCGAGAGTCACTTCTCTCACGAATGCTCCACTGAACGTTCTGTTGTTTTCTGGGCTAAATACCCGGATGTTTCATCTGTTGACGTCCAGTGCAGTATTACACTCATTCACGCTGTCGTGAATGCACCTCGAACCCGCCACGTTACTTGATGAGTCCCCAAAAGTCTGCGCTGTTATGTGTTTTTCCCCGCCGCGCAAGAGCACACAAGCCGCCCTATGCATCGCATCATCATGCGTGTGAGTCAGCGACTTAGAATCGAGTTACAATGTGTCTGCCATATCCTGAGAATCATGGATTCTCTGCTTGGCCACGCCTCTCCACCGACATTTCTGAGATAAAAACGTTAATTAGGACGTTTTACAGGGAATACTTTAAATGAAACCGCTTCGTCCGCGTCCTCTCTCTATCCTTGATTCACATATATTGCAGATGCGAACTGAAAGCTGCAACTGCGGACATGCTGAGCAGGGCTGTTGCTGAAAGCGATTGTCATCAAAGGCACTTGGAAACCTACAAGCGCTTTTCGGGTGGACCACATAACAGGCAAAGGTTGGCTGATTCCGTGGTGCAGCTAAGTAACAACGAGAGGTGCTGCTTGAGCAGAGCAGCGGGAAGATACACAGCATAAAGCTCATGCGTGGGCTTGAGGAGAGGCCACGGGGCACAGCAGTGGCTTCCTCTTCTTTCCAGTCGCAGATCCTGCCGGACGTAGGGGTGTTGTGGCGGCAGCGCTGAGCACTGGCTCGATGCGCTAAGCGTGCCAACAGAAGTGGAGGTGCGGCTACGGCACAGACCGTGCTGACCGTCCAGTCTGTCCACGTCGTGCCGGTTCCCCGCAGCGATTTGTGGAATTGGGGCTGGCTAACAGCGGGGCGCACGCTTAGCGAGCTGGCTGAACACATCCTCCTCGAGCCCTCGCAGCGCATCGGTGAGGCTGAGGTCCTGCCGGACTTCTGGCAGTTCATGTCACCAAGCACCTGAGGGGGTCTACGATTGCAGCTCTTCCATTCCAGCGCAAGGAAGCTGGTGGATTGGGACGCGGTGTGGCGTTGCCTGCGGGTTTGCTCATCGCTGACTGCGACATGGTGCGAAAAGGTTTTCCTGAACAAGCACGAGGCGGAACTTATGAGCATGCCGCTAATAGAGGCCGAGCTTTACTGGCAGCCATCAGCTACCTGCTCCAGCGACTGGCGGCTGGATTAACAATCTAGCCCTTTCTGCGACGTGTGCTTGACCATGGAGGATGATGTCATTGTTTACCCCTCGGTGCGCTTTGGTCCGTGTCCGCCTGGACTGGTGCCGGAGGCCTTCAGCGCAGTCAGTAGAGCACACCTTTTGCGGCACCTTCCCGGCGCATGTCAGGCGGCCGGGCTGTGGACGTGCAAACCCTTGGCAGCTGATGTTTGTGCCTACTTCGCGCCGACGCCGACTTCCGCCGCAACAACTACTGCATTACTCCGCACCACCCGCCTCTTTGTCAAAAATGCTAAAAAAAATATGAGCGGGAGGTGCTACGAGCTGACTGGCCACATCCTCGACCTGCTTTCAATAGAGATGATGCGCTGCTCTGCACGGGTATCTGGATGCCACAAGGACCATTTTCTGACCAAAGCGTTTTGCTCAGGTGGAGAAGCGTATGCTGATTTCTTAGAATATCCACATACATTTGAACATACCTGTCATACTAACCCAAGTTACATCAGCTGGTTGTTTAGGCAGGAACGCCCGATTATTTCACCAATTAACGTGTGCTTTGGTCGACGACTTGGTTGCTCAAAGGAGGGGCGACCCTGCTGTGACGAACACCTCCTCGACTTGATTACAGGCGGCTTTCAAGGTGAACTATTCGAAGCCCAGGCACTCATCCTCGAATCGCATTCAACACGACCGGATAGTTTTTCAGCGACCATGACACAAATCAACTTTGCCTTCCATTTTGGAATAGTGTTCCGCTGGGTGCGAATTTTGATTTGCTGGTTCGCTGTCCTGCTCCCAATTTTAAATATTCTTGCCGTGTCAAGTAATTCTTTTCTTGTGCATGAAATGGTCATGGATGGATTCAATCTCCTTATTGAAGCTTTTGCTCGTGTCCGACAGTGCCAATCTTTTAATTGGTGTTCGTTTGACATGCAACGACGACGAAGGTAATAGAGGAAGTGACGTGATGCGCTGAGTGATCGCTCATGTTTTGATTACTTATTCCAAATTCATGCATGCTGATGTTTTTATACTTCAATAATGACTTGCAAGCCAGTAGTAGTAGCAGGCGGTAGTGTACTGTCCTCAGTTGTTGAGTTTAGTGATACACCTTGCAACTCTGTAGCTGAACGATGCAGCCACCCGAGACCGAATATCGATTCGAAATGATTGCTGACCCCGTCTTTTGGTATCGAATGCTTCGGTAATCATGACATTCGTCGATACGGAGGGCGAGGCCGTATGAGGGACGAGATCGCCACGCATCCGTTCTTGCACTGAATATTTAATGAATGGCCCGACAATGCAATTCGCAGAGAGGAAGATTCGAGTTTGTAGGCGTGTACATAATCTGTATGGATTTTGCGTCTGTTTACACTCGTTTTTTTCGAGGCGCAACATGGACACACTTGTCTTAGATTCGTTCGCCATCCTGTTCCGGTTGAACCTGGGTTAGGACGACTCCTGCTGTTGGGAGGGGTATTCGTATTGTTTGCAAAGATCCTCATTGAGATCCGGCCTGTCATGAATCGTTCAGGGATTCCAGATTGCCTCGATAGTCATTGCTTGACAGCTCGATACCTCAGTTTGCTTCATCAGCGGTCTGCGCGCTTCAGCTCTCAAGCTCAAGCTCAATCTCCATTACTATTCACATTCGAGGCAGCCATTTGCCATTATTTCGAACGCGCTCAGTCTCGAAGCTCAATCTTCAGTCGAGCATTTCTCAAGCTAAAACAATCTCCATTACTATTCATCCGAGCATTCTCAAGCTCAATTTCTCCATACTATTCACATCGAGCAGCATCTTGCCTTCTTACTCGAAGCGGCTCAAGTTACTTCAAGCTCATCGTTCAGTCGAGCATGTAAATATTTACGCGAAGTAGAGATTGCAGAAGTAGTTGAGAATTGTCAATCATTGTTTATAATATCTTGATGACTTGTTTCTTAAGCTCTGTGCTGTTACGCAATCTCAATTTCATGGGCCACTGTCACTCTGTATGTACCAGTACGACCCCGTAGCCGTGATTTAAGCTACCCGGTAATAATCCTCGAACCTATAATTTTTACAAACATCCGGGGGCCGGGGGACATGTAGTAAAGACAAGACAACGAATTCTTCCATAGGCGGTATCATAGGGAGTCAACTCCCCAGGGGGGGAATGCTGTCCTTTTCACGAACAGGGATTTTCTGTTCGAAACACAGCCCTTCAGGAGTGGCCAAGCTGCCCCCACAATTGTTCTCCTGTCGCCAGGCTGGCAATGACAGTTCTTCAGGGTGTATGTCTCTCCACACTTGTTCAAGAAACCGCACAATTGGGCATGTTACTGACTTTGTGTAATGCTCAGCACATGGCAAGAACACTAGTCGCGCTAACTCTTCACACTTCTCCTTCAGCCGATTGAACAGCGACACAGAGTGCTCAAAGTCAGATCTGACGGGCAACCTTTGCGTTTGTTCAGCTCCCGTTCAGCACTGATTGTTCATCTTCGGCCGGTCCATTGAGGTTACCAACAACACATCGTAGCGAGCGGCCAAGAAAATTATGTTGTCTGGTCCTAATTCTTTTCTTGAGGTTAAAAATTGTCTTCCGGAATGCGAAATCATCAGCTTTCCTTATCTTCATCCTCTTCTTATTTGATCGATAGGTTATTCCTCAAGTACTCCAACCTATGACTGCAGCTTGTCATCGAACCAGCAGGAAGCATTGACAAGAGGTCGGAATGCCTGTCCCTGATCCAAGCCATGAAGGACTTCCTCATTCTCCAGGTGAGTACGTGACCATATGTCTTTTCGGCACTCCTGGGCTCGATGGAGGCAGTTGCCAACCTTGGTCTGGATTGACAGGCTTCCGTCTTGCCCTTTCTGTCCCTAGCAGCGACAGGACGATACGACGGAAATATTCGCCGAAGCGTGGATTTTTGGACCTTCGGATCGCTGGGTCGGGTTTTCCTCAGCATCAACTATATGGAGTTGTTTGCTACCGAATAGTAGCGCATGGTTGCCCAATATTTCTTGAGATGAATGTTTGCGCCATCCTTGGGAACGTTCTTCTGATCCATCTCAATGACCAACCCCTCTCAAGCTCTGTCTTGCTTCCGTCTGAAACGGAGCTGAAAACTGCTATTTGCATGTTCCTGCTTTCGATTCGAAAAGCAGACCTCTGATGTTTGCCAATGCAGACTTTGATTGCGCTTTGGCGTACGCATTTTTGGCGGCCATTGAAGCAACCCATTGGCGATTCTTGAAGTACGGGTTTGTCCATCTTCCCCTTCCCCCTCACCTTGTTCGTCACATACCTGGTCTCCGAATTCGGAAGACAGACTTGTGAGTGCTCCGACGCACCAACCGTGCTGCCACCTATTATTTACAATGTGTTCACATTGACACATCTGGGAAAAATTTAGTATCAGTTGACGAATGTGGGGTTAGTGACGTCTTAGAATTATGGGTTATATATCCTGTAGGAAAACCTGTATCGTTAATAACTACTGGTGGAGTGGAATACACCATAGTTGTCGATGGCAGTTTTTTCAGATGGTAGGAAGAGTTCGTGGAAGAAAGGATCTGTGAAGAGACGGACTTCGCTTTGCATTTATGACTGCATTGAGTTATGTGCAATACTTTAAGTAGTAATAGATGGAACAACTGCAGTATCCATAAGAACTTGGTCACCAGAAGCCCCGTAAATATATTGTACCACTCCTCTACACAGTCCAGAATTCACATGCTATGACGCTGCATGCTTCGCTAAGAGTGAAGAAGGACTTTCGTCGATTGAACTACTCATACCAAACGATACCAACGATAGTCGAATCGCCGGCCTTCATTCCATTTCCCCCGATCCAGCAGTTCAGGAACTTCCTAAAAGATGCATGCGTCTTCGGAAAGCGCGATCCAAGTCGCGCTGCAGTGGTTAGGCAGCTACATGACTCGCAGACGGCAGTTCTTTGGTGGCTGGAGCGGACATAGGTAGCTGCAGCGACGCAGCTCCGCCAGCACGCCTTGGGTGTAACCAGAGTCGATGATTTGTGTACAACGTTCATGATTTTAGGCAGGTATGATTGTGTGTGAAATGATTCTGAAAGACGAAGAAGGAGTATACTGAGAAGTTAAGTAATTGTTAAGTTGTTTACGAGTATCGAGGTATGACAGGTGCCACCAAGGTGCGAGAGGTCTCCATGTGATGTGGACTCGACAACGACACAACAAGTGTCTTTTCGATTGACGCGCTTCGTGGCTGTGCCGAGGGACGAGGCCGTCACATCCAATCTCCAAGGAGGCAGCTTGACACATTTCATCATCATACCACCATTTTCTAATGAGTCAGGTTACAATTAGCAGATAGGTGATTCCACTTGGTAGAGGATTCTTCTTCTGACTTGCGATAAAGTCAACAGAATATTAAAATGATACCGCCTGGGCTCCCCCTTCAGAAAAACAATCGAGAAGGAGGCTGCTATAAGCCGCCATGTGAGAAAATGACGTTGTGATTTCAGGGTGATTGTATGCGCAAACAAGGTATTGGGTCAAGAGCGTGACACATGGGTACTGGTTCAAGTTCAACTTGTTTTATGTAAACATCATAACAATAGCAACGGATAACGATGCACGGTATCCTCTCCCCGAACTAGATTCATCAGAACCTCGCAGACATCGAGATGGCATGAATAAAAGGCTATCCTCAGTGACTGCTATCGTTGTCATCTGCCTTGGCACGGTGCTCCTCGCCCGCGAACAAAGGATTCATCAGAACCTTGCAGACATCCACATGTCCTTCACTAGCGGCTAATCTCAATGCACGACTGTCTTGGTCATCTGCTTTGCACGGTGCTCCTCGCCCGCGAACTCAGGATTCATTAGAACCTTGCAGACATCGAGATGGCCTCCATTAGCGGCGGCACTTAGTGCCTTGCTGTAGTATGAATCAGCTTTGGCACGGTGCTCGCCCCGCGAACTCAGGATTCATCAGAACCTTGCAGACATCCACATATCCATCCCTAGCACCTTCCCTCAGTGCATAGCTTCGTTGTCATCTGCCTTGGCACGGTGCTCCTCGGCCCGCGAACTCAGGATTCATCAGAATCTGCAGACATCCACATGTCCTTCCATAGCGGCGGCACACCAGTGCCTTGCTGTAGTCTGCATCAGCTTTGGCACGGTGCTCCTCGCCCGCGAAACTCAGGATGCATCAGAACCTTGCAGACATCCACATATCCTTCCCGAGCGCGTCATTTAGTGCATAGCTAAAGTCTGCATCAGCTTTGGCACGGTGCTCCTCGCCCGCGAATTCCGGATTCATCAGAACCTTGCAGACATCCACATGGCCTCCAATAGCGGCATCACTCAGTGCACGACTGTTGTTGTCATCTGCCTTGCACGTGGCTCCTCTCCCGCTAACTCAGGATTCATCAGAACCATGCATACATCTAGATAGCCTCCTTCAGCGGCGTACCTCAGTGCACTGCCGAAGATTGCATCTGGTTTGGAACGGTGCTCCTCACCTGCGAACAATGGATTCATCAGAACCTTGCAGACATCGAGATAGCCTCCACTAGCGGCTAAGCTCAGTGCCTGGCTTTCAACTGGCATCTGCCTTGGCACGGTGCTCCTCTCCCGCGAACTCAGGATTCATCAGAACCTTGCAGACATCGAGATGGCCTCCATTAGCGGCTAACCTCAGTGCCTGGCTTTCACTGTAATCTGCCTTGGCACCGGTGCTCCTCTCCCGCGAACAAAGGATTCATCAGAACCTTGCAGACATCCAGATAGCCTCCCTGAGCGGCATACCTCAGTGCCTGGCCATGATTGGCATCTGCCTTGGCGCAGTGCTCGCCCTGCAAATCCGGATCCCATAAGAAGCTTGCACAGATCCACATGGCCTCCATAAGCGGCGTACTCCAATGCCCGGATATCGTTGTGATCTTTTAGCAATATGCGGACGACGTCGGCTCGCCCGGCCTTACACGCTATCCTTATGGGGTTCTTATTGAGATGATCACATCTGTCACTAGCGCCTGTGCTTCACATGCAGCGTCATCCGCGAAAGCAGTATGCATGGCTCGACTGATGAATCCTGCGTGCATCCAGCACCCGTCCTTCTTCCAACTGCCTGCTCGGCGCATGAACAAAACCACGAGTTCCATCTGAAGCGCTTCCATACCGGTCCGATTGTTCCTCAAAATATCCTCCTTCAAGCTTCGACGTGACCTGAGGATGAAAGAGAGATCTTCGGTACACTGCCACAGAACATCTATACATTTTCTGAGCGCTAAACCGACAAATTCCTCATACAGCTAGGGACATTTGGTATTTGGGACCATAAAAGTGCTTGACATGACAGTAACATTACAAAATGCCAAGGTATCATCCATTAATTGATTCAGTATGACCATACACAAGTGCTTGACATGACAGTAACATTACAATCAAGAACAACATACAGTCGGAGACGCAATTTGTGGGACACCCTACCGGTGATCCTTGAACCCAATGGGTAGATCAGCTAAAGGCGAGCACATATTTTTGCCCTTCATCTCTGTATTTCAGCATTTAAGCTGGCCCAAAGGATAACAAGGCAAGCTGCTGACAAACCCAGGTGGGTCGGTCGGTTTAGCTCTCACACTCGCCTCTCTGGAAACTGGGGTTTTAGGGGGAGGCGAGGGAACACAGAATACATCCGGTCGCTCAACGTTGTCAGAAGCAGAAGAAGGTTCTTGGCAGCGTTCACGTCTAGGTTCCAGGTTGCACTATAGCCACATTGGATGCGCTTTCGACACTGCAGTACTTTGTGGACCTTGACGTTATTCACCACCATCTTCTGCTTCTCAAAAGTTTTAGCCCCTTCTCCTTTGTCTGACACTACTTCTTTTTCTCATGGTTATTAATATTGCACCCACGTTTCTTTATACCCATAATAAATGTACGTCAACTTTTCAGAATCCCCAAAATAAAAGGTGTCCCACAATCAAATGTCCCTAGCTGTATGATTTTGACAAGGCACAACACTGTTTGAAGACACATCTCACTGCACCAGTCATCCTACAAGTAGGGCTGACAATTGCCAATGAATTCGTCAATTCAACAAGTTTGTGCCAAGGCATCATCCATTAATTGATTCAGTATGGCCATACACCAAGTGCTTGACATTACAATCAAGAAACAACCTATGAATTGGACAAGGAAACCCTAAACAAACTCACTAGGGGTTGTGTGAAGAAATCTGCTGCTGGGTAGCATTCAGGATTCCTTTGCTGTTAACCTCAATGAAGTCTGCTCCCATGAGAATCGAGATGGTCAGTATGCACATCAACACTGCAATGGGGAATGCAGTGTGTGTCAGGTATATGCCAGTGTAAGGACAACAACAAGTTAAAATTTAATGTTACATGACATGTTACATTGTGCAAAATACATGACATGTTACATTTAATATTAAATGGTGCAAAATAGAAATAGTTACATTGAATGTACAGAGGACAGCAAATTCAATATGATTCGAATGGTGTTGTTCCGCCATGGATAATAGCAAGTTGGTGAACCGTGACCATTACAGAGGTACGTAGCGCATAATTACAAGCTGGCAGGAACGCAGTGTCGAGCGTAGTGGGATAAACTCACCAAGATTGGATGTCATCAACTACAAAGTTGCTCCGAACAATGAAGTACCACGCAGCCTTTATAGGTTTTCAGCTTTCCTCCCACCTCGAGACTTATTAGAATCTCTGAGTATTCTGGGTTGACTTGGACATGTTTCCTGTGTTACGAAAATCACGAGTAATTCAGTTGGTACACAGAAAGTCGGTTGATTTTTGTGATATGGAAAACATGTCCGATTTTACTACAGAGAAATTGCATGCCGAGCTTTTTTAAAGCAGAATGTAGTAAAACCTCCTCACCTACACCTCCACCATCCATCTCTTCTACCTCCTCACCTACACCTCTACCATCCATCTCTTCTACCTCCTCACAAGCGGTAGATGGATGGTAGATGAATGGTAGAGGATGGATGGTAGATGGATGGTAGATGGATAGATAGTAGAGGTGTAGGTGAGGAGGTAGAGGGTATGGGTACAGTATGGGTACTACAATGTAGAACCACCCACACATACCATGTACAATAAATACAAAAGTGCATAAATCAGTCAGTCAGTCAGTGCAGTGCAGTGCATCAGCAGCATTTGACTATCCTGTAAGCTATATCCGACCAGCTCAAATCGATATAGCATCCTGTAAGCTATCGAACACTCGCGACAGTTCATGAAGGCAGTGCAGCAGCAGCATCTAACAACTATCCTGTAAGCTAGATCCGACCAGCTCAAATCGATATAGCATCCTGTAAGCTATCGAACACTCGCGACAGTTCAGGAAGGCAGTGCAGCAGCAGCATCTAACAACTATCCTGTAAGCTATATCCGACCAGCTCAACTCGATATAGCATCCTGTAAGCTATCGAACACTCGCGACAGTGCAGCAGCATCTAACAACTATCCTGTAAGCTAGATCCGACCAGCTCAACTCGACATAGCATCCTGTAAGCTATCGAACACTCGCGACAGTGCAGGAAGGCAGTGCAGCAGCAGCATCTAACAACTATCCTGTAAGCTAGATCCGACCAACTTCACCTGGTTGGTTGAACAAACGCGATTGATAGAGCTAGCAAAAGCACTTCCTGAGCAATTAGCGAACAGGCGATGCAACTCGTCGCGAAATCCTGGAAGCTTCCGAATTTCCAAGAATTGAGTGGTAACCAGCGAAAGATGTGGTGCTTCCTCGCTGCACCGAGCATATAAACCGACTAAACCCTTATCATGTTTCAGCTGAAGATCGCTACGTTCCACACATTTTGCGGTATGTCTATCCTGTGACAGGTCACCTTTCACCGATGCGAGCGTTTGCGGTCAGCCAGCTGTAACCAGGTCAGATCCGACACGTGTTTCTGCGAGTCCGCAGCTGAATTCCCCTGTCCCACATCGTGTGTCCCTATATACATGTGTCAAGCAGAGGTCTGCTTGAGACGACACGACATGTGTCCCCCACGATGCGCCCATGAAAATACGAGTGTAAACCGACATGTCATCAGATCTGCCATGTGTTTTTTCGCGCGCCTCGAATCTTCACACGAGTCCGCAGCTGAATTCCCTTGACTGTAGATTAGATGGTATGTTATCCAGAATGGATACAAGAACATCTATGTTGGAGCTGGTGATTTGTCTGCCACCAAGTGACCCAGATTCGCCACTACTGTATCATTCTTCGTACGAACTGTAACCGTCTCGTACCATCGACTTCTAGCAAGGTGGTACCGTTCCTCGTCATTGTACAGTTCATATTGTAGTTGCATCCACAACACGTCTGTGGTTTTGATGCATACAAATCTGTAGTGCACAAGTGTGGTATCCAATCGCCATCATATTGATTGCTATAGGAATTGTTATCGGTCGGATTTTTCCTACAACTGGCAAGCTAGCTTTCCATGTCCATGCATCAACATCTCCTATATTGATCCGCACCCACTTTATATGTTGGATCCCCATGCCAGCCAATGTGATGTTGCGCACCACATCACCCTCTCTAGGCAGTTCGTATTGTAGATATGACTCCCCATTGCTTTCCCTTCGGAGAAATTTGTCGCAGCTCAAGCACACCTGGTAGGACACCAATAGGTGTGGACGCTTACCCGCTAATAGCATCATTAATGATGTTTATACTGACCAATTCATACACAATGTTTATACTGACGAACAACATTTGGAACATTATCGCTTGGTCAGATACTCGTTTTTCGAGGCGTACACGGAACAACTTTTTCCAGAAAGTACCGACAAAAGAACGATACGGAGTCTGCAGGATGGAGAGCCGTGATCTAAAAAAGAACCACGATATTCTCGTTAACATCCTGCAATTTGTTGATTCAATATCGTATTGGTGTTCCACTGCCCCGTGGGTTGCTACACCATTTGGTTACACCTTAAGGTGTGCCGTACACTCCAGAAAACGGTTTCATTTTAGTATTCCGTCAAGTGTATGAAAAGACTCTAAATTTCTCAATTTTAGGTTGTAACAGTAGTTGCCTCGTTTGCTTTCCGAAAATAACTAAACTTCGAAACGCTGTCGATACCAAGCAGAGCCCCCGTATTCATGGAAAAAATAAAGAGAACGGGGTCTAGTTGACGTGGTTTTGAGTCTTTTGAAAAGTTGACCAACCGCGCGAGAGTCACTTCCTCTCACGATGTCCCACTGACGTTCTGTTGTTTTCTGGGCTAATACCCGGATGTTTCAATCTGTTGACCGTCCAGTGCAGGTATACACTCATCCACGCTGTCGTGAATGCACATCGAACCCGCACGTTACACCTCCTCGACTTGTACAGGCGCTTTCAAGGTGACTTTCGAAGCCCAGCACTCATCCTCGATCGCTTCAACACGACGATAGTTTTTCAGCGACCTGCACCAAATCAACTTTGCCTTCCAATTTGGCAATAGTGTTCCGCTGGGTTGCGAATTTGATTTGCTGTTCGCTGTCCTGCTCCAATTTTAATATTCTGCGTTCAAGTACTTCTTTCTTGTGCATAAAATGGTCATTGATGGATTCAATCTTCTTTTGAAGGTTTGCATCGTAGTCGACAGTGCCATCATCTTTTAATGGTGTTCGTTTGATGCAACGACGACGAAGGTAATGAGGAGTGATAGTGATCGCTGAGTGATCGTTCATGTTTGATTACTTATCCCAATCATGATGCATGATGTTTTTATACTCAATAATGCAACTTGCAAGCAGTAGTAGTAGCAGGCGGGTGTATGTCCTCAGTTGTTGAGTGTAGTGATACACCGGTCCCCCTTCACTACCAGGACTCGACCCCCCTTGTATCACTCAAATAACGTACATGTGTGTGTGTGCAGTCCATGGGGCGTACGTCCAAGAAGAACAAAAATGTGCAGCTACAAGAAGCACACACTTATTTCGCCATGCAACTATCTGGTGGGCAGCTTGTGAAGGTGACACGACACGACAGAATGGGCGTTCCTGCCTCCCGGCCGATTTTGACTGGTTGCGAAACATGGTATGGAGCGGATTTGTGATTCCTTTGTGCTGATGTCTCAAGTTAGCGAGTCGTTCAGGAGGCTCTAAATCCTGATTAGAAAATTTAAAAAAATCGGCCGGGAGGCAGGAACGCCCATTACAGGTGTCTTTTCGATGACGCCGCCGTGGCGTGCGAGGGAAGAGGCCATCACATCCAATCCACCAAGGAGAAAGCTTGACACATTTTAATCATCATAACACCGTTTTCTAATGAGTTAGGTTACAATTTTCTAATGAGTCAGGTTACCGTTTTTTAATGAGAATGCGAACTCAGGATCCATCAGAACCTTGCAGACATCGAGATGGCCTCTCGCAGAGGCGACACTTAGTGCATCACTATCGTTTTCATCTGCCTTGGCACGGTGCTCCTCTCCCGCGAACTCAGGATTCATCAGAACCTTGCAGACATCCACATGTCCTTGCCGAGCGGCTTCACATAGTGCCTGGCTGTAGTATGAATCAGCTTTGGCACGGTGCTCCTCGCCCGCGAACTCAGGATTCATCAGAACCTTGCAGACATCCACATGTCCTTTCCCGAGCGGCGTCAAGTAGTGCCTGGCTGAAGTCTGCATCTGCCTTGGCACGGTGCTCCTCGCCCGCGAATTCCGGATTCATCAGAACCTTGCAGACATCCACATGTCCTTCCTGAGCGGCGTCAAGTAGTGCCTGGCTTTCACTGGCATCTGCCTTGGCACGGTGCTCCTCGCCCGCGAATTCCGGATTCATCAGAACCTTGCAGACATCCACATGTCCTTCCCGAGCGGCGTCAAGTAGTTGCCTGGCTTTCACTGGCATCTGCCTTGGCACGGTGCTCATCGCCCGCGAATTCCGGATTCATCAGAACCTTGCAGACATCCACATGTCCTTCCGTAGCGGCATCACGCAGTGCCTCGCTGTATTCGTCATCTGCCTTGGCCCGGTGCTCCTCGCCTGCGAACTCAGGATTCATCAGAACCTTGCAGACATCCACATGTCCTTGAATAACGGCGAATCTCAATGCACGACTGTCGTATGCATCTGCTTTGGCACGGTGCTCCTCGCCCGCGAACAAAGGATTCATCAGAACCTTGCAGACATCCACATGTCCTTCCATAACGGCATTAGTCAGTGCATAGTCTGCATCAGCTTTGGCACGGTGCTCTTCGCCCGCGAATTCCGGATTCATCAGAACCTTGCAGACATCCACATGTCCTTCCCGAGCGGCGGCACTCAGTGCCTTGCTTTCGTTGTCATCTGCCTTGGCACGGTGCTCCTCTCCCGCGAACTCAGGATTCATCAGAACCTTGCAGACATCCACATGTCCTTCCATAGCACCTTCCCTCAGTGCATAGCTTAAGTCTGCATCAGCTTTGGCACGGTGCTCCTCGCCCCGCGAACAATGGATTCATCAGAACCTTGCAGACATCCACAAGTCCTTCTCTAGGCGGCACTCAGTGCACGACTGTTGTTGTCATCTGCCTTGGCACGGTGCTCCTCTCCCGCTAACTCAGGATTCATCAGAACCATGCATACATCTAGATAGCCTCCTTTAGCGGCGTACCTCAGTGCACAGCTGAAGATTGCATCGGATTTGGCACGGTACTCCTCACCCGCGAATTCCGGATTCATCAGAACCTTGCAGACATCGAGATAGCCTCCACTAGCGGCTAAGATCAGTGCCTGGCTTTCACTGGCATCTGCCTTGGCACGGTGCTCCTCTCCCGCGAACAATGGATTCATCAGAACCTTGCAGACATCCACATGTCCATCCCTAGCACCTTCCCTCAGTGCATAGCTTTCGTTGTCATCTGCCTTGGCACGGTGCTCCTCGCCCGCGAACTCAGGATTCATCAGAACCTTGCAGACATCCACATGTCCTTCCATAGCACCTTCCCTCAGTGCATAGCTTAAGTCTGCATCAGCTTTGGCACGGTGCTCCTCGCCCGCGAACAATGGATTCATCAGAACCTTGCAGACATCCACAAGTCCTTCTCTAGCGGCGGCACTCAGTGCACGACTGTTGTTGTCATCTGCCTTGGCACGGTGCTCCTCTCCCGCTAACTCAGGATTCATCAGAACCATGCATACATCTAGATAGCCTCCTTTAGCGGCGTACCTCAGTGCACAGCTGAAGATTGCATCGGATTTGGCACGGTACTCCTCACCCGCGAATTCCGGATTCATCAGAACCTTGCAGACATCGAGATAGCCTCCACTAGCGGCTAAGATCAGTGCCTGGCTTTCACTGGCATCTGCCTTGGCACGGTGCTCCTCTCCCGCGAACTCAGGATTCATCAGAACCTTGCAGACATCCACATGTCCTTCCTGAGCGGCATACCTCAGTGCCTGGCCATTATTGGCATCTGCCTTGGCGCAGTGCTCCTCTCCTGCGAACAAAGGATCCATGAGCAGCTTGCAGACATCTGCGTGACCTCCATAAGCGGCGTACTCCAATGCCCGGATGTCGTTGTGATCTTTTAGCAATATGCGGACGACGTCGGCTCGCCCGGCCTTACACGCTATCCTCATGGGGTTCTGATTGAGATGATCACATCTGTCCACTAGCGCCTGTGCTTCACATGCAGCGTCATCCGCGAAAGCAGTATGCATGGCTCGACTGATGAATCCCGCGTGCATCCAGTTCCCGTCCTTTTGCCAACTGCCTGCTCGGCGCATGATCAAAAACCACGAGGTCCATCTGAAGCGCGTCCATACCGGTCCGATTGTGCATCAAAATATCCTCCTTCAAGCTTCGACGTGACCTGAGGATGAAAGATAGATCTTCGGTACACTGCCACAGAACATCTATACATTTTCTGAGCGCTAAACCGACCAATTCCTCATACAGCTAGGGACATTTGGTATTGGGACCATAAAAGTGCTTGACATGACAATCAAGAAACAACCTATGAATTGGACAAGGAAACCCTAAACAAACTCACTAGGGGTTGTGTGAAGAAATCTGCTGCTGGGTAGAGTTCAGGATTCCTTTGCTGTTAACCTCAATGAAGTCTGCTCCCATGAGAATCGAGATGGTCAGTATGCACATCAACACTGCAATGGGGAATGCAGTGTGTGTCAGGTATATGCCAGTGTAAGGACAACAACAAGTTAAAATTTAATGTTACATGTTACATGTGCAAAATACATGACATGTTACATTTAATGTTACACTCAGACCGGTCAATAATGTTACAGTATATTGAATCAATTACAATTCTCTATGTACAACTTGGACAGACGGTCGATTGTGGTACACATGTACACATTGCTGCAAAGTTTGAGTAGAGTGGCTATACTTGCGAATGTAAGCCACATGACAGTCTCGAGGTGGATCTCAAACCCCACTAAAAAAGTGTACAACCGGAATAAACCTACAAAATCGGATGTGGTCATAGAGTTCTTAAAGGCGTCATTAAAAATATATCCATTCACATCTCTTGTTGTTCTTCGTCATAAGGTAAAGGATGCTTTCGGATTTGAGGTATCAAAAGAATTGATTCGCGTTGTGATAAAAAGGCTTGGGCTCACAAAGAAAAAAGCAAAGTTCTTCTCCAGGCCTGATAACTTATATGAGAAAACCACGTCATTCATAAGCCAAAGGGAACGGTTAAAAGAGGAAGGGAGGACTTTTTAACACATTTTTAACACAGAACAATGTAACTTCATTTGGAAGACATACGAGAGACGTGTTTGGCTACTCACCAAAGGGAGAGCTACTGGTTGTACCGAGGTTGAGACCTAGGGTGACGAAAATGTCGGCACTTTGTCTTATTCAACAAGGAAAAGGAGACATTTATTTTAACATCAGGCAAGGGTCTTTTAACACGCATACTTTTGTTGAGTTTTTAGAAAATTTGGACTGTCCAACTGACACAGTAATTATACTTGACAACGTTGCTTTTCACCACTCCAAGAAGGTCAAAACACTTGCAGCTTCAAGTGGGTGGAAGCTCCTATACACTCCTCCCTACTCACCTTGGTTCAACCCAATGGAAGGGGTGTTCTCCATCGTCAAACGCGATTTCTATAAAAGCCAAGATGTGTATAAGGCTTTGAGTTCTGTTAAAGAGAAACACGTAGAGGCTTTTTTTCGAAAGTCATTGAATACAATTTCTGGACCTTGATACAAGGAAATAGATACATTGTCTACTAAATGGAGACGATAGTCAATAAAGAGCCTCCGGACAAGCGTACGCGACCGGACCGGGCGGCCAAAATCAAGGACAGGAAAAACGGCGAGGAGAACGTGGTAAAGTGTACACTGAGTCGAATCATAGCGGATAAGGACAACAAGGACGTTATCACCAAGGTGATTAAGGAGCGGGTCGACAGCGTATCCAAGAGGACTTATCTTGCCGGTGTTGCGGTGAACCGGATATTAAAAGAAGTCTTCGAAGGGGTACCAGATGCGCAACTTCACACTGTAAGTGTCCCTAGCGTCGACCAGAACTTCATTCGGCAGCTTATGGTAGGGTCGAGACAGGCGCACATGGAGACGAGGACGCCACAGTCGAAAGGTTCTTTCACAACAACTATTGGTTTAGGGAGAAGATTGAGGGGCGCGAGGTAATTGTGAAAAAGAAGAAACAATACGTGGGTGCCATCGCTCGCTACGATGGCGATCGAAACCTGTACAGCCACGCGTCGAAAGAAGTACCTGACCAATTTCAATAACCACTACAGAGTCCATCTCTCCACATGGATCAAGAAGTTCGTTTACTCGAAGGAAAACAGGATCTTGGCCAAGGAGTTCAAAGATGAGCACGGCATTGACGAGACCGTATTCCACCGATACCTCCTCTACGATATCCACTCTTGGGGAGTAAAGGAAGACCTCATAGCGATACATTCTCTCCTACCGGAGCGAACAAAGATGTTGCTGAAGATTCAGCACTCGATCATCGGACGGGACGAGATCAACCGACAGTGGCTTAAAAGCGTTTCCAACAGCGCCAAGATGATCCGGTACAACGTCTTTATCAATCGATACCTCGAGGCCACAGAGGACGAGGGCTACGCCAAGCTGGTCAACATCGCTCCCATCCCAACAGTCAAGCACTCCTTCATCACGATAGACACCGACGGCCTACTGGGCGTCCTCAAGGACGTGGGTCTCGTCGAGAGTCTCGAAAAAGACGCTGACGAACAAGGAGCACTGGGAGTCGGTCTTCGATGTGGAAAAACATCCGTTCTACTGGAAAGGTGTGTTTACATGCACCATAGACACTGACGGCGTAATGGCTTGTACCCACTTTCTTAGGGCCGAGAAGAAAAAGATTTCAATCAAGGACGACGGAACGGCGATTAAGAAGCAGACCAAGACTCTCCGCGAGTTTTCAGAGTCCGACCCCAATGTAGTGGTCGTTGCAAACGACCCTGGCCGCTGCAACATTGCCTTTTTGACTTGGAAGAAAAATAAGGTCGAAGAAAAAGATAATGGGGGTAGGAAGAGGAAGAGGCACTGCGAGTTCGGGAGCAAGAGACTCACGCGGGAGCGGTACTACGTTGAGAGCGGGGTCTTCAAATCTAGAGGTCCGACCAAGAAGTGGTTGTCTAACATCCAGGACTGCCTTGACGACCTGAAGGACAACAGTCCCAAGCGCACATCTCTAGAGTCGTTTGACGCTTACGTGACTGTAATGGTCAACCATTGGGATTCTCGATGGGGGGAGATGTCCAAGTCGCGGTGGGGCGCGCAGCGCCTGCGGCTCTACGGTGGCAAGAAACGTGTCTTAGCACGCTTCTTCAACGAGGTCCAGGCGGATGTCGGTGAGAGGAAAACAATTGTCATCGCATACGGTTCTTCTAAGTTTGCCCATGGTGGCAAGGGTGAACTTTCTGTCCCTACAACGAGCGCGTTCAATGCGTTTAGAGACCGTTTCAAGGGCGAGTTGCCGTCATTGACGAATTCCGTACCACAAAGATCTGGCACAAGGACAGCACCACCGTCCTCCAGAGTGTGCAGTCCGAAAAAAAAGGGAGCACGGTTCGAGGCTTGCTATGGTGCAGTTCCACCATGGAGAACAGCAAGTTGTTTGTAAACCGTGACCTCAATGCAGCCATTAACATCCACAATTGCTTTACAATGTACCCAACCCGCCCCGGAATTCTTGCGAGGCCAAAGAAATATTGCAAACTGGAAGTTGTGGTAGGACGCACAATTGATTACAAGCTGACAGGTTCTTTACAGAACGCAGTGTCGAGCGAAGTGTAGAAGATAAACACATACAAGAGGATTTTGGGGACTCGGCATATTATGTAACATAATTCCCTTGTCCGAGTGTACATGGTGCAAAATAGAATAATTACATTGAATGTACAGAGGACAGCAAATTCAATATGATTCGAATGGTGTTGTTCCGCCATGGATAATAGCAAGTTGGTGAACCGTGACCATTACAGAGGTACGTAGCGCATAATAGCAAGCTGGCAGGAACGCAGTGTCGAGCGTAGTGGGATAAACTCACCAAGATTGGATGTCATCAACTACCAAAGTTGCTCCGAACAATGAAGTACCACGCACTCGAGGGATGCAGCCTTTATAGGGGTAGTTCTGCCCCGCACCGCCCGAACAATGAAGTACCACGCACTCGAGGGATGCAGCCTTTATAGGTTTTCAGCTTTCCTCGAGACTTATTAGAATCCCTGAGTATTCTGGGTTGACTTGGACATGTTTCCTGTGTTACGAAAATCACGAGTAATTCAGTTGGTACACAGAAAGTCGGTTGATTTTTGTGATATGGAAAACATGTCCGATTTTACTACAGAGAAATTGCATGCCGAGCTTTTTAAAGCAGAATGTAGTAAAACCTCCTCACCTACACCTCCACCATCCATCTCTTCTACCTCCTCACCTACACCTCTACTATCCATCTCTTCTACCTCCTCACAAGCGGTAGATGGATGGTAGATGAATGGTAGAGGATGGATGGTAGAGGATGGATGGTAGAGGATGGATGGTAGATGATGGATGGATGGATGGTAGAGGATGGTAGAGGTGTAGGTGAGGAGGTAGAGGGTATGGGTACAGTATGGGTACTGGGTACTGAGTATGGGTACTGGAACCACCCACATATACCATGTACAAAAAATACAAAAGTGCATAAATCAGTGCAGTGCAGTGCAGTGCAGTGCATCAGCAGCAGCAGCAGCATTTGACTATCCTGTAAGCTATATCCGACCAGCTCAACTCGATATAGCATCCTGTAAGCTATATCCGACCAGCTCAACTCGACATAGCATCCTGTAAGCTATCGAACACTCGCGACAGTGCAGGAAGGCAGTGCAGCAGCAGCATCTAACAACTATCCTGTAAGCTAGATCCGACCAGCTCAACTCGATATAGCATCCTGTAAGCTATCGAAAACTCGCGACAGTGCAGGAAGGCAGTGCAGCAGCAGCATCTTACAACTATCCTGTAAGCTAGATCCGACCAGCTCAACTCGATATAGCATCCTGTAAGCTATCGAAAACTCGCGACAGTTCAGGAAGGCAGTGCAGCAGCAGCATCTAACAACTATCCTGTAAGCTAGATCCGACCAGCTCAACTCGATATAGCATCCTGTAAGCTATCGAAAACTCGCGACAGTGCAGGAAGGCAGTGCAGCAGCAGCATCTAACAACTATCCTGTAAGCTAGATCCGACCAGCTCAACTCGACATAGCATCCTGTAAGCTATCGAACACTCGCGACAGTGCAGGAAGGCAGTGCAGCAGCAGCATCTAACAACTATCCTGTAAGCTAGATCCGACCAACTTCACCTGGTTGGTTGAACAAACGCGATTGATAGAGCTAGCAAAAGCACTTCCTGAGCAATTAGCGAACAGGCGATGCAACTCGTCGCGAAATCCTGGAAGCTTCCGAATTTCCAAGAATTGAGTGGTAACCAGCGAAAGATATGGTGCTTCCTCGCTGCACCGAGCATATAAACCGACTAAACCCTTATCATGGTTCAGCTGAAGATCGCTACGTTCCACACATTTTGCGGTATGTCTATCCTGTGACAGGTCACCTTTCACCGATGCGAGCGTTTGCGGTCAGCCAGCTGTAACCAGGTCAGATCCGACACGTGTTTCTGCGAGTCCTCAGCTGAATTCCCCTGCCCCACACCGTGTGTCCCGACATTATTGTCAAGGTCTGCTTGAGACGACACGACACGTGTCCCCCACGATGCGCCCATGAAAATACGAGTGTAAACCGACATGTCATCAGATCTGCCACGTGTTTTTCGCGCGCCTCGAATCTTCACACGAGTCCGCAGCTGAATTCCAGTGCCCCACTCCTCAAGACCACGTGTCGTCTCAAGCAGGCTTCTGCTTGACAACACTATGGGAATTATGAAGGGAGGCCGCATGCCCACGGAGTGGGGCAGTGGAATCTTCTGCTTCCCAACAGTTATAGAATTTACAGGTTATATTTTGGGTATTCTTTTATACAATGATAATCCCTATTTTAAACGTGTTCACATGAACACCTCTGAAAAGACTCTCCATCTTGGGAACAACAATTATTTCAACAAAAAATAAGAATCATCAACCAATCCCTATTTTAAACGTGTTCACATGAACACCTCTGAAAAGACTCTCCATCTTGGGAACAACAATTATTTCAACAAAAAATAAGAATCATCAACCAATCCCAAATTCTGAAGCGACTGATGTTCGTAAAACACATAAGTTTTTAACACAATTCAGAAACCATTCTTAACGCCAATTTTCTAACGCGATGTCGTACATTTATTATTACATTTTTTATTTATTTCCATCTGATATATGTTTCATGTTTCATTTTACTGTTCAGCTGACTGTAGCGGTTGCACCAATTGCGCTTTTCATATACCTCCACCGTCGTGACGATGCCTATCGTGCTAAGGCCCGTGCTGACAATGAAGCTACTGCCCGTCGTGAGGCTGAGGCCCGTGCTGACAATGAAGCTACTGCCCGTCGTGAGGCTGAGGCCCGTGCTGACAATGAAGCTACTGCCCGTCGTGAGGCTGAGGCCCGTGCTGACAATGAAGCTACTGCCCGTCGTGAGGCTGAGGCCCGTGCTGATGAGTCCGAGGACCATCTCAGGCAAAAGTTGTTGTCGTTATCGCCTGATGACGTCGCTGCTATGACTCCTGAACACGTTTCGGAGTATATGACGGCGTGTGCCTCGGTTGGGGTATCAGCATTTCATTTGGATCAGCCGGTATTAATGGGCGTTCCTGTCTCCCGGCCGATTTTTTAAAATTTCTAATCAGGATTTAGAGCCTCCGGAAAGACTCGCTAGCTTGAGACATCAGCACCGATGAATCACAATTCCGCTCCATACCATGTTTCGCAACCAGTCAAAATCGGCCGGGAGGCAGGAACGCTCATTTATTGTGATAAATACATACATGTCACACAATCACCCACCCCCGCAGCACATCTCCTCGCATGGTTTGTCAAGGCAGCACTGAATCCTCGGAGGAGTCCTGTGGGTTACTGAATGTGAGAGGGGGTGTGGATTGCTTGAAAATTTCACGTTTTTCAGCAAGGAACTGATGGGGGACGTGGAGGTTGCAACACGATTTGAGGAGCGGCACCTCCAAGATGAAGAGTCCAGATAGATACATCCGCTTCTTGGCACTGTTTATTGCATTATGTGCTCTTGTGTCGGGATTGTTTCAGAACGCAACATCTCTTACTGGATGGGCAACATTGGGTATTTCATTGATTGGTTTTGCACAAGCACTTCTTGAGAAGCTTCCGATATCAGAGGAAGACACAACTCTACAACAACCTTTCTCGCATACATGAATGATTTGGACTTCATAACCAATAATTTTGAGAACTTTCCATTTCCAGCAAAACCATGTCACAGTTAAGTCATTGGTGATGGCATCTACTAGGCTCAGGCTTCGGACGGGTTTCGTGTTTTTTTCCATCAACACACGTAATTCTCGTTCATATTCTTCTTGGAACATTTTGACCTTTCAATATCAAGGAAGATATTCCTTTATATTCCAACTCGGAATCATGTCTCCACCATGACCAGCAGGAATGATGATGTCACCATTAGGAATGTTATTTCAGTGATCATCAAGAAGTGCCGCCGTGTGAGAATGGACAAGGATGATGCTGACTGTGTAATAATGTAATTCGTCACTGTTTCGGCATGACAACTCTCAGATTGGTTTCAGAATGGGGATCGCGGGCAGATTGGATTGTATTGGATTAATTTGATGACTCGCTTGAATTTATTCAATATACTGTAACATTATTGACCGGTCTGACTGAAACGCTTGGGAGGGGGGAAGCGAAGACACACTTTTGTTGATGCACAATTCTACAGTCGGCGGAACAGTAAAATGAAACATCATCGTCCATCTGCCTCCACATGAAAACGGCGGAAAGCTGTCGCCTCCTCCTCATTGTCCATCTGACTCCACATGCAAACGGCGGAAAGCTGTCGCCTCCTCCTCGTTGTCCATCTGACTCCACATGAAAACGGCGGAAAGCTGTCGCCTCCTCCTCGTTGTCCATCTGACTCCAAACACAAACGGCGGAAACCTGTCGCCTCCTTCTCGTTGTCCATGAACACCTCTGAAAAGACTCTCCATCTTGGGAACAACAATTATTTCAACAAAAAAATAAGAATCATCAACCAATCCCTATTTTAAACGTGTTCACATGAACACCTCTGAAAAGACTCTCCATCTTGGGAACAACAATTATTTCAACAAAAAAATAAGAATCATCAACCAATCCCTATTTTAAACGTGTTCACATGAACACCTCTGAAAAGACTCTCCATCTTGGGAACAACAATTATTTCAACAAAAAAATAAGAATCATCAACCAATCCCTATTTTAAACGTGTTCACATGAACACCTCTGAAAAGACTCTCCATCTTGGGAACAACAATTATTTCAACAAAAAAATAAGAATCATCAACCAATCCCTATTTTAAACGTGTTCACATGAACACCTCTGAAAAGACTCTCCATCTCTGGAACAACAATTATTTCAACAAAAAAATAAGAATCTCATTGACACAAGCCATCATTATAAATTTGGATATTTTAACGTTTGCCGGACGGACGGTGTGCATGCGACAGTTTTCCACAGTTTTGCCCGTCTCCCTCGAGCCATGAAAACAACCTCTACGCCCCCTCACTCATCTGCCTTGCCAGGCAGAACACTGCTGCCTGAAATTCCCTCTTCTGCTCGGGTGTCATGTTGCGCCAGACGTTGGTCAATCCATGAGGGTTGATCAACAAAATGCTCAGGGCGTTGCTGGCAAACACCCCAGACAGCCCACCGAAGTAGAACCCGGATGCTGGCAGCAACAGGCTGGCAATAAGCTTCAACACCGTGGGTGCAGTATCATCCGATATCTGCATTTCCTCTTTTACACTCTCTATTACAACACGGGAAAACACCACCCACGCATCCTCCATTGATGCTGTCTGTAACGGGGGCGTGTGTTGGCGGTCATACGCTTCACGCTTGTCAGGATCACTCAGCGCTCCGTAAGCCGCGCACAACATTTTGAAACGCTCCTGAGCAGCATCCCGTTGGCTGTCAGGAGATGTTGCCCATTTGTCCGGATGCCATTTCAGAGCTGCTTGTCGGTATGCTCGCCGAATCTCCTCTGTCGTTGCAGTGTCTGCTGCCACCCCCAACAATTCATAGTGGCTGCTGACCATGATGGCCTGCGTTGGGCATTTATTGATGTATAATAATGCCCCTCCTTCAAACCATTTTTCGAAGGATTCTGGAGCACGCATGATTGGTGTGATGTACATGATTCACTGCATACAGTCAATGACATTGAATCCCGGGACAAGTTGACGCACTGTGTTGACATCTTGTCGCGTTTGTTGCTCTCACACACTCACTCACTCTTGCGCGGGTCATCATCGATTCAATGGTCGGGTACACGAAGTCCACAATGTCGTCCACATCCGCACATTTGGGCGCTCAACCAACCGACACACCTGGTCAGTTAGCAGCTTACAATTGTTATCCTCTGGGCCAGCTTAAATGCTGAAATACGGGATGAAGGGACACGAAGGATTGGGACCTTGATACAAAACCTTTAGCTGACCTACCCAATCAATTGGGTTCAAGGGTCACCGGTAAGGGTGTCCCACAAATTCTGTCTCTGACTGTACATGTATTGAACTTCGCCATTTGTTTCTTGATTGAGATGGCCAAGTATTAAATTACATTTTTTATTAATTCACGATCCCCTGAATCTTTACCACCATGTTGTCGTCATCTCCGTTGTTTGTCATTCCCATCGAGAGGGTTTAGGGTTAACCCATCAATCAATCCAGTGTGTCTCATGCATGTGAACTGTGGGCTCCCCTCCGGTCGCCCACCCGCTCGGTTCCTCGCGGACTCCTTTGTGGGGGCTCCCCTCCGGTCGCCCCTAGTCGCTCCGCTGGGGGGAATAGGTGAAAGGGGCTCCGCCGCTTGTTTAGTGTGATACGGTTCTCCTCCAATTGTTGGGAACAATATATATAGTTCGGTACAAGTTGTGTGGGAAGACACCACATCCAACATCAGATTCTGGTAGTGTTTTAAAGTATGTGGAGTCAGATGGACAATGAGAAAGAAGGCGACAGACGCCGATGCACTGAAGCTAGATTGGTATAAAAATAAGATACATGTAACAAACACTTACCGTCATTTTCGGAGACCTGCTGTAACGTCTACCCATTGTTGTGCAACATGTTGAAGCTGCCGTTGGACATGGTGATCAGTGTATGTGTGGCATTGCCAAAGACAGACCTTTTGAATGTCATATCTTGTTGCAAATCGATATGTGAAAACAAGAATGCCATTATTTTGGAATGGATAAAGAACACGATGCATGTTGGGGTGTTATTCAAGCTTTCTGCAGTATGCCATGGCATACTCCTTACCCGAAACATGCACCTAATCAACGAAATGTTTGTCCGCGCTGCTTTTATTGGTCGAACAGATATTGTGAAATCATGTTTAGAAATAGGGGCAAATTATAATCATCGTGCTGGCGATGCGCTTGTGTTGGCCGCACGGTTTGGTTATGCAGAAATTGTCGACATGTTGCTAGAAAGCGGAGTTGATGTGCATGTTCAAGATGATGAAGCGCTCATGTGCAGCATAGCCAAGGGAAACCATTATATCACAAAGCGATTGATTCAGATCGGTGCAAGTATCCATTCCCCAGCTGTGGAAATAGGCTTACAGTTACATAGTGAGGCGTGGATCTATATCACACCTGATATCGAACCTTGGCACAATAATGTGAGTCCTCCCCCAAAGATCAAACGTAAAACTCTACTTCACAAATTACTCTGTGTGTTTGCATGGAGTACTTAATGGGCGTTCCTGCCTCTCGGCCGATTTTTTAAAATTTCTAATCAGGATTTAGAGCCTCTTGAACGACTCGCTAGCTTGAGAATTACTTTTCTTATTGAGACCTTTCAAAGGGGAAAATGAGAAAATTCAACAATCTAAAAAAGTATAAGTTTTACGAAAAGTTTAAGAAACAAAATGAAAAATTACAAGTACTATTTATATTTCTTAGAAATCTCATTAGATGGTGGTAAATTTGGTATGTCGATGATCGGGCCACATTTGGTCACATAGTGTTCATTCGGGGCGGAAAAAAGTGTACACATATGTATATAGCATGGTAGAGCACATTATTACATGTAGTGATTTGAAAACAGTAGGCGAGCGGATCGAACACATAGTAAATGAGATGGCTTCTTTGTATGAAGAGACAGGCGTGGAGTATTTCAAAGCCCATGCATCAGGATGGTCCCAATGGGTGTGGATGTTACAAGATAGCAAGCGCCGAGATTGGCAGATCACATACCCTGGGGATCCTCAGGGGGTGTGGAATTCACCAAAGGACCGGGTGTAATGAGAAAGATAACTGATAACAAAGCGGACGAGCTACAGTCAGAGACAGAATTTGTGGGACACCCTTACCGGTGACCCTTGAACCCAATTGATTGGGTAGGTCAGCTAAAGGATATTGACACAAAATATTAGATATATCTGATAGGATATCTAAAATGAAAACGCTTTCTTTCCGGAATACTAAAATGAAACCGCATTCTTTTAAAATGATGAGCAGAAGCTAATCAACATAGTGATTGTTATAGTCCACATGATGCCTGCGCAAATTTGAGGTAACTTCTGTTTTTTTGTCATGGCAATCCATGTGATGATCACACTTGTCGAAACCAACCATGCTAACATGGACAAGGCTTCCAACATGCTTTTACATGCGCGTCGAGCATAGACAAGAATTAGAGACGAAGCGAACGATATTGTGATAGGCAACGCTATATACATAACGCTAGGTATGACGCTCGAACTTTTCTAACGATGATGTTTTATATTGGCTTTGCACATCGCGAGCTAATACACAATGATTGGGCATGCCTGGGTACGCAAAGCGCCGGTCCCTTTAATCTGAGTGATTGAGTGATTGACGATGTATGTATGTGTTCCGCATCCTTGTGTCCTACGATACATTCGACCGTGTTCCGCCGTTTGCGTGTGATAGAGTGCGTGCGTGAGAATGAGTGAGAGTGAGTGAGTGAGTGGTTGGTGGGCATCAACATCTCGACAGCAGCCGCCGCGACGCGTGTGTGAGGATGCGGCATGTGTCGTGATAAAGTGCGTTATCCTATCTATCTATCCTATCGGACAGCATAACCAGAGTGCATCTCTTGCACATAATGCACCGGTCACCAGATGCCAACTTTGAGGAATGACGTGTTGCAGCACATGACAGGCACATGCATGTGTTGTCATCCATCTTTCTTGCTTGATCATGATCCCAAGTCGTGCGACTGGTGTGACATCGAGGCGAGCAAATGGGAGCTGATTGCGAATGTAGCAGCACTTAATGGTAAATTAGAGTGTCTCGTCAATGCATGGCATCATGGACAATGTTTCATCAATTCATACCGTGTCGCCCTTCATGCAGCTGCATGTGGGCAAATGGCTTGTCTTTCATTCTTGTTTGATCAGTGCGGAGCAGCCCATGCGATGCATATTCATGAACATGAACGTGTGGAGAATGATGTGCTCATGGGGCTGAGCAATGTTGCAGCATTGGGGGGAAATGTCGAATGTCTCATCCTGGTACATAGAGAAGGATCCCCGATGCATCCTTCTCTGTCAACCTGGGCTTTACACATTTGTGCCAATTGCGATTGCACATGCAAGGGTGGACATGCTGCATGCTCACGTTACACTCAGACCGGTGAATAATGTTACAGTCAGACCGGTCAATAATGTTACAGTATATTGAATCAATGGATAACTTCAAGAAGTTGGATACAAGCATGTATGCGTGTTTCACAGTTTCAGGCAGTACGTGGAATGGCAAAAAAAATATTTTACATGGAACGGTGGTATTCGATAATGAGGACGACGCCAAGAAATGTTTAGAAATAATGGGCGTTCCTGCCTCCCGGCCGATTTTGACTGGTTGAGAAACATGGTATGGAGCGGATTTGTGATTCCTTGGTGCTGATGTTGGGAATGTACAGAAGGACGCAAGCGGATTCATAAGATTCTCCACTGCAAAAGCAGTCAAAGCGGAGCGCCACGCCAACAGAGCGGTGGTATGCTTCACTGCGGGAAGACTTGGGACCGCGATGTGAATGCTTCCAGAAACATCCTGATGCTTACACTTCACCAAGTCTTTGGGAGAGAGCGTCCTCTCGCGTTTCGCCGAGACGCGCCGAGAAGTTCCTCGACAACCCCACCCCCACCCCTTGATACTGATATGGGGACACAGACAGTTGAACGGTTTACCAAAGAGGCTACTCGGAATATCTTCGAGAACCTCTTCAACCTTCTGCACCCCCCAAAGTTGCCCAAAAGCAACGATCTGCAGTCTGGATGATTATAAAGTGTCCCACTTTATTTGAGAACAACTGTATTCTGTATCGATCCATGCTATTACGAAGCTAAATCTCATCGCACGTAGGTGAGCTCATGCGGCTCACTGCTTTCGTTTGAGTACATGCGGTTGCGTAAGACCCGCCGCCGTGCGTGTGTGAGGATGCGGTCGTCCGCTGCCAACTTTGAGGCATGACGTGTTGCAGCAGGAGTCAGTTATCATTAAAAAATACCGCTTTGAATACATGACAGTCACATGTACATTCCGTCGACTGTAATGGTCTCTCGACATCGTTCCGCCGACTGTAATGGTCTCTCTCTGTGAGTCGACTCGACATGTTCCGCCGTGATGCGAGAGGTCGGTCGCCATGTGACTCGCACTCAATTCTTTGACAGGACCACCGCATCTTATTGTGTACCTGGTTCCTGACAGGTATGCGCAACTCTTTTCATGTCAGTACTCCACCAATTGGGGATATCTGTCACTGCCCCACACTCTGCCAGTTTAATGGCAAAACTTGAAGACCACTCCCCGAGCAGGAACGTCTTTTTCAAAACACACATGTACTGCCATGGTGTGTAGTACGGATGTAAGCTATCGTCACATTTGTGACAGGGTGTATTCAGCTCCTTTGTATCAGTTCGGTCTAGCAAGTTGTCGAGAGCTTTCATGGAATCGGTCATCCCCCCCATGCATCTGAATGTTGAACCAGGATCCCCTTTTGTTCCGACTCTTTGTATGCCCTCACCAGTGCATCTTCCACGCACCTGATTCCAATACCCATGTTGCTGTAGATAAGTCCATCAAGCGTGTGCTCTTGTGATGCGTTGCCACTTGCTATGTTCTTCAAATAGTTCTTGATTTCGCTTAGCTGTAATAAAGCCATTTTCCCTCACCACATACTATTTTCCACCTGAAGGAAACGTAGTGTGGCAAGTGCCCAAGTTGAGCCTTACGACCCGACTGCGACAACCGAAGAAGAAATCCATGGCATGTGGCATCAGAGCAGAGCAGTTAAGAGTGTGCAAGATCAACCAACAAAAGAGGGTAGGGTGTGGGGAGATCATCCCATTGCATTTGGTCCTGCTTTGGATGGACTGTATCATGACACCCCGTTGAACAATTTTACACATCATTCCATCCATTGTACGTCAACGAAGCGAGTCCTTCCAGCGGTGATATGTCGTCCACGTCGGTGTTCGAAATGTCGAGGTGAACCAACGAAGTGAGTCCTGCCAGCGGTGATATGTCGTCCACGTCGGTTTTCGAAATGTCGATGTGAACCAACGAAGTGAGTCCTGCCAGTGGTGATATGTCTTCCACGTCGGTGCCCTTCATGTTCAGGTGAATCAACGAAGTGAGTCCTGCCAGTGGTGATATGTCTTCCACGTCGGTGCCCTTCATGTTCAGGTGAATCAACGAAGCGAGTCCTGCCAGTGGTGATATGTCTTTCACACGTGTGCCCTTCATGTTCAGATGAATCAACGAAGCGAGTCCTGCCAGCGGCGATATGTCTAGCACCTTGCTCCGGCGACAAGACGAAATGGAGCCGGACATCGGTACTCGGTCTTCGACCACACATGTGTACGACATGTTCAGATGAACCAACGAAGTGAGGCCGGACAGTACTGATATAGAGGGTACACGTGTGCCCTCCATGTTCAGGTGAAGCAACGCAGTGATACCGGACACCGTTGAGATGTCTTCGAGCTTGTATTTGAGACGCGAAATGTCGAGGTGAATCAACGAATTGAGGGCGGACAGAGATGATAGGTATTCCACTTCGGTGCCCTCCATGTTGAGGTGAATCAACGAAGTGAGTCCTGCCAGCGGTGATAGGTCCTGTTCGCCCACCCGTGTGTACGCCATGTTCAGATGAACCAACTCTGTGAGTCCGGACAGCTTTGATATGTCTTCTAGTCTGTTTCCGATATGCGAAATGTTGAGGTGAACCAACGCATTGAGTCCTGAAATCGCTGATAATGGGTGTTTGTCCAAGTACGTGAGGTGCGAAATATCTAGGTGAATCAACGAAGTGAGACCGGACAGCGATGATATGTCGGTCACAAGTGTGTGCGAAATGTCTAGGTGCGTCAACGAAGTGAGTCCGGAAAGCGGTGATAATAGGTCTTCGTCCACGTAGGTGTGCGCCATGTTCAGGTGCGTCAACGAAGTGAGTCCGTACAGTGGCGATATGTCGGTCACGTAGGTGTTCGATATGTCCAGGTGAACCAACGAAGTGAGGCCGGACAGCGGCGATATGTCTTGGATCTTGTCTTCGATCTCCGACATTGATTGGTAGGGTACGTCTTTCCCCCGATTGATACCGATTTTCAACTCTTTGAGCCTGCAAATGCGTGATAATGCGTATTCCAAACTGTTATAATGTCTTAGGTGGATCCTTGTGACACACCGGGGTGCGACGCATCTCCACTGTTTGCTAACGAGAGCCACTTGTTTGAGGTGGCATTCGTTCGAAATCGCATTGGCTAGAATGATCTCCAATACATCTTCATTGATTTCGTCAAATGAACTCATTCGTTTGTGAAGTGTGCTGTGCTGATGGTTGTTTATACTGAAGAATGGTTGTTTACACTTAATTCGAGGACTACGAGACAATGAGGGACGAGAATCCGCCACCGCATCCGTGTGTCATGAATGGACGGACGGTGTGGATGCGACAGTTTCCCGCCGTTTGCGCGTGTATGTGTATGATTACTTGACAGGTTTCTGCAACTAAATTCTCCTGCCCCACTCCGCGGGGGCAGAGATCCCCCCTATCGATATACGAGAGCGCTTGTCTAGCAGACCCATGCTTGTGATCACATGTTGTCTTAGAGAGTATAGACTTCTTTGCGATGCGAGCGATCGTCCCCCGTAAGTCGACATCAATCCGCCGACTGTAATGGTAGCTCTGTGACTCTGTGAGTTCAATAAATGCAACGAAGTCCGTCTTCTTCACAGATCCTTTCTTCACAAAGAACTCTTTCATACCATCTGAAAGTTTCCTACTTTGATGTACCCTCCGAAAGTTTCCTACTTTTTTTTTCATTTTCTGCGAGATGAAAGAAATCGATGTTTTTACCTAGAATCGCGAAAACGATCTTCTTGAAGCACCCTTCTACCTGTTCGATCTCGGCAAACATGATCTCGGCAACGTGTTTAGGTGGACACCCGAACGCCCCGCATCCCCAAGCTCCTAATACGATGCTGTCATGTCCGTACTTGTGAGCTACACTCAATACGAGTCTCACCTTTTCGCGAAACAATTGACTGTCTTTCTCTGAGAACCTGTTGTCCACCAGCTGTGGCATGGAAATGCACGGACATGCCAAGAAGGATGCCGATTTAGAAAACTTCAGGAACTCGAATCCGTCTCTCTCGCACTCCCTGATGATGTCGACGTCGAACGATACAACGGCTTCCCTTTCTCCGATCGGGTAAAACGACCTCGAGAGATGACGATGGTAGTTCGTCCTCCGGAACAACGACTCTTCCTGCATCCCACCTCCACAAGACACGCACCCCCCAGGATTATGTATGTCCGCCATGTTCAAGACGAGCGGGTGCATACCTTGCTCTATAAGGTCTAGGGTCGCATCTAATGTGTCCATGTCTATGACACGGATATCGGTCCGCATCGTACCATATTTCGTGCGATCAAACTCGAAGGAAGGATCGTACGAAACTTTCAAAGAAGCACGAGAGAGGGACATGATCCTCGAATATCCGAATGTTTTCGTGCCACACACGTACTCTCCGTTTAAAATCCTCCATACCTGTTTGTAAGAAAGATCTTCTTACACGAACTATTCGGCCGTGTTCACTCATATCAGTATCAGGGGGTGGTGGGGTTTTCGATGAACTTATCGGCGAAACGCGAGAGGTCGGTCGCTCTGTGACTCGACTCGACAGGTGCCGCCTTGATGCGGTAGTGGGTGTGTCCCACTTTATTTGAGAACAACTGTAACAACATTACAATTTTATGGTGTAAATGGAATAATAGATCTTTCAGTGAGAACAACTGTAACAACATGCGAGAACACGTTCGCCCATTTTCATTTGAGCGCGTAGCATTCAGCGATACAGGAAAGATACCATCCTATATACGCATCAGTAAATCCAAAATACCCGGAGCAGGGAGGGGCCTCTTTGCTATCCGTTCGCTACCCACTGGAACACCACTCACAGAGTACCCAGGACCTGTCATCAACGAATCGAATGTGTCCTCGCGTACACGATCGGGAAAGCGAAAAAGTAAACGTGTACATGCGTACGCATTTGAGATCGCGTGCACCCAAACGTTCTCACGCTCCAACCAGACCCATTCGATCTGAGCAAGGGAGTGGCACATATCGCAAACGATGCCATCCATCCAGAAGTGACGGGATTCTCAAACAACTGCGAATTCATACAGAAGAAGAAGGGGGAGACGGAAGAAGTATACCTATGCACCTCAAGGAAAGTGAAGCGGGGAGAAGAATTGTTCGTGGACTACTTGATGCCATACTGGATTAACGGAAAGCATCCGCACTCTGCAATGTCCAAATGGCTGAAAAAGGCCCGCAGAATTCAATACACATTGAAAGCCATGGGTGTGCGTCTCGAGCAATACATGGGAGGCGATGAATACGAAATAGTAGACCCTGACCTACGCGTATTCTGTGGAGAATGCGAACCTACAAAGATAAGAGTGATCAAATGCTGTCCTTCAGAATCCATGTACACATGCTCAGAATGCAAGAATTGCATCATTTACATGTAAAAATGAATTGTCCATGCTTTTCGTGTCCTCTACCCATTTCGTGTAAAGAGACCCTGTCGTACCAGTATGTATATTCGGATTTTCTCATGGAGACGTCGGTGGTCCTCGTCCCGGGCCGTCGCTACCGCATCCGTATCCACCCGAACCTGATGTCCGGCTTCTCGCCCGAGGTCCTCCACCACCCGCTGCTCTGGGACAGGGTCATGCGGTACGAGGGCATCGACGACGCGTTCCCCGGCAAGTCCTGTGGCAAGTCCTGTGGCAAGTCCTGCGGCAACACGAGCCGCATCTTCACCGACGGCTTGGATACCCTGTCATTCGTGGGAGTCGACCCCCACTGCGTCGACTACCAGGCGGTCATGGCGGTGATCTGTGCCTGCCAGAACGAATCCACGGATCACGGGACGACGCTGCACGTCTTCGAACGCAAGCCGGGCGACGGGACGCGTCAGCTGGAGGTGGTTGCAGAGATGTCCGACGAGGAAGCTGACTCAGCCGACCCTGGGCACGATAATGAATGAATGAATGGATCAAGGGAACGCGCACCTTCACAGACAATGTTTCGACATCAGAGGCAACGGGGCTTAATCCATAGTTGAGCAACTGTATCTGATATGGGATATTTATTGGCATCTCTGTAATCTATACAGATCACCGTGATTTGAATGGAATCCTTGTATATCTTGTTCCGACGGTACCCAGCAAAATCATAATAGATGCCTAGATTAACCATTGCATGCCTGCTTTCTTCATCGATGTTGTCATACCAACCGGCAATTGTGTGCATTGGGATCAATACATACTGAACACCCACAACTTGTTGTATCCGGTCTGGCACATATCTGTGTCGCAAGGTCTCTACGAAGTCAGATGATTTGTATCGTTGCGAGCACATCTTCGAAGGAGGGCTTTTAAATGCCAGCCTCGTATCAATATCACATTTTGGAATGATGTGGGAAAAAATGATGTCCTTAGGGAGTTCACGCCAGCATTTGTCCATCCTACCATACAGTTGTCCACATTTCTAGAACACAACATATTTGCATTAAGTAATCGAAATTACAGGTTGACGTCAATGGACATGATGCCCTTTAGTCTCTCTTCATGCTTCCAAATATTTGTTCAATCGCATTAGCTCTGGACGGACGGACGGACTGACGGTGTGGATGCGACAGTGTTCCGCCGTTTGCTTGTGTCCTCCGATACATTCGACAATGTTCCGACGTTTGCTTGTGTCCTCCGATACCGCTGACGATCTCGCTTCTTCCAAGCTTGATGTGAACTGTGGGCACCCCTCCGGTCGCCCACCCGCTCGGTTCCTCGGACCCTTTGTGGGGGCTCCCCTCCGGTCGCCCCCAGTCGCTCCGCTGTGGGAGGTGAAAGGGGCTCCGCCGCTTGTTATATGTTAATGTGAGACGGTTCTCATCCAAGTGTTGTTTGTTATCTTTGCCTCGACTCGACACAGGTTCCGCCGTCATGTAATGCGAGAGGTCGGTCGCCATGTGATGTGATGTGATGAGTGTCCCAAAATTATTTGAGAACAACTGTATAGGGAACTCTACACATTGATTGTCGCCTGCCAGTCCATGCAGGGCGCAGTCGGCGTGACGCTGGCGATGCAGACTATCCCGTCTCGTCTCTAAACAATTGTATCAAAAAAAGAGTTTTTAGTATCTAAATAACTGAGTAACTAAATAACTAACTTACTGACTGACTAAAGCTGGCTGAGGGTCAGGGAGCTAATCTCAATTGAGAGCTCGTCAAGCGTAGCTCGCTTGGTGGCGAGGTACGCCTCACGCTTGGCGGGAGTCTGTTTCATGCACGCTATGTGCGCGCACTTGCCAGTGGTGAAGGTCCCACCATTGGGGTTGCTTAAGAGCATCTGTTTTCTACCACACGGGTTGCCGTTAATGGTGACAGCAGTGCAGCCCAGGGTGGGGGAATACCCCACGATGGTAAATGCACCTATGTTAGATCCAACAGGAAGCTCGTTCTTTAGAACGGCGCGACCAACACGACCGGAGGCCAATGAGGAGGACAGGGAGCACGTTGCAAACGAGCCAGCAGGAGCAGGAGCAGGAGCAGGAGCAGGAGCAGGAGCAGGAGCAGCAGCAGCAGAAGGAGCAGCAGCAGGAGCAGTAGCAGTAAACGTAAAAGCAACAGCAGGAGCAGCAGCAGTAGAAGCAGAAGCGCAGCAGCAGGAGTAGGAGCCACAGAGGGTGAACCATTGGCGCGGCGCCTTTTACCGCCACTGCTGGGAACTCTTCGACATGCATTCGTTCCTCTGGGAGGGCCAAGGGCACTGGCGAGGGCAAGCAAGGCGGAAGGAGCAGGAGCAGCAGCAGCAGACTTAGCAGCGGTGGCAGCTAAGGCAATAGGGAGAAGCATGTCCTGTAAAGGCTTTTTCTCCGCTTTGGGTTTCTCTTCGAGCAACTTAGCGTACGCATTTTTCATTGCGCAGACAGGGTCTGCGAGGCACGCAGGAACGAGGGGAAATGAAATATATTGTTGCAACATGTCCTTCAAGTGAGGGACACTGAGTTTAGTGTTGATCTTCGTTTTGTCATTCACTAGGACAACTGTAAATATACCGGAATCATTCACGAATGATGTGAAATCGGTAGACATGTTGTTGGTAGACATGATATCAAGTTGTTGTTGTTGATTGTTGTTGTTGTTGTTGTGTTGTTATTGTTGTTGTGTTTCAAAGCGACAAAGGAAAAAGGCGTCAATTTTTTTTAGCATGGAAAATAATATAAAAAGAAGAGAGAGGAGAAGACATACAGAAGACAAAACAATATGAAGATAGATTCGATAGATTCCAACGCGTTCAAGATGGACATGTACAGCTCCATGACTTGCAGCGATAGTTTCCTGCGATAAACAACAAAAAACGGACGTCAATATTATGAAACAAATTTTCCATTTTGCAAGAGACGCACAGGGGAGAAGGTAATGCATCCAGCTCTTTCTGCACTTTCAAGAACAAATCACCCACCCACCTGCCACATCGGCAGAGGGTCGCAAAGTGCTCGCAAGTTGTTGCTGATGGCATTGTAAGTGCCAGCGTTGTTTTTTCTGGCTGGTCTGCTGCAGATGCAACGCAATCAAAGCTGAGTGCTCCTTGGAGATGGTCTCGTCATACTGGTATAATTGCGTAGTCGGCTACCCCCGTTCGTGAATGCGGTCAGCGTCCGATTACAGATGGTCGATAATGCCTTGTCATCTCCGTAGACGTCGATCACCATGTAAGGGCCTTTTTTTCCTCACACGACCGATCCAAAAATACCATGATAAACACCTAGTATTAGTAACTGACTTTGCCTTAACCGCGATGTGGTCGCTCTTTCCGACTTTCGGCCATTATTCGGCCAGTTGCAGAGGACACGTGGGACGATTCGCAATGGCTCTCTGCCGTTGACTGAGTAATTTCGGAGTGAAGTCTGGCATATCTCCAGTACGGGAACGATCTCCTTGAGCCAGGGGGCCAACCGACTCGATCAATTCGACGAGGGGGGTCTGGGTGTTCGATTTGCTCCACCTTCGGGATCCATGTTGTAGCCTACAGTCAGTGGAAAATAGTAATTAATAGTATGATCCATGTATTCTACTCTTATCCCCTGGTCTTCCATGCATGATGGACGCGTCTCCTCCGTTTTGCGTGTGCCATGCGTTATTTAATGTCTCTTGTGTCGCGTTCGCCGCCTATCACTCTTCTTCACGTGTGTTTGGCATGATCAATGAATCAATCCATTAGTGTGTCTGATGCTTGATGTGAACTTGTGTGAATTCTGTGTTCCCCTCGCCCCCCCCCCTAAACCCCCAGCTGTCCGGAGAGGAAATGTGGGCGCTCAACAACCGATCCAATTAACCCACCTGGAATGGGCGTTCCTGCCTCCCGGCCGATTTTTTAAATTTCTAAATCAGGATTTAGAGCCTCCTGAAAGACTCGCATAGCTTCTGAGACATCAGCACAAGGAATCCACATTCGGATCCATACCATGTTTCGCAACCAGTCAAAATCGGCCGGGAGGCAGGAACGCCCATTCTGGGTCAGTTAGCAGCTTGTTAGATATCTTACATTCAACGGAACGCCAAGAGCTTAGATTTCACTCCCCACTCCATTCTGCAACTTCTAAAAGCTCATGCACATGCAGCAGATGGCATAATTTCCCCGTACAACTCACGCAGTTTTGGCAGCCACCGTTTCACTGCGTCGGCGAGACGAATACCATGTACATGGGCATGCTTCATGAAAAGAGCGCGAAGCAAGTCGGGAAGGTTGCAACAGTTGACTCGTTTGCTTTCCGAAAATAAGTAAACCTAACAGTGTATAAGGAATTTGCATGTACTAAATATCAGAATTGCCATGTATGGCACCAACGCTTCTGTAAAATTGGCAAGGTCTCCGATGCCCGTGGTGTCTCCAGGACCGTCCTCCGTCGATGGGCGGATAATGGCACGATCCGGACTCCAGGCAACTAACGTCTCTTTGACCCAAGCAGCATCCAAGGCTACTCATCGAGCAGGAAAAAAAAACCAGCAGTCGTCAAGTCATTCTCTACGCACGTGTGTCCTCACACAAACAACAACCCGACCTGCTCAGACAGCAATTGTTTCTTGCAAACCCATATTTCTGACAAACATTCCGGATGCGAGCAAGTCAAGGACGTCGGATCAGGGATCAACTTCAGCTCCTGGACTTTTACGAGTATTGGGACTCGTCACGGGCAGGACTTGTATCGTCAATTGTTGTGCTTGATTATTCCAAAGACAGGCACGCAAGGTTTGGTTTCGAGCTCATTTAATGGATTTGTCACAAGCACTCTCTCGATCATCGTTCTCGATCACCAAGACAGAGCCCCTGAAGACGAGCTTGGAAAAGACCTCATGTCCATCGTTCAAGTATATAGTTACCGATGGAACGGTCGAAGACGCTACAAAGTCAAATGCCAAACCCAAGTTGAGGACTTAAAGCTGAAGCTGAACCCAACCAAGGCTCAGAAATCGATTATGCTGGCAGAGTTGCGGGGTGCAGCCGGTTCATGTACAACAAGGCGGTGGCAGACGGATTGGGCGTCGGGGAGCACTCACAAGTCTGTCTTCGAATTCGAGACAGGTATGTGACGAACAAGGTGAGGGGGGAAGGGGAAATGCCAAACCGTACTTCAAGAATCGCCAATGAGTTGCTTCAATGCCCCAGAAAAGCATACTCCAAAGCGCAATCAAGTCTGCATTGGCAAACATCAAGGCTTGCTTTCTCGAATCTGAAAGCAGGTAACATCAAGCAGTTTTCAGCTCCGTTCAGACGGAAGAAGACAGAGCTTGAGAGGGGTTGGGTCATTGAGAATGGATCAGAAGAAGTTTCAAGGATGGCGACAAACTCTTCATCTTCAAAGAAATATTGGGGCAACATGCGCTATTCGGTAGCAAACAACTCCATAAGTTGATGCACTGAGGAAAACCCGACCCACGATCCGAAGGTCCAAAAAATCCAGAGTTCGCTCGGCGAATATTTCCTGTATTGTCTGTCGGCTGCTAGGGACAGAAGGGACAGAGGCTCGGCGGAAGCCTGTCAATCCAGACAAGGTGCAACTGCCTCCATCGACCCACGGCGTCCGAAAGACAATGGTCACGTACTCACCTCGAGAATGAGGAATCCTTCATGCTGGTCAGGGACATGGCATTCCGACCTTGTCAACTCCTGCTGGTATCATGACAAAGCTGCAGTCAAGGTTGGATTACTGAGAAAACCTTACGATCAAAAGAGAGGATGAAGATAAAGAAGCTGATGATTCGCATTCGGAAGACAAATTTTTTACCTCAGAAAGAATTTAGGGACCAGACAACAAATTGTCTTGAGGCCGCTCGCTACGATGGTGTTGTTGGGTGTGTTGTTGGTACCTACACAACAATTGGAGACGGCGAAGATGACAATCAGGTGGTGAACGGGAGCTGACAACCAAGGTTGCCCGTCAGATGCTGACTTTGAGCCTCCACTCTGTGCTGTTCAATCGGCTGAAGGAGAAGTGTGAAGAGTACGGGACAGTGTTCTTGGCATGTGCCTTGAGCATTACACAAGTCAGACATGCCCTATGTGCGGTTTCTTGAACAAGTGTGGAGAGACATACTCCTGCAAGAACTGTCCAATTCACGGCTGCCGACAGAAGACATTTGTGGGGGGCAGCTGGCATCTTCCTGAAGGCTGTTCGAGAACAGAAAATCCCTGTTCGTAAAGGACAGCATCCCCTGGGGAGTTGACCCCTATATACCCCTATGGAGAATTCGTTGTCTTTCTTACTACATTCCCGGGCCCCCGGATGTGTTAGTAAGGAAATTCATAGGTTCGAGGATAATACGGGTAGCTTAAATTCAACGGAACCGTCGTCTGACATGTGCCCCTGATTCTGGTCCGGGCAGCATGCAACACCTCTTAGTACCCTCCTGAAACTCTGTCATATTCGTCGCGTTAGTCCAAGCATCGGCAACACCAGTACTTCTTTGGCCTCAACGAGCTGCGCAAACGGATAAGATCTCCCGCCCATCATGAATGCACGCCTCCCACAACCTACACGGAGCCGCTTGGGCGATACGCGGAAACAAACTCCCAGAACACTGGAGCATTCAATGGAACCTTTCAACTGAACTCACCGCATCAGCATTTTGAGTGTATCAAATTAACTCTTTGGACAGTAATACACTGGGACACAACTTAGATGTTCAAGTCCAAGTACAGTGCTGCTGCCCATCAAACAGAATTTCGACCACGACCTCGGGGGCAAAATATGAATAATTCTTCTTCATGTACTGGAATCGTATTTGCATGATTTCTGGCACCATTGTTCTGAAGCTCTAAAATAATCCGCTCAATTAAATACGCATTTGGAGCCATCCGTGCGGGTCCACTCGCGGACGATGCTTGCCTTGGACATTGCTCGCGCTGAAGGAAGTGCTTCGGATCTGAGGAGGCTACGAGGGCAGGAGCACAGAGACAGAGAATACAATATAATAGGAGCTGACGAGAAGGGGGGGTGTTGCAGTCCAGCACAACAAGCGAGTCCAGCTAAAAGGAGGGGCAATCCAGCCAGCTCAATTCAATCCGCAGTGGGGTGCAATCCACTCATACAATATATGATTGTCACCGCATTATACCGGTTTTTTTTATGTTTCATTTTACTGTTCCGCCGACTGTAGAATAGGTAATATAGAGACCAGCACGACAAGGCATGCATGTGCAGTGACTGAGCATGGGCCGAAATGTACACGAAGCCAACTCGATGATGCTGTGGCTGTTGCCGTGGCTGATGCCGTGGCTGCAGAGCGCGTGCGTGCTGACGCTGTTCAGCGAGCGTACAAAACGATACTGGCTCAGACGGAGGAGTCTGCGCATGAGCAACATCGTCTACTGAACCAGGCGCTGAGTTGGTTTCCAAGCAGGAAGAAGAGATCGAGAACAGAAACTCAAGTGCGTGCTGCTTGCTCGTGCACTCATGAATAGACGCGGTGCGCGTTGTGCCCCACAATGCGTGCAATACAATAACATCTATCTGTGCTGACCCACACACATGACTAATTCAATTCCATGCGCGATGTAGGTCCATGGTGTATAAGGAATTTGCATGTGCGTGACGATATCTAATTTTTCACATTGTCAATCTTCATCGATAAGACGATCTTCCTGAAAACACACACCTGATTCCGCCCTTTTCCACCATGATGCGAGAGGTCACCATTGATGGACTGCTGATGTACTCGAGGCTCGTGGTCTGTGACCTGTGACGACAGTTTCCCGCCATGATGCGAGAGGTCGCTCGCTCTGTGACTCTGTGACTCGAACTCATCCGCCGCTATGGCAATGCGAGTGTCGCCATTGATTGACTCGACAGTTCCCGCCGTATCCATTCAGGGAATTCTCAAAGAAGGGCATTGCTCGTCTGTGCAAGCTGTCAAGAAATCTCAGCATTAAGTTAAAGATGACAACAGATACGCAACTCATTGACGGCAGATCAAGTCAATGTTTCAGAGAGTTCAGACTGAGCTAAAGACTGAGATTGCGGAGCTCAAGACCGAGCTCAGACTGAGATTGCGGAGCTCCAAGACTGACTGAAGGCTGACATGAGCTCAATGGAGCTGGTCGACAACATACATACTCGCTGACAATGTGGAGGCCAGGGGTATGTCATTCATGATTGCCACAAGATGATCACGCGATATACTTTAATAGGGGCGCGGGGGGGGGGGGGGCTGGGGGGGTCCGGGCAGAACGTGGGTGAATAAAACTTGGTAGTTCATTGGTTTCTGTGGAACATGCCGAGCAGCACCACAACAGCAGTACATACAGTAAACAATAAATCAAATATGCATGAATGAACGCAGGGAATGGGTGCAATAATTAAATCACATTCATAGGAGGGCGCTACCCTGAACGCACAAGAAACAATTAGACCACATCTTCTCAAACATCTCTGACTGTAGCATAATGTTTAGAGTGTAGCGTATATGTAACAAATCATGAATTCTGTGTTCTGCAGTCCCGGGGACTCCACATGGGATCAAAAGGGGGAGGAGGAGGGGAGGGAGGGGATGAAAGGGTGGGCGGTTTACATTTATCACCAGTGATGATAAATACCATCGATTATGCGACGTCTCAGAGGACCGCCGCGAACCTCATGTTGGTGGGAAACGTTTTTTTCTCCGAGCTTGTCTTGCTGTGCAAGAGAAGCTGGAGCCTGATGGGACACCTTGTGAACGATGCAGAGTTCGAGAGGATGCGTATTCCCGAGGGTCTTTCAGAGGCAAGCAAAGCGGATGTTCTCAAGAAGGCGTGTCGCGATCGTGGCCTGATGGTTTACGGTTCCAAAATCCGTATTGTGGAGGAGGCTGATGGAGGCGGAAGTTGTCGCTCGCACCCCTCGAGCGTGCATCCTGTCTGCCAAATTCCGTTCCGAAATGAGGGCTATGCGGCGACGCACGCATCGGTGTGTCGAATGCCAAGTCTGAGTATCGCGTTGACCGAGAGTGATCTCACGACGCTGAGTTGCGAACTCAAACAAAATTCTGTGCATCGTTTATCTTATCTTATCCGCGACGTGGCTCGTGTTGCGCTCGAGAAGAATGAGCGACGTACCTCTCGTGCGGCGTTGCTCTTTCCAAATAAGCTTGGTGACATGCGTTGGATTCAAGGATATTCTCATTTTCGGACCTCCGCATGCAGGGCCCGAGATTTGTACGTTAATTTTGGAAGAGGGGGGGGTATTGTGAAAGTCGCTGCAGACATCATTGCTACAAATACTCGCCTTCACATTTTGGAGAGGGCTCTCGAGTCTCGCGGATGTGAACTTCGCAGTGACTCTCGTTTGTGCAAGGGTTTTGTTGACAAAAACGAAGGAGATCCCGATGACATCTCCGTATCGATGCTTGAGATGAAATTCTTTCACAATCACACTGAGGTACGCTTCAATTCTCTATGATCTTTACGTCGATCGTAGAGAATTGAAGCGTGATGACATCGACAGCGACATCGACATCAGATCGATTCTATTCGATTCGTTTCGATTCGATTCGCTTCGTATGACGACATCATGTCAATGCTCGTCGATTCGATTCGAATGCGAATGCCAAGTGGGAAGCCATGACGCAGTGGGCCTATACACACGATCTTGACGATCCTGACATACCTAAAAGCCTGCGATTTTATGTCTTTTATCTGAAGGCAGCGTGTATCGTTTCCGATATCAGGAAAGCGTGGCGTGCTCGCCAGCCTCGAATTCCTGTCCATGTCCTCAATAATATCGAGAATGTGTTCGTCCAGATCTTCCAGCGCACTCGCGACACAGAGTCCCTGGCATCCCTGCGAGCCACACTCGAAGATGCGGGGAGTGGACTGTCTGCGCGTGTGGATACCGTTTCTGTGATGTGGGATAATATCTGTGAGTGGGCCCGGCGCGAGCGTGATATTCGATACCGAGTTCAAGATTCTCAACGCGACCCATGCTACCTACGTCGCTTCCGTGGAGAAGTTTCGCATCGAGCAAACATCCGGGGCCCGGGACATGTAGTAAGAAAAGACAACGAATTCTCCATAGGGGTATCATAGGGGTCAACTCACCAGGGGATGCTGTCCTTTACGAACAGGGATTTTCTGTTCGAACAGCCTTCAGGAATATGCCAGCTGCCCCCACAATGTCTCTGTCGCAGTTTGAATTTACAGTTCTTTGCACATTGATGGGAATTGCCCAGACCCCGATGTCTGATCGCACACTCGAGGTTGGCTTACCTCTCGAATCGGCGAGAGTGCTGAGAGACCAGCAGTTCCTCTGTCAAAAGAAACAATATGTTCTTTGTTATTGAACAATAAAGAGAAGCTTTAAGCGGATGTAGGCAAAGAAGAGTCAACATCAGACAACAAACAATGGACGTTGTACGCAGAACAATTATCAACATACCATCGTATTTCTTCCTCTGAAAAATTATCTGCATCCGCAACAGTAATAGACCGCAAAATACGCTTCAACATCTTAGTCAGGGTAGCGTTATTCGCCTTCAACACTGCAAGTTTTTTTCTAGATTCTGTAAGTTTTTTTGTATATTTAATATGAGATGATAAGATATTGATAGTCTCGCGTTGAGATTCTGCAATACTATTTCTAGATTCTGCAATACTATTTCTAGATTCTGCAATATCATTGCTAAATTCTACAATCTCCTTGATATAGTATAACATAACCATAACACCAATTCCGATACCGAAATAAGAGTGTATACCCATCTCTGCTTAAAACTTATAAAAAGATATAAATGATTCAGACGTGTGTCATGAATGGACGGACGGACGTACAGACTGACTGACTGACGGTGTGGATGCGACAGTGTTCCGCATCTTGTGTCCTCCGATACATGCGACAGTTTTCCGCCGTTTGCTTGTGTCCTCCGATACCGCTGACGATCTCGCTTCTTGCAAGCTTGATGTGAACTGTGGGCTCCCCTCCGGTCGCCCACCCTTTGTGGGGGCTCCCCTCCGGTCGAGACACAAAATAAATAATGTTCAAATCATGGCACGGGACCTCCAGGCGTGCTGGATCTTGACTTCACGGCGGTTCCTGTCGAGACAAAAGGCGACCAATCGCATCACGGTGAATCATGTTGACAGTGAGACAGCATCCAATCTCCTGTAGCCCAAACTCCTCATCACATCGCCTGACATAGGGTTCGTTCGCCATCCTGTTCGGTTGAATCTGGGTAGGACGACTCCTGCATGTTGGGGAGGGGGATTCCGTATTGTTTGCAAAGATCCTCATTGAGACGCCTGTCATTATCGTTCAGGGAATTCCATTGCTCGATAGTCATGCTAGACAGCTCGTACCTCAGTTGCTTCTCAAGCGCTTCTGCGCGCTCAGTCGCAAGCTCACTCTTAATTAGAGCATTCTCAAGCTCAATCTCCAATCTATTCACTCGAGCAGCATCTGCCTTCTGTCGATCGCGCTCAGTCTCCAGGCTATTCACTCGAGCAGCATCTGTCTTCTTTCGATCGTGCTCAGTCTTCAGGCTATTCACTCGAGCAGCATCTGCCTTCTTTCGAGCGAGCTCAGTCTTCAGTCGAACTATGTAAATAAGAGCGAAGGTAGCTATGCAGATAAGTAGTAGAGACTTGTCAATCATTTTTTATAAATTCTGATGATTGTTTCTTAAGTATATATATTCGCAAGCTAGCGTGTGTCCTCCGATACATTCGACAGTGTTCCGCATCTTGCGTGTGTCCTCCGATACATTCGACAGTTTTCCGCCGTTTGCTTGTGTCCTCCGATACCGCTTCTTCCAAGCTTGATGTGAACTGTGGGCTCCCCTCCGGTCGCCCACCCGCTCGGTTCCTCGCGGACCCTTTGTGGGGGCTCCCCTCCGGTCGCCCCCAGTCGCTCCGTGGGGAGGTGAAAGGGGCTCCGCCGCTTGTTATATGTGCTTGTTTGTTATCTTTGCCCAAGATGGTCAGGAATCAGGTATTAATAAATAGAGAAAATGTTGGGTGAGCTGAGCCCCCTATCCGCCTTAGTCCTTCCTTTGCTTCCATCCTTATTTTCTGAACAAATCTAGATAATCCATAAGCATCATCGAGATGGACTAGACAATGAGGATCCGTGGTGTCTGATTGATGGACGATGACAGTGGTCCTACAATACTTTGAACTCGCTTGCAGCAACCTTCCATGCATCATCATCCCTAGCCTTCAGCCGAAAAGCCACATGGCCAAATATCAGTCGGCATCTCTTCAAAAGTGCCTGATGTTCACCAGTCGTGTTGTCAAAGTCGTTGCGCAACTCGCTAACAGTGCAGTTGTTGAGGGATGACAGGAGGACCGTGATGATCTTGTCAACCCAGATCGTCTTCTTCTCTCCGGTGCCTCCGGGCTCTTTGAAGCTCACGGTTGTCTCATAGTCGAGGAAACTTCCACTTTCGGTGGGTGGTGATGTCCACTCGGGCAGCATACAACAAAGCACGCAGGTTCACCAAACACAATCTTCAGAATGTCATCCGTGTCTGTGATAGAAGGGTGAGCTAGAAGGTGCCTGGTTGTCTCCAGAACTTTCCACCATGTCCTCGACCGGACTGCGTCCTTTGCCTCCGGTGACTTGCCCACCAGTTCCTCTTCGATTGATGCGTGTGCAACCAGCACAGGCCCCGCCAATTGCCAAACTTTCTGCAGGGGAAAGCCGTTGTGATCAGAGCGATGTTCCATGCTATGATCAGGGGCCAGAAAGAAAGCAGAGGAAGGACGCTTTCATAAGATCTGGCTTGTAGCCCATTTTCTTGTTAGTTGGTCCAGCTCTTAAGTACACTCGGACTCGGCATATTATGTAACATAATTCCCTTGTCCGAGTGTACATTGAGACCCAAGCGTTACAATGAACGGTGTACGCGAGTCATCAAATGATTCCAATCTGCCCGCGCTCCCCATTCATTGCTGTCCCCGGCTGGCCTGAGCTTGCTGTAATGTGTTGGGATAGCGACACACCAGACCGCCTCTTGCAAATTATATTACATCCCCAGGGGATTTGTCGGAGTATAACGCGTTTTTTAAAAGCTGTAATTGCATATCTTTTCTTTCCTGGCTCAATTCGAAGAACGCGTCCATGTTTATAAGCGTATACAATGTGTTGTATGGCACTTGTATGAAGCCCATATATCGGCCTTTACATCCAGGATTTCGGATTCTGTACGCTTTGTCTTTTTTTACGATTGCAACGTGCTTCACATAACGTTGTTTATCTATCACATAGTCAGCATGTCGCATTTCGGTGTGACACACGTCACCATTTAGAAATAGAACGCCATTGACGGCGGAAATATACCAGTTGAACAGGTCTATTGGTTCGCCTTTAATAAGTATGTGTTTTGCGTGTTAGTGTTTGCATTTTTATGAAGAAGAAAGATTTTTCACACGCACATCGGAACGCAATCGGATTAGGTATGTAACTAACGCAATCGTATTATGTATGTAACTGTAAGCCTCTTGCCACAGCTGGGGAATTGATAATTGCACCGCTTTGAATCTTTATTTGAGACCAACCAAGATGTCTATGCCCGTTATCTTTGTCCAATATATCCACCAAATGGGTGCTTCGATCCGTGTATACGATGACATTCCCGAGGACATGGTCGTTCGCCTCTCTGCGGATGCGGAAAATGGAGGCGGCCAAGGATTGGTCGAGGGCAGTGCACTCATGGACGCGTTCTACAAAACGCATGGATACGGAAGGGAAATCGGGCAGGGCGACTACAGCACAACGCCCAAATGGACGATGATCATGAACAAATGCGCAGTATTCTGCCTGAAGCAGATTAATTAGTAGCATGTAAGAGCGACAACTCGCGCCGCGTCCTGCTGCGCTGTGCCTTCATAAAAGACTGCGAAATACTTTGTTGCTCCAGCCCAGCTGTCAATGTGGCCTGATGTGATGATCAACGGTTGCGATGCGAGCGATCGTCCCCCGTAAGTCGACATCGTTCCGCCGCCTGATGCGAGAGGTCGCCATGTGATGTGATGTGACTCGACAGTTTCCGCCGTGATGCGAGAGGTCGCCATGTGATGTGATGTGACTCGACAGTTTCCGCCGTGATGCGAGAGGTCGGTCGCCATGTGATGTGATGTGACTTGATGTGGTGTGACAGTGTTCCGATACATTCGATCTTGCGTGTGTCCTCCGATACATTCTACAGTGTTCTGCATCTTGTGTCCTCCGATACCGCTTCTTCCAAGCTTGATGTGAACTGTGGGCTCCCCTCCGGTCGCCCACCCGCTCGGTTCCTCGCGGACCCTTTTGTGGGGGCTCCCCTCCGGTCGCCCCCAGTCGCTCCGCTGTGGGGAGGTGAAAGGGGCTCCGCCGCTTGTTATATGTTAATGTGAGACGGTTCATCCAAATGTTGTTTGTTATCTTTGCCTCGACTCGCCTCGACACAGTTTCCGCCGTGATGCGAGAGGTCGCCATGTGATGTGCCTCGACTCGACTTCGACACGGTTCCGCCGTGATGCGAGAGGTCGGCCGCTCTGTGATGTGATGTGACTCGACTCGACTCGACTCGACACGACTCAAGTACCTCTCGGACACCTGTCTGTCTTGTGTTGTCTCTTGTTCGTCAATCAAATAAACCTTGAGTGATTTTTTCATCCACCATTCAGGTGAGTGCCGGTATTATCCCCGAGTCTATCTATCGCGTGGTCAGATAAAAAAAATTGAAAGGTTTTTCGGAACATTAAGAACACAACAACAATAACCTCCTCACATCCAGTTATATTGCATTCACAAGAAATGTTTGGAATCTCTGACATCTTCGCAATCATTGCGTCCCGACCCAATGTCATTTACGAGAAACCGACTTTCGTAATGTACGACAACCCGACTTTCGTCACCATTCCTGTGTTATCACGCAAAGCGATGTCCCATATCAAGAAGTAATCTGGATGAGAAGGTGTTTCTGTTTCAAGTATTAGTATTTGAAAAAGAAACAAAGGGGCCAAAATCAGCACCTCCACGTGGTGGCCCTGGATACCCAACCAAGCTGAAATAAATAAAACAAATAGACAATAAAAAACGTTGTCTATTTGTTTTATTTGTTTTATTTTTGTTGTCGGTACCCAGAAGTGGCCATCGTCTTCAGGCGTACATCGAACGTGATGAATAAGACTATGTTCACGTTTGACGGCACGACAATCCACCTATTATCTGGTGCCACAATTGAGTACGAACAGAATGCTGCTCGATTGAAGACAAAAGGAACAGACACTATTTGTTTGCGCTGAAAGCATTGGTTGTGTCCGAAGACCATCCAACCATCTACCACATAATGGAGAGGCTGTACATCACCCGACCTGGATTGGACATCAACATCGACTTCTTGGACGAAGATACCCTGGAGTGCTGGAGGACAAGAACCTTGTGGTCGACTTCTGGGGTCCACCGAAGGAAGGCAAGCATGGTGCCCGAATCCGGCTCCGGACTTTGACCGAATTTATAACCATGCCCCGCCAGCGTGCTGCACAGCTTGCTGTTATGCGCTGGAAGAGAGAGACACACAAGACCTTCGGGAATTTACGGCAACACTTGCATTGACACTTCACAAGGATCTGAAGGACTGCTAAGGTCTCTACCACTTACTGAACCCGAAGTTGCAAATATCCAAAGCATTGTTTTTGTAGCGATAAGCGGCCCATTTTAACCGTTGAATTTAAGCTCCTCCTGCTGAAGCACCCACAGGATGGCTGAGATCACATTCGGGTATGGAGACGAGGACGAGGACATGTTTCCGCCGTTTGCATGTGGAGTCTGATTGATGGATATGATCCGCCACCGCATCCGTGTATTAGTCATGAATGGACGGACTGACGGACTGTGTGGATCCACCGTTTGCTTGTGTCCTCCGATACATTCGACAGTGTTCCGCATCTCCGATACATTCGACAGTTTCCGTTTGCTTGTGTCCTGTCCTCCGATCTCGCTTCTTCCAAGCTTGATGTGAACTGTGGGCTCCCCTTCAGTGGTCGCCCACCCTGAAAGGGGCTCCGCCGTTTGTTTATACAGCCCGCAATTATGCGGCGTTTACGGATATGTCACTAGCATAACGCCCGTTAACATGCGTACGCGTCTAGTTCCTTTTACTTTGCAGTTGAAAAAGCGCATGCACATCGATTCCGTTGACAAAATATCATAGATCACATGTTTAGTGACCCAAAGGATGTCATTTGTTTCAATAATGCAGTGGTCCATGAACGCTGTGTGCAATATGTCCGTCGGTACCCAAGCCTTATCCGAAACTTCACAATGTTTTCCGATAAAGTTTGAAAACAAGTTCTCGATACGCTCTTGCTCGTTCATCATTTGATGAAAGATTGGTTATTGAATTTAAGTTACACCGGTCAATAATGTTACAGTATATTGAATCAATTACAATTCTCTATGTACAACTGCATGTTCATGTGCGTCAAAGAATTGAGTCCGGGCAGTTGTGATATAATGGGCGTTCCTGCCTCCCGGCCGATTTTGCCTGGTTTCCAAACATGGTATGGATCGGAATTGTGATTCCTTGGTGCTTATGCGAGTCGTTCATGAGGGTCTAAATCCTGCTCTAAATATCTTGCGTGTGTGTCCTCCGATACATTCGACAGTGTTCCGCATCTCCGATACATTCGACAGTGTTCCGCATCTTGCGTGTGTGTCCTCCGATACATTCGACAGTGTTCCGCATCTTGTGTCCTGTCCTCCGATACATTCGACCGTGTTCCGCATCTCCGATACATTCGACAGTTTTCCGCCGTTTGCTTGTGTCCTCCGATACCGCTTCTTCCAAGCTTGATGTGAACTGTGGGCTCCCCTCCGGTCGCCCACCCGCTCGGTTCCTCGCGGACCCTTTTGTGGGGGCTCCCCTCCGGTCGCCCCCAGTCGCTCCGCTGTGGGGAGGTGAAAGGGGCTCCGCCGCTTGTTATATGTTAATGTGAGACGGTTCTCATCCAAGTGTTGTTTGTTATCTTTGCCTCGACACAGTTTCCGCCGTCATGTAATGCGAGAGGTCGGTCGCCATGTGACTCTGTGACTCTTACACAGTTTCCGCCGTCCTTGATGAGCCGTTCCTCTAAAAACGAGTGTAAACGTAGTGAGTGGCCTAAGCCCCCTCGCCATGTGATGTGGCGTCGGTACAATCGATCGCCGGATATGATAAAAGACCCGACGATCCCCCGTAACTGCATAATTTCCTTTTGTTTTGTTCTCCTCTCTCTTCCTTCGAACACGACCGACCGACATCTTCCTCCTTTCCATGAGCAGCATCATTCATCGAGCCTCGAGTGAAGTGTGTGGCTCACGCCCGACAGCATCATTGATGGGGATTGCCAAAACCCCGATGTCTGATAACACACTCGAGGTTGGCTAACCTCTCGGATCGATGAGAGTGCTGTCAAGGTAGCCGCCGCCGCTTGCGAAGACGAGCAGTTCCTCTGTCAAAAGAGGAATCGTCAGACTCTCTCCTTCCAATCTGTGAAAGTCTCCTGGGCACTCTGTACGATCCTTGAGGGTTCCTTGAAGCCGTCTTTTGCTTCCATCCTTATTTTCTGAACAAATCTAGATAATCCATAAGCATCATTATCATCTAGCCTGGAGACAGATGGACGAGACAATGAGGATCCGTGGTGTCTTTTGGAGACGAGGACGAGGACATGTTTCCGCCGTTTGCATGTGGAGTCTGATTGATGGACGATGACAGTGTTCGTACGTACGTACGTGCGTGCGTTTGCTTGCATTCATTCATTCGATTCTTTACACCAACTTGTATCCTTTGAAAACCCCTCGCAAATTTTCGTTTCCGCGGCTTTTGACGCGGCTTTGCTCTAGACACCTGACGCTTAGGTGACGTTCCAGGTCCGTCTTGATCGTGCTGAGTTTCCCGTTGAAATATTCGCATGTCTTGAAGCGTTCTTTTGCCTCCTTCAGCAGAAATGCGCTGTCCGGGCTGGCAGCGACGTGCTCTTCGACGAACATAGCCACGGCGTCGTTCGCGTTCAAGTACATCGCACTGGTCTTCTTTAACGAATCGGGCATATCGAACTTGTAAGCGTATGCAAACGCGTGTAGAAGGGTGCGTAGGAACTCCATGCGCATCGCTCCGTCTGCCTTGAATGCCTCTACAAGCCCTGCGTCTCGTGGGAAGAGGAATTTTGCGGCGTCCGCCTCATCCGCGTCCACAAACCTACTGATGTAGTCGAGTTTTCGTATCCGTCGTTGGACTCCCGAGTCAGAACCGTCGACCATCGGCGGGGCGTTGCACATGATGTGTATCTTGTGTTGCGGGCGGAAGCGTACGATGTCGCTGGAGTGCAAGAGGCGGTAGGTGATGCCTTCCCCACCGGTCATATCCTTGAGGACTCCGGAATTTAAGACTTCGTCGTGGTTTGGCTCTGTGCAATACATAATGCGGACCCCCTTCCACGTCGCAAACTCTGGCATCGGGCGACCTGGATCGATGCGTTGCTTGCTTGTCAGCATTTCCACGCCGAATTTCCGGATGTAGTCTCCCAATGCGATCTCCATGACTTCGAAGAACTTGGTCTTCCCGTTAGAGGCGGACGCGTTGGCGCCGGCGTGTATGTGAAAGAGCTCTTGTCCGCTGTCTCCGTACAGCTGTCTAGCAAATGTGTGGATGAGGTATTCTCGTTGGTATATATCGGGGTGCATCGTGTCCCAGTATTTCCGCACGCGGTCTGCTGATTCCGCGCACACTGCGCCATTGTAATCGAATCCCACGGACATGGAGACCATGTCCTCCGGATGCCCTTGACGGAAGACGCCGTTTTTGAGGTCCCACACGCCGTTGTTGAACCCTAAGAGGTTTGGGTCGGCGTCGAGTTTCTTCATGAAGTCCGGGTCGTAAAAGTACTCGAGCATCTCTTGCAGTACGTTATTCTTGAAGGTCGCGTCCTGGAGTCGCGCGGTTATGTGCGCTAGCCGGTCGGCGTCGTTCTTTGTGCTCGCGTTGCTCTGCATGTCGTAAGCGCTTTGGGAAGCTCTCTCCTTGTTCATAGCGATAATGAAGTGCTCTAGAACAACGGTGGACAGCTCGTGCTTGACGTGGATCGCGGCGACGTCCGTCTTCCATCGCCCGTCGAATACGTACCATATCTTGCCGTTCGTGCTCGCGGAAGCGATGCGTTTGCCAAGTATTTTTTCGCGATGCGCGCGATCTCGTTATGGCTCCCGTTGCACGTGCGGATGTCCTCGATGACGCGCTGACTAACGATGTCCCAATACTCAACCGGGGAGTCGTGTCTGGCCCACATGTGCAAAGAGCCTAGGCGCAAGCGCAAGCGCAAGCCCGCGCGATCATCCGAATTCATTGTGCCCCATACCTCGCCACACTTCCCCTTTGTGTACTTCTCCGGGCACTTTTTGCTGAAGAGTTCCCACAATGGGAGATGGGTGGGTGATATGTTGTGCAGACACCACCCGACTTCCATCCATGTGCGGTATGAGCTTGCGCGGGAAGCGGCGATGATATCGACCAGCGCCGCTACCTCATCAAACGCCTCGGGTGCACCACTTTCGTGATCGATATCGTCATTGACCACAACTTTGATTGACCGTTGTTTCTTTTGTTTCGTTTGTTTTGGTTTCGCCACCAGCTCCATCAACGTCCGAGGTATATCGACGAGCTTAGTCCCCGCAGCCCACGGCTCACGCACCCACGTCTTGTTCAAGGAAGGGCATATCGCCAAGACGCCGCGTGTACCGGTGGAACAACGCGTCTTCAAATCGGCGTCAAAAACCGATGACCTGTCGTGCGCCATCCCAGTAACCTTCCGCGTCCGCCCACTCTGGGCGAATGAACAGATAATGCCGGCCCTTGTTGGTCTGTTGGATGGGGCACACCGAGAGGGCTTCGACGACGTCAGGGTCTTGCAGGGCCTCAATCTTCGCCACAGCATCGTCAGAGTCGGCGTCGACAACGCACAACGAATCCAGGAGAAGTCCCCACTGCGCATGCTCAGGGTTTTTGACCATGTAACTATGCGCCTTTTCCATGGACCACTGCCCTGGCTCCTTGTGACAAACGATAGGTTTCTTCGCTCCGGTAGGGATGAGGACGGTGTCACCGACGACGTCTCGACCGCATTTCAAGAGCCAATGATAGGTTTCCCAAATGATGTCGCTCATTTCCATGTTTATAACATACCGCACACGATCCTTATATACTTTGTCTAATTGTGCGCTACAAACGCTACACTTTTTTTTTTTATAATAAAAAAGAGAGAGGAGGAGATGTATGTTTTGTAGAGCATGGCGCCTGCTTGAAACCTTGCGGATGTCTTTTGAAGACGCTCCCTAAGACACGATCCGGTGTCCTGTAGCGTTTGTATCGTTTGTACGGCTCTCAGCAATAGTTTCAACTTGTCGTTCCATATATAACCTTTTGCTGTAGGTGCTACAACCGATACAAGCGCTACACTTTTTTTTTTATAATAAAAAAGAGAGAGGAGGAGATGTATGTTTTGTAGAGCATGGCGCCTGCTTGAAACCTTGCGGATGTCTTTTGAAGACGCTCCCTAAGACACGATCCGGTGTCCTGTAGCGTTTGTATCGTTTGTACGGCTCTCAGCAATAGTTTCAACTTGTCGTTCCATATATAACCTTTGCTGTAGGTGCTACAACCGATACAAGCGCTACACTTTTTTTTTAATAATAAAAAAAAAGAGAGAGGAGATGTATGTTTTGTAGAGCATGGCGCCTGCTTGAAACCTTGCGGATGTCTTTTGAAGACGCTCCCTAAGACACGATCCGGTGTCCTGTAGCGTTTGTATCGTTTGTACGGCTCTCAGCAATAGTTTCAACTTGTCGTTCCATATATAACCTTTTGCTGTAGGTGCTACAACCGATACAAGCGCTACACTTTTTTTTTATAATAAAAAAAAGAGAGAGGAGATGTATGTTTTGTAGAGCATGGCGCCTGCTTGAAACCTTGCGGATGTATTTTGTAGACGCTCCCTAAGACACGATCCGGTGTCCTGTAGCGTTTGTATCGTTTGTACGGCTCTCAGCAATAGTTTCAACTTGTCGTTCCATATATAACCTTTTGCTGTAGGTGCTACAACCGATACAAGCGCTACACTTTTTTTTAATAATAAAAAAAAAGAGAGAGGAGATGTATGTTTTGTAGAGCATGGCGCCTGCTTGAAACCTTGCGGATGTCTTTTGTAGACGCTCCCTAAGACACGATCCGGTGTCCTGTAGCGTTTGTATCGTTTGTACGGCGCTCAGCAATAGTTTCAACTTGTCGTTCCATATATAACCTTTTGCTGTAGGTGCTACAACCGATACAAGCGCTACACTTTTTTTTTTATAATAAAAAAAAGAGAGAGGAGATGTATGTTTTGTAGAGCATGGCGCCTGCTTGAAACCTTGCGGATGTCTTTTGTAGACGCTCCCTAAGACACGATCCGGTGTCCTGTAGCGTTTGTATCGTTTGTACGGCTCTCAGCAATAGTTTCAACTTGTCGTTCCATATATAACCTTTTGCTGTAGGTGCTACAACCGATACAAGCGCTACACTTTTTTTTTAATAATAAAAAAAAGAGAGAGGAGATGTATGTTTTGTAGAGCATGGCGCCTGCTTGAAACCTTGCGGATGTCTTTTGTAGACGCTCCCTAAGACACGATCCGGTGTCCTGTAGCGTTTGTATCGTTTGTACGGCTCTCAGCAATAGTTTCAACTTGTCGTTCCATATATAACCTTTTGCTGTAGGTGCTACAACCGATACAAGCGCTACACTTTTTTTTTAATAATAAAAAAAAGAGAGATAGGAGACGTATGTTTTTGTCTCAACTCAGCTTGACATCCCCATTGTTTTGGGTGTAATATTAAGGATTTCGTGTAGGGGCGTGCCGAATCCGGTATTTGAGGCCATTTTATTAAAACAATATTTAAGTTGCTAAATATGTTAAATATTGCTAAATATTGTCAACGGTACAGCGTGAGGTTAAGCAAAATGGAAGTCTGTCAAAGTTGTTTACACTCGTTTTTATTGATGAGGAGAATAAAATAAAAATATGCAGTCTCGGGGCGAGGAGGTCCTTTTATAATGCCCGGCGATCGTACCTCCAGCAATACACAATGATTGGGCATGCCTGTGTACGCAAGCGCCGGTCCCTTTAATCTGAGTGAGTGTGACTATGAAGAGGAGTCGTCGACATGTGTTCCGCCGTTTTCGTGTGTCAATGAGTGTCCTGCGTGTGCCATTCGACCGTGTTCGGCCTCTTGTGTCCTCCGATACATTCGACAGTGTTCCGCATCTTGTGTCCTCCTATACATTCTACAGTGTTCCGCCGTTTGCGTGTGTCCTCCTCCGTGTATCCATTGTACGTCTGTCATCTGTCCGTATTTTGCGTTTCTTACACTCGTTTGTTTGAGTCGCACACGAAACCCTTGTCGTCGACTAAATCCTCATGATACGCGCGTCCCAACCAACTCTCTATCCAATGCGTAATGTTTTCTCGCGCCTCTAATCTTCCCACGAGTCCTCAACTGAATTCCCCTGCCCCCCTCCGTGTGTCCCGCGATTCCTCTTTCATACTCCCGACATAGTTGTCAAGCAGAAGTCTGCTTGAGACGACACGTGTCCCCATGCGCCTCGAAAAATACGAACCCTGTCCACGCCACACACACCCCATCCATGTCAATCTTAACCAAGTACCGAAGTTCCGAAGTTCTCCAATTCTTCTCTCACGAACTCAGTGTGTTAGGGAGCATCCAGCGAACTCCGAAAGCTGATTCCGAGGGTGAGTTCAATAGTAGCAGTCATCGAGATATAGTCATGGTTACTTTCATTGCTGCTATTATTCTCGAGTCTTGCTATCTCTATGTCTCCACCTGCGAAAGCCATTCATGGTTACTTTCATGGCTGCTAGTATTTGCGAAGTTCGCGTTCGGATTGCGCTGGCTTGCTAGCTCTATGTCTCCACCTTCGAAAGCATTATCCAGTAATTGATTGCGAAGATTGTGCTGGCTGCGAAAGCATGAGCTGACCAACCATCCACCCATGTTCGCAGGCACTTAAGATGGCTATGATGAAGAAGGGGGCTATCAAGATTCAGCTCCGAACTTCCATGTGTATGCATTCCGAGTATGCAGGAAGTGTTCCGTACATCAAGAATGGCATCTTTTGCATCATCGACGAGGAGGATGTTGGCGAGGATGTTGTCGACCGGGAAGGTGTTCGACTGCGAGATTTGAAGCACTCTTCGTCTCCTGATTTTAGTGTCATAATCATGAAGATGTTTGGTATGCCTATCCCTATGCTTGTGAATTGCAGGGATTGCCCTGCGAATGCAGTTGTGACAGTCGATCACTCGACTACATTCGAATCATGTGACTGTGGTGTATGCCCACTTAGCATGGGGGCGGGTGGGTCTGGACGTTAGTTGATGAGGTGTGGGGAGATGGAGAGATCTATGTATTTGAGATTGTCTATTGTAACCAGTTGAATCCGCCCACTATTCTCCCTGTCCCACTCCTTGTCCATGTGACACTCCACTTAGTGTCTTTTTGAATTTGTATGAGTCGTGAATTCTGATGATTGTTTCGTAAGTAGATATATTCAGACAGTGAATCAGCAGCTCGATCCCTTTGCACCGCTCCGCGGTGCCCGCGCTCCTCCCTACAGAAAATCACTAGGGTTGTCAAGCAGAAGTATGCTTGATATACACCGCTTTCTTTTGAGTACCAGTCGTGTTCATAAAGTATTTGTGCAGGTTGACATCAACACAACTTACATGGATACTACCGGATTTCACAAGCAAACACTCGAGTTTGAAGGCAATGTGACCCCCAACGCGATAATTATTTTTTTATATTTGAATTATTACACAGAATAATCATGTCTTCACAAACTTCCACCGGGCCATTTTACTACGTTTTTGAATGCCAAAGCACCGGGTACAGAACTCAGGACTTTTCAAAAGTCATCCTTAATGAAAAAGGCCGGGAATTGGGTGCTAAGCAAAAGATTCACATTTTTCAAGTTTCGTGTAAGTCGAAGAAAGAAGTCTTCGTCTCAGAAGTCATTCGGGACAGGAATTCCCGTGCTTCCCCCTTAATAAAACCAAAAGGGGTGTCCAAGCAGAATTCTGCTTGATACCAGCATCTGAATTCCACTGCTCCGCTACGCGGTGCCCGCGACCTCCCTTCAGAATTCCCATAGTTGTCAAGCAGAAGCCTGCTTGAGACCATACTGTTTCGTTTGAGGACCGGGCCACATTGAATGCGGTTAAGTGATCATCCCAATACTAAGAATCTATGCAAAAGTTGGCTGGCCGCAAAAACATTTCTTGGGGTTGAATTTGTACGAGCAGATATCGCCAACAATCACCGTCTTCCCCATATCTTCAGGGAACTCCCTTTTATAAGTCATCCTACTCAGCTTCTTGATTGCAGATTTCATCCTAACAGGATCTGATGCATGCTTCCTGTATATTTCGAGTGAAATCTGGGCGTCAATCACAGGAGAATGTGCCGCATCTTGAATCGTCTTACCAAGAAGACCATACGCCATCTTTCGTAGTGAAAAAAAGTTGTAATTCTTGTAACGATCGTTCCATGCCTTGAGCATGTCAGACAAATCGACAATGGATGCAAAGTGAATCCCTTCTTCCAGCTTCATCCATTTGACATCTCCCTGTGGTCTGCATCCAACTATGATGCTTGTGCGAGGGCACAGAATCTGAATGACTGATTCCCGGACCTCCTCGAAAGTCTTTCCAGCAAGAATCTGCTCTCGCGTAACACCTGTCAGGGAGGTCATCGGATCGTAAATGTCATTAACACAAATGACCTCGTTTAGCAGAAGCGTCCCGTCATCGTCAACAACCGCTACTTGGCATGGAGAGCGATCGTTGTGACCTCTCCCGGTGGCACATGCTTCAACATCAATGGAAATGTACCTTGAGTGTGCCATCTGTAATCTGTAATGTCAGTTTCAGGTATACATTTTGTTTACACTCGTTTTTCTACAGCCGCCTCCGCCAGCCTTAGTGCGGTGTGTCGTGTGGAGACAGATGTGAGTCTGCGCAATCCACCGTGTCATGTGTGTGCGGTCTGTTGTCTGTCTGATGGGTGGCGTGTGTGAGAATGAATGGACGAACGTGGGGTCTGCGAAATCCGCCGTGGCGTATGGACAACACCACTACCCCCTTTAATCAATCCCATCTGTTCACGTTGCGGGACAGCAGCTGAATTCCACTCCCCAATTCGACACCCGACGTGGTGAGATGACATTTTAGAAAATTTGGGCCAAATTCCTTAATGAAAAAAGACAGGAATTCACATTTTCAAAAGATTCACATTTTTCAAGTTTCGTGTAAGTCGAAGAAAGAATAAGTCTTCATCGCAGAAGTCATTCGGGACAGGAATTCCAGCGATTCCCCCTTCATAAAACCAAAAAGAGTGTCCAAGCAGAAGTAGTAAAATCGCCTTCGCTTAGCGGATTCTTTCGCATCGCTTCGATATTGCGTCAAATGCTTTGGTCGCCTTGCCATATTTCACACCTTCCTTCGAGCAATTAACCGCACCGCACTCCGCGGAAAGTGCGTGTTTATCGAACGAGCTCATGGCGTTTTTGTCATTCTTATTAAACTTCGCCATGAGTTCATAACGACTAATACATTTGCTCTTGATACAAGATTCGAGGGGCTTTGAAGTTTTCTCAGCTACCTTACGCGCAGACGATAATTTATCGCTGCATTTTGTTACTTTTCTGCAACTCGATGCTTTCATGCGCAGCGCGTCTGCCCACTCGATCCATTCATCAAGCGTCCGTTCTTTTTTGTCAGAGAAACGGAGAGCCTCAATCTTCATAAACGCGACGAACTCTTCGGACGTGTAAGAGTCGTCCTTCTTTCCGCTCGGACGGGGACCTGTGTAGCAAATGACATCAGCTCGACTCTTCGTTTCTTTTTTCGCTTGAGGTAGTTTTGCCACTCGTGGCATTTAATGAATGAAAGTGTATATATTTGAAATTAAATCTATTCATTGAGATCGAGATCTATTGATTGATGGAGTGTCTTTTTGACGGAACCACCAAGGAAATTCTCCCACCCTGCACTAACTGAAGCCTGCTTGACAAAAGATTACAAAAGCCTGAATAACAAAAAAATATTCAGGTTTTTGTAAAATCGTTGTTGTTTTCTGTTGTCGTTCGTAGTTCCTCTGGCAGCGGCACGCCCCTCTCCGAGAGGACCCTGATGCAGGTCCTGCTGTGCATGGCCATTCCCTGCATGGCCCTGAAGGTGACTGAGCCTGCGCCTCCCTGGAGGAATGCGGCGTCGTCCTTGTACTTGCTTGCTTCTGCAGGGTTCACTCTGCTCATTCTCTGCACGATGCTCCTGAGCACCGGCATCAGCGAGTCTTGCAGGTCCGTCTTCGCCCAGCAGCGGTCCCGTCCGTACACATACGTCTGCTGGTAGCATGAGGGGTCCATGATGATGTTCATGTACTGCGGGTGCGCGGGGTTGAAGTGCGACAGCTGCAGCAGCTTGACCGGGTTGTACCCACACTCCTTGAATTGAGCGACCGAGAGGAACTCTGACTCGGGCGTGACCTCCTCCCCGAAGGGGTGCATGTCCTCCATCGGTGTCGTCGCAGCAGGAGATAGCTCCGCAGCAGCTGGAGATAGCGCCGCCGCATCTGGAGCAGTATTGTTGTTGGTGGTGGTGTTGGTGAAATTTTCGCATGTAACGACATAGTTGTTGGTGGCCGACCCGAAGCTGTTGTTGATTGTGAAAGTGTGTTTTTTCCTCAACGCCTCCAGTTCCGCTCCCATTTCATCGATCCGATTCTCGAGGTACGCCATGCGCTTCTCCATGAAGTCAACATCAACAGCTCCCTTGGGATGAGACCTCCGCTTGTGTGAAGACTTCGAATACCGGTTACTGAACTGCTTGTCACACAACTCGCACGCGAACAAACAGGAGGGGGGCATGGTGCATTTCTCCATGGTGCATTTCTCCATGAGGAGAGAACACCCTTATGTTTTGTTACATTGTAGTCTTCCACAAGAGGGTCACCCCTAGATCGCTCTCGGTGCAGGCATCAATCAATCCCTGTTTTAAACGTGTTCACATGAACACCTCTGAAAAGACTCTCCATCTTGGGAACAACAATTATTTCAACAAAAAATAAGAATCATCAATCAATCAATCCCTATTTTAAACGTGTTCACATGAACACCTCTGAAAAGACTCTCCATCTTGGGAACAACAATTATTTCAACAAAAAATAAGAATCATCAATCAATCAATCCCTGTTTTAACGTGTTCACATGAAACACCTCTGAAAAGCTCTCCATCTTGGGAACAACAATTATTTCAACAAAAAATAAGAATCATCAATCAATCAATCCCTATTTTTAAACGTGTTCACATGAACACCTCTGAAAAGACTCTCCATCTTGGGAACAACAATTATTTCAACAAAAAATAAGAATCATCAATCAATCAATCCCTATTTTAAACGTGTTCACATGAACACCTCTGAAAAGACTCTCCATCTTGGGAACAACAATTATTTCAACAAAAAATAAGAATCATCAATCAATCAATCCCTATTTTAAACGTGTTCACATGAACACCTCTGAAAAGACTCTCCATCTTGGGAACAACAATTATTTCAACAAAAAATAAGAATCATCAATCAATCAATCCCTATTTTAAACGTGTTCACATGAACACCTCTGAAAAGACTCTCCATCTTGGGAACAAACAATTATTTCAACAAAAAATAAGAATCATCAATCAATCAATCCCTATTTTAAACGTGTTCACATGAACACCTCTGAAAAGACTCTCCATCTTGGGAACAACAATTATTTCAACAAAAAAATAAGAATCAGTCAATCAATCAATCCCAATTTTAAACGTGTTCACATGAACACCTCTGAAAAGACTCTCCATCTTGGGAACAACAATTATTTCAACAAAAAATAAGAATCATCAATCAATCAATCCCTGTTTTAAACGTGTTCACATGAACACCTCTGAAAAGACTCTCCATCTTGGGAACAACAATTATTTCAACAAAAATAAGAATCATCAATCAATCAATCCCTATTTTAAACGTGTTCACATGAACACCTCTGAAAAGACTCTCCATCTTGGGAACAACAATTATTTCAACAAAAAATAAGAATCATCAATCAATCAATCCCTGTTTTAAACGTGTTCACATGAACACCTCTGAAAAGACTCTCCATCTTTGGGAACAACAATTATTTCAACAAAAAATAAGAATCATCAATCAATCAATCCCTATTTTAAACGTGTTCACATGAACACCTCTGAAAAGACTCTCCATCTTGGGAACAACAATTATTTCAACAAAAAATAAGAATCATCAATCAATCAATCCCTATTTTAAACGTGTTCACATGAACACCTCTGAAAAGACTCTCCATCTTGGGAACAACAATTATTTCAACAAAAAATAAGAATCATCAATCAATCAATCCCTGTTTTAAACGTGTTCACATGAACACCTCTGAAAAGACTCTCCATCTTGGGAACAACAATTATTTCAACAAAAAATAAGAATCATCAATCAATCAATCCCTATTTTAAACGTGTTCACATGAACACCTCTGAAAAGACTCTCCATCTTGGGAACAACAATTATTTCAACAAAAAATAAGAATCATCAATCAATCAATCCCATTTTAAACGTGTTCACATGAACACCTCTGAAAAGACTCTCCATCTTGGGAACAACAATTATTTCAACAAAAAATAAGAATCATCAATCAATCAATCCCTATTTTAAACGTGTTCACATGAACACCTCTGAAAGACTCTCCATCTTGGGAACAACAATTATTTCAACAAAAAATAAGAATCTTCAATCAATCAATCCCTGTTTTAAACGTGTTCACATGAACACCTCTGAAAAGACTCTCCATCTTGGGAACAACAATTATTTCAACAAAAAATAAATACTGAAAAATTCTTCCGGAGAATGTCTCACATACCCCCCCCCCTCCGTTTACACTCGTTTTTCGAAAGCCGCCGTGCGTGTGTGAAGATGACTGAATAGACTGACGGGGGCTTCTAAAGCCGCCTTGGTTGTGTGTGAGAATGAATGGACGAACGTGGGGGCTGCGAAAGACGCCTTGATGTGTGTGAGAATGAATGGACGAACCGTGGGGGCTGCGAAAGCCGCCGTGCGTGTGTGAAGATGACTGAATAGACTGACGGGGGGCTTCTAAAGCCGCCTTGGTGTGTGTGAGAATGAATGGACGAACGTGGGGGCTGCGAAAGCCGCCGTGCGTGTGTGAAGATGACTGAATAGACTGACGGGGGGCTTCTAAAGCCGCCTTGGTGTGTGTGAGAATGAATGGACGAACGTGGGGGCTGCGAAAGCCGCCGTGCGTGTGTGAAGATGACTGAATAGACTGACGGGGGGCTTCTAAAGCCGCCTTGGTGTGTGTGAGAATGAATGGACGAACGTGGGGGCTGCGAAAGCCGCCTTGATGTGTGTGAGAATGAATGGACGAACGTGGGGGCTGCGAAAGCCGCCGTGCGTGTGTGAAGATGACTGAATAGACTGACGGGGGGCTTCTAAAGCCGCCTTGGTGTGTGTGAGAATGAATGGACGAACGTGGGGGCTGCGAAAGCCGCCGTGCGTGTGTGAAGATGACTGAATAGACTGACGGGGGGCTTCTAAAGCCGCCTTGGTGTGTGTGAGAATGAATGGACGAACGTGGGGGCTGCGAAAGACGCCTTGATGTGTGTGAGAATGAATGGACGAACGTGGGGGCTGCGAAAGCCGCCGTGCGTGTGTGAAGATGACTGAATAGACTGACGGGGGGCTTCTAAAGCCGCCTTGGTGTGTGTGAGAATGAATGGACGAACGTGGGGGCTGCGAAAGACGCCTTGATGTGTGTGAGAATGAATGGACGAACGTGGGGGCTGCGAAAGCCGCCGTGGTGTGTGGACAACACCACTGACCCCTTTAATCAATCCCATCTGTTCACGTTGCGAGTCAGCAGCTCAATTCCTCTGCCCCGCTCCGCGGGGCCCGTCCTCACCTTCAGATTTCCCATAGTGTTGTCAAGCAGAAGCCTGCTTGAGACCATGGATTGGTGGTATATACGCGTCGGTATCATACCAAGGTATTAAGGATCACCATTGTTATTATGAAAGAGGGGTGGTATTTCATCCGTGACCAAAAGGCGAATTGAAACAACATCTCAAAGGTCACCTAGGTATTATGGTTCACCATTGTGATTACGAAGGAGGGTGTGGTAAATCATTCGTGACCAAAGACGGATTGAAACAACATCTCAATTGTCACCGAGGTATTCACCATTGTGATTACGAAGGAGGGTGTGGTAAATCATTCGGGACGAAAGGCGGATTGGATAGACATCTCAAATGTCACCAAGGTATTAAGGATCACCATTGTGATTACGAAGGAGGGTGTGGTAAATCATTCGTTACCAGGGGCGAGTTGGATAGACATATCAAAGGTCACCAAGGTAGTAAGGATCACCATTGCGATTACGAAGGAGGGTGTGGTAAATCATTCGGGAGAAAAGACAAGTTGGATCGACATCTCAAACATCACCAAGGTATTAAGAGCCACCATTGTGATTACGAAGGAGGGTGTGGTAAATCATTCGTGGACAAGGACGAATTGAATAAACATCTTAAATGTCACCAAGATATTAAGGATCACCATTGTGATTACGAAGGAGGGTGTGGTAAATCATTCGTTACCAGGGGCGAGTTGGATAGACATATCAAACAGCACCAAGGTATTAAGGATCACCATTGCGAGTACGAAGGAGGGTGTGGTATGTCATTCGTGACCAAAGGCGAATTGAAACAACATCTGAACGTTCACCAAGGTATTAAGGTTCACCATTGCGAGTACGAAGGAGGGTGTGGTATGTCATTCGTGACCAAAGGCGACTTGAAACAACATCTCAACGTTCACCAAGGTATTAAGGTTCATCATTGCGAGTACGAAGGATGTGGTATGTCATTCGGGAAGAAAAACAATTTGACTATACATTCAAAAAAACACACTAAGGAGTACCATCAACGACAAAAGAAGGAAGAGGAGAAGATAGACAAGTTGTTGTGCTCTAACGAAATACATTTCAGGAGAGAGCACCGAGTCAGCTTTGAATGCATTGAGTCTACGTTTGCAAGGGTAGATTTCTTAATAGATATTAAAAACCAAGTTATACTGTTAGAGATAGATGAGAAACAACATAAGTGTGGTGAATACTCTGTCTCTTGTGACATGAAAAGGATGGCAAATATATACGAAAGTCTTGCGTTGGTGGACAATACACTACCTGTATGTTTCTTGAGATACAACCCCCATGATTATAGAGTAGGTGGCAAGTTGCAAAAAACAAAAACAGTATACCGCCAGAATGCATTATTGGATATGATTAAATCTATAAATGACCGTACCGACAAGAATCTGAGCATTTTATACATGTATTATGATTGTGTTACTCTTACAGATGGCAGTAACCGTTTGTCGGTTCACATAGATCCCGAGTATAACAAGCAAATGAAAGAGTGTTGTCTTCCACCTATTATTTGAGTAATATAGTTGTTGAGAAGAAGAGACCATCAAAATGGTCTTCACCCCCTTTAATCTGACTGAGTGAGTCAGCAGTTCCACTGTCCCGTTCCACGGGACCGCGACCCCCTTTAGAATTCCCACAGTGTTGTCAAGCAGAATCCTGCTAGAGATCATGCGGTTTCTTTTGAGGGGCGGTTCATAGTGAATGAGGTTGCGAAAACCGCGACACAATGCGGCTTCAATCAATAGAAGAGAAGTGTTTCCGAGTGAGACGAAAAACGAGTTGTTAAACAACGCAACTGCCTGACACATCTACACTTACACCACCGCATATCTCTATACGAACTGCGACTCATTCGATGCGCCGAACAGAAAAAACCAGAATTCGCCCCCGTACAGACAGTTTTAGGATAAATCAGAATTAGACTTTTTTGTTACTGAGTTGTACATCGGATTTGCTGTAGACTTAGATACGCGTCGGTATCATATGTCACCGTGGCTCGTGGCTACATTCCCGACGTGAGTGAGACATTTAAAAATATTGTGCCAAAGGTTACAGGTTCTGGGATGGCTGCTTTTGACTCCCCGACCTTTATCCACCAGCAAGATAATTCTAGATTGTTGTTTACTGCCATGAGTTTTCCACGAGACTACGATGCAGGTTCTCCAGGTCGTTGTTGCAACACGGTATCATATCCTCAACACTGGCTTACATGGGATTGCATTGCTTGACTCTCGACCTTTTCCACCAGCAAGAGAATCTAGATTGTTGTTTACTGCATTTTTCCACGAGACTACGATGCAGGTCTCCAGGTCGTTGTTTGAAACGGTATCATATCCTCAACACAGGTTACATGGGGATGTTGCTTGACTCTCGACCTTTTCCACCAGCAAGAGAATCTAGATTGTTGTTATCTGCCATGAGTTTTCCACGAGACTACGATGCAGGTCTCCAGGTCGTTGTTTGCAAACGGTCAAACATCAATCTTTCTCCACCACTCTAACTTGTTGTTAACCTGTTTTTACTGAGTTTTCCACCATGAAACTCACGATGCAGTCTCCACGATGAAGGTCGTTGTTTGCAGGTCGTTGTTTGCATATCCCCGGTATCAAATCCTCAACACAGGTTACATGGGGATGGCTGCTTGACTCTCGACCTTTTCCACCAAGCAGGCCAGAGAATCTAGATTGTTGTTACTGCCATGAGTTTTCCACGAGACACGAGACCGATGAACTACGAATGCAGGTCTCCAGGTCGTTGTTTGCAAACGGTATCCTCTATCCTCCAAGCAACACTGAGTAGGTTACATGGGGATCAACCAAGGGAATCTGCTTGACCTCTCGACCTTTTTCCACCAGCAAGAGAATCTAGATTGTTGTTTACTGCCATGAGTTTTTCCACGAGACTACGATGCAGGTCTCCAGGTCGTTGGTTTGCAAACGGTATCATATTCTTTTTTTCTCCTCCAACACTGTTACATGGGGATGGCTGCTTGACTCCCGACCTTTTCACCAGCAAGAGAATCTAGATTGTTGTTTAACTGCCATGAGTTTTCACGAGACTACGATGCAGGTCTCCAGGTCGTTGTTTGCAAACGGTATCATATCCTCAACACAGGTTACATGGGGATGGCTGCTTGACTCCCGACCTTTTCCACCAGCAAAGAGAATCTAGATTGTTGTTTACTGCCATGAGTTGTTTTCCACGAGACTACGATGCAGGTCTCCAGGTCGTTGTTGCAAACGGTATCATATATCCTCAACACTGGTTACATGGGGATGGCTGCTTGACTCCCGACCATTTCCACCAGCAAGAGAATCTAGATTGTTGTTTTACTGCCATTGTTTTCCACGAGACTACGATGCAGGTCTCCAGGTATTTGTTTGCAAACGGTATCATATCCTCAACACTGGTTACATGGGGATGGCTGCTTGACTCTCGACCTTTTCCACCAGCCCAGAGAATCTAGATTGTTGTTACTGCCATGAGTTTTCCACGAGACTACGATGCAGGTATCCAGGTCGTTGCTTTAGCAAAACGGTATCATATCCTCAACACTGGTTACATGGGGATGCGCTGCTTGACTCTCGACCTTTTCCACCAGCAAGAGAATCTAGATTGTTGTTTAACTGCCACTCTGAGTTTTCCACGAGACTAATCGATGCAGGTCTTCCAGGTGTTGTTTGCAAACGGTATCATATCCTTCAACACTGGTTACATGGGGCCACTCTCGCTGCTTGACTCGACCTTTCCCCACAGCAAGAGATCTAGATTGTTGTTTCGCCCACTGATTTGTTTTCCACGAGAACTAGATGCAGGTCCCAGGCTGTTGTTTAGCAACGTATCCATATCCTCAACACAGGTTACATGAGTAGGATGGTGGCGTTGACTGCCCGGACCTTTTCCCACAGCAAGAGAATTAGAATTGTGTCGTTCTACTGCCACGAGTTATTACTCCACACGACTACATCACGGTCTCCAGGTCGTTTTGTTTTCGGATCATATCCTCAACACAAGGTACATGGGGATGCTGCTTGACTCTGCGACCTTTCCACCAGCAGGATGACATCGGTTGTTGTTTAACTGCATGTGATTTCCAACGAGGACTACGATGCAGGTCCGGCAGTGTCGTTGTTTGCAAACGGATCATATCTCTCAACAATCGGTACATGGGATTGGTGCTGACTCTCGACCTTTCCACCAGCAAGAGGAATCTTCTCATGAGTTTTCACGAGACTTACGATGCAGGTCTTCCAGGTCGTTGTTTGCAAACGGTATCAATATCCTCCAACACAAGGTTAAGCATGGGGATGGGGCTGGCTTGATCTCGACCTTTTCCAACAGCAAGAGAATCTTAGAATTGTTTGTTAACTGCCATGAGTTTTCCTACGAGACTACGATGCAGGTCTCCAGGTCGTTGTTTTGCAAACGGTATCATATCCTCAACAAGGTTAGCATGGGGATGGCTGTTGGACTCCCGAACCTTTTTCCACCAGCAAGAGAATCTATTGTTGTTTACTGCATGTGTTTTCCACGAGACGACGATGCAGGTCTCCAGGTCGTTGTTTGGCAACGGTAATCATATGCCTCAAACACTGGTTACATGGGGATGCTTGCCTTGACTCCCGCCTTTTCCACCAGCAAGAGATTTCTAGATGTTTTGTTTTACTGCCATTTGGTTTTCCACGAGACTACGAATGCAAAGGTCTCCAGGTCGTGTTTGTTAGCAAACGGTATCATATCTCACACTGGTTTAACATGGGGATGGCTGCTTGACTCCCGACCATTTCCACCAGCAAGGAATCTAGTATTGTTTGATTTAGCTGGCCACGGCAGTTTTCCACGAGACTCGATGGCAGGTCTCCAGGTCTTGTTTGCAAACGGTATCATATCCTCAACACATGGGTTACATGGGGATGGCTGCTTGACTCTCGACTTTTTCCACAGTCAAGAGAATCTAGATTTGTTGTTTACTGCCATGAGTTTTTCCACGAGAACTACGATGCAGGTCTCCAGGTCGTTGTTGAAAACGGTATGCATATCCTCAACACTGGTTACATGGGGATGGTGCTTGACTCTCGACCTTTTCACCTAGCAAGAGATCTAGATTGTTGTTTACTGCATGAGTTTCCAACGAGAACTACGATGGCAGGTCTCCAGGTCGTTGTTTTGCAAACGTATCATAATCCTCAACACCTGATTAATGGGGATGCTGCTTGACTCCCGACCTTTTTCACCAGCAAGAGAATCTAGATTGTTGTTTTACTGCCATGTGTTTTCCACGAGACGGACGATGCAGGTCTCCAGGTCGTTTGTTTGCCAACGGTAATCATATCCTCAACACTGGTTACATGGGGTGGCTGCTTGACATCCCGACCTTTCCACCAGCAAGAGATTCTAGACTGTTTGTTTACTGCCATTTGTTTTTCCACGAGACTACGTGGCAAGGTCTCCAGGTCCGTTGTTAGCAAACGGTATCATATTCCTCAACACTGGTTACATGGGGATGGCTGCTTGACTCCCGACCATTTCCACCAGCAAAGAGAATCTAGATTGGTTGTTTACTGCCACGAGTTTTTTCCACGAGACTGCGATGGCAGGTCTCCAGGTCTTGTTTGCAACGGTATGCAATCCTCAACACTGGTTTACATGGGGATGGCTGCTTGACTCTCGACCTTTTCCACCAGCAAGAGAATCTAGATTGTTGTTTTACTGCCATGAAGTTTTCCACGAGACTACGATGCAGGTCTCCAGGTCGTTGTTGAAACGGTATCATATCCTCAACACTGGTTACATGGGGATGGCTGCTTGACCTCTCGACTTTTCCACGCAGAAGAGATCTAGATTGTTGTTTACTGCCATGAGTTTTCCACGAGACTACGATGCAGGTTCTCCCAGGTCGTTGTTTGCAAACGTAATGCATATTTTCTCAACACTGGTTACATGGGGATTGCTGCTTGATCCCGACCTTTTCCATCCAGCAAGAGAATCTAGGGGATTGTTGTTTACTGGCCATGAGTTTTTCCACGAGACTACGATGGCAAGGTCTCCAGGTACGTTGTTTGCAACGGTATCATATCCTCAACACTGGTACATGGGGATGGTGCTTGAACTCTCGACCTTTCCACCAGCCAAGAGATTCTAGATTGTTGTTTACTGCACATGTGTTCCACGAGACTACGATGCAGTCTCAGGTTCGTTGTTTGCAACGGTATCATATCCTCAACACCTGTTCACATGGGGATGGCTGCTATGACTCCCGGACCCTTTTCCACCAGCAAGAGAATCTAGATTGTTGTTAACT
>CM039462.1:149225174-149322487 GCA_022414725.1 Microglena sp. YARC
AACCAAATATTAACTCTCCGATACGCGATCATCCTCAAATTGGAAATACATCTCTAGGCTAGTCTACAACTTTCGCTTCCCTGTATCAAATAATTTAATATTGAAGACGACAGCTAAATCGAATTGAGACCCAGTCGTGATCTAAACAGCTACTCTTGCATACTCCTTGCCCAGTCATGTCACACATCGTTTCCCCTTAATCTCACCACGTCCCCTAGGAGTATTTATATTTCTTGATGCTTAAAAATTTCAATTTCAATTCAGAGGACATGCACACCATATTCCTCCCGAGCATAATCGGAGCATTGCTGCTACATATCATACACGCTACTTCTGTAGCATTTAACCTTAGACAAGCCTTCGCCACGCATATTCACCGTGATACTTACCGACTCTTCCCGTTGGATTCTCTTCATATCTGAATGGCGTCGTGTAATATCGGCGTATTAACTCCTTTGACGGTGCTGAGTGTCCATTATCAGAACAATACATTTAGTGAAACGCTCTACGAAAGTACAGCGGGACAGGAAGCCTCCCATAGAGTCACGACGTTCTTGCCTCCGCCCTGTAACGCCCATTTCCTTAGATAAAGATTATCACAACAAATCTCCACCCTTCAGAGTGCGCCAGAGGTGTACACTTCATGTTTCTTAAACCCTTGCGAGATCACACGTGAGTACTTTATGTGCAAGTATTGCTCCTTATTGCCGTGTTGTCCGGAGGAGGAATATGTATGTACATCTCCTCAAACATTCATCTCAACCAATCAAGCAAGTATGCGAACATCTGAAAGCGTCTTTTGTCCTTGCCGCGTTGGCCGAATTTGCAAGAAGACAATACGAGTGGAATCTTCCGCGCAATACTTCTTCAAGAGAGCCCGGATATGAAGAAAAAATTGTTTGAGAAGCATGATATTGTCAGATTGAGAATGGACTTCGAAAGCACCTAGAAATGCAAAAGTTCCAATAACCAGCCCCACAAGCCTCTCCCAGGAGGAGATACTCATGTAACATAGAAGGAAACATCGAAGTCAGAATTTAGCATTACTTGTTATAACATTCAGTTTCAAGTCTTACCCACTACTGTGTATCGACTCCCATCCATGACCCGCCCGAGACATGCCCATGCGCTGTACCCCTTTCACCTCCACCATGATGCCGTGGCTAGAGATCACCTCCTGGTCTTCTTGTATGAGAAGTGGCGTGACTAGGAAATTAGTCTTCTTGTTGTCCATGCATCAGCGGATGCGTGCAAGAGAGCTTCGGATACTGTTCAGACTTTTTCACGGATTGTCAACCAACAGCCGACCAATTGAATACTGATTTCGGTGGCACAGCTGACTCTGACGAAGTTCATCAACTGCTGGCTGAAACGTAGTGGTCAGGAGCTGGCTCGACTTGACGCAGTCGCGCACTTGGCAAAAAGGCCTGCCAAGTCTTTATTTCACGTGTTCCACCAATGTGCATGCCATCATTACGCAAACTGCTGCCTTAAGTCTAAGAAGAGGAACCATGCCGTTCTCTTCATGTCCCTAAAAGGACAGGCTGCCTGCTTGAAAAATATGCCGCAATGTTAAAAAAATCAAAGGGCGCATGACCCTTAGATTTTTCCTTCCTCTAGATCCTGGAGCATAGGAAGTCTGTGCCGCATTGACTCCCCAAACTCATCTACGAAGACTTCACGCAGCGTGAAATTGTCCCTCAACACTGCGGGTGCACTCCTCTTCCTCCTACCTTCACAGCAGTTCAACCTAGACACGTCCAAAATGGAACGCAGGTTAGGGCGCTTATGTTAGAGCTCCCGATTACTAATCGCGAGGCCTAGACATGTATATTATACGGTTTGTTTGGGCCTGATGTATTGGTTGTGTCCCGAGCACAATAGTGAGGAAGCAAAGGCACAATGTACCACATGAGAATCGGAGATAACTACTCTCTGGTTTTGATCTACCAGCTTATCGCAAGCCTACATTTAAGCCGATACGGATGCAGCCTGATAAAAGATGCTTGACAAACGTCAACGCCCCAATATCCTGAACGAGCAAAATAATCGTTAGTTCGAGTCAATAATACATTTCAAAAATCTTTAGGCGCATCACCGCGCACCAGGCGCTTCGGCGCAAGATCAATTAGTTGACAACCTACCGATGGCAGTACGTTCTACACGATTAACAAATTTCAAATTTTCAAATTACAACCTACCTTGCGACACACTCCTTGTCCCTGTCTTGCGAATCGCCGCTTGCTTGCCAGGCATTCAATTCGAGCTGTAGCACTCGAGGTTGCCTTCGGCAGGGTCCTCGAGCTCGAGCGAATTCATTCGTCGTCGCGGAGTTACCATCCGTTGGGAGTACCAAGTGACAGCCTGTTCTTCACTTACAGGGTAATAAGCTTGTCGAATTGATTCACGCTATCAGATTGGCGGTAAAATATGTCGCTCTCTGGCTGGCCGGTTTCCGATCGCATCGTCGCACTGGAATCTCGAAATCTAAGTTGTCGACGTCGAGGTTCCGGCAAACATAGGCCAACCCAGTGGTTATGCCCAAATCCAATTCCTGGGGAAGTTGGTAGCGTCCATTTTGCCCCTCCCCTCAAAGAAACTAAGCCTGCAGATGATAAAGAAGAATCGACAGTGGCGCCGTTGGTGAGTGATCGACTGAACCCGGGACCAGCCAAAATGTACCGGCATCGACTTACGCTACCAGCAATAGACCGGACCATCAACTTTCCGGACTATACTCGGAGCTTGACATAGACCGGCCGTAGCAAACCAAGGCTAATACTGTAAGAATCATATTCCGGGAACACAAGACTTATTGGTGCAGACGTGGAATAAACTACGAGCCATAGTTCGACGACTGTCCACGTCTATCAGTTTGCTTGCTCTATTCAAACTGGGTATGATGCCGCCGAAAACACCTGACGAGTGTGAATTCTTTTAAGAGGACCCCTCTCTCCTAACTTCCAGCCTACGCAGAACGATTCACGTGTAATAAACCAAACGTTCGAGAGAACATTTTCATCCAACTTCGTAACAACCCATCAAGGTTCTCCCGGCGAAAATACCTAAGCAGCAACCTGTGCAACCTAAACTTTACGCTCTGTGCTTTGCTACCAGCCTGCCCAACCTCGACGACCAAGTGCGAGTGCCAGCGCAACCTCGTATCAACCAGCTGCAGTGCCTAGCGAAAACCTCGACTGTTGCAACCTAGGACTCGGTCCTTCATATACAGTGAAGAAGCTTTCGAACAGTAGCATTCCCCTCCAAAAGGTGGTGTGTCACAAGCAAGTCAAACAATCCGTGCAGCAGAAAAACTTACCTGAGGAACGTCACACCAGGAGCTGAGCATGAACACGTGAAGGGTAAAGAGAGAGCCCACCACAACAACCACCTATTGGTTGGTTGAAGGACCTCACAAACCCTGATGGACCCCTTGGATTTACCGAGATCGCCAGAATGAAGTGATGCAGACTCAAATTGTACCTGTGGCACCATATGTCACCTTCACCTACGTGGCCTAAGAAGAGGATCGTTAGCGTTGCACAGAAAATGTTAAACGGTGCATGGAACAGCTGAACGAATGCGCCTTCTCTTGCGCGCAAGGGTAGGAAGTTCCCCCTATCAGCTCTGCATAGACGACTTGATGTACTTATGCGGAGGACATGAACAAGATGGAAAGCAAATCTGCTATCTCCGCCCGGCTATAGTAAGGAAGTTCAGTAGGGTGTTGCTTATGAATTGAGCTGCCATCTGCCTGGAGCTACATTTTTCTGTCATCATTCCCTCTGTTGGGACTTTGTCAATGCTCCCAAATTATATCGGAGGACTGCGTATCCGAATACCATGTTTTTTGAAATCATTCGCTCGTTTGGTTATGTCAATGCGCCGATATGATCGGAGGACGTGTGTATTCCAGTCATGTTTTCTGATCATTCGCGGCGCGTTGGTTTGTCAATATGCTCCCCGATCATGATTGAGGACTGTGTGTATGTCCGAAAGTACATGTTTTCTGGTTCATTCTCTCGTTGGGTGTTTGCGCAATGCTCCCGGAACTTCCTTATATCGCGAGGACTGGTGTGTCCATGGCGGCGTACATGTTTTCTGTATCATTCGCTCGAGGGTCAATGCTCCCGCCACTACCCGATCGAGCCGAGGGACTGTGCCCTATAGGCGAGTACATTTTTCGTATCATTCTTCTTGGTTTGTCATCTCCACTTTACGATCTGGTCGAGACTGTGGGTATTCCCGGAGTAGCATGTCTTTTCTAAAAAATATTCGCTCGTATTGGTTTTGTCAATGCTCGCCGATATATTTCGGAGCCTTCTGGAACGTGTGTATTCCGAGTTCATGTTTTCTGTATCATTCGCCGTTTGGGTTGTCAAATGCCTCCCGACTTCGATCAGAGACTGTGTGTATCGAGACATGTTTCTGTATCATTCTCTCCGTTGGTTGTCATGCTCCGACTACGACGAGGACTGTGCGTATGTCCGAGTACGATTTTTTGAATCATTCGCGCGTTGGTTGTCAAATGCTCCCGATTATGTCGTTAGAGGACTGTGTGAATCCGAGTCATGTGCTGTATCATTCGCATGGTTTTGGTTTTTTTCAATTCTCCCGAGTATGATCGGGAGACTTGGTATGCCGAGTACATGTTTCTGATCATTCGCTCGTTGGGTTGCAATCTCCCGATTATGATCGGGGACTGGTGTATTTCCAGTTACATGTTTTTCAGTATCATAAAATCGCGCGTTGGTTTGTCAATTGCTCCGACTTACGATCCCGTGAAAGGACTGTTTGGTGGTATGCCAAGACATTTTTCTGTATCATCGCGGTGGGTTTGTCAATCTCGGCACGATTCCTAGACGTGTAGGACTTGTGCCGATGCCGAGCCTACATGTTCTCTGTATAATTCTCTCGTGGTTTTTCAATGCTCCCATCATGATCGTGTGAGACTGGAGTTGGTCTTATGATTACCGTAGATACATGTTTCTACATCATGCTCGTTGGGGTTTGTCAATGCTCCCTATTATGATCGTGCAGGACTGCTCTCTGTGTATTCCGAAAGTACATGTTTTCAGTATCATATCGGCGCGTTGGGTCTGTCAAGCTCTCCGACTACGACGAGAGGACTGTGTGTTATGAGGGCCGCAGTAGCATGTTTGCTGTATCATTTAACGCGCTTGGTATTGAACATGCTCCTCCGATCTGGTATAGATCGTTTGAGGACTGTTTGTGTATGCAACAGTATCATGTTTTCGTATCAAATCGCGCGTTGGTTTGTCACATGCCCCCCATTTTTTATGATCGTGAGACTGTGGTGTTATGCCGGCAGTACATGTTTCTTATCACCCTCTCGTGGGTTTTTCAATGCTCCCGATTATGATCTGGGAGACTGTGTGTATGCCGAGTACATGTGTTTCTGTATCATTCGCTCGTTGTTTGTCAATTGCTCCCATTATGATCGGAGGACTGTGTGTATTCCTGAGTACATGTTTTCAGTTCATCAGCGTGCCGTTGGTTTGTCAATGCTCGCCGATTATTGATTCCGTGTGAGACTGTGTGTATTGCCGGTTCGTACATGTTTGTCTGTTATCATTCGCTCGTTTGGGTTTGTCAATGCTCCCGATTATGATCCGGGAGGACTGTGTGAACGTTATGTCCGAAAGTACATGTCTGATATCATTCGCTGAGTTGGGTCTATTCATCTCGGTTCCGATTATGAATCGGGAGACTGTGTGTATGCCAGCAGTACATGTTTTCTTGTATTCATCTCTCAAGTTGTTTGTCAATGCTCCCGACTAAACATCGGAACAGTTATTGTTTGCAGTACATGTTTCTGCTAATCATTCTCTCTGCGAGATTTGTCAATTGCTCCCGACTACGATCCGGGGACTGTGTGTCTACTATGCGAGTACATGGTTTCTGTGTATCATTCGCGCTTGGTTGAATCAATTTCTTCCGATTATAGATCGGAAACTCACGAGGACTGTGTGTATGCCGATACATGTTTCGTAATCTATTCTCTCTGGTTTGTCAACTGCTCCGATAAGATCCGGCGGAAGGTACTGTGTGTATGCCGTTATAGTACGATGTTTCGTTGTATCATTCGCTCGTTGTTGTCAATGCTCCCGATAAAGGAATCGGGAGGACTGTGTGTGTATTCGAGTACAGTCTTTCTGTATCATGTCGCCGCGTTGTGTTGTCAATGCTCGCCGATTATGATGGACTGTGTGATGCCGAGTACATTTTTCTTGTATCATTCGCTCGTTGGGTTTTCAATTGCTTCCCGATTATGTCGGATGAGGACTGCATAGTGTATGCGCGACCGTACAGTGTTTTTCTGTATCATTCGCGCGTTGGGTTTGTCTAATTCTCCCATTATGATCGGAGACTGTGTGTTATTGCCGAGTACATGCTTTTCTGTATCATTCCTCTTGGGTTTGTCAATAGCCCTCTCCGACTACGCCGATCGGTAGTAGTCAGACTGTGTCAGCCGATTCATGTTTCTGTATCATTCCCGCGTGGTTTGTCAATGTCGCCCGATTATTGATCGGGAAGATTGTGTTGTATTCCGAGTACATGTTTTCTCTATCATTCTCTCGTTGGGTTGTCAAATGCTCCCGACTACGATCCGAGTAGGATCTGTGGATTTTCTCACATAATCGAAAAATCATCGCTATCCAATAGACCTTTGTCTTACGCAGCGTCCACGGAAGACATTTGGTACCGTGGAAGTAAAAGTCAACGGCGGGTTTTGAGCAGGTTTTGGGATTGCCGGTGTGCATGCGAATGGACCAAGGGCGCACCAAGAGCCAATGTAACATTTGAGAATTGCTGTGGCCCAGTACCACCCTTCAATTGTATATTGCCACTGCTACGCATCACTCACTGGTTGAGGTTTCGCGGCGAATGGCAGGCCAATGTGTGGAGCCTGAGTGCTTTCTGGTCGTACATTCACTCCTTGCTGGGATTTCCAACTGCCAAAAGAATGAAGTTGACTAGCGTTTCGGAGGCCCGATGTCGGGAGCCCTATCAAGGCCATATACCAGTTTCAGACACTTCGCTTGTCTTTTCTACTTATGGTGGTATATAAATGCGCGGGCCCCTTCTCAGTTAGCGTCAACGCACGAGGCAAGGGCGTACAATTTTATCGCCGACCAAAGAACTGCGTGTTGAAAGATAAGGTGCGTGGGTTGAGATCGCCGAAGGAAAAAGTGCTCTTCTTCGACGTGGGAACGATGGTTTCATAGAACTTGTTGGTGTCCTACGACCAGCGCAAAATGAGGTCACCCTCGAGTCAAGGTTTTACAAAAAGAGGCCTTTCACCTGACGCCGGTAAGGAGAGCAATCGAACGGTTTTGTTACTGGTGCACCACGGCTTCAGGTTGAATTTTCAAATCTGACAGAGTACATTTTTTGAATATTACGTATAACGCTGTGAGATGTACCACCGAAATTCGAAAACAACCATAAATGGTCCTGACCGCAACTGCCGCGTTTCAAATTCGATAGGATTATTGCGTAACTTCCGCACTCTTTCCATTTCCTTCATGGCTCCGCGAAGAAGGCATCAGGAAGGAAGCAGACGAGATCAGCTCCACTACCAATTCAACGATGAGGCAGATCGCCGACTACTGTGGAACTTTGTAAGTTCATCGTATTCAAATTGTTATCTCCTTCGCAATCAATCTACTCGATTCAGCGATGAAATAAGATACCTATTGAACCAGCCCGAAGTCTATTTCCCTGCATCGTAGTCATCCAGTCGAGTCTTACCGCATCAACCCCTTAAACACACGCGCGTCACTGATTTTTTGAATACCGTCCTCCTTTGGGCGTGTCGGCTATTTATAGTCGGAGGACAAATTCGTGCCTTCCTCCTTGGGCGTTGTTGTTGGTTTATCTCCCTTTTCGCAAGAATTACCCTCGATCACTCGTTTGCGTGATGAACGAATCCATTGCAGTCAAGTCTTATTGCGAAATCCCTGCTATCTTAAGATCATTGATCGATCGCATCAACTTAAAACTACGCGCCCCGGTCACTGATGTTGAATACGCGTCCTCCTGGTGACGTACAGAATCCGATTATAGTCGGTCAGTCCTCCGAGGCGGCCACCCGGAGGACCATCGATGTCTGATGTTCAATACTTCCGCAATCTAATCAATCCCGTCAACTAAATCAATGCTCAAACCCCATCTATAGTCGCTCGGAGGAACATCTGAGATTTTCAATGCTCAAACTTCCGCATCAATCATTCACTAATCAAGTATAGTCAATGCTCCCTGGAGATAATCGGCAGGACTCTGGAGTTCAATGCCTCAATCTGCAGCAATAAGTTTACCAATCAACTATGTCAATGCTCCCGAGTATAATTCGACAGGACACGTGGAGGTACCGTTCATCTTCAATCTTTTCGCAATATTTACCAATCAACGTATGTCAAAGCTCCCGATGTATAGTCCGGCGGGACATCGGATGATCAATGTTCAATTCTTCCGCAATTTTCCCACCTATCTAAATCAACTAAGTCCCTCTCCGATTATTATAGTCGGGAGGACACTGGATGTCTTCAGATGCTCAAACTTCCGCAATCACGTCACTAAACAAGTATGTCTCAATGCTCCCTGAGAGTATGATCGGCAGACACTGGATGTGTTCAATCTTCAATCTTACCGCCCCGCGTAAGTATTTACTAAATCAACTAAGTCAATTTCAACTCCCGCCCGTGCCGAGTTATAGCGCTCTTTCTGGACGAGGACATCGGTATGTTCAATGTCAATGCTTCTCTCCGCAATCTTTTTTCTAATCAACTAAGTCGAGGATGCTCCCCGAGTTATTAGTCGGAGGACACTAGATGTTCAATGCTCAAACTAGCCGCAATCAATTCACTAATCAAGTATGTCAACTCTCTCGAGTTATAATCGGCAGGACACTGATTGTTCAATTGCTCACCAAACTTCCGCAATCATTCACTAATCAAGTATGTCAATGCTCCCATTGGAGTATAATCGGCAGGACACTGGATGTTCAATCTTCAATCTTCCGCAATAATACAAAGAGGATGGAATTATCAATGAACTATGTCAAGCTGCGAATCATTTTCCGAGTATAGTCCGAGGACACATCGGATGTTAATGTTCCATCGTTCCTCAATCTCTTTAAATCAACTAAGTCAATGCTCCCGATTATAATCGAGGAAACACTACCAGTGTTCAATGCTCAAACTACCGCAATCATCTCACTAATCTAGAGTATGTCGAAGCTCCATCCGAGTAATAATCGGCAGGACACTTGATGTTCCAATCTTCAAATCTGCCGCAATAATTTACCAATCAAACTATGTCGTATGCTCCCGAGTATAATCGGACAGGACACTGGATATTCAATGTTTTAATATTCTCCGCGAATCTTCTGTAATCAACTATGTCAATGGCTCCCACCCGACCATAGTCGGGAGACACTGGATGTTCAATTGTTCTGACCGCCTCACTAATGGTCAAATATGTTTTTATCAAACCCTTATGTTTGCTTAATCGCCCATAGAAGAACCTGCTGGACACGAGCGGACCGCCATAAGGCAAGCCGTGTGCGTCGGCAGGCATTGCAGACAATGCACCAGTCCGCCAAAAGAACAAAACTCCTGTACCCGAAACACAAGATTCATTCCTTGGAGGATTTCACACTTGAACTCAAGAAGTTCGTGACAACGACACCGAACCCACTCACCACCCACCCACCCCCCCCACCCGCCCGTGGCCCCCACCCGCCATCTGCACGACGATGATGCAACCACACAAACCGCTTCCTAAGATAAAAGGTCGCGGTCAGCCTGGTTTCTCAGAAGAAGACTATGTGGAAAGCGTCTATCCATAAAGAGATCACCGGCAGGAAGAAGAAATGGGACAGCATTGGAAACATCTGAAGGTGATTTGGGCTAAGGCTAAGCTTTCCTGACCGACAGTAGCATTTTGGTGGAGAGCATTCATTGGACTGCACGAAGTTCCTCCTCCAAAGCTACCTGTCAGAATTCCGTGTGTTGGACCCTGTTCGAGTCGATCAACTCCTCGCCAATTTTTTTTTGAAAACCACAATGGCCACTGGGAAGGTATTGTTCATGACATCAGCAAGGACCTGAAGAATGTATCTCCAGGGTTGGGCTAATATTGATCCAAGCAGGCTGGAACAGACGAACCTTTCAACAACATCTCGTACAATGATGAAAGGGGAGTTTGGCGAGCCATGATCATCGGAGGGTACCACAGCTCCCAAGCCTTCATCAAGTGGGCAGCAGACCGCCCTGGTGAGAATTCCTCTGCGCAATTGCGTTCGTGTACCCGGTTGTCAGAGGTGGAGGGTGCCACGTACGACGAGAAGCTTCAGAACGCTCGCCTCCTTTCCCTTTTGGACAACACAAGCGGCCAGTCGACTGAGGGGTAACGACTCTCAGCCATTTTTGGTTTCTACCTTCCTGTGGCGTGAATTGTACCTTCAGCAGGCTGTCCCGCTCTGACTGAGAAAGGGGCATCAGTCAGACCAGTACAACAACTTCAAAACTCTGTGTGTCACCGGGGACGAGAAGTTGACGAGTCTGTTGCTAGCCAGGGGGTGCCACCGTTGCCACGCTTCAAAGTCGTGGGAGCTTGGACGAATAGTCCTACAAGAAGGCTTTCCTGATCATGTTCTCCATGGACGACCCGGGGAGAAGATCGGCGCCGACCACCTTGTTGAGCGCCTACAAGAACGTGGAGCTCCGCCTCCGCCAAACGATGAGAGAGGAAGAGGAGGGGACGACGAGGAAGCTGCACCTGGATCCCATGGGAAAAGGGCTAAGGGAAAGGCTAAGGACAAGATGAGGTCGGTCCTCGTTGAGGACATGAAGGAAACTATGAAGCTGCCACCTGGAGAGCTGAAGTTCTTCCTGAAGTCCGTGACCGACGACTTGTATGTCCACGAGTATGAAAGCTTTTCAAGATCAAGGACGGAAGTGGACAATGTCGCGTTCACTACCGCGGTAGGTTCATGTTGTATATTAAGTTATTTTCAGACATGATCGGGATGATTGTGATGAAGTACGGTGGTGTGCCATTTTTCGTTATTGACAGCGATTCACTTCTCGCATTGGACGATGCTTCCGAGTATGATCGGGAGGACTGTGGGTGTTGCCATGTCTCGTTATTGACATAAATTCACTTCTCGCTTTGGACGATGCTGCCGAGTATGATCGGGAAGACTGTGCGTGATGCCATATCTAGTTATTGACGGCGAATCCCTTCTTGCATTGGATGATGCTGCCGATTATGAATCGGGAGATGCTTCCTAGTATGATCGTTATCATGACAAGAAAACTCTTTTATTCGCAGACGTTTGCATCGGCATACAAGGCTTCGTTGGTTCATTACAAGAACAGAAGTGTCAGCGGCTTCGTCATCTACATCATCGACAGGCTTCTCAAGCAACACAATGTCTCGCCTGTGTCCTTTCGTGACGACTTGAAGTTACGCTTCAATTCTGGTTCGCCGCTTGACCTTGAGGCAAAGGGCTTCACGCACATGCACGCCTTCTTGGGGCAATAACGCGGAACCCGCCGTTACCAACAAACCCCTTCAGCTGGGTGCATCGCCTTCCAGCAGCAAGGCAGCTTCTGAAATCTTGATCGGCGGGCATTCGATCCGATGCTTCGATTCCCGCACATCAGGTCTTCTCCGGGTGGCTGAGGGACAAAATATACCGCCCAGAGAAGGGATTTGGTATGGTATATACCACCTAAGGGATGAAGTTGTAATGCCAAGCTAACCATCACCGAGGTCACGCAAGTGGGAGGTCTGCTGAGTTTCGCGACAGACCAAGGAAGCGCTAAAACCAGCTTCTCCGACAGGTGGTTTTCTGTGATCAGGACAAGGGTCCAGCAAAAAAAAACCAGGCACAGATTATCAGTACCCTGGCCGCTAGCATTGACGACATGAAGTTGCTAGTTCAGCCTGACCAGGAGTACCCAATGGCGACAGACGGCCTCCAACAACCAATCTGTGAGGATATGTCCAAGTTCCTCGAGGCCTGCCGTGAACTGCTTTTCGCACACCCCATTCCGCCTCGCAGTATCCATCTCGATGCGTTGAACACCATCAGGGGAGTCGTGGGTTTCCTCGTCATGGACTTAACAAGGCGGAGGAAAGATGGAGCAGCAGGGATTCCCGATGTTGAACCTGACAGAGGAGGTCTTGTTGTCATTGGCAGTAAAGTACGGTGATTTGCCAGTGTGGAAAAGGGGAGAGCCTTCCGAACGCTTTTTTCCGTCTCTACGATGGTGGACAGGATGTATCCACAACCTGATGTCGGCAGCTACAGCAGTGTTCATGGACGCTGACCACCAGATTGGAAGCCGGTCGGGTCCAGCTAGAGACGGCAACAGTCAGCGCGCACCTTTACAACATGAAGGCGAAAACATTTCAGTGTGATGAAATCCGTAAGGGTGCGTAGATGTTTAAAATGATAGACTACAAGTTTGAAAAGTTGACGCTCCCGATCATAATCGGGAGGATGATGTGTTAAGCATGTCTTTTCACCACTTCAAAATCCATTACACATAATCCTTCCGATCACAGTCGGGAGCATCACGTTGTTCAACTTGTCTTCCAACCCATAATCTAACTGACTTGTACATATTTCGTTTACTCTTGCAGGTGCCTGGCAAAACTGATCGACTGGTGATCATCGACCCCTGTCTCACTGGCGATGAAAAGGGACCGTTGTGGCTCGTCGATGAAGACTCTTGGAGTTCGACTGATGTGATCGACATGCTGCGGAACTTAGCAGGCCAGAATCGGAAGTTTGCCTCAGTGTGCCATGTGGTCGTGTACACCAACCAAGAGGAAGGCAGCAGGTTCCTTGGGCTTTCAGAGAAGCTGGCGTGGCTGACATTCGCCTTACCCACATTACACGCATGGGGCCAGACTCTTTCAAGACACATTCCACCAGCATCGCCATCTCTGGGATCTTGCATCAAGGTGCGGGACATAGCGGGCCCGTCCTCGAAAGCTTCCATTTCTTCTTCTGGTCTTGCCGCTGCCATCAACGGTCTTCCTACCCGCCTATTGACGCACAGAAAAGTGCCATTGGACGCCCCGACATTAGCGGCTGCTCGATGAGTCCCAAACAAGTTGGATACCGCAGGAGAAGGGTCGCCGAATTCCGTCACTTTGTGCGGGAGCTTAGCTCCGTTGGCAACTATGTGATGTGCATGCAAGCTGGCGATGCCTCGGGCATGCTAGCGGCTTTGCTAGAGAGGAGGAACGCCATTGGCTTGGACTGTATCACTCAGAAGCTTGGGGCTGCTGCATGGCGTTTGAACATGTTTGCAAAAACGGAGCAGGCTATTCTATCACGTCTCGAAGCCTGTACTGATGCAGATGATGAAACAAGGGTGAGGACGGCGGTACTGGTTCAGGAAGACATTGACACAGAGTTTCGCGACAACCCTGCTGAGCCCAGTGAGGAAATGATGCAAAAGCTAGAGACGTGTCTCCAGACATATCGCGAGAAGAAAGCCGCAGATTGGCCTGAGGACGAGTTCGAGGCCTGCAAGGGAGAAGGTTCTGGAAAGCTGCATCAGTGCAGGAACAGTAAAAGGGCTGATGAGGACCAAGAAGTTAGATTTAGCCCTCGTTGGGTTGCGTGCCAACTTGTTCCCAGAGCAAGACGAGTCAGTTAGCACATGATCTGTCAGCACTAAGTGCAGAAGTTAAAACCAATGGACTTGTGCAGCAGTTCAACATTAGCATTGTGCACAAGTTTCACGAGTGTACTTGTTTGCACCATCCAACACACATTTTGAGTGATTTCAGGATTCTAGGATGGCAGGTGCAGATTCAGGATTTAAATTTGTGTTATGTACATAATGAGCTTATGAGGTATGAAATTATGAATAATAAGTCCTGAGTTAGGAGTTATTAGTTCTGACTTGTATAAGGTACATATAAGTTCTGAGTTGTGAGTTATCCAAAATTATGAGGTACACATAAGTACAGATTTCGGAGTCGTAAGTACTAAGTTGTAATTTTGAACTGTTGAGTTGTGAGTTGTGAGATAAATAATTATGAGCAATGCGTTCAAGACTTTGTAAACAGCTTTCACCTTCCTCTTGACTGTCCTCTACAATCGATTTTGTATTCCAATACTTTCTCTCTCTCCAAACGAGCAAATCAATGTTACAATTGAAATTGAAGGGAATAGTCTCTTTCTCAGGAATACAACAAAACAATCTTACAAAATAAATTGTAAGATATTTTCGTAAAAGCCACCAAAAAAGCAAAATCAATTAATTTGCGAAAACGATCTTACAATATTTATCGTAAGATTTCAGTAAAATAAAAATCCGTTCGGAAGCAGGAACGCCCATTACATGCTGGCCGTGGACCTGTAGATCTAGTGGCAGCTCCTCCTTTTTAACATTACCACATTCTGGCTGTGGACCTGTAGATCTAGTGGCAGCTCCTCCTTTTTAACATGTCGACATGCTGGCTGTGGACCTGTAGACTGATCTATTGGCAGCTCCTCCTTTTAAACACGGCGACATGCTGGCCGTGGACCTGTAGATCTTGTGGCAGCTCCTCCTTTTAAACATGTTGACATTCTGGCCGTGGACCTGTAGATCTAGCTGCAGCTCCTCCTTTTTAACATGGCCACATGCTGGCCGTGGATCTGTAGATCTAGTGGCAGCTCCTCCTTTTAAACATGGCGACATGCTGGTCGTGGACCTGTAGATCTAGTGGCAGCTCCTCCTTTTTAACATGGCCACATGCTGGCCGTGGACCTGTAGATCTAGTGGCAGCTCCTCCTTTTAAACATGGCGACATGCTGGCCGTGGACCTGTAGATCTAGTGGCAGCTCCTCCTTTTTAACATTGCCACATTCTGGCTGTGGACCTGTAGATCTAGTGGCAGCTCCTCCTTTTTAACATGGCCACATTCTGGCCGTGGACCTGTAGATCTTGTGGCAGCTCTTCCTTTTAAACATGTCGACATGCTGGTCGTGGACCTCTAGATCTACTGGCAGCTCCTCCTTTTCAACATGTCGACATGCTAGCCGTGGACCTGTAGATCTAGTGGCAGCTCCACCTTTTAAACATGTCGACATGCTGGCCGCGGACCTGTAGATCTAGTGGCAACTCCTCTTTTTAACATGGCGACTTGCTGACCATGGACCTGTAGATCTAGTGGCAGGTCCTCCTTTTAAACACGGCGACATGCTGGCCGTGGACCTGTAGATCTAGTGGCAGCTCCTCCTTTTTAACATGTCGACATGCTGGCCGTGGACCTGTAGATCTTGTGGCAGCTCCTCCTTTTTAACATGTCGACACGCTGGCCGTGGACCTGTAGATCTAGTGGCAGCTCCTCCTTTTTAACATGTCGACATGCTGGCCGTGGACCTGTAGATCTAGTGGCAGCTCCTCCTTTTTAACATGGCGATATGCTGGCTGTGGACATGTAGATCTAGTGGCAGCTCCTCCTTTTTAACATGTCAACATTCTGGCCGTGGACCTGTAGATCTAGTGGCAGCTCCTTCATTTTAACATGGCGACATGCTGGCCGTGGACCTGTAGATCTAGTGGCAGCTCCTCCTTTTTAACATGGCGACATTCTGGCCGTGGACCTGTAGATCTAGTGGCAGCTCCTCCTTTTAAACATGGCCACATGCTGGCCGTGGACCTGTAAATCTAGTGGCAGCTCCTCCTTTTTAACATGGCGACATGCAGGCCGTGGACCTGTAGATCTAGTGGCAGCTCCTCCTTTTAAACATGTCGACATGCTGGCCGTGGACCTGTAGATCTAGTGGCAGCTCCTCCTTTTAAACATGGCGACATGATCGTCGTGGACCTGTAGATCTAGTGGCAGCTCCTCCTTTTTAACATGGCCACATGCTGGCCGTGGACCTGTAGAATCTAGTGGCAGCTCCTCCTTGTTAACATGTCGACATGCTGGCCGTGGACCTGTAGATCTAGTGGCAGCTCCTCCTTTTTAAAATGGCGACATGCTGGCCGTGGACCTGTAGATCTAGTGGCAGCTCCTCCTTTTAAACATTGCCACATGCTGGCTGTGGACCTGTAGATCTAGTGGCAGCTCCTCCATTTTAACATGGACACATTCTGGCCGTGGACCTGTAGATCTAGTGGCAGATCCTCCTTTTAAACATGGACTGTAGATCTAGTGGCAGCTCCTCCTTTTTAAACATGACATGCTGGCCGTGGACCTGTAGATCTGTGGCACTCCTCCTTTTAAACATTTCGACATGCTGGCCGTGGACCTGTAGATCTAGTGGCAGCTCCTCCTTTTTAACATGGCGACATGCTGGCTGTGGACCTGTAGATCTAGTGGCAGCTCCTCCTTTTAACATGGCACAATGCTGGCTGTGGACCTGTAGATCTAGTGGCAGCTCCTCCTTTTTAACATGTCGACATTGCTGGCCGTGGACCTGTAGATCTAGTGGCAGCTCCTCCTTTTTAACATGGCGACATGCTGGCGTGGACCTGTAGATCTAGTGGCAGCTCCTCCTTTTTAAACATGGCCTGTAGACATGCTGGCGTGGACCTGTAGATCTAGTGGCAGCTCCTGGCCTTTTTAAACATGTCGACATGCTGGCCGTGGACCTGTAGATCTAGTGGCAGCTCCTCCTTTTTAAACATGGCGACATGCTGGCGTGGACCTGTAGATCTAGTGGCAGCTCCTCCTTTTTAACATGGCGACATGCTGGCCGTGGACCTGTAGATCTAGTGGCAGCTCCTCCTTTTAACATGGCGACATGCTGGCCGTGGACCTGTAGATCTAGTGGCAGCTCCTCCTTTTTAAACATGGCCGACATGCTGGCCGTGGACCTGTAGATCTAGTGGCAGCTCCTCCTTTTTTAACATGGCGACATGCTGGCCGTGGACCTGTAGATCTAGTGGCAGCTCCTCCTTTTTAACATGTCGACATGCTGGCCGTGGACCTGTAGATCTAGTGGCAGCTCCTCCTTTTTAACATGGCGACATGCTGGCTGTGGACCTGTAGATCTAGTGGCAGCTCCTCCTTTTTAACATGGCCACATGCTGGCCGTGGACCTGTAGATCTAGTGGCAGCTCCTCCTTTTAAACATGGCGACATGCTGGCTGTGGACCTGTAGATCTAGTGGCAGCTCCTCCTTTTTAACATGGCGACATGCTGGCCGTGGACCTGTAGATCTAGTGGCAGCTCCTCCTTTTAAACATGGCGACAGGACCTGTAGATCTAGTGGCAGCTCCTCCTTTTTAAACATGGTCGACATGCTGGCCGTGGACCTGTAGATCTAGTGGCAGCTCCTCCTTTTTAACATGGCGACATGCTGGCCGTGGACCTGTAGATCTAGTGGCAGCTCCTCCTTTTTAAACATGGCGACATGCTGGCCGTGGACCTGTAGATCTAGTGGCAGCTCCTCCTTTTAAACATGGCGACATGCTGGCCGTGGACCTGTAGATCTAGTGGCAGCTCCTCCTTTTAAACATGGCGACATGCTGGCCGTGGACCTGTAGATCTAGTGGCAGCTCCTCCTTTTACAACGCTGGCCGTGGACCTGTAGATCTAGTGGCAGCTCCTCCTTTTAAACATGGCGACATGCTGGCCGTGGACCTGTAGATCTAGTGGCAGCTCCTCCTTTTTAACATGTCGACATGCTGGCCGTGGACCTGTAGATCTAGTGGCAGCTCCTCCTTTTAAACATGTCGACATGCTGGCCGTGGACCTGTAGATCTAGTGGCAGCTCCTCCTTTTTAAACATGGCGACATGCTGTGGACCTGTAGATCTAGTGGCAGCTCCTCCTTTTAACATGTCGACATGCTGGCCGTGGACCTGTAGATCTAGTGGCAGCTCCTCCTTTTTAAACATGGCGACATGCTGGCCGTGGACCTGTAGATCTAGTGGCAGCTCCTCCTTTTAAACATGGCGACATGCTGGCCGTGGACCTGTAGATCTAGTGGCAGCTCCTCCTTTTTAAACATGGCGACATGCTGGCCGTGGACCTGTAGATCTAGTGGCAGCTCCTCCTTTTTAACATGGCGACATGCTGGCCGTGGACCTGTAGATCTAGTGGCAGCTCCTCCTTTTTAACATGGCGACATGCTGGCCGTGGACCTGTAGATCTAGTGGCAGCTCCTCCTTTTTAAACATGGCGACATGCTGGCCGTGGACCTGTAGATCTAGTGGCAGCTCCTCCTTTTAAACATGGCGACATGCTGGCCGTGGACCTGTAGATCTAGTGGCAGCTCCTCCTTTTTAAACATGGCGACATGCTGGCCGTGGACCTGTAGATCTAGTGGCAGCTCCTCCTTTTTAACATGGCGACATGCTGGCCGTGGACCTGTAGATCTAGTGGCAGCTCCTCCTTTTAACATGGCGACATGCTGGCCGTGGACCTGTAGATCTAGTGGCAGCTCCTCCTTTTAACATGCGACATGCTGGCCGTGGACCTGTAGATCTAGTGGCAGCTCCTCCTTTTTAACATGGCGACATGCTGGCCGTGGACCTGTAGATCTAGTGGCAGCTCCTCCTTTTTAACACATGCTGGCCGTGGACCTGTAGATCTAGTGGCAGCTCCTCCTTTTTAACATGGCGACATGCTGGCCGTGGACCTGTAGATCTAGTGGCAGCTCCTCCTTTTAAACATGGCGACATGCTGGCCGTGGACCTGTAGATCTAGTGGCAGCTCCTCCTTTTTAACATGGCGACATGCTGGCCGTGGACCTGTAGATCTAGTGGCAGCTCCTCCTTTTTAACATGGCGACATGCTGGCCGTGGACCTGTAGATCTAGTGGCAGCTCCTCCTTTTTAAACATGGCGACATGCTGGCCGTGGACCTGTAGATCTAGTGGCAGCTCCTCCTTTTAACATGTCGACATGCTGGCCGTGGACCTGTAGATCTAGTGGCAGCTCCTCCTTTTAACATGGCGACATGCTGGCCGTGGACCTGTAGATCTAGTGGCAGCTCCTCCTTTTAAACATGGCGACATGCTGGCCGTGGACCTGTAGATCTAGTGGCAGCTCCTCCTTTTTAAACATGGCGACATGCTGGCCGTGGACCTGTAGATCTAGTGGCAGCTCCTCCTTTTAAACATGGCGACATGCTGGCCGTGGACCTGTAGATCTAGTGGCAGCTCCTCCTTTTAAACATGGCGACATGCTGGCCGTGGACCTGTAGATCTAGTGGCAGCTCCTCCTTTTAAACATGGCGACATGCTGGCCGTGGACCTGTAGATCTAGTGGCAGCTCCTCCTTTTTAACATGGCGACATGCTGGCCGTGGACCTGTAGATCTAGTGGCAGCTCCTCCTTTTTAACATGGCGACATGCTGGCCGTGGACCTGTAGATCTAGTGGCAGCTCCTCCTTTTTAACATGGCGACATGCTGGCCGTGGACCTGTAGATCTAGTGGCAGCTCCTCCTTTTAACATGGCCGACATGCTGGCCGTGGACCTGTAGATCTAGTGGCAGCTCCTCCTTTTTAAACATGTCGACATGCTGGCCGTGGACCTGTAGATCTAGTGGCAGCTCCTCCTTTTAAACATGGCGACATGCTGGCCGTGGACCTGTAGATCTAGTGGCAGCTCCTCCTTTTTAAACATGGCGACATGCTGGCCGTGGACCTGTAGATCTAGTGGCAGCTCCTCCTTTTTAAACATGGCGACATGCTGGCCGTGGACCTGTAGATCTAGTGGCAGCTCCTCCTTTTTAAACATGGCGACATGCTGGCCGTGGACCTGTAGATCTAGTGGCAGCTCCTCCTTTTTAAACATGGCGACATGCTGGCCGTGGACCTGTAGATCTAGTGGCAGCTCCTCCTTTTTAACATGGCGACATGCTGGCCGTGGACCTGTAGATCTAGTGGCAGCTCCTCCTTTTTAACATGGCGACATGCTGGCCGTGGACCTGTAGATCTAGTGGCAGCTCCTCCTTTTTAAACATGGCGACATGCTGGCCGTGGACCTGTAGATCTAGTGGCAGCTCCTCCTTTTAACATGGCGACATGCTGGCCGTGGACCTGTAGATCTAGTGGCAGCTCCTCCTTTTTAACATGGCGACATGCTGGCCGTGGACCTGTAGATCTAGTGGCAGCTCCTCCTTTTTAACATGGCGACATGCTGGCCGTGGACCTGTAGATCTAGTGGCAGCTCCTCCTTTTTAACATGGCGACATGCTGGCCGTGGACCTGTAGATCTAGTGGCAGCTCCTCCTTTTAAACATGGCGACATGCTGGCCGTGGACCTGTAGATCTAGTGGCAGCTCCTCCTTTTAAACATGGCGACATGCTGGCCGTGGACCTGTAGATCTAGTGGCAGCTCCTCCTTTTTAACATGGCGACATGCTGGCCGTGGACCTGTAGATCTAGTGGCAGCTCCTCCTTTTTAACATGGCACATGCTGGCCGTGGACCTGTAGATCTAGTGGCAGCTCCTCCTTTTTAAACATGGCGACATGCTGGCCGTGGACCTGTAGATCTAGTGGCAGCTCCTCCTTTTTAACATGGCGACATGCTGGCCGTGGACCTGTAGATCTAGTGGCAGCTCCTCCTTTTTAAACATGTCGACATGCTGGCCGTGGACCTGTAGATCTAGTGGCAGCTCCTCCTTTTAAACATGCGACATGCTGGCCGTGGACCTGTAGATCTAGTGGCAGCTCCTCCTTTTTAACATGCGACATGCTGGCCGTGGACCTGTAGATCTAGTGGCAGCTCCTCCTTTTTAACATGGCACATGCTGGCCGTGGACCTGTAGATCTAGTGGCAGCTCCTCCTTTTTAACATGGCGACATGCTGGCCGTGGACCTGTAGATCTAGTGGCAGCTCCTCCTTTTTAACATGGCGACATGCTGGCCGTGGACCTGTAGATCTAGTGGCAGCTCCTCCTTTTTAACATGCGACATGCTGGCGTGGACCTGTAGATCTAGTGGCAGCTCCTCCTTTTTAACATGGCGACATGCTGGCCGTGGACCTGTAGATCTAGTGGCAGCTCCTCCTTTTTAAACATGGCGACATGCTGGCCGTGGACCTGTAGATCTAGTGGCAGCTCCTCCTTTTTAAACATGCGACATGCTGGCCGTGGACCTGTAGATCTAGTGGCAGCTCCTCCTTTTTAAACATGGCGACATGCTGGCCGTGGACCTGTAGATCTAGTGGCAGCTCCTCCTTTTAAACATGGCGACATGCTGGCCGTGGACCTGTAGATCTAGTGGCAGCTCCTCCTTTTAAACATGGCGACATGCTGGCCGTGGACCTGTAGATCTAGTGGCAGCTCCTCCTTTTTAACATGGCGACATGCTGGCCGTGGACCTGTAGATCTAGTGGCAGCTCCTCCTTTTTAACATGGCGACATGCTGGCCGTGGACCTGTAGATCTAGTGGCAGCTCCTCCTTTTTAACATGGCACATGCTGGCCGTGGACCTGTAGATCTAGTGGCAGCTCCTCCTTTTTAACATGTCGACATGCTGGCCGTGGACCTGTAGATCTAGTGGCAGCTCCTCCTTTTAACATGGCGACATGCTGGCCGTGGACCTGTAGATCTAGTGGCAGCTCCTCCTTTTTAACATGGCGACATGCTGGCCGTGGACCTGTAGATCTAGTGGCAGCTCCTCCTTTTTAACATGGACATGCTGGCTGTGGACCTGTAGATCTAGTGGCAGCTCCTCCTTTTTAACATGGCGACATGCTGGCCGTGGACCTGTAGATCTAGTGGCAGCTCCTCCTTTTTAAACATGGCGACATGCTGGCCGTGGACCTGTAGATCTAGTGGCAGCTCCTCCTTTTTAACATATGCTGGCCGTGGACCTGTAGATCTAGTGGCAGCTCCTCCTTTTTAACATGGCGACATGCTGGCCGTGGACCTGTAGATCTAGTGGCAGCTCCTCCTTTTAAACATGGCAACATGCTGGCCGTGGACCTGTAGATCTAGTGGCAGCTCCTCCTTTTTAACATGGCGACATGCTGGCCGTGGACCTGTAGATCTAGTGGCAGCTCCTCCTTTTTAAACATGGCGACATGCTGGCCGTGGACCTGTAGATCTAGTGGCAGCTCCTCCTTTTTAACATGTCGCCACATGCTGGCCGTGGACCTGTAGATCTAGTGGCAGCTCCTCCTTTTTAACATGGCGACATGCTGGCCGTGGACCTGTAGATCTAGTGGCAGCTCCTCCTTTTTAACATGGCGACATGCTGGCCGTGGACCTGTAGATCTAGTGGCAGCTCCTCCTTTTTAACATGGCGACATGCTGGCCGTGGACCTGTAGATCTAGTGGCAGCTCCTCCTTTTTAACATGGCGACATGCTGGCCGTGGACCTGTAGATCTAGTGGCAGCTCCTCCTTTTAAACATGGCGACATGCTGGCCGTGGACCTGTAGATCTAGTGGCAGCTCCTCCTTTTTAACATGGCGACATGCTGGCCGTGGACCTGTAGATCTAGTGGCAGCTCCTCCTTTTAAACATGGCGACATGCTGGCCGTGGACCTGTAGATCTAGTGGCAGCTCCTCCTTTTTAACATGGCGACATGCTGGCCGTGGACCTGTAGATCTAGTGGCAGCTCCTCCTTTTTAAACATGGCGACATGCTGGCCGTGGACCTGTAGATCTAGTGGCAGCTCCTCCTTTTTAACATGGCGACATGCTGGCCGTGGACCTGTAGATCTAGTGGCAGCTCCTCCTTTTTAACATGGCGACATGCTGGCCGTGGACCTGTAGATCTAGTGGCAGCTCCTCCTTTTTAACATGGCACATGCTGGCCGTGGACCTGTAGATCTAGTGGCAGCTCCTCCTTTTTAAACATGGCGACATGCTGGCCGTGGACCTGTAGATCTAGTGGCAGCTCCTCCTTTTTAACATGGCCGACATGCTGGCCGTGGACCTGTAGATCTAGTGGCAGCTCCTCCTTTTTAACATGGCGACATGCTGGCCGTGGACCTGTAGATCTAGTGGCAGCTCCTCCTTTTTAAACATGGCGACATGCTGGCCGTGGACCTGTAGATCTAGTGGCAGCTCCTCCTTTTTAACATGCGACATGCTGGCCGTGGACCTGTAGATCTAGTGGCAGCTCCTCCTTTTTAACATGGCGACATGCTGGCCGTGGACCTGTAGATCTAGTGGCAGCTCCTCCTTTTAAACATGTCGACATGCTGGCCGTGGACCTGTAGATCTAGTGGCAGCTCCTCCTTTTTAACATGCGACATGCTGGCCGTGGACCTGTAGATCTAGTGGCAGCTCCTCCTTTTTAACATGGCGACATGCTGGCCGTGGACCTGTAGATCTAGTGGCAGCTCCTCCTTTTTAACATGGCACATGCTGGCCGTGGACCTGTAGATCTAGTGGCAGCTCCTCCTTTTTAACATGCCGACATGCTGGCCGTGGACCTGTAGATCTAGTGGCAGCTCCTCCTTTTTAACATGGCCACATGCTGGCCGTGGACCTGTAGATCTAGTGGCAGCTCCTCCTTTTAAACATGTCGACATGCTGGCCGTGGACCTGTAGATCTAGTGGCAGCTCCTCCTTTTTAAACATGGCGACATGCTGGCCGTGGACCTGTAGATCTAGTGGCAGCTCCTCCTTTTAACATGGCGACATGCTGGCCGTGGACCTGTAGATCTAGTGGCAGCTCCTCCTTTTAAACATGGCGACATGCTGGCCGTGGACCTGTAGATCTAGTGGCAGCTCCTCCTTTTTAAACATGTCGACATGCTGGCCGTGGACCTGTAGATCTAGTGGCAGCTCCTCCTTTTTAAACATGGCGACATGCTGGCCGTGGACCTGTAGATCTAGTGGCAGCTCCTCCTTTTAACATGGCGACATGCTGGCCGTGGACCTGTAGATCTAGTGGCAGCTCCTCCTTTTTAACATGGCGACATGCTGGCCGTGGACCTGTAGATCTAGTGGCAGCTCCTCCTTTTTAACATGGCGACATGCTGGCCGTGGACCTGTAGATCTAGTGGCAGCTCCTCCTTTTAAACATGGGACATGCTGGCCGTGGACCTGTAGATCTAGTGGCAGCTCCTCCTTTTAAACATGTCGACATGCTGGCCGTGGACCTGTAGATCTAGTGGCAGCTCCTCCTTTTTAAACATGGACATGCTGGCTGTGGACCTGTAGATCTAGTGGCAGCTCCTCCTTTTTAACATGGCGACATGCTGGCCGTGGACCTGTAGATCTAGTGGCAGCTCCTCCTTTTTAAACATGGCGACATGCTGGCCGTGGACCTGTAGATCTAGTGGCAGCTCCTCCTTTTTAACATGGCGACATGCTGGCCGTGGACCTGTAGATCTAGTGGCAGCTCCTCCTTTTAAACATGTCGACATGCTGGCCGTGGACCTGTAGATCTAGTGGCAGCTCCTCCTTTTTAACATGGCCGACATGCTGGCCGTGGACCTGTAGATCTAGTGGCAGCTCCTCCTTTTAACATGCGACATGCTGGCCGTGGACCTGTAGATCTAGTGGCAGCTCCTCCTTTTAACATGGCGACATGCTGGCCGTGGACCTGTAGATCTAGTGGCAGCTCCTCCTTTTTAACATGGCCGACATGCTGGCCGTGGACCTGTAGATCTAGTGGCAGCTCCTCCTTTTTAACATGGCGACATGCTGGCCGTGGACCTGTAGATCTAGTGGCAGCTCCTCCTTTTTAACATGCGACATGCTGGCCGTGGACCTGTAGATCTAGTGGCAGCTCCTCCTTTTAACATGGCGACATGCTGGCGTGGACCTGTAGATCTAGTGGCAGCTCCTCCTTTTTAACATGGCCACATGCTGGCCGTGGACCTGTAGATCTAGTGGCAGCTCCTCCTTTTTAACATGGCGACATGCTGGCCGTGGACCTGTAGATCTAGTGGCAGCTCCTCCTTTTTAACATGGCGACATGCTGGCCGTGGACCTGTAGATCTAGTGGCAGCTCCTCCTTTTTAAACATGGCGACATGCTGGCCGTGGACCTGTAGATCTAGTGGCAGCTCCTCCTTTTAAACATGGCGACATGCTGGCCGTGGACCTGTAGATCTAGTGGCAGCTCCTCCTTTTAAACATGGCGACATGCTGGCCGTGGACCTGTAGATCTAGTGGCAGCTCCTCCTTTTTAAACATGGCGACATGCTGGCCGTGGACCTGTAGATCTAGTGGCAGCTCCTCCTTTTTAAACATGGCGACATGCTGGCCGTGGACCTGTAGATCTAGTGGCAGCTCCTCCTTTTAACATGGCGACATGCTGGCCGTGGACCTGTAGATCTAGTGGCAGCTCCTCCTTTTTAAACATGGCGACATGCTGGCCGTGGACCTGTAGATCTAGTGGCAGCTCCTCCTTTTAACATGCGACATGCTGGCCGTGGACCTGTAGATCTAGTGGCAGCTCCTCCTTTTTAACATGGCGACATGCTGGCCGTGGACCTGTAGATCTAGTGGCAGCTCCTCCTTTTTAAACATGGCGACATGCTGGCCGTGGACCTGTAGATCTAGTGGCAGCTCCTCCTTTTTAACATGGCGACATGCTGGCCGTGGACCTGTAGATCTAGTGGCAGCTCCTCCTTTTAACATGGCGACATGCTGGCCGTGGACCTGTAGATCTAGTGGCAGCTCCTCCTTTTTAACATGGCGACATGCTGGCCGTGGACCTGTAGATCTAGTGGCAGCTCCTCCTTTTTAAACATGGCGACATGCTGGCCGTGGACCTGTAGATCTAGTGGCAGCTCCTCCTTTTTAACATGGCACATGCTGGCCGTGGACCTGTAGATCTAGTGGCAGCTCCTCCTTTTTAACATGTCGACATGCTGGCCGTGGACCTGTAGATCTAGTGGCAGCTCCTCCTTTTTAAACATGGCGACATGCTGGCCGTGGACCTGTAGATCTAGTGGCAGCTCCTCCTTTTAAACATGGCGACATGCTGGCCGTGGACCTGTAGATCTAGTGGCAGCTCCTCCTTTTTAACATGGCCACATGCTGGCCGTGGACCTGTAGATCTAGTGGCAGCTCCTCCTTTTTAACATGGCACATGCTGGCCGTGGACCTGTAGATCTAGTGGCAGCTCCTCCTTTTTAACATGGCGACATGCTGGCCGTGGACCTGTAGATCTAGTGGCAGCTCCTCCTTTTAAACATGGCCACATGCTGGCCGTGGACCTGTAGATCTAGTGGCAGCTCCTCCTTTTTAACATGGCCGACATGCTGGCCGTGGACCTGTAGATCTAGTGGCAGCTCCTCCTTTTAAACATGGCGACATGCTGGCCGTGGACCTGTAGATCTAGTGGCAGCTCCTCCTTTTTAAACATGGCGACATGCTGGCCGTGGACCTGTAGATCTAGTGGCAGCTCCTCCTTTTTAAACATGGCGACATGCTGGCCGTGGACCTGTAGATCTAGTGGCAGCTCCTCCTTTTTAACATGGACATGCTGGCCGTGGACCTGTAGATCTAGTGGCAGCTCCTCCTTTTTAACATGGCGACATGCTGGCCGTGGACCTGTAGATCTAGTGGCAGCTCCTCCTTTTTAACATGGCCGACATGCTGGCCGTGGACCTGTAGATCTAGTGGCAGCTCCTCCTTTTAACATGGCGACATGCTGGCCGTGGACCTGTAGATCTAGTGGCAGCTCCTCCTTTTTAACATGGCGACATGCTGGCCGTGGACCTGTAGATCTAGTGGCAGCTCCTCCTTTTTAAACATGGCACATGCTGGCCGTGGACCTGTAGATCTAGTGGCAGCTCCTCCTTTTTAAACATGGCGACATGCTGGCCGTGGACCTGTAGATCTAGTGGCAGCTCCTCCTTTTTAAACATGGCGACATGCTGGCCGTGGACCTGTAGATCTAGTGGCAGCTCCTCCTTTTTAACATGGCCACATGCTGGCCGTGGACCTGTAGATCTAGTGGCAGCTCCTCCTTTTAAACATGGCGACATGCTGGCCGTGGACCTGTAGATCTAGTGGCAGCTCCTCCTTTTAAACATGCGACATGCTGGCCGTGGACCTGTAGATCTAGTGGCAGCTCCTCCTTTTTAACATGGCGACATGCTGGCCGTGGACCTGTAGATCTAGTGGCAGCTCCTCCTTTTTAAACATGGCGACATGCTGGCCGTGGACCTGTAGATCTAGTGGCAGCTCCTCCTTTTTAAACATGGCGACATGCTGGCCGTGGACCTGTAGATCTAGTGGCAGCTCCTCCTTTTTAACATGGCGACATGCTGGCCGTGGACCTGTAGATCTAGTGGCAGCTCCTCCTTTTTAACATGGCACATGCTGGCCGTGGACCTGTAGATCTAGTGGCAGCTCCTCCTTTTTAACATGGCACATGCTGGCCGTGGACCTGTAGATCTAGTGGCAGCTCCTCCTTTTAACATGGCGACATGCTGGCCGTGGACCTGTAGATCTAGTGGCAGCTCCTCCTTTTTAAACATGGCGACATGCTGGCCGTGGACCTGTAGATCTAGTGGCAGCTCCTCCTTTTTAAACATGGCGACATGCTGGCCGTGGACCTGTAGATCTAGGTGGCAGCTCCTCCTTTTAACATGCGACATGCTGGCCGTGGACCTGTAGATCTAGTGGCAGCTCCTCCTTTTTAAACATGGACATGCTGGCCGTGGACCTGTAGATCTAGTGGCAGCTCCTCCTTTTAACATGGCGACATGCTGGCCGTGGACCTGTAGATCTAGTGGCAGCTCCTCCTTTTTAAACATGGCGACATGCTGGCCGTGGACCTGTAGATCTAGTGGCAGCTCCTCCTTTTTAAACATGGCGACATGCTGGCCGTGGACCTGTAGATCTAGTGGCAGCTCCTCCTTTTTAAACATGGACATGCTGGCCGTGGACCTGTAGATCTAGTGGCAGCTCCTCCTTTTTAACATGGCGACATGCTGGCCGTGGACCTGTAGATCTAGTGGCAGCTCCTCCTTTTTAAACATGGCGACATGCTGGCCGTGGACCTGTAGATCTAGTGGCAGCTCCTCCTTTTTAAACATGGCGACATGCTGGCCGTGGACCTGTAGATCTAGTGGCAGCTCCTCCTTTTTAAACATGGCGACATGCTGGCCGTGGACCTGTAGATCTAGTGGCAGCTCCTCCTTTTTAAACATGTCGACATGCTGGCCGTGGACCTGTAGATCTAGTGGCAGCTCCTCCTTTTTAACATGGCGACATGCTGGCCGTGGACCTGTAGATCTAGTGGCAGCTCCTCCTTTTTAACATGGCGACATGCTGGCCGTGGACCTGTAGATCTAGTGGCAGCTCCTCCTTTTAAACATGGCGACATGCTGGCCGTGGACCTGTAGATCTAGTGGCAGCTCCTCCTTTTTAACATGGTCGACATGCTGGCCGTGGACCTGTAGATCTAGTGGCAGCTCCTCCTTTTTAACATGGCGACATGCTGGCCGTGGACCTGTAGATCTAGTGGCAGCTCCTCCTTTTTAAACCAACATGCTGGCCGTGGACCTGTAGATCTAGTGGCAGCTCCTCCTTTTTAACATGGCGACATGCTGGCCGTGGACCTGTAGATCTAGTGGCAGCTCCTCCTTTTTAAACATGGCGACATGCTGGCCGTGGACCTGTAGATCTAGTGGCAGCTCCTCCTTTTTAACATGGCGACATGCTGGCCGTGGACCTGTAGATCTAGTGGCAGCTCCTCCTTTTAACATGCCGACATGCTGGCGTGGACCTGTAGATCTAGTGGCAGCTCCTCCTTTTTAACATGGCGACATGCTGGCCGTGGACCTGTAGATCTAGTGGCAGCTCCTCCTTTTTAACATGTCGACATGCTGGCCGTGGACCTGTAGATCTAGTGGCAGCTCCTCCTTTTTAAACATGTCGACATGCTGGCCGTGGACCTGTAGATCTAGTGGCAGCTCCTCCTTTTTAACATGGCGACATGCTGGCCGTGGACCTGTAGATCTAGTGGCAGCTCCTCCTTTTAAACATGTCGACATGCTGGCCGTGGACCTGTAGATCTAGTGGCAGCTCCTCCTTTTTAACATGGCGACATGCTGGCCGTGGACCTGTAGATCTAGTGGCAGCTCCTCCTTTTTAACATGCGACATGCTGGCCGTGGACCTGTAGATCTAGTGGCAGCTCCTCCTTTTTAACATGGCGACATGCTGGCCGTGGACCTGTAGATCTAGTGGCAGCTCCTCCTTTTTAAACATGGCGACATGCTGGCCGTGGACCTGTAGATCTAGTGGCAGCTCCTCCTTTTAAACATGCGACATGCTGGCCGTGGACCTGTAGATCTAGTGGCAGCTCCTCCTTTTAAACATGGCGACATGCTGGCCGTGGACCTGTAGATCTAGTGGCAGCTCCTCCTTTTAACATGGACATGCTGGCCGTGGACCTGTAGATCTAGTGGCAGCTCCTCCTTTTAAACATGGCCGACATGCTGGCCGTGGACCTGTAGATCTAGTGGCAGCTCCTCCTTTTTAAACATGGCGACATGCTGGCCGTGGACCTGTAGATCTAGTGGCAGCTCCTCCTTTTTAACATGGCGACATGCTGGCCGTGGACCTGTAGATCTAGTGGCAGCTCCTCCTTTTTAACATGTCGACATGCTGGCCGTGGACCTGTAGATCTAGTGGCAGCTCCTCCTTTTTAACATGGCGACATGCTGGCCGTGGACCTGTAGATCTAGTGGCAGCTCCTCCTTTTTAACATGGCGACATGCTGGCCGTGGACCTGTAGATCTAGTGGCAGCTCCTCCTTTTTAACATGGCGACATGCTGGCCGTGGACCTGTAGATCTAGTGGCAGCTCCTCCTTTTTAAACATGGCGACATGCTGGCCGTGGACCTGTAGATCTAGTGGCAGCTCCTCCTTTTTAACATGGCGACATGCTGGCCGTGGACCTGTAGATCTAGTGGCAGCTCCTCCTTTTTAACATGGCACATGCTGGCCGTGGACCTGTAGATCTAGTGGCAGCTCCTCCTTTTTAACATGGCCACATGCTGGCCGTGGACCTGTAGATCTAGTGGCAGCTCCTCCTTTTAAACATGGCGACATGCTGGCCGTGGACCTGTAGATCTAGTGGCAGCTCCTCCTTTTTAACATGGCGACATGCTGGCCGTGGACCTGTAGATCTAGTGGCAGCTCCTCCTTTTAACATGGCGACATGCTGGCCGTGGACCTGTAGATCTAGTGGCAGCTCCTCCTTTTTAACATGTCGACATGCTGGCCGTGGACCTGTAGATCTAGTGGCAGCTCCTCCTTTTTAAACATGGCGACATGCTGGCCGTGGACCTGTAGATCTAGTGGCAGCTCCTCCTTTTAAACATGGCGACATGCTGGCCGTGGACCTGTAGATCTAGTGGCAGCTCCTCCTTTTTAACATGGCGACATGCTGGCCGTGGACCTGTAGATCTAGTGGCAGCTCCTCCTTTTTAAACATGCGACATGCTGGCCGTGGACCTGTAGATCTAGTGGCAGCTCCTCCTTTTTAACATGGCGACATGCTGGCCGTGGACCTGTAGATCTAGTGGCAGCTCCTCCTTTTTAAACATGGCGACATGCTGGCCGTGGACCTGTAGATCTAGTGGCAGCTCCTCCTTTTTAAACATGGCGACATGCTGGCCGTGGACCTGTAGATCTAGTGGCAGCTCCTCCTTTTTAAACATGGCGACATGCTGGCCGTGGACCTGTAGATCTAGTGGCAGCTCCTCCTTTTTAAACATGGCGACATGCTGGCCGTGGACCTGTAGATCTAGTGGCAGCTCCTCCTTTTAAACATGGCGACATGCTGGCCGTGGACCTGTAGATCTAGTGGCAGCTCCTCCTTTTTAAACATGGACATGCTGGCCGTGGACCTGTAGATCTAGTGGCAGCTCCTCCTTTTTAACATGGCCGACATGCTGGCCGTGGACCTGTAGATCTAGTGGCAGCTCCTCCTTTTTAACATGGCGACATGCTGGCCGTGGACCTGTAGATCTAGTGGCAGCTCCTCCTTTTTAACATGTCGACATGCTGGCCGTGGACCTGTAGATCTAGTGGCAGCTCCTCCTTTTTAACATGGCGACATGCTGGCCGTGGACCTGTAGATCTAGTGGCAGCTCCTCCTTTTTAACATGGCGACATGCTGGCCGTGGACCTGTAGATCTAGTGGCAGCTCCTCCTTTTTAACATGGCGACATGCTAGCTGTGGACCTGTAGATCTAGTGGCAGCTCCTCCTTTTAAACATGGCGACATGCTGGCCGTGGACCTGTAGATCTAGTGGCAGCTCCTCCTTTTTAACATGTCGACATGCTGGCCGTGGACCTGTAGATCTAGTGGCAGCTCCTCCTTTTTAAACATGGCGACATGCTGGCCGTGGACCTGTAGATCTAGTGGCAGCTCCTCCTTTTTAAACATGGCGACATGCTGGCCGTGGACCTGTAGATCTAGTGGCAGCTCCTCCTTTTTAACATGGCGACATGCTGGCCGTGGACCTGTAGATCTAGTGGCAGCTCCTCCTTTTAAACATGTCGACATGCTGGCCGTGGACCTGTAGATCTAGTGGCAGCTCCTCCTTTTTAACATGTCGACATGCTGGCCGTGGACCTGTAGATCTAGTGGCAGCTCCTCCTTTTTAACATGCGACATGCTGGCCGTGGACCTGTAGATCTAGTGGCAGCTCCTCCTTTTAAACATGGCGACATGCTGGCCGTGGACCTGTAGATCTAGTGGCAGCTCCTCCTTTTTAACATGGCCACATGCTGGCCGTGGACCTGTAGATCTAGTGGCAGCTCCTCCTTTTAAACATGGCGACATGCTGGCCGTGGACCTGTAGATCTAGTGGCAGCTCCTCCTTTTTAACATGTCGACATGCTGGCCGTGGACCTGTAGATCTAGTGGCAGCTCCTCCTTTTAAACATGGCACATGCTGGCCGTGGACCTGTAGATCTAGTGGCAGCTCCTCCTTTTTAACATGTCGACATGCTGGCCGTGGACCTGTAGATCTAGTGGCAGCTCCTCCTTTTTAACATGCGACATGCTGGCCGTGGACCTGTAGATCTAGTGGCAGCTCCTCCTTTTTAACATGGCGACATGCTGGCCGTGGACCTGTAGATCTAGTGGCAGCTCCTCCTTTTAACATGGCGACATGCTGGCCGTGGACCTGTAGATCTAGTGGCAGCTCCTCCTTTTTAACATGGCGACATGCTGGCCGTGGACCTGTAGATCTAGTGGCAGCTCCTCCTTTTTAAACATGGCGACATGCTGGCCGTGGACCTGTAGATCTAGTGGCAGCTCCTCCTTTTTAACATGGCGACATGCTGGCCGTGGACCTGTAGATCTAGTGGCAGCTCCTCCTTTTAAACATGGCGACATGCTGGCCGTGGACCTGTAGATCTAGTGGCAGCTCCTCCTTTTAACATGGCGACATGCTGGCCGTGGACCTGTAGATCTAGTGGCAGCTCCTCCTTTTTAACATGGCGACATGCTGGCCGTGGACCTGTAGATCTAGTGGCAGCTCCTCCTTTTTAACATGGCGACATGCTGGCCGTGGACCTGTAGATCTAGTGGCAGCTCCTCCTTTTTAAACATGGCGACATGCTGGCCGTGGACCTGTAGATCTAGTGGCAGCTCCTCCTTTTTAAACATGGCACATGCTGGCCGTGGACCTGTAGATCTAGTGGCAGCTCCTCCTTTTTAACATGGCGACATGCTGGCCGTGGACCTGTAGATCTAGTGGCAGCTCCTCCTTTTAAACATGGCGACATGCTGGCCGTGGACCTGTAGATCTAGTGGCAGCTCCTCCTTTTTAACATGGCCACATGCTGGCCGTGGACCTGTAGATCTAGTGGCAGCTCCTCCTTTTTAACATGTCGACATGCTGGCCGTGGACCTGTAGATCTAGTGGCAGCTCCTCCTTTTTAACATGTCGACATGCTGGCCGTGGACCTGTAGATCTAGTGGCAGCTCCTCCTTTTTAAACATGGCCGACATGCTGGCCGTGGACCTGTAGATCTAGTGGCAGCTCCTCCTTTTTAACATGGCGACATGCTGGCCGTGGACCTGTAGATCTAGTGGCAGCTCCTCCTTTTAAACATGTCGACATGCTGGCCGTGGACCTGTAGATCTAGTGGCAGCTCCTCCTTTTTAACATGGACATGCTGGCCGTGGACCTGTAGATCTAGTGGCAGCTCCTCCTTTTTAACATGGCGACATGCTGGCCGTGGACCTGTAGATCTAGTGGCAGCTCCTCCTTTTTAACATGCGACATGCTGGCCGTGGACCTGTAGATCTAGTGGCAGCTCCTCCTTTTAAACATGGCGACATGCTGGCCGTGGACCTGTAGATCTAGTGGCAGCTCCTCCTTTTTAACATGGCGACATGCTGGCCGTGGACCTGTAGATCTAGTGGCAGCTCCTCCTTTTTAACATGTCGACATGCTGGCCGTGGACCTGTAGATCTAGTGGCAGCTCCTCCTTTTTAAACATGGCGACATGCTGGCCGTGGACCTGTAGATCTAGTGGCAGCTCCTCCTTTTTAACATGGCGACATGCTGGCCGTGGACCTGTAGATCTAGTGGCAGCTCCTCCTTTTTAACATGGCGACATGCTGGCCGTGGACCTGTAGATCTAGTGGCAGCTCCTCCTTTTTAACATGGACATGCTGGCGTGGACCTGTAGATCTAGTGGCAGCTCCTCCTTTTAAACATGGCGACATGCTGGCCGTGGACCTGTAGATCTAGTGGCAGCTCCTCCTTTTTAACATGGCGACATGCTGGCCGTGGACCTGTAGATCTAGTGGCAGCTCCTCCTTTTTAAACATGGCGACATGCTGGCCGTGGACCTGTAGATCTAGTGGCAGCTCCTCCTTTTTAACATGGCCACATGCTGGCCGTGGACCTGTAGATCTAGTGGCAGCTCCTCCTTTTTAAACATGGCGACATGCTGGCCGTGGACCTGTAGATCTAGTGGCAGCTCCTCCTTTTTAACATGGCGACATGCTGGCCGTGGACCTGTAGATCTAGTGGCAGCTCCTCCTTTTTAAACATGGCGACATGCTGGCCGTGGACCTGTAGATCTAGTGGCAGCTCCTCCTTTTAAACATGGCGACATGCTGGCCGTGGACCTGTAGATCTAGTGGCAGCTCCTCCTTTTTAAACATGGCGACATGCTGGCCGTGGACCTGTAGATCTAGTGGCAGCTCCTCCTTTTTAAACATGGCGACATGCTGGCCGTGGACCTGTAGATCTAGTGGCAGCTCCTCCTTTTAAACATGGCGACATGCTGGCCGTGGACCTGTAGATCTAGTGGCAGCTCCTCCTTTTTAAACATGGCGACATGCTGGCCGTGGACCTGTAGATCTAGTGGCAGCTCCTCCTTTTTAACATGCGACATGCTGGCCGTGGACCTGTAGATCTAGTGGCAGCTCCTCCTTTTTAAACATGGCGACATGCTGGCCGTGGACCTGTAGATCTAGTGGCAGCTCCTCCTTTTAAACATGGCGACATGCTGGCCGTGGACCTGTAGATCTAGTGGCAGCTCCTCCTTTTTAACATGGCGACATGCTGGCCGTGGACCTGTAGATCTAGTGGCAGCTCCTCCTTTTAACATGGCCGACATGCTGGCCGTGGACCTGTAGATCTAGTGGCAGCTCCTCCTTTTTAACATGCGACATGCTGGCCGTGGACCTGTAGATCTAGTGGCAGCTCCTCCTTTTTAACATGGCGACATGCTGGCCGTGGACCTGTAGATCTAGTGGCAGCTCCTCCTTTTAAACATGTCGACATGCTGGCCGTGGACCTGTAGATCTAGTGGCAGCTCCTCCTTTTAACATGGCGACATGCTGGCCGTGGACCTGTAGATCTAGTGGCAGCTCCTCCTTTTTAACATGGCGACATGCTGGCCGTGGACCTGTAGATCTAGTGGCAGCTCCTCCTTTTAACATGGCGACATGCTGGCCGTGGACCTGTAGATCTAGTGGCAGTGTAGATCTAGTGGCAGCTCCTCCTTTTAAACATGGCGACATGCTGGCCGTGGACCTGTAGATCTAGTGGCAGCTCCTCCTTTTTAACATGGCCGACATGCTGGCCGTGGACCTGTAGATCTAGTGGCAGCTCCTCCTTTTTAAACATGGCGACATGCTGGCCGTGGACCTGTAGATCTAGTGGCAGCTCCTCCTTTTTAAACATGGCGACATGCTGGCCGTGGACCTGTAGATCTAGTGGCAGCTCCTCCTTTTTAAACATGGCGACATGCTGGCCGTGGACCTGTAGATCTAGTGGCAGCTCCTCCTTTTTAACATGGCGACATGCTGGCCGTGGACCTGTAGATCTAGTGGCAGCTCCTCCTTTTTAAACATGGCGACATGCTGGCCGTGGACCTGTAGATCTAGTGGCAGCTCCTCCTTTTTAAACATGGCGACATGCTGGCCGTGGACCTGTAGATCTAGTGGCAGCTCCTCCTTTTTAACATGTCGACATGCTGGCCGTGGACCTGTAGATCTAGTGGCAGCTCCTCCTTTTTAAACATGTCGACATGCTGGCCGTGGACCTGTAGATCTAGTGGCAGCTCCTCCTTTTTAAACATGGCGACATGCTGGCCGTGGACCTGTAGATCTAGTGGCAGCTCCTCCTTTTAAACATGGCGACATGCTGGCCGTGGACCTGTAGATCTAGTGGCAGCTCCTCCTTTTTAACATGGCGACATGCTGGCCGTGGACCTGTAGATCTAGTGGCAGCTCCTCCTTTTTAACATGGCGACATGCTGGCCGTGGACCTGTAGATCTAGTGGCAGCTCCTCCTTTTAAACATGGCGACATGCTGGCCGTGGACCTGTAGATCTAGTGGCAGCTCCTCCTTTTTAACATGGCGACATGCTGGCCGTGGACCTGTAGATCTAGTGGCAGCTCCTCCTTTTAAACATGGTCGACATGCTGGCCGTGGACCTGTAGATCTAGTGGCAGCTCCTCCTTTTTAACATGGCGACATGCTGGCCGTGGACCTGTAGATCTAGTGGCAGCTCCTCCTTTTTAACATGGACATGCTGGCCGTGGACCTGTAGATCTAGTGGCAGCTCCTCCTTTTAAACATGTCGACATGCTGGCCGTGGACCTGTAGATCTAGTGGCAGCTCCTCCTTTTTAAACATGGCGACATGCTGGCCGTGGACCTGTAGATCTAGTGGCAGCTCCTCCTTTTTAACACACATGCTGGCCGTGGACCTGTAGATCTAGTGGCAGCTCCTCCTTTTAACATGGCGACATGCTGGCCGTGGACCTGTAGATCTAGTGGCAGCTCCTCCTTTTAAACATGGACATGCTGGCCGTGGACCTGTAGATCTAGTGGCAGCTCCTCCTTTTTAACATGGCGACATGCTGGCCGTGGACCTGTAGATCTAGTGGCAGCTCCTCCTTTTTAACATGGACATGCTGGCCGTGGACCTGTAGATCTAGTGGCAGCTCCTCCTTTTTAACATGGCCACATGCTGGCCGTGGACCTGTAGATCTAGTGGCAGCTCCTCCTTTTAAACATGCGACATGCTGGCCGTGGACCTGTAGATCTAGTGGCAGCTCCTCCTTTTTAAACATGGCGACATGCTGGCCGTGGACCTGTAGATCTAGTGGCAGCTCCTCCTTTTTAAACATGGCGACATGCTGGCCGTGGACCTGTAGATCTAGTGGCAGCTCCTCCTTTTTAAACATGGCGACATGCTGGCCGTGGACCTGTAGATCTAGTGGCAGCTCCTCCTTTTTAACATGGCGACATGCTGGCCGTGGACCTGTAGATCTAGTGGCAGCTCCTCCTTTTTAACATGGCGACATGCTGGCCGTGGACCTGTAGATCTAGTGGCAGCTCCTCCTTTTAACATGGCGACATGCTGGCCGTGGACCTGTAGATCTAGTGGCAGCTCCTCCTTTTAAACATGGCGACATGCTGGCCGTGGACCTGTAGATCTAGTGGCAGCTCCTCCTTTTTAACATGTCGACATGCTGGCCGTGGACCTGTAGATCTAGTGGCAGCTCCTCCTTTTTAAACATGGCGACATGCTGGCCGTGGACCTGTAGATCTAGTGGCAGCTCCTCCTTTTTAACATGGCGACATGCTGGCCGTGGACCTGTAGATCTAGTGGCAGCTCCTCCTTTTAAACATGCGACATGCTGGCCGTGGACCTGTAGATCTAGTGGCAGCTCCTCCTTTTTAACATGCGACATGCTGGCCGTGGACCTGTAGATCTAGTGGCAGCTCCTCCTTTTTAACATGGACATGCTGGCCGTGGACCTGTAGATCTAGTGGCAGCTCCTCCTTTTTAAACATGGCGACATGCTGGCCGTGGACCTGTAGATCTAGTGGCAGCTCCTCCTTTTAAACATGGCACATGCTGGCCGTGGACCTGTAGATCTAGTGGCAGCTCCTCCTTTTTAACATGGCCACATGCTGGCCGTGGACCTGTAGATCTAGTGGCAGCTCCTCCTTTTTAACATGGCGACATGCTGGCCGTGGACCTGTAGATCTAGTGGCAGCTCCTCCTTTTAAACATGCGACATGCTGGCCGTGGACCTGTAGATCTAGTGGCAGCTCCTCCTTTTTAAACATGCGACATGCTGGCCGTGGACCTGTAGATCTAGTGGCAGCTCCTCCTTTTTAACATGGCGACATGCTGGCCGTGGACCTGTAGATCTAGTGGCAGCTCCTCCTTTTTAAACATGGCGACATGCTGGCCGTGGACCTGTAGATCTAGTGGCAGCTCCTCCTTTTAAACATGGCGACATGCTGGCCGTGGACCTGTAGATCTAGTGGCAGCTCCTCCTTTTTAAACATGGCCACATGCTGGCCGTGGACCTGTAGATCTAGTGGCAGCTCCTCCTTTTTAACATGGCGACATGCTGGCCGTGGACCTGTAGATCTAGTGGCAGCTCCTCCTTTTTAACATGGCGACATGCTGGCCGTGGACCTGTAGATCTAGTGGCAGCTCCTCCTTTTAACATGGCGACATGCTGGCCGTGGACCTGTAGATCTAGTGGCAGCTCCTCCTTTTAACATGGCCGACATGCTGGCCGTGGACCTGTAGATCTAGTGGCAGCTCCTCCTTTTTAAACATGGCCACATGCTGGCCGTGGACCTGTAGATCTAGTGGCAGCTCCTCCTTTTTAACATGGCGACATGCTGGCCGTGGACCTGTAGATCTAGTGGCAGCTCCTCCTTTTTAACATGGCGACATGCTGGCCGTGGACCTGTAGATCTAGTGGCAGCTCCTCCTTTTTAAACATGCGACATGCTGGCCGTGGACCTGTAGATCTAGTGGCAGCTCCTCCTTTTTAAACATGGCGACATGCTGGCCGTGGACCTGTAGATCTAGTGGCAGCTCCTCCTTTTTAACATGCGACATGCTGGCCGTGGACCTGTAGATCTAGTGGCAGCTCCTCCTTTTTAAACATGGCGACATGCTGGCCGTGGACCTGTAGATCTAGTGGCAGCTCCTCCTTTTAAACATGGCGACATGCTGGCCGTGGACCTGTAGATCTAGTGGCAGCTCCTCCTTTTTAAACATGGCGACATGCTGGCCGTGGACCTGTAGATCTAGTGGCAGCTCCTCCTTTTTAACATGGCGACATGCTGGCCGTGGACCTGTAGATCTAGTGGCAGCTCCTCCTTTTTAACATGGTCGACATGCTGGCCGTGGACCTGTAGATCTAGTGGCAGCTCCTCCTTTTAAACATGGCCGACATGCTGGCCGTGGACCTGTAGATCTAGTGGCAGCTCCTCCTTTTTAAACATGGCGACATGCTGGCCGTGGACCTGTAGATCTAGTGGCAGCTCCTCCTTTTAAACATCGACATGCTGGCCGTGGACCTGTAGATCTAGTGGCAGCTCCTCCTTTTTAAACATGGCGACATGCTGGCCGTGGACCTGTAGATCTAGTGGCAGCTCCTCCTTTTTAAACATGGCGACATGCTGGCCGTGGACCTGTAGATCTAGTGGCAGCTCCTCCTTTTAAACATGGCGACATGCTGGCCGTGGACCTGTAGATCTAGTGGCAGCTCCTCCTTTTAACATGGACATGCTGGCCGTGGACCTGTAGATCTAGTGGCAGCTCCTCCTTTTTAAACATGGCGACATGCTGGCCGTGGACCTGTAGATCTAGTGGCAGCTCCTCCTTTTAAACATGGCGACATGCTGGCCGTGGACCTGTAGATCTAGTGGCAGCTCCTCCTTTTTAACATGTCGACATGCTGGCCGTGGACCTGTAGATCTAGTGGCAGCTCCTCCTTTTTAACATGGCGACATGCTGGCCGTGGACCTGTAGATCTAGTGGCAGCTCCTCCTTTTTAACATGCGACATGCTGGCCGTGGACCTGTAGATCTAGTGGCAGCTCCTCCTTTTTAAACATGGCCACATGCTGGCCGTGGACCTGTAGATCTAGTGGCAGCTCCTCCTTTTTAACATGGCACATGCTGGCCGTGGACCTGTAGATCTAGTGGCAGCTCCTCCTTTTTAACATGGCGACATGCTGGCCGTGGACCTGTAGATCTAGTGGCAGCTCCTCCTTTTAACATGGCGACATGCTGGCCGTGGACCTGTAGATCTAGTGGCAGCTCCTCCTTTTAAACATGGCGACATGCTGGCCGTGGACCTGTAGATCTAGTGGCAGCTCCTCCTTTTTAACATGGCGACATGCTGGCCGTGGACCTGTAGATCTAGTGGCAGCTCCTCCTTTTAACATGGCGACATGCTGGCCGTGGACCTGTAGATCTAGTGGCAGCTCCTCCTTTTAAACATGGCGACATGCTGGCCGTGGACCTGTAGATCTAGTGGCAGCTCCTCCTTTTTAAACATGGCCGACATGCTGGCCGTGGACCTGTAGATCTAGTGGCAGCTCCTCCTTTTTAACATGGCGACATGCTGGCCGTGGACCTGTAGATCTAGTGGCAGCTCCTCCTTTTAAACAACATGCTGGCCGTGGACCTGTAGATCTAGTGGCAGCTCCTCCTTTTTAACATGCGACATGCTGGCCGTGGACCTGTAGATCTAGTGGCAGCTCCTCCTTTTAAACATGGCGACATGCTGGCCGTGGACCTGTAGATCTAGTGGCAGCTCCTCCTTTTTAAACATGGACATGCTGGCCGTGGACCTGTAGATCTAGTGGCAGCTCCTCCTTTTTAACATGTCGACATGCTGGCCGTGGACCTGTAGATCTAGTGGCAGCTCCTCCTTTTAACATGGCGACATGCTGGCCGTGGACCTGTAGATCTAGTGGCAGCTCCTCCTTTTAAACATGTCGACATGCTGGCCGTGGACCTGTAGATCTAGTGGCAGCTCCTCCTTTTTAACATGGCGACATGCTGGCCGTGGACCTGTAGATCTAGTGGCAGCTCCTCCTTTTTAACATGGCGACATGCTGGCCGTGGACCTGTAGATCTAGTGGCAGCTCCTCCTTTTTAAACATGCGACATGCTGGCCGTGGACCTGTAGATCTAGTGGCAGCTCCTCCTTTTAAACATGTCGACATGCTGGCCGTGGACCTGTAGATCTAGTGGCAGCTCCTCCTTTTTAAACATGGCGACATGCTGGCCGTGGACCTGTAGATCTAGTGGCAGCTCCTCCTTTTAAACATGCGACATGCTGGCCGTGGACCTGTAGATCTAGTGGCAGCTCCTCCTTTTTAACATGGCGACATGCTGGCCGTGGACCTGTAGATCTAGTGGCAGCTCCTCCTTTTTAAACATGGCACATGCTGGCCGTGGACCTGTAGATCTAGTGGCAGCTCCTCCTTTTAAACATGGCGACATGCTGGCCGTGGACCTGTAGATCTAGTGGCAGCTCCTCCTTTTTAACATGGCGACATGCTGGCCGTGGACCTGTAGATCTAGTGGCAGCTCCTCCTTTTAAACATGGGACATGCTGGCCGTGGACCTGTAGATCTAGTGGCAGCTCCTCCTTTTTAACATGGCGACATGCTGGCCGTGGACCTGTAGATCTAGTGGCAGCTCCTCCTTTTTAACATGGCGACATGCTGGCCGTGGACCTGTAGATCTAGTGGCAGCTCCTCCTTTTTAAACATGGCGACATGCTGGCCGTGGACCTGTAGATCTAGTGGCAGCTCCTCCTTTTTAAACATGGCGACATGCTGGCCGTGGACCTGTAGATCTAGTGGCAGCTCCTCCTTTTAAACATGGCGACATGCTGGCCGTGGACCTGTAGATCTAGTGGCAGCTCCTCCTTTTTAACATGGCGACATGCTGGCCGTGGACCTGTAGATCTAGTGGCAGCTCCTCCTTTTTAAACATGGCGACATGCTGGCCGTGGACCTGTAGATCTAGTGGCAGCTCCTCCTTTTAACATGGCACATGCTGGCCGTGGACCTGTAGATCTAGTGGCAGCTCCTCCTTTTTAACATGGACATGCTGGCCGTGGACCTGTAGATCTAGTGGCAGCTCCTCCTTTTTAACATGGCGACATGCTGGCCGTGGACCTGTAGATCTAGTGGCAGCTCCTCCTTTTTAACATGGCGACATGCTGGCCGTGGACCTGTAGATCTAGTGGCAGCTCCTCCTTTTTAAACATGGCGACATGCTGGCCGTGGACCTGTAGATCTAGTGGCAGCTCCTCCTTTTTAACATGGCGACATGCTGGCCGTGGACCTGTAGATCTAGTGGCAGCTCCTCCTTTTTAACATGGCCACATGCTGGCCGTGGACCTGTAGATCTAGTGGCAGCTCCTCCTTTTTAAACATGGCGACATGCTGGCCGTGGACCTGTAGATCTAGTGGCAGCTCCTCCTTTTTAACATGGCGACATGCTGGCCGTGGACCTGTAGATCTAGTGGCAGCTCCTCCTTTTTAAACATGTCGACATGCTGGCCGTGGACCTGTAGATCTAGTGGCAGCTCCTCCTTTTTAACATGGCGACATGCTGGCCGTGGACCTGTAGATCTAGTGGCAGCTCCTCCTTTTTAAACATGGCGACATGCTGGCCGTGGACCTGTAGATCTAGTGGCAGCTCCTCCTTTTTAACATGGCGACATGCTGGCCGTGGACCTGTAGATCTAGTGGCAGCTCCTCCTTTTTAACATGGCGACATGCTGGCCGTGGACCTGTAGATCTAGTGGCAGCTCCTCCTTTTTAACATGGCGACATGCTGGCCGTGGACCTGTAGATCTAGTGGCAGCTCCTCCTTTTAACATGGCGACATGCTGGCCGTGGACCTGTAGATCTAGTGGCAGCTCCTCCTTTTTAACATGGCACATGCTGGCCGTGGACCTGTAGATCTAGTGGCAGCTCCTCCTTTTTAACATGGCGACATGCTGGCCGTGGACCTGTAGATCTAGTGGCAGCTCCTCCTTTTTAACATGGCGACATGCTGGCCGTGGACCTGTAGATCTAGTGGCAGCTCCTCCTTTTTAAACATGGCGACATGCTGGCCGTGGACCTGTAGATCTAGTGGCAGCTCCTCCTTTTAAACATGGCCGACATGCTGGCCGTGGACCTGTAGATCTAGTGGCAGCTCCTCCTTTTTAACATGTCGACATGCTGGCCGTGGACCTGTAGATCTAGTGGCAGCTCCTCCTTTTTAAACATGGCGACATGCTGGCCGTGGACCTGTAGATCTAGTGGCAGCTCCTCCTTTTTAAACATGGCGACATGCTGGCCGTGGACCTGTAGATCTAGTGGCAGCTCCTCCTTTTAAACATGGCGACATGCTGGCCGTGGACCTGTAGATCTAGTGGCAGCTCCTCCTTTTTAAACATGGCGACATGCTGGCCGTGGACCTGTAGATCTAGTGGCAGCTCCTCCTTTTTAACATGGCGACATGCTGGCCGTGGACCTGTAGATCTAGTGGCAGCTCCTCCTTTTTAACATGGCGACATGCTGGCCGTGGACCTGTAGATCTAGTGGCAGCTCCTCCTTTTTAACATGGCGACATGCTGGCCGTGGACCTGTAGATCTAGTGGCAGCTCCTCCTTTTTAACATGGCCACATGCTGGCCGTGGACCTGTAGATCTAGTGGCAGCTCCTCCTTTTTAAACATGGCACATGCTGGCCGTGGACCTGTAGATCTAGTGGCAGCTCCTCCTTTTAAACATGGCGACATGCTGGCCGTGGACCTGTAGATCTAGTGGCAGCTCCTCCTTTTTAAACATGGCGACATGCTGGCCGTGGACCTGTAGATCTAGTGGCAGCTCCTCCTTTTTAACATGGCGACATGCTGGCCGTGGACCTGTAGATCTAGTGGCAGCTCCTCCTTTTTAAACATGGCCACATGCTGGCCGTGGACCTGTAGATCTAGTGGCAGCTCCTCCTTTTTAACATGGCGACATGCTGGCCGTGGACCTGTAGATCTAGTGGCAGCTCCTCCTTTTTAAACATGGCGACATGCTGGCCGTGGACCTGTAGATCTAGTGGCAGCTCCTCCTTTTTAAACATGGCGACATGCTGGCCGTGGACCTGTAGATCTAGTGGCAGCTCCTCCTTTTTAACATGGCCACATGCTGGCCGTGGACCTGTAGATCTAGTGGCAGCTCCTCCTTTTTAAACATGGCGACATGCTGGCCGTGGACCTGTAGATCTAGTGGCAGCTCCTCCTTTTTAACATGGCGACATGCTGGCCGTGGACCTGTAGATCTAGTGGCAGCTCCTCCTTTTTAAACATGGCGACATGCTGGCCGTGGACCTGTAGATCTAGTGGCAGCTCCTCCTTTTAAACATGGCGACATGCTGGCCGTGGACCTGTAGATCTAGTGGCAGCTCCTCCTTTTTAACATGGCGACATGCTGGCCGTGGACCTGTAGATCTAGTGGCAGCTCCTCCTTTTTAACATGGCCACATGCTGGCCGTGGACCTGTAGATCTAGTGGCAGCTCCTCCTTTTTAACATGGCAACATGCTGGCCGTGGACCTGTAGATCTAGTGGCAGCTCCTCCTTTTAAACATGGCGACATGCTGGCCGTGGACCTGTAGATCTAGTGGCAGCTCCTCCTTTTTAAACATGGCACATGCTGGCCGTGGACCTGTAGATCTAGTGGCAGCTCCTCCTTTTTAACATGGCGACATGCTGGCCGTGGACCTGTAGATCTAGTGGCAGCTCCTCCTTTTTAACATGGCGACATGCTGGCCGTGGACCTGTAGATCTAGTGGCAGCTCCTCCTTTTTAACATGGCGACATGCTGGCCGTGGACCTGTAGATCTAGTGGCAGCTCCTCCTTTTTAACATGGCGACATGCTGGCCGTGGACCTGTAGATCTAGTGGCAGCTCCTCCTTTTTAACATGGCGACATGCTGGCCGTGGACCTGTAGATCTAGTGGCAGCTCCTCCTTTTTAAACATGGCCGACATGCTGGCCGTGGACCTGTAGATCTAGTGGCAGCTCCTCCTTTTTAACATGGACATGCTGGCCGTGGACCTGTAGATCTAGTGGCAGCTCCTCCTTTTAAACATGGCACATGCTGGCCGTGGACCTGTAGATCTAGTGGCAGCTCCTCCTTTTTAACATGGCGACATGCTGGCCGTGGACCTGTAGATCTAGTGGCAGCTCCTCCTTTTTAACATGGCGACATGCTGGCCGTGGACCTGTAGATCTAGTGGCAGCTCCTCCTTTTTAAACATGGCGACATGCTGGCCGTGGACCTGTAGATCTAGTGGCAGCTCCTCCTTTTTAACATGGCGACATGCTGGCCGTGGACCTGTAGATCTAGTGGCAGCTCCTCCTTTTTAACATGGCGCCACATGCTGGCCGTGGACCTGTAGATCTAGTGGCAGCTCCTCCTTTTTAACATGGCGACATGCTGGCCGTGGACCTGTAGATCTAGTGGCAGCTCCTCCTTTTTAACATGGCGACATGCTGGCCGTGGACCTGTAGATCTAGTGGCAGCTCCTCCTTTTTAAACATGGCGACATGCTGGCCGTGGACCTGTAGATCTAGTGGCAGCTCCTCCTTTTTAACATGGCGACATGCTGGCCGTGGACCTGTAGATCTAGTGGCAGCTCCTCCTTTTTAACATGGCGACATGCTGGCCGTGGACCTGTAGATCTAGTGGCAGCTCCTCCTTTTTAACATGGCGACATGCTGGCCGTGGACCTGTAGATCTAGTGGCAGCTCCTCCTTTTTAAACATGGCGACATGCTGGCCGTGGACCTGTAGATCTAGTGGCAGCTCCTCCTTTTTAACATGGCGACATGCTGGCCGTGGACCTGTAGATCTAGTGGCAGCTCCTCCTTTTTAACATGGCGACATGCTGGCCGTGGACCTGTAGATCTAGTGGCAGCTCCTCCTTTTAACATGCGACATGCTGGCCGTGGACCTGTAGATCTAGTGGCAGCTCCTCCTTTTTAACATGGCACATGCTGGCCGTGGACCTGTAGATCTAGTGGCAGCTCCTCCTTTTTAACATGTCGACATGCTGGCCGTGGACCTGTAGATCTAGTGGCAGCTCCTCCTTTTTAACATGGCACATGCTGGCCGTGGACCTGTAGATCTAGTGGCAGCTCCTCCTTTTTAACATGGCGACATGCTGGCCGTGGACCTGTAGATCTAGTGGCAGCTCCTCCTTTTTAACATGGCCACATGCTGGCCGTGGACCTGTAGATCTAGTGGCAGCTCCTCCTTTTTAACATGGCGACATGCTGGCCGTGGACCTGTAGATCTAGTGGCAGCTCCTCCTTTTTAACATGGCCACATGCTGGCCGTGGACCTGTAGATCTAGTGGCAGCTCCTCCTTTTTAACATGCGACATGCTGGCCGTGGACCTGTAGATCTAGTGGCAGCTCCTCCTTTTTAACATGGCGACATGCTGGCCGTGGACCTGTAGATCTAGTGGCAGCTCCTCCTTTTTAACATGCGACATGCTGGCCGTGGACCTGTAGATCTAGTGGCAGCTCCTCCTTTTTAACATGGCGACATGCTGGCCGTGGACCTGTAGATCTAGTGGCAGCTCCTCCTTTTTAACATGTCGACATGCTGGCCGTGGACCTGTAGATCTAGTGGCAGCTCCTCCTTTTTAACATGGACATGCTGGCCGTGGACCTGTAGATCTAGTGGCAGCTCCTCCTTTTTAACATGGCGACATGCTGGCCGTGGACCTGTAGATCTAGTGGCAGCTCCTCCTTTTTAACATGGCCACATGCTGGCCGTGGACCTGTAGATCTAGTGGCAGCTCCTCCTTTTTAACATGGCGACATGCTGGCCGTGGACCTGTAGATCTAGTGGCAGCTCCTCCTTTTTAACATGGACATGCTGGCCGTGGACCTGTAGATCTAGTGGCAGCTCCTCCTTTTTAACATGGCGACATGCTGGCTGTGGACCTGTAGATCTAGTGGCAGCTCCTCCTTTTTAACATGGCCACATGCTGGCCGTGGACCTGTAGATCTAGTGGCAGCTCCTCCTTTTTAACATGGCAACATGCTGGCTGTGGACCTGTAGATCTAGTGGCAGCTCCTCCTTTTTAACATGTCGACATGCTGGCCGTGGACCTGTAGATCTAGTGGCAGCTCCTCCTTTTTAACATGGCCACATGCTGGCCGTGGACCTGTAGATCTAGTGGCAGCTCCTCCTTTTTAACATGGCGACATGCTGGCCGTGGACCTGTAGATCTAGTGGCAGCTCCTCCTTTTTAACATGGCCACATGCTGGCTGTGGACCTGTAGATCTAGTGGCAGCTCCTCCTTTTTAACATGGCGACATGCTGGCCGTGGACCTGTAGATCTAGTGGCAGCTCCTCCTTTTTTACATGTCGACATGCTGGCCGTGGACCTGTAGATCTAGTGGCAGCTCCTCCTTTTTAACATGTCGACATGCTGGCTGTGGACCTGTAGATCTAGTGGCAGCTCCTCCTTTTTAAACATGCGACATGCTGGCCGTGGACCTGTAGATCTAGTGGCAGCTCCTCCTTTTAAACATGTCGACATGCTGGCTGTGGACCTGTAGATCTAGTGGCAGCTCCTCCTTTTAAACATGGCGACATGCTGGCCGTGGACCTGTAGATCTGTGGCATCTCCTCCTTTTTAAACATGTCGACATGCTGGCCGTGGACCTGTAGATCTAGTGGCAGCTCCTCCTTTTTAACATGGCCACATGCTGGCCGTGGACCTGTAAATCTAGTGGCAGCTCCTCATTTTAAACATGTCGACATGCTGGCCGTGGACCTGTAGATCTAGTGGCAGCTCCTCCTTTTTAACATGGCCACATGCTGGCCGTGGACCTGTAGATCTAGTGGCAGCTCCTCCTTTAACATGTCGACTTGCTGGCTGTGGACCTGTAGACTGATCTTGTGGCAGCTCCTCCTTTTTAACATGGCGACATGCTGGCTGTGGACCTGCAGATCTAGTGGCAGCTCCTCCTTTTTAACATGGCGACATGCTGGCCGTGGACCTGTAGATCTAGTGGCAGCTCCTCCTTTTTAACATGTCGACATGCTGGCCGTGGACCTGTAGATCTAGTGACAGGTCCTCCTTTTTAACCTCGCGACATGCTGGCTGTGGACGTGTAGATCTAGTGGCAGCTCATCCTTTTTAACATGTCGACATTCTGGCCGTGGACCTGTAGATCAAGTGGCAGCTCCTCCTTTTTAACATGGCGACATGCTGGCTGTGGACCTGCAGATCTAGTGGCAGCTCCTCCTTGTTAACATGTCGACATGCTGGCCGTGGACCTGTAGATCTAGTGGCAGCTCCTCCTTTTGAACATGGCCACATTCTGGCCGTGGATCTTTAGATCTAGTGGCAGCTCCTGCTTTTCAACATGTCGACATGCTGGCCGTGGACCTGTAGATCTAGTGGCAGCTCCTCCTTTTTAACATGGCGACATGCTGGCCGTGGACCTGTAGATCTAGTGGCAGCTCCTCCTTTTTAACATGGCGACATGCTGGCCGTGGACCTGTAGATCTAGTGGCAGCTCCTCCTTTTAAACATGTCGACATGCTGGCTGTGGACCTGTAGACTGATCTAGTGGCAGCTCCTCCTTTTAAACACGGCGACATTTTGGCCGTGGACCTGTAGATCTTGTGGCATCTCCTCCTTTTAAACATGTCGACATTCTGGCCGTGGACCTGTAGATCTAGTGGCAGCTCCTCCTTTTTAACATGGCCACATGCTGGCCGTGGACCTGTAAATCTAGTGGCAGCTCCTCATTTTAAACATGTCGACATGCTGGCCGTGGACCTGTAGATCTAGTGGCAGCTCCTCCTTTTTAATATGGCCACATGCTGGCCGTGGACCTGTAGATCTAGTGGCAGCTCCTCCTTTTAAACAGGTCGACTTGCTGGCTGTGGACCTGTAGACTGATCTTGTGGCAGCTCCTCCTTTTTAACATGGCGACATGCTGGCTGTGGACCTGTAGATCTAGTGGCAGCTCCTCCTTTTTAACATGTCGACATGCTGGCCGTGGACCTGTAGATCTAGTGACAGGTCCTCCTTTTTAACCTCGCGACATGCTGGCTGTGGACGTGTAGATCTAGTGGCAGCTCCTCCTTTTTAACATGTCGACATTCTGGCCGTGGACCTGTAGATCTAGTGGCAGCTCCTCCTTTTAACATGGCGACTTGCTGACCATGGACCTGTAGATCTAGTGGCAGCTCCTCCTTTTTAACATGTCGACATGCTGGCCGTGGACCTGTAGATCTAGTGGCAGCTCCTCCTTTTGAACATGGCCACATTCTGGCCGTGGATCTTTAGATCTAGTGGCAGCTCCTGCTTTTAAACATGTCGACATGCTGGCCGTGGACCTGTAGATCTAGTGGCAGCTCCTCCTTTTTAACATGGCCACATGCTGGCCGTGGACCTGTAGATCTAGTGGCAGCTCCTCCTTTTAAACATGTCGACTTGCTGGCTGTGGACCTGTAGACTGATCTTGTGGCAGCTCCTCCTTTTTAACATGGCGACATGCTGACCATGGACCTGTAGATCTAATGGCAGCTCCTCCTTTTAAACATGTCGACATGCTGGCCGTGGACCTGTAGATCTAGTGGCAGCTCCTCCTTTTAAACATGGCCACATTCTGGCCGTGGATCTGTAGATCTAGTGGCAGCTCCTGCTTTTAAACATGTCGACATGCTGGCCGTGGACCTGTAGATCTAGTGGCAGCTCCTCCTTTTTAACATGGCCACATGCTGGCCGCGGACCTGTAGATCTAGTGGCAGCTCCTCCTTTTTAACATGGCGACATGCTGGCCGTGGACCCGTAGATCTAGTGGCAGCTCCTCCTTTTTAACATTTCTACATGCTGGCCGTGGACCTGTACATCTAGTGGCAGCTCCTCCTTTTAAACATGGCGACATGCTGGCTGTGGACCTTACATTACATTACATTACATTACATGTTAAAGTCTACTTGACACCGCGAGGGTGTATGAGACTCTGTGCTTTAAACAAAAAGAAAAAGCACCCACAAAGCAAAAAACCCCATTACATCAGGGGTGTGTCGAGGACAAACAAACCAAACTCCCAACCACCGTTTTGGTGGCGTAGGTATTAAACCCCGTAGAGCAGGACCCAGATCTCAACCACTTACAGTGGCGGAGGTAAGAAGCTAACAAATGAGAAGTCTCAAGAAGAAAATAAAGGGATAATAAATTACGGTGCCACTAAGCAGTCCAGGGCTTCCTGTCTTGCTCTTCTACAAGTAGAAAGATAGTCGGCTAGGTTGCTCCAAAAAGACTTAGTGCCATTTCCATTCATAAAGGTTCTGAATGTGGAATCGCAGAATTCCACATTCCATACGGTTAAGTCGGTGTCCTCATGGACATGCCTATAAATATCTGTAAACAGATTCTGGTAGCGGAGGCGAATATCATTATAAAAGGGCACTCAAACATATGCATTTCATCCTCAGTTTTAGGAACCCACACATTTGACAGTGTCTCATTGAGCGAGGGATGTGTGCTCTATCCACCACCCTCATTCTTTCTGTGTTCAGCCAATGGGAACCCATTCTAAACTGTGCTATAGAACGAATCTGATCCTGCTTATGTAAGGCGGATGTAAAGGGAATCAAGCCATTCTCATCATTGCTGTTGGCTGCGAACCATTTTTGGTATCGGAGGCGTTTAAAGCCAACCCTTCTCTCATCAGGGATGTCTCTAACTGCATTGGTGTCACTTGGGTACTTAAACCTCCATGACTCAAAAACTTCAGACATAATACCTTCGACATCGACAGCCTCCAAAATGTTGATGTTTTTACTGGATCCTAGCTTGTGGAGAGCACAACGCAAGTCATGAACCCAGCCAGTGTTGGAGTCAAAAGATTCCTCAAGAGCCATTCTAATGAGATCCTCAGGTTCTTTATGTATGGTCTTGTTCAGAAGCGCGAAGCTTGTTTAAGCCAAGCAAAACACAACGGGGTTCTACCCAGCTCTTCCATGATAATATTAGATGTAGTAGATTGGCAAACACCCAACATTTGTTAAAGTATACCTCTATGCCATTTCTCACAAGCATGGTCATTTGAGATAAGTGTGTTGTTCAGAATAGAAGGAGCCCACACCTCACAGCCAAAATTCAGGATAGGTTGTACAAGAGAATCAAACAGGTGGGTGAGAATATCAATATTGTATATCTCCATAGTATGGCATCGCCTACGAAGCATGTGGTGTGCCTTTTGGGCCTTAGTGAGCATCCTAGAAAAAGCAGCTTTTGCACGATTGCTTGAGTCACCATCCACAAAGAGGGATCCAAGTAGATAAAAGATAACTTTGTAGAAAGTTGTGCTCCATCATAGACAAATTTGTAATCAGGATCCATGCGGGCCTCATCACAGAATTGTTTGTTGAAAACGACAATCTCAGTTTTCTTTATATTCACAGCCATCTTAGTAGCCTCGCAGAAATCTCTCAGGCAGTCAAGCATCGCTTGCATATCTGCCGGGGATTCTGCCATTATAGCTAGGTCATCAGCATAAAGTAACAGTTGCAGAATCTTTCCCCTAAGCTCAGCCCCTACATTTGGGAGCTTGGATTGGAGGAACGATTCAATTCTATCAATGAACAGACCGAATAGGAGTGGGGATAGGGGATCTCCTTGTTTAACTCCTACAAGGGATGGAAAGGAGGATCCAATGTCCCCATGTAGGCGAACTTGGAAAACAACATGATTATACATGGACTTCAGAATACTGAGATAGGGGTCCTTGACTCCTAGCCTTGCTAAGCAATCCCATAGCAAGTCTCTGTTGACCCAATCATAAGCCTTCTTGAAATCAACAAAAGCCACAAAGAGTGGTTTTTTCTTTTCTCTATATTTATCTACAATATGGTTCAGAATGAATGATGCATCTGCAGTACCCCTACCACTTCTAAATCCATATTGGCCAGCGGCTCTGAGGTTGAATTCTTCTGACCAATCATCTAGTCTACGTAGCATGCAAAGGGAGAAGATCTTTCCTATGGAGTTGCTCACCGCAAGACCTCGATAGTTGTCCTTGTCATACACACTGCCTTTGGATTTGGGTACGGGTACCAAGGCAGCTGCAGCCCATTGGCTGGGGTAAGAACTCTGTGCTTTAAACAAAAAGAAAAAGCACCCACAAAGCAAAAAACCCCATTACATCAGGGGTGTGTCGAGGACAAACAAACCAAACTCCCAACCACCGTTTTGGTGGCGTAGGTATTAAACCCCTTAGAGCAGGACCCAGATCTCAACCACTTACAGTGGCGGAGGTAAGAAGCTAACAAATGAGAAGTCTCAAGAAGAAAAAAAAGGGATAATAAATTACGGTGCCACTAAGCAGTCCAGGGCTTCCTGTCTTGCTCTTCTACAAGTAGAAAGATAGTCGGCTAGGTTGCTCCAAAAAGACTTAGTGCCATTTCCATTCATAAAGGTTCTGAATGTGGAATCGCAGAATTCCACATTCCATACGGTTAAGTCGGTGTCCTCATGGACATGCCTATAAATATCTGTAAACAGATTCTGGTAGCGGAGGCGAATATCATTATAAAAAGGGCACTCAAACATATGCATTTCATCCTCAGTTTTTAGGAACCCACACATTTGACAGTGTCTCATTGAGCGAGGGATGTGTGCTCTATCCACCACCCTCATTCTTTCTGTGTTCAGCCAATGGGAACCCATTCTAAACTGTGCTATAGAACGAATCTGATCCTGCTTATGTAAGGCGGATGTAAAGGGAATCAAGCCATTCTCATCATTGCTGTTGGCTGCGAACCATTTTTGGTATCGGAGGCGTTTAAAGCCAACCCTTCTCTCATCAGGGATGTCTCTAACTGCATTGGTGTCACTTGGGTACTTAAACCTCCATGACTCAAAAACTTCAGACATAATACCTTCGACATCGACAGCCTCCAAAATGTTGATGTTTTTCCTGGATCCTAGCCTGTGGAGAGCACAACGCAAGTCATGAACCCAGCCAGTGTTGGAGTCAAAAGATTCCTCAAGAGCCATGTTAAAAAGGAGGAGCTGCCACAAGATCAGTCTACAGGTCCACAGCCAGCATGTCGACATGTTTAAAAGGAGGAGCTGCCACTAGATATACAGGTCCACGGCCAGCATGTCGCCATGTTAAAAAGGAGGAGCTGCCACTAGATCTACAGGTCCACGGCCAGCATGTGGCCATGTTTAAAAGGAGGAGCTGCCACTAGATTAGTCTACAGGTCCACAGCCAGCATGTGGCCATGTTAAAAAGGAGGAGCTGCCACTAGATCTAGAGGTCCACGGCCAGCATGTGGCCATGTTAAAAAGGAGGAGCTGCCACTAGATCTACAGTTTCACGGCCAGCATGTGGCCATGTTAAAAAGGAGGAGCTGCCACTAGATCTACAGGTCCACAGCCAGCATGTCACCATGTTTAAAAGGAGGAGCTGCCAGTAGATCTACAGGTCCACGGCCAGCATGTCGACTTGTTTAAAAGGAGGAGCTGCCACAAGATCTACAGGTCCACGGCAAGAATGTGGCCATGTTAAAAAGGAGGAGCTGCCACTAGATCTACAGGTCCACAGCCAGCATGTGGCAATGTTAAAAAGGAGGAGCTGCCACCAGATCTACAGGTCCACGGCCAGCATGTCGCCATGTTTAAAAGGAGGAGCTGCGAGTAGATCTACAGGTCCACGGCCAGCATGTGGCCATGTTAAAAAGGAGGAGCTGCCACTAGATCTACAGGTCCCCGACCAGCATGTCGCCATGTTTAAAAGGAGGAGCTGCCACTAGATCTACAGATCCACGGCCATCATGTGGCAATGTTAAAAAGGAGGAGCTGCCACTAGATCTACAGGTCCACGGCCAGAATGTCGACATGTTAAAAAGGAGAAGCTGCCACAAGATCTACAGGTCCACGGCCAAAATGTCGCCGTGTTTAAAAGGAGGAGCTGCCACTAGATCAGTCTACAGGTCCACAGCCAGCATGTCGACATGTTTAAAAGGAGGAGCTGCCACTAGATCTACAGGTCCACAGCCAGCATGTCGCCATGTTAAAAAGGAGGAGCTACCACTAGATCTACAGGTCCACGGCCAGCATGTCGACATGTTTAAAAGGAGGAGCTGCCACTAGATTTACAGGTCCACGGCCAGCATGTGGCCATGTTAAAAAGGAGGAGCTGCCACTAGATCTACAGGTCCACGGCCAGCATGTCGCCATGTTTAAAAGGAGGAGCTGCCACTAGATCTACAGGTCCACGGCCAGCATGTGGCCATGTTAAAAAGGAGGAGCTGCCACTAGATATATAGGTCCACAGCCAGCATGTTGCCATGTTTAAAAGGAGGAGCTGCCACTAGATCTATAGGTCCGCGGCCAGCATGTCGCTATGTTTAAAAGGAGGAGCTGCCACTAGATCTACAGGTCCACGGCCAGCATGTCGACATGTTTAAAAGGAGGAGCTGCCACTAGATCTACAGGTCCACGGCCAGCATGTCGACATGTTTAAAAGGAGGAGCTGCCACTAGATCTACAGGTCCATGGTCAGCATGTCGACATGTTAAAAGGAGGAGCTGCCACTAGATCTACAGGTCCACGGCCAGAATGTCGACATGTTAAAAAGGAGGAGCTGCCACTAGATCTACAGGTCCACAGCCAGCATGTCGCCAGGTTAAAAAGGAGGAGCTGCCACTAGATCTACAGGTCCACGGCCACCATGTCGACATAATGGGCGTTCCTGCTTCCGAACGGATTTTTTATTTTACTGAAATCTTACGATAAATATTGTAAGATCGTTTTCGCAAATTAATTGATTTTGCTTTTTTGGTGTATTTTACGAAAATATCTTACAATTTATTTTGTAAGATCGTTTTCGTAAATTAATTGATTTTGCTTTTTTTGTGTATTTTACGAAAATATCTTACAATTTATTTTGTAAGATTGTTTTGTTGTATTCCGGAGAAAGAGACTATTCCCTTCAATTTCAATTGTAACATTGATTTGCTCGTTTGGAGAGAGAGAAATTTCCTTCGAAGTATTCCAATACAAAATCAATTGTAGAGGACAGTCAAGAGGAAGGTGAAAGCTGTTTACAAAGTCTTGAACGCATTGCTCATAATTATTTATCTCACAACTCACAACTCAACAGTTCGAAAGTACAACTTAGTACTTATGACTCCGAAATCTGTACTTATGTGTACCTCACTTATGTATAACTCACAACTCAGAACTTATATGTACCTTATACAAGTCAGAACTAATAACTCCTAACTCAGGACTTATTATTCATAATTTCATACCTCATAGCCTCATTATGTACATAACACAAATTTATATCCTTAAATCTGCAAACTGCCATCCTAGAATCCTGAAATCACTCAAAATGTGTGTTGGATAAGGCAAACTAGTACACTCGTGCAAACTTGTGCACGGTGCTAATGTTGCATGCTGCTGCAACAAGTCCATTGGTGATAACTTCTGCACTTGGTGCTGACAGGTCATGTGCTAAGTGACGCCATGGTGCTACCTGACACAATACTGTCTACTCTAGATTGTGGGAACAGGCTATCACGTTGTAGAAAGAGGGCCAATGCTAACTTGTTGGGTAACAACAGCGCCTGTACAATCGCTGCACTAGAATCTCCTCCTCCATGCCCCCATCCCCATCTTCCTCCTCCTCCATCTCCTCCTCCTTAGCAATGTCTACATTGTCTCCATCCGATTGCACAGCCTCTGCCTTGGTGTCCTTCTCAATGGATTGGCAGCTTGACCCATTTGCATGACTCCTTGCTGTGCATTGATTGCCATGCCCAGCACCTTCTCTGGCAGCTTGACCCCTTTGCATGACCCGGCAGCTTGACCCCTTTGCATGACCCCTTGATGTGCATTGATTGACCCCCCTTGCCTGGCCCCCCCTTGCTGCGCATGCATGAAAGACTGTTTTGATAAGTCGGAAAGGCTTTGCTTCATGCCTTGCGCTTTCACCTCTTTTCATGCCTTGCGCTTTCACCTCCTTTCATGCCTTGCGCAAATTGCCTTTCGCATCCTGGCCCTGCACGGTACCGAGTAGCACCTAATTCTCGCACCCTTTGCGCAATGCATTTCACTGCTATGGGAATTCACTTCAGCTCTGTTCTCATGATCTGCTTTGCCTTTCGCTTTCTGCATCGCCTTGCTGCGCATCTGCATTAGCACCGGGTGGTTGTGAATAACCCCGAGTTGCTTCTAATTCTCGCACCCTTTGCGCAATGCATTTCACTGTCACTGTCCTGCCTAGCACCTTCTCTGGTGGATGCTGGGCAGATAGCCAGGAGCACTGGCGCTCGGAGCACTGGATAGGTCTGCCTACCTGCATGGCGGTTACCCGCCTGCACCTGCCAGACCAGACCAGGACACGCGCCGGGCCAGCACCTGCGCCGGAGTACTGGCGAACAGCTCTGCACCCGCCTGCACCTTCCTGAGGCCTACCTGCATGATGGTTACCCGCCTGCACCTGCGTCAGAGTTCTGGCGGACATTACTACATACCCATATGGCATGCATCCTTAGCTACCGTTCCAAGATTTCCATAGAGTCTGGTTTGGTTATGAATTGCATTGTAGTGGTAGACTGCAATTGTAGCCCAGTCTTAGCTGCCTTGTGCCTGTGTTGACCAAGTTACTGCTTGCCAACAGGTTGCCTTGTTTATTGGTTAATCTTTGCCGGGAGTGTGGTTGGGTGTTTATGTTGTGATTGGTACTTTACACGACATTGACATATGGATCATGTACACCTGCAGTTCTTCTATTTTACTGTGTTCTTGCCCACCTCGGCCACCTACCTATTTACTAGGTTTGTTTTAGTGGCCCATTACTGCAATAGGTAAAGCAAAGATGTGTAGTTGAGGCCTGCTTGACTTGCATAGCATGACTGATGAAATGTAATAGCCCAGAAGAATTTAGCCCTTTTGCCTGTTCCGTCTAGGCATTCAGTGGATCAAGTTTTCTTTGACTGGTTTTAGGATTGATTTTTTTATGATCGGGAGGACTGTGTGTATTCCGAGTTTGGTTTTCTCAATCATTCGCTCGTTGGGTTTGACAATGCTCCCGATGATGATCGGGAGGACTGTGGGTATTCTGAGTTTGGTTTTTCTCAATCATTCGCTCGTTGGGTTTGTCAATGCTCCCGATTATGATCGGGAGGACTGTGGGTATTCTGAGTTTGGTTTTTCTCAATCATTTGCTCGTTGGTTTTGACAATGCTCCCGATTATGCTAGGGAGGACTCTGTGTATTCCGAATTTGATTTTCTCAATCATTCACTCGTTAGGTTTGTCAGTGCTCCCGATTATGATCGGGAGGACTGTGTGTATTCCGAATTTGGTTTTCTCAATCATTCGCTCGTTGGGTTTGACAATGCTCCCGATTATCATTGGGTGGACTCTGTATATTCCGAATTTGGTTTTCTCAATCATTCGCTCGTTGGGTTTGTCAATGCTCCCGATTATGATCGGGAGGACTATGGGTATGCCGACTACAAAAACAAAAAAAAAAAAAAAAAAAAAAAATCCCGAGCACATGTTTTCTGAATCATTAGCTCGTTGAATTTGTCAGTGCTCCCGATTATGATCGGGAGGACTGTGGGTATTGCGAATTTGGTTTTCTCAATCATTCGCTCATTGGGTTTGTCAATGCTCCCGATTATGATCGGGAGGACTGTGTGTATTCCGAATTTGGTTTTCTCAATCATTCGCTCGTTGGGTTTGACAATGCTCCCGATTATGATCGGGAGGACTATGGGTATTCTGAGTTTGGCTTTTCTCAATCATTCGTTCGTTGGTTTTGACAATGCTCCCGATAATGATCGGGAGGATTAAGGGTATGCCGAGTACAAAAAAAAAGAAAAAAATATGCGGAGTACATGTTTTCTGAATCATTCGCTCGTTGGGTTTGTCAGTGCTCCCGATTATGATCGGGAGGATTGTGTGTATCCCGAATTTGGTTTTCTCAATCATTCGCTCGTTGGGTTTGTCAATGCTCCCGATTATGATCGGGAGGACTGTGAGTATTCCGACGTTGGTTTTCTCAATCATTCGCTCGTTGGGTTTGACAATGCTCCCGATTAAGATTGGGAGGACTATGGGTATGCCGCGTACAAAAAAAAAAAAAAAAAAATGCGGAGTACATGTTTTCTGAATCATTCGCTCATTGGGTTTGTCAGTGCTCCCGATTATGATTGGGTGGACTCTGTGTATTCCGAATTTGGTTTTCTCAATCATTCGCTCGTTGGGTTTGTCATTGCTCCCGATTATGATCGGGAGGACTGTGTGTATTCCGAATTTGGTTTTCTCAATCATTCGCTCGTTGGGTTTGACAATGCTCCCGATTATGATTGGGAGGACTATGGGTATTCTGAGTTTGGTTTTTCTCAATCATTTGTTCGTTGGGTTTGATAATGCTCCCGATGCCGTGGACCTGTAGATCTAGTGGCAGCTCCTCCTTTTTAACATGTCGACATTCTGGCCGTGGACCTGTAGATCTAGTGGCAGCTCCTACTTTTTAACATGGCCACATGCTGGCCGTGGACTTGTAGACTGATCTTGTGGCAGCTCCTCCTTTTAAACTTGGCGACATGCTGGCTGTGGACCTGTAGATCTAGTGGCAGCTCCTCCTTTTTAACATGGCGACATGCTGGCCGTGGACTTGTAGATCTAGTGGCAGCTCCTCCTTTTAAACATGGCGACATGCTGGCCGTTGACCTGTAGATCTAGTGGCAGCTCATCCTTTTAAACATGTCGACATGCTGGCCGTGGACCTGTAGATCTAGTGGCATCTCCTCCTTTTTAACATGGCGACATGCTGGCCGTGGACCTGTAGATCTTGTGGCAGCTCCTCCTTTTAAACATGTCGACATGCTGGCTGTGGACCTGTAGACTGATCTAGTGGCAGCTCCTCCTTTTAAACACGGCGACATTCTGGCCGTGGACCTGTAGATCCGGTGGCAGCTCCTCCTTTTAAACATGTCGACATTCTGGCCGTGGACTTGTAGATATAGCTGCAGCTCCTCCTTTTTAACATGGCCACATCCTAGCCGTGGATCTGTAGATCTAGTGGCAGCTCCTCCTTTTAAACATGGCGACATGCTGGTCGTGGACCTGTAGATCTAGTGGCAGCTCCTCCTTTTTAACATGGCGACATGCTGGCCGTGGACCTGTAGATCCGGTGGCAGCTCCTCCTTTTTAACATTGCCACATTCTGGCTGTGGACCTATAGATCTAGTGGCAGCTCCTCCTTTTTAACATGGCCACATTCTGGCCGTGGACCTGTAGATCTAGTGGCAGCTCCTCCTTTTAACATGGCGACTTGCTGACCATGGACCTGTAGATCTAGTGGCAGCTCCTCCTTTAAACACGGCGACATGCTGGCCGTGGACCTGTAGATCTAGTGGCAGCTCCTCCTTTTTAACATGGCCACATGCTGGCTGTGGACCTGTAGATCTAGTGGCAGCTCCTCCTTTTAACATGGCGACTTGCTGACCGTGGACCTGTAGATCTAGTGGCAGCTACTTATTTTAAAGATAGCCACATGCTGGCCGTGGACCTGTAAATCTAGTGTCAGCTCCTCCTTTTTAACATGTCGACATTCTGGCCGTGGACCTGTAGATCTAGTGGCAGCTCCTCCTTTTTAACATGTCGACATTCTGGCCGTGGACCTGTAGATCTAGTGGCAGCTCCTCCTTTTAACATGGCGACTTGCTGACCATGGACCTGTAGATCCAGTGGCAGCTCCTCCTTTAAACACGGCGACATGCAGGCCGTGGACCTGTAGATCTAGTGGCAGCTCCTCCTTTTTAACATGGCCACAAGCTGGCCGTGGACTTGTACATGTAGTGGCAGCTCCTCCTTTTAATCATGTCGACATGCTGGCCGTGGACCTGTAGATCTAGTGGCAGCTCCTCCTTTTAAACATGGCGACATGCTGGCTGTGGACCTGTTGATCTAGTGGCAGCTCCTCCTTTTTAACATGGCCACATGCTGGCCGTGGACCTTTAGATCTAGTGGCAGCTCCTCTTTTTTAACATGGCCACATGCTGGCCGTGAACCTGTAAATCTAGTGGCAGCTCCTCCTTATAAACATGGCCACATGCTGGCCGTGGACCTGTAGATCTAGTGGCAGCTCCTCCTTTTAAACATGGCGACATGCTGGCCGTGGACCAGTAGATCTAGTGGCAGCTCCTCCTTTTTAACATTGCCACATGCTTGCTGTGGACCTGTAGATATAGTGGCAGCTCCTCCTTTTTAACATGGCCACCTGCTGGCCGTGGACCTGTAGACCTAGTGGCAGCTCCTTTTTTTAACATGGCGACTTGCTGACCATGGACCTGTAGATCCTGTGGCAGCTCCTCCTTTTAAACACGGCGACATGCTGGCCGTGGACCTGTAGATCTAGTGGCAGCTCCTCCTTTTTAACATGTCGACATGCTGGCCGTGGACCTGTAAATCTAGTGGCAGCTCCTCCTTTTAAACATGTCGACATGCTGGCCTTGGACTTGTAGATCTAGTGGCAGCTCCTCCTTTTTAACATGGCCACATTCTGGCCGTGGACCTGTAGATCTTGTGGCAGCTCCTCCTTTTAAACATGTCGACATGCTGGCCGTGCACCTGTACCTCTACTGGCAGCTCCTCCTTTTAAACATGGCGACATGCTGGCTGTGGACCTATAGATCTAGTGGCAGCTCCTCCTTTTTAACATGTCGACATGCTGGCCGTGGACCTGTAGATCTAGTGGCAACTCCTCCTTTTAAAAATGGCAACATGCTGGCTGTGGACCTGTACATCTAGTGGCAGCTCTTCTTTTTAACATGTCGACATTCTGGCCGTGGACCTGTAGATCTAGTGGCAGCTCCTCCTTTTTAACATGGCCACATGCTGGCCGTGGACCTGTAGACTGATCTAGTGGCAGCTCCTCCTTTTAAACTTGGCCACATGCTGGCCGTAGACCTGTAGATCTAGTGGCAGCTCCTCCTTTTTAACATGGCGACATGCTGGCCGTGGACCTGTAGATCTAGTGGCAGCTCCTCCTTTTAAACATGGCCACATGCTGGCTGTGGACATGTAGATCTTGTGGCAGCTCCTCCTTTTAAACATGGCCACATGCTGGCCGTGGACCTATAGATCTAGTGGCAGCTCCTCCTGTTAAACATGTCGACATGCTGGCCGTGGACCTGTAGATCTAGTGGCAGCTCCTCCTTTTAAACATGGCGACATGCTGGCCGTGGACCTGTAGATCTAGTGGCAGCTCATCCTTTTAAACATGGCGACATGCTGGTCGTGGACATGTAGATCTAGTGGCAGCTCATCCTTTTTAACATGGCCACATGCTGGCCGTGGACCTGTAAGTCTAGTGGCAGCTCCTCCTTTTTAACATGTAGACATTCTGGCCGTGGACCTGTAGATCTAGTGGCAGCTCCTCCTTTTTAACATGGCGACATGCTTGCCGTGGACCTGTAGATCTAGTGGCAGCTCCTCCTTTTAAACATGGCGACATGCTGGCCGTTGACCTGTAGATCTAGTGGCAGCTCCTCCTTTTTAACATGTCGACATGCTGGCCGTGGATCTGTAGATCTAGTGGCAGCTCCTTTTTTTAACATGGCGACTTGCTGACCATGGACCTGTAGATCCAGTGGCAGCTCCTCCTTTTAAACACGGCGACATGCTGGCCGTGGACCTGTAGATCTAGTGGCATCTCCTCCTTTTAAACACGGCCACATTCTGGCCGTGGACCTGTAGATCCGGTGGCAGCTCCTCCTTTTAAACATGTCGACATGCTGGCCTTGGACCTGTAGATCTAGTGGCAGCTCCTCCTTTTTAACATGGCCACATCCTAGCCGTGGATCTGTAGATCTTGTGGCAGCTCCTCCTTTTAAACATGTCGACATGCTGGCCGTGGATCTGTAGATCTAGTGGCAGCTCCTCCTTTTAACATTGCCACATTCTGGCTGTGGACCTATAGATCTAGTGGCAGCTCCTCCTTTTTAACATGGCCACATTCTGGCCGTGGACCTGTAGATCTTGTGGCAGCTCCTCCTTTTAAAAATGGCAACATTCTGGCTGTGGACCTGTAGATCTAGTGGCAGCTCCTCCTTTTTAACATGTCGACATTCTGGCCGTGGACCTGTAGATCTAGTGGCAGCTCCTACTTTTTAACATGGCCACATGCTGGCCGTGGACCTGTAGACTGATCTTGTGGCAGCTCCTCCTTTTAAACTTGGCGACATGCTGGCTGTGGACCTGTAGATCTAGTGGCAGCTCCTCCTTTTTAACATGGCGACATGCTGGCCGTGGACTTGTAGATCTACTGGCAGCTCCTCCTTTTAAACATGGCGACATGCTGGCCGTTGACCTGTAGATCTAGTGGCAGCTCATCCTTTTAAACATGTCGACATGCTGGCCGTGGACCTGTAGATCTAGTGGCATCTCCTCCTTTTTAACATGGCGACATGCTGGCCGTGGACCTGTAGATCTTGTGGCAGCTCCTCCTTTTAAACATGTCGACATGCTGGCTGTGGACCTGCAGACTGATCTAGTGGCAGCTCCTCCTTTTAAACACGGCGACATTCTGGCCGTGGACCTGTAGATCCGGTGGCAGCTCCTCCTTTTAAACATGTCGACATTCTGGCCGTGGACTTGTAGATATAGCTGCAGCTCCTCCTTTTTAACATGGCCACATCCTAGCCGTGGATCTGTAGATCTAGTGGCAGCTCCTCCTTTTAAACATGGCGACATGCTGGTCGTGGACCTGTAAATCTAGTGGCAGCTCCTCCTTTTTAACATGTCGACATGCTGGCCGTGGACCTGTAGATCCGGTGGCAGCTCCTCCTTTTTAACATTGCCACATTCTGGCTGTGGACCTATAGATCTAGTGGCAGCTCCTCCTTTTTAACATGGCCACATTCTGGCCGTGGACCTGTAGATCTTGTGGCAGCTCCTCCTTTTAAACATGTCGACATGCTGGCCGTGCACTTGTACCTCTACTGGCAGCTCCTCCTTTAAACATGGCGACATGCTGGCTGTGGACCTATAGATCTAGTGGCAGCTCCTCCTTTTTAACATGTCAACATGCTGGCCGTGGACCTGTAGATCTAGTGGCAGCTCCTCCTTTTAAACATGGCGACATGCTGGATGTGGACATGTAGATCTAGTGGCAGCTCCTCCTTTTTAACATGTCGACATTCTGGCCGTGGACCTGTAGATCTAGTGGCAGCTCCTCCTTTTTAACATGGCCACATGCTGGCCGTGGACCTTGAAATCTAGTGGCAGCTCCTCCTTTTTAACATGGCCACATGCTGGCTGTGGACCTTGAAATCTAGTGGCAGCTCCTCCTTTTAAACATGGCGACATGCTGGCTGTGGACCTGTAGATCTAGTGGCAGCTCCTCCTTTTTAACATGTCGACATTCTGGCCGTGGACCTGTAGATCTAGTGGCAGCTCCTACTTTTAAACATGGCCACATGCTGGCCGTGGACCTATAGATCTTGTAGCAGCTCCTCTTGTTAAACATGTTGACATGCTGGCCGTGGACCTGTAGATCTAGTGGCAGCTCCTCCTTTTTAACATGGCGACATGCTGGCCGTGGACCTGTAGATCTAGTGGCAGCTCATCCTTTTAAACATGGCGACATGCTGGTCGTGGACCTATAGATCTAGTGGCAGCTCCTCCTTTTTAACATGGCCACATGCTGGCCGTGGACCTGTAAATCTAGTGGCAGCTCCTCCTTTTAAACATGTCGACATGCTGGCCGTGGACCTGTAGATCTAGTGGCAGCTCCTCCTTTTTAACATGGCGACATGCTGGGGACCTGTAGATCTAGTGGCAGCTCCTCCTTTTAAACATGGCGACATGCTGGCCGTGGACCTGTAGATCTAGTGGCAGCTCCTCCTTTTAAACATGGCGACATGCTGGCTGTGGACTTGTAGATCTAGTGGCAGCTCCTCCTTTTAAACATGGTGACATGCTGGCCGTTGACCTGTAGATCTAGTGGCAGCTCCTCCTTTTAAACATGTCGACATGCTGGCCGTGGACCTGTAGATCTAGTGGCAGCTCCTCCTTTTAAACACAACCCACATGCTGGCCGTGGACCTGTAGATCTAGTGGCAGCTCCTCCTTTTATGTCGACATGCTGGCCGTGGACCTGTAGATCTAGTATGGCGACATGCTGGCGTGGACCTGTAGATCTAGTGGCAGCTCCTCCTTTTAAACATGGACACTCTAGTGGCAGCTCCTCCTTTTAACACATGCTGGCCGTGGACCTGTAGATCTAGTGGCAGCTCCTCCTTTTAAACATGCGACATGCTTGGACCTGTAGATCTAGTGGCAGCTCCTCCTTTTTTGGACCATCCAGATGGACCTGTAGATCTAGTGGCAGCTCCTCCTTTTAACATGGGACATGCTGGCCGTGGACCTGTAGATCTAGTGGCAGCTCCTCCTTTTAAACATGGCGACATGCTGGCCGTGGACCTGTAGATCTAGTGGCAGCTCCTCCTTTTTAACATGGCGACATGCTGGCGTGGACCTGTAGATCTAGTGGCAGCTCCTCCTTTTAAACATGGTCGACATGCTGGCCGTGGACCTGTAGATCTAGTGGCAGCTCCTCCTTTTAAACATGCGACATGCTGGCCGTGGACCTGTAGATCTAGTGGCAGCTCCTCCTTTTAAACATGGACATGCTGGCCGTGGACCTGTAGATCTAGTGGCAGCTCCTCCTTTTTAACATGGACATGCTGGCCGTGGACCTGTAGATCTAGTGGCAGCTCCTCCTTTTAAACATGGCGACATGCTGGCGTGGACCTGTAGATCTAGTGGCAGCTCCTCCTTTTTAAACATGGCGACATGCTGGCCGTGGACCTGTAGATCTAGTGGCAGCTCCTCCTTTTAAACATCGACATGCTGGCCGTGGACCTGTAGATCTAGTGGCAGCTCCTCCTTTTTAAACATGGCGACATGCTGGCCGTGGACCTGTAGATCTAGTGGCAGCTCCTCCTTTTAACATGGCGACATGCTGGCCGTGGACCTGTAGATCTAGTGGCAGCTCCTCCTTTTTAACATGGCGACATGCTGGCCGTGGACCTGTAGATCTAGTGGCAGCTCCTCCTTTTAAACATGGCGACATGCTGGCCGTGGACCTGTAGATCTAGTGGCAGCTCCTCCTTTTTAAACATGTCGACATGCTGGCCGTGGACCTGTAGATCTAGTGGCAGCTCCTCCTTTTTAAACATGGCGACATGCTGGCCGTGGACCTGTAGATCTAGTGGCAGCTCCTCCTTTTTAAACATGGCGACATGCTGGCCGTGGACCTGTAGATCTAGTGGCAGCTCCTCCTTTTAACATGTCGACATGCTGGCCGTGGACCTGTAGATCTAGTGGCAGCTCCTCCTTTTTAACATGGCGACATGCTGGCCGTGGACCTGTAGATCTAGTGGCAGCTCCTCCTTTTTAAACATGTCGACATGCTGGCCGTGGACCTGTAGATCTAGTGGCAGCTCCTCCTTTTTAACATGGTCGACATGCTGGCCGTGGACCTGTAGATCTAGTGGCAGCTCCTCCTTTTAAACATGGCGACATGCTGGCCGTGGACCTGTAGATCTAGTGGCAGCTCCTCCTTTTTAACATGGCCACATGCTGGCCGTGGACCTGTAGATCTAGTGGCAGCTCCTCCTTTTTAACATGGCGACATGCTGGCCGTGGACCTGTAGATCTAGTGGCAGCTCCTCCTTTTAAACATGTCGACATGCTGGCCGTGGACCTGTAGATCTAGTGGCAGCTCCTCCTTTTAAACATGGCGACATGCTGGCCGTGGACCTGTAGATCTAGTGGCAGCTCCTCCTTTTAAACATGGCCACATGCTGGCCGTGGACCTGTAGATCTAGTGGCAGCTCCTCCTTTTAAACATGGCGACATGCTGGCCGTGGACCTGTAGATCTAGTGGCAGCTCCTCCTTTTTAACATGGCGACATGCTGGCCGTGGACCTGTAGATCTAGTGGCAGCTCCTCCTTTTTAACATGGACATGCTGGCGTGGACCTGTAGATCTAGTGGCAGCTCCTCCTTTTTAAACATGGCCACATGCTGGCCGTGGACCTGTAGATCTAGTGGCAGCTCCTCCTTTTTAACATGGCGACATGCTGGCCGTGGACCTGTAGATCTAGTGGCAGCTCTCCTTTTTAACATGGACATGCTGGCCGTGGACCTGTAGATCTAGTGGCAGCTCCTCCTTTTAAACATGGCGACATGCTGGCCGTGGACCTGTAGATCTAGTGGCAGCTCCTCCTTTTTAACATGGACATGCTGGCCGTGGACCTGTAGATCTAGTGGCAGCTCCTCCTTTTTAAACATGGGACAGCTGGCCGTGGACCTGTAGATCTAGTGGCAGCTCCTCCTTTTAACATGGCGACATGCTGGCCGTGGACCTGTAGATCTAGTGGCAGCTCCTCCTTTTTAAACATGGCGACATGCTGGCGTGGACCTGTAGATCTAGTGGCAGCTCCTCCTTTTAAACATGGCACATGCTGGCCGTGGACCTGTAGATCTAGTGGCAGCTCCTCCTTTTTAAACATGGCACATGCTGGCCGTGGACCTGTAGATCTAGTGGCAGCTCCTCCTTTTAAACATGGCGACATGCTGGCCGTGGACCTGTAGATCTAGTGGCAGCTCCTCCTTTTTAAACATGCGACATGCTGGCCGTGGACCTGTAGATCTAGTGGCAGCTCCTCCTTTTTAACATGGCCACATGCTGGCTGTGGACCTGTAGATCTAGTGGCAGCTCCTCCTTTTAAACATGTCGACATGCTGGCCGTGGACCTGTAGATCTAGTGGCAGCTCCTCCTTTTTAACATGGCCACATGCTGGCCGTGGACCTGTAGATCTAGTGGCAGCTCCTCCTTTTTAAACACATGCTGGCCGTGGACTGTAGATCTAGTGGCAGCTCCTCCTTTTAAACATGGCGACATGCTGGCCGTGGACCTGTAGATCTAGTGGCAGCTCCTCCTTTTTAACATGGCGACATGCTGGCCGTGGACCTGTAGATCTAGTGGCAGCTCCTCCTTTTAAACATGGCGACATGCTGGCCGTGGACCTGTAGATCTAGTGGCAGCTCCTCCTTTTTAACATGTCGACATGCTGGCCGTGGACCTGTAGATCTAGTGGCAGCTCCTCCTTTTTAACATGGCGACATGCTGGCCGTGGACCTGTAGATCTAGTGGCAGCTCCTCCTTTTTAAACATGGCGACATGCTGGCCGTGGACCTGTAGATCTAGTGGCAGCTCCTCCTTTTTAAACATGGCGACATGCTGGCCGTGGACCTGTAGATCTAGTGGCAGCTCCTCCTTTTTAAACATGGCGACATGCTGGCCGTGGACCTGTAGATCTAGTGGCAGCTCCTCCTTTTTAAACATGGACATGCTGGCCGTGGACCTGTAGATCTAGTGGCAGCTCCTCCTTTTTAACATGGCGACATGCTGGCCGTGGACCTGTAGATCTAGTGGCAGCTCCTCCTTTTTAAACATGGCGACATGCTGGCCGTGGACCTGTAGATCTAGTGGCAGCTCCTCCTTTTTAAACATGGCGACATGCTGGCGTGGACCTGTAGATCTAGTGGCAGCTCCTCCTTTTAACATGGCACATGCTGGCCGTGGACCTGTAGATCTAGTGGCAGCTCCTCCTTTTAAACATGGCGACATGCTGGCCGTGGACCTGTAGATCTAGTGGCAGCTCCTCCTTTTTAACATGGCGACATGCTGGCCGTGGACCTGTAGATCTAGTGGCAGCTCCTCCTTTTAAACATGGCGACATGCTGGCCGTGGACCTGTAGATCTAGTGGCAGCTCCTCCTTTTAAACATGGCGACATGCTGGCGTGGACCTGTAGATCTAGTGGCAGCTCCTCCTTTTAAACATGGCGACATGCTGGCCGTGGACCTGTAGATCTAGTGGCAGCTCCTCCTTTTTAAACATGGCGACATGCTGGCCGTGGACCTGTAGATCTAGTGGCAGCTCCTCCTTTTTAAACATGGCGACATGCTGGCCGTGGACCTGTAGATCTAGTGGCAGCTCCTCCTTTTTAACATGCGACATGCTGGCCGTGGACCTGTAGATCTAGTGGCAGCTCCTCCTTTTTAACATGGCGACATGCTGGCCGTGGACCTGTAGATCTAGTGGCAGCTCCTCCTTTTAAACATGGCGACATGCTGGCCGTGGACCTGTAGATCTAGTGGCAGCTCCTCCTTTTTAAACATGTCGACATGCTGGCCGTGGACCTGTAGATCTAGTGGCAGCTCCTCCTTTTAAACATGGCCGACATGCTGGCCGTGGACCTGTAGATCTAGTGGCAGCTCCTCCTTTTTAACATGGCACATGCTGGCCGTGGACCTGTAGATCTAGTGGCAGCTCCTCCTTTTTAAACATGGCGACATGCTGGCCGTGGACCTGTAGATCTAGTGGCAGCTCCTCCTTTTAAACATGGCGACATGCTGGCCGTGGACCTGTAGATCTAGTGGCAGCTCCTCCTTTTTAACATGGCACATGCTGGCCGTGGACCTGTAGATCTAGTGGCAGCTCCTCCTTTTTAAACATGGCGACATGCTGGCCGTGGACCTGTAGATCTAGTGGCAGCTCCTCCTTTTAAACATGGCGACATGCTGGCCGTGGACCTGTAGATCTAGTGGCAGCTCCTCCTTTTTAAACATGGCGACATGCTGGCCGTGGACCTGTAGATCTAGTGGCAGCTCCTCCTTTTTAAACATGGCGACATGCTGGCCGTGGACCTGTAGATCTAGTGGCAGCTCCTCCTTTTTAACATGGCGACATGCTGGCCGTGGACCTGTAGATCTAGTGGCAGCTCCTCCTTTTAAACATGGCGACATGCTGGCCGTGGACCTGTAGATCTAGTGGCAGCTCCTCCTTTTAAACATGGCGACATGCTGGCCGTGGACCTGTAGATCTAGTGGCAGCTCCTCCTTTTTAAACATGGCGACATGCTGGCCGTGGACCTGTAGATCTAGTGGCAGCTCCTCCTTTTTAACATGGCGACATGCTGGCCGTGGACCTGTAGATCTAGTGGCAGCTCCTCCTTTTTAAACATGGCGACATGCTGGCCGTGGACCTGTAGATCTAGTGGCAGCTCCTCCTTTTAAACATGGCGACATGCTGGCCGTGGACCTGTAGATCTAGTGGCAGCTCCTCCTTTTTAAACATGGCACATGCTGGCGTGGACCTGTAGATCTAGTGGCAGCTCCTCCTTTTTAACATGTCGACATGCTGGCCGTGGACCTGTAGATCTAGTGGCAGCTCCTCCTTTTTAAACATGGCGACATGCTGGCCGTGGACCTGTAGATCTAGTGGCAGCTCCTCCTTTTTAACATGGCGACATGCTGGCCGTGGACCTGTAGATCTAGTGGCAGCTCCTCCTTTTTAACATGGCGACATGCTGGCCGTGGACCTGTAGATCTAGTGGCAGCTCCTCCTTTTAAACATGGCGACATGCTGGCCGTGGACCTGTAGATCTAGTGGCAGCTCCTCCTTTTTAACATGGCGACATGCTGGCCGTGGACCTGTAGATCTAGTGGCAGCTCCTCCTTTTTAAACATGCGACATGCTGGCCGTGGACCTGTAGATCTAGTGGCAGCTCCTCCTTTTTAACATGGCGACATGCTGGCCGTGGACCTGTAGATCTAGTGGCAGCTCCTCCTTTTAAACATGGCGACATGCTGGCCGTGGACCTGTAGATCTAGTGGCAGCTCCTCCTTTTTAACATGGCGACATGCTGGCCGTGGACCTGTAGATCTAGTGGCAGCTCCTCCTTTTTAACATGGCACATGCTGGCCGTGGACCTGTAGATCTAGTGGCAGCTCCTCCTTTTTAACATGGCCGACATGCTGGCCGTGGACCTGTAGATCTAGTGGCAGCTCCTCCTTTTTAAACATGGACATGCTGGCCGTGGACCTGTAGATCTAGTGGCAGCTCCTCCTTTTTAACATGTCACATGCTGGCCGTGGACCTGTAGATCTAGTGGCAGCTCCTCCTTTTTAACATGGCACATGCTGGCCGTGGACCTGTAGATCTAGTGGCAGCTCCTCCTTTTTAACATGGCGACATGCTGGCTGTGGACCTGTAGATCTAGTGGCAGCTCCTCCTTTTTAAACATGGCGACATGCTGGCCGTGGACCTGTAGATCTAGTGGCAGCTCCTCCTTTTTAACATGGCGACATGCTGGCCGTGGACCTGTAGATCTAGTGGCAGCTCCTCCTTTTTAAACATGTCGACATGCTGGCCGTGGACCTGTAGATCTAGTGGCAGCTCCTCCTTTTTAACATGGCGACATGCTGGCCGTGGACCTGTAGATCTAGTGGCAGCTCCTCCTTTTTAAACATGGCGACATGCTGGCCGTGGACCTGTAGATCTAGTGGCAGCTCCTCCTTTTTAAACATGTCGACATGCTGGCCGTGGACCTGTAGATCTAGTGGCAGCTCCTCCTTTTAAACATGGCGACATGCTGGCCGTGGACCTGTAGATCTAGTGGCAGCTCCTCCTTTTTAACATGGCGACATGCTGGCCGTGGACCTGTAGATCTAGTGGCAGCTCCTCCTTTTTAACATGGCGACATGCTGGCCGTGGACCTGTAGATCTAGTGGCAGCTCCTCCTTTTTAACATGGCGACATGCTGGCCGTGGACCTGTAGATCTAGTGGCAGCTCCTCCTTTTTAACATGGCGACATGCTGGCCGTGGACCTGTAGATCTAGTGGCAGCTCCTCCTTTTTAACATGGCACATGCTGGCCGTGGACCTGTAGATCTAGTGGCAGCTCCTCCTTTTAACATGTCGACATGCTGGCCGTGGACCTGTAGATCTAGTGGCAGCTCCTCCTTTTAAACATGGACATGCTGGCCGTGGACCTGTAGATCTAGTGGCAGCTCCTCCTTTTTAACATGGCGACATGCTGGCCGTGGACCTGTAGATCTAGTGGCAGCTCCTCCTTTTAAACATGGCGACATGCTGGCCGTGGACCTGTAGATCTAGTGGCAGCTCCTCCTTTTTAACATGGCGACATGCTGGCCGTGGACCTGTAGATCTAGTGGCAGCTCCTCCTTTTTAACATGCGACATGCTGGCCGTGGACCTGTAGATCTAGTGGCAGCTCCTCCTTTTAACATGGGACATGCTGGCCGTGGACCTGTAGATCTAGTGGCAGCTCCTCCTTTTTAACATGGCGACATGCTGGCCGTGGACCTGTAGATCTAGTGGCAGCTCCTCCTTTTTAAACATGGACATGCTGGCCGTGGACCTGTAGATCTAGTGGCAGCTCCTCCTTTTTAACATGGCCACATGCTGGCCGTGGACCTGTAGATCTAGTGGCAGCTCCTCCTTTTTAACATGGCGACATGCTGGCCGTGGACCTGTAGATCTAGTGGCAGCTCCTCCTTTTTAACATGTCGACATGCTGGCCGTGGACCTGTAGATCTAGTGGCAGCTCCTCCTTTTTAAACATGGCGACATGCTGGCCGTGGACCTGTAGATCTAGTGGCAGCTCCTCCTTTTAACATGTCGACATGCTGGCCGTGGACCTGTAGATCTAGTGGCAGCTCCTCCTTTTTAACATGGCGACATGCTGGCCGTGGACCTGTAGATCTAGTGGCAGCTCCTCCTTTTTAACATGGCCGACATGCTGGCCGTGGACCTGTAGATCTAGTGGCAGCTCCTCCTTTTTAAACATGGCGACATGCTGGCCGTGGACCTGTAGATCTAGTGGCAGCTCCTCCTTTTTAACATGGCGACATGCTGGCCGTGGACCTGTAGATCTAGTGGCAGCTCCTCCTTTTTAACATGGCGACATGCTGGCCGTGGACCTGTAGATCTAGTGGCAGCTCCTCCTTTTAAACATGGCGACATGCTGGCCGTGGACCTGTAGATCTAGTGGCAGCTCCTCCTTTTTAACATGGACATGCTGGCCGTGGACCTGTAGATCTAGTGGCAGCTCCTCCTTTTTAAACATGTCGACATGCTGGCCGTGGACCTGTAGATCTAGTGGCAGCTCCTCCTTTTTAAACATGGCGACATGCTGGCCGTGGACCTGTAGATCTAGTGGCAGCTCCTCCTTTTTAACATGGCGACATGCTGGCCGTGGACCTGTAGATCTAGTGGCAGCTCCTCCTTTTAAACATGGACATGCTGGCCGTGGACCTGTAGATCTAGTGGCAGCTCCTCCTTTTTAAACATGGCGACATGCTGGCCGTGGACCTGTAGATCTAGTGGCAGCTCCTCCTTTTAAACATGGCGACATGCTGGCCGTGGACCTGTAGATCTAGTGGCAGCTCCTCCTTTTTAAACATGGCGACATGCTGGCCGTGGACCTGTAGATCTAGTGGCAGCTCCTCCTTTTTAACATGGCGACATGCTGGCCGTGGACCTGTAGATCTAGTGGCAGCTCCTCCTTTTAAACATGGCGACATGCTGGCCGTGGACCTGTAGATCTAGTGGCAGCTCCTCCTTTTAAACATGCGACATGCTGGCCGTGGACCTGTAGATCTAGTGGCAGCTCCTCCTTTTTAACATGGCGACATGCTGGCCGTGGACCTGTAGATCTAGTGGCAGCTCCTCCTTTTTAACATGGACATGCTGGCCGTGGACCTGTAGATCTAGTGGCAGCTCCTCCTTTTTAACATGGCGACATGCTGGCCGTGGACCTGTAGATCTAGTGGCAGCTCCTCCTTTTAACATGGCGACATGCTGGCCGTGGACCTGTAGATCTAGTGGCAGCTCCTCCTTTTTAACATGTCGACATGCTGGCCGTGGACCTGTAGATCTAGTGGCAGCTCCTCCTTTTTAACATGGCACATGCTGGCCGTGGACCTGTAGATCTAGTGGCAGCTCCTCCTTTTTAACATGGCGACATGCTGGCCGTGGACCTGTAGATCTAGTGGCAGCTCCTCCTTTTTAACATGCGACATGCTGGCCGTGGACCTGTAGATCTAGTGGCAGCTCCTCCTTTTTAAACATGGCACATGCTGGCCGTGGACCTGTAGATCTAGTGGCAGCTCCTCCTTTTAAACATGGACATGCTGGCCGTGGACCTGTAGATCTAGTGGCAGCTCCTCCTTTTAACATGCGACATGCTGGCCGTGGACCTGTAGATCTAGTGGCAGCTCCTCCTTTTTAACATGGCGACATGCTGGCCGTGGACCTGTAGATCTAGTGGCAGCTCCTCCTTTTTAACATGGACATGCTGGCCGTGGACCTGTAGATCTAGTGGCAGCTCCTCCTTTTAAACATGGCGACATGCTGGCCGTGGACCTGTAGATCTAGTGGCAGCTCCTCCTTTTAACATGGCCGACATGCTGGCCGTGGACCTGTAGATCTAGTGGCAGCTCCTCCTTTTTAACATGGCGACATGCTGGCGTGGCCCAAGATCTAGTGGCAGCTCCTCCTTTTAAACATGGCGACATGCTGGCCGTGGACCCTCATCTAGTGGCAGCTCCTCCTTTTAAACATGCGACATGCTGGCCGTGGACCTGTAGATCTAGTGGCAGCTCCTCCTTTTTAACAACATGGCCGTGGACCTGTAGATCTAGTGGCAGCTCCTCCTTTTAAACATGTCGACATGCTGGCCGTGGACCTGTAGATCTAGTGGCAGCTCCTCCTTTTAACATGTCGACATGCTGGCCGTGGACCTGTAGATCTAGTGGCAGCTCCTCCTTTTAAACATGGCGACATGCTGGCCGTGGACTGTAGATCTAGTGGCAGCTCCTCCTTTTTAACATGGCGACATGCTGGCCGTGGACCTGTAGATCTAGTGGCAGCTCCTCCTTTTTAAACATGGCGACATGCTGGCCGTGGACCTGTAGATCTAGTGGCAGCTCCTCCTTTTTAACATGTCGACATGCTGGCCGTGGACCTGTAGATCTAGTGGCAGCTCCTCCTTTTTAACATGGACATGCTGGCCGTGGACCTGTAGATCTAGTGGCAGCTCCTCCTTTTTAACATGGCGACATGCTGGCCGTGGACCTGTAGATCTAGTGGCAGCTCCTCCTTTTAACATGCGACATGCTGGCCGTGGACCTGTAGATCTAGTGGCAGCTCCTCCTTTTTAACATGGCGACATGCTGGCCGTGGACCTGTAGATCTAGTGGCAGCTCCTCCTTTTTAACATGCGACATCTGGCCGTGGACCTGTAGATCTAGTGGCAGCTCCTCCTTTTTAAACATGGCGACATGCTGGCCGTGGACCTGTAGATCTAGTGGCAGCTCCTCCTTTTTAAACATCGACATGCTGGCCGTGGACCTGTAGATCTAGTGGCAGCTCCTCCTTTTAACATGGACATGCTGGCCGTGGACCTGTAGATCTAGTGGCAGCTCCTCCTTTTTAACATGGCGACATGCTGGCCGTGGACCTGTAGATCTAGTGGCAGCTCCTCCTTTTTAAACATGTCGACATGCTGGCCGTGGACCTGTAGATCTAGTGGCAGCTCCTCCTTTTTAACATGGCGACATGCTGGCCGTGGACCTGTAGATCTAGTGGCAGCTCCTCCTTTTTAACATGTCGACATGCTGGCCGTGGACCTGTAGATCTAGTGGCAGCTCCTCCTTTTTAACATGGCGACATGCTGGCCGTGGACCTGTAGATCTAGTGGCAGCTCCTCCTTTTTAAACATGGACATGCTGGCCGTGGACCTGTAGATCTAGTGGCAGCTCCTCCTTTTTAACATGGTCGACATGCTGGCCGTGGACCTGTAGATCTAGTGGCAGCTCCTCCTTTTAACATGGCGACATGCTGGCCGTGGACCTGTAGATCTAGTGGCAGCTCCTCCTTTTTAACATGGCGACATGCTGGCCGTGGACCTGTAGATCTAGTGGCAGCTCCTCCTTTTAACATGGCGACATGCTGGCCGTGGACCTGTAGATCTAGTGGCAGCTCCTCCTTTTTAACATGGCGACATGCTGGCCGTGGACCTGTAGATCTAGTGGCAGCTCCTCCTTTTTAACATGGCGACATGCTGGCCGTGGACCTGTAGATCTAGTGGCAGCTCCTCCTTTTAACATGTCGACATGCTGGCCGTGGACCTGTAGATCTAGTGGCAGCTCCTCCTTTTAAACATGGCGACATGCTGGCCGTGGACCTGTAGATCTAGTGGCAGCTCCTCCTTTTTAACATGGCGACATGCTGGCCGTGGACCTGTAGATCTAGTGGCAGCTCCTCCTTTTTAAACATGGTCGACATGCTGGCCGTGGACCTGTAGATCTAGTGGCAGCTCCTCCTTTTTAACATGTCGACATGCTGGCCGTGGACCTGTAGATCTAGTGGCAGCTCCTCCTTTTAAACATGTCGACATGCTGGCCGTGGACCTGTAGATCTAGTGGCAGCTCCTCCTTTTTAACATGGCGACATGCTGGCCGTGGACCTGTAGATCTAGTGGCAGCTCCTCCTTTTAAACATGGCGACATGCTGGCCGTGGACCTGTAGATCTAGTGGCAGCTCCTCCTTTTAAACATGGCGACATGCTGGCCGTGGACCTGTAGATCTAGTGGCAGCTCCTCCTTTTTAAACATGGCGACATGCTGGCCGTGGACCTGTAGATCTAGTGGCAGCTCCTCCTTTTTAAACATGGCGACATGCTGGCCGTGGACCTGTAGATCTAGTGGCAGCTCCTCCTTTTTAAACATGGCCACATGCTGGCCGTGGACCTGTAGATCTAGTGGCAGCTCCTCCTTTTAAACATGGTCGACATGCTGGCCGTGGACCTGTAGATCTAGTGGCAGCTCCTCCTTTTAAACATGGCGACATGCTGGCGTGGACCTGTAGATCTAGTGGCAGCTCCTCCTTTTTAACATGGCGACATGCTGGCCGTGGACCTGTAGATCTAGTGGCAGCTCCTCCTTTTAAACATGCGACATGCTGGCCGTGGACCTGTAGATCTAGTGGCAGCTCCTCCTTTTTAACATGGCGACATGCTGGCCGTGGACCTGTAGATCTAGTGGCAGCTCCTCCTTTTTAAACATGCGACATGCTGGCCGTGGACCTGTAGATCTAGTGGCAGCTCCTCCTTTTTAACATGGCGACATGCTGGCCGTGGACCTGTAGATCTAGTGGCAGCTCCTCCTTTTAAACATGGCGACATGCTGGCCGTGGACCTGTAGATCTAGTGGCAGCTCCTCCTTTTTAACATGCGACATGCTGGCCGTGGACCTGTAGATCTAGTGGCAGCTCCTCCTTTTTAACATGTCGACATGCTGGCCGTGGACCTGTAGATCTAGTGGCAGCTCCTCCTTTTTAACATGGCGACATGCTGGCCGTGGACCTGTAGATCTAGTGGCAGCTCCTCCTTTTAACATGTCGACATGCTGGCCGTGGACCTGTAGATCTAGTGGCAGCTCCTCCTTTTTAAACATGGCGACATGCTGGCCGTGGACCTGTAGATCTAGTGGCAGCTCCTCCTTTTTAAACATGGCGACATGCTGGCCGTGGACCTGTAGATCTAGTGGCAGCTCCTCCTTTTAAACATGTCGACATGCTGGCCGTGGACCTGTAGATCTAGTGGCAGCTCCTCCTTTTAAACATGGCCACATGCTGGCCGTGGACCTGTAGATCTAGTGGCAGCTCCTCCTTTTTAAACATGGACATGCTGGCCGTGGACCTGTAGATCTAGTGGCAGCTCCTCCTTTTTAACATGGCCACATGCTGGCCGTGGACCTGTAGATCTAGTGGCAGCTCCTCCTTTTTAACATGGCCACATGCTGGCCGTGGACCTGTAGATCTAGTGGCAGCTCCTCCTTTTAAACATGGCCACATGCTGGCCGTGGACCTGTAGATCTAGTGGCAGCTCCTCCTTTTTAACATGGCCACATGCTGGCCGTGGACCTGTAGATCTAGTGGCAGCTCCTCCTTTTTAACATGGACATGCTGGCCGTGGACCTGTAGATCTAGTGGCAGCTCCTCCTTTTTAACATGGCGACATGCTGGCCGTGGACCTGTAGATCTAGTGGCAGCTCCTCCTTTTTAAACATGGACATGCTGGCCGTGGACCTGTAGATCTAGTGGCAGCTCCTCCTTTTTAACATGTCGACATGCTGGCCGTGGACCTGTAGATCTAGTGGCAGCTCCTCCTTTTTAACATGTCGACATGCTGGCCGTGGACCTGTAGATCTAGTGGCAGCTCCTCCTTTTTAACATGGTCGACATGCTGGCCGTGGACCTGTAGATCTAGTGGCAGCTCCTCCTTTTTAACATGGCGACATGCTGGCCGTGGACCTGTAGATCTAGTGGCAGCTCCTCCTTTTTAACATGGCCACATGCTGGCCGTGGACCTGTAGATCTAGTGGCAGCTCCTCCTTTTTAACATGGCGACATGCTGGCCGTGGACCTGTAGATCTAGTGGCAGCTCCTCCTTTTAAACATGGCGACATGCTGGCCGTGGACCTGTAGATCTAGTGGCAGCTCCTCCTTTTTAAACATGGCGACATGCTGGCCGTGGACCTGTAGATCTAGTGGCAGCTCCTCCTTTTAAACATGTCGACATGCTGGCCGTGGACCTGTAGATCTAGTGGCAGCTCCTCCTTTTAAACATGGCGACATGCTGGCCGTGGACCTGTAGATCTAGTGGCAGCTCCTCCTTTTAAACATGCGACATGCTGGCCGTGGACCTGTAGATCTAGTGGCAGCTCCTCCTTTTTAACATGGCCGACATGCTGGCCGTGGACCTGTAGATCTAGTGGCAGCTCCTCCTTTTAACATGCGACATGCTGGCCGTGGACCTGTAGATCTAGTGGCAGCTCCTCCTTTTAAACATGGCGACATGCTGGCCGTGGACCTGTAGATCTAGTGGCAGCTCCTCCTTTTAAACATGGCGACATGCTGGCCGTGGACCTGTAGATCTAGTGGCAGCTCCTCCTTTTTAACATGGACATGCTGGCCGTGGACCTGTAGATCTAGTGGCAGCTCCTCCTTTTTAAACATGGCGACATGCTGGCCGTGGACCTGTAGATCTAGTGGCAGCTCCTCCTTTTAAACATGGACATGCTGGCCGTGGACCTGTAGATCTAGTGGCAGCTCCTCCTTTTTAACATGGCGACATGCTGGCCGTGGACCTGTAGATCTAGTGGCAGCTCCTCCTTTTTAAACATGCGACATGCTGGCCGTGGACCTGTAGATCTAGTGGCAGCTCCTCCTTTTTAACATGGACATGCTGGCCGTGGACCTGTAGATCTAGTGGCAGCTCCTCCTTTTAAACATGGCCGACATTGCTGGCCGTGGACCTGTAGATCTAGTGGCAGCTCCTCCTTTTAAACATGGCGACATGCTGGCCGTGGACCTGTAGATCTAGTGGCAGCTCCTCCTTTTAACATGGCAACATGCTGGCCGTGGACCTGTAGATCTAGTGGCAGCTCCTCCTTTTAAACATGGTCACATGCTGGCCGTGGACCTGTAGATCTAGTGGCAGCTCCTCCTTTTTAAACATGGCGACATGCTGGCCGTGGACCTGTAGATCTAGTGGCAGCTCCTCCTTTTTAAACATGGCGACATGCTGGCCGTGGACCTGTAGATCTAGTGGCAGCTCCTCCTTTTTAACATGGCCACATGGCGTGGACCTGTAGATCTAGTGGCAGCTCCTCCTTTTAAACATGGCCGACATGCTGGCCGTGGACCTGTAGATCTAGTGGCAGCTCCTCCTTTTAAACATGGCGACATGCTGGCCGTGGACCTGTAGATCTAGTGGCAGCTCCTCCTTTTTAACATGGCCGACATGCTGGCCGTGGACCTGTAGATCTAGTGGCAGCTCCTCCTTTTTAACATGGCCACATGCTGGCCGTGGACCTGTAGATCTAGTGGCAGCTCCTCCTTTTAAACATGTCGACATGCTGGCCGTGGACCTGTAGATCTAGTGGCAGCTCCTCCTTTTTAAACATGCGACATGCTGGCCGTGGACCTGTAGATCTAGTGGCAGCTCCTCCTTTTTAACATGGGACATGCTGGCCGTGGACCTGTAGATCTAGTGGCAGCTCCTCCTTTTTAACATGGCGACATGCTGGCCGTGGACCTGTAGATCTAGTGGCAGCTCCTCCTTTTTAACATTGCCACATGCTGGCCGTGGACCTGTAGATCTAGTGGCAGCTCCTCCTTTTTAACATGGCCACATGCTGGCCGTGGACCTGTAGATCTAGTGGCAGCTCCTCCTTTTTAACATGGTCGACATGCTGGCCGTGGACCTGTAGATCTAGTGGCAGCTCCTCCTTTTTAACATGGCGACATGCTGGCCGTGGACCTGTAGATCTAGTGGCAGCTCCTCCTTTTTAACATGGACATGCTGGCCGTGGACCTGTAGATCTAGTGGCAGCTCCTCCTTTTTAACATGGACATGCTGGCCGTGGACCTGTAGATCTAGTGGCAGCTCCTCCTTTTTAAACATGCCACTGGCCGTGGACCTGTAGATCTAGTGGCAGCTCCTCCTTTTAACATGCCACATGCTGGCCGTGGACCTGTAGATCTAGTGGCAGCTCCTCCTTTTTAACATGGCCACATGCTGGCCGTGGACCTGTAGATCTAGTGGCAGCTCCTCCTTTTTAACATGGCCACATGCTGGCCGTGGACCTGTAGATCTAGTGGCAGCTCCTCCTTTTAACATGGCGACATGCTGGCCGTGGACCTGTAGATCTAGTGGCAGCTCCTCCTTTTAAACATGCCACATGCTGGCCGTGGACCTGTAGATCTAGTGGCAGCTCCTCCTTTTTAACATGGCACATGCTGGCCGTGGACCTGTAGATCTAGTGGCAGCTCCTCCTTTTAAACATGGACATGCTGGCCGTGGACCTGTAGATCTAGTGGCAGCTCCTCCTTTTTAAACATGGCCACATGCTGGCCGTGGACCTGTAGATCTAGTGGCAGCTCCTCCTTTTTAACATGGCCACTATGCTGGCCGTGGACCTGTAGATCTAGTGGCAGCTCCTCCTTTTTAACATGGCCACATGCTGGCCGTGGACCTGTAGATCTAGTGGCAGCTCCTCCTTTTTAACATGGCCACATGCTGGCCGTGGACCTGTAGATCTAGTGGCAGCTCCTCCTTTTTAACATGGCCACATGCTGGCCGTGGACCTGTAGATCTAGTGGCAGCTCCTCCTTTTTAAACATGTCGACATGCTGGCCGTGGACCTGTAGATCTAGTGGCAGCTCCTCCTTTTTAACATGTCGACATGCTGGCCGTGGACCTGTAGATCTAGTGGCAGCTCCTCCTTTTTAAACATGGCGACATGCTGGCCGTGGACCTGTAGATCTAGTGGCAGCTCCTCCTTTTTAAACATGGACATTGCTGGCCGTGGACCTGTAGATCTAGTGGCAGCTCCTCCTTTTTAACATGGCGACATGCTGGCCGTGGACCTGTAGATCTAGTGGCAGCTCCTCCTTTTTAACATGGCCACATGCTGGCCGTGGACCTGTAGATCTAGTGGCAGCTCCTCCTTTTTAACATGGCCACATGCTGGCCGTGGACCTGTAGATCTAGTGGCAGCTCCTCCTTTTTAACATGGCCACATGCTGGCCGTGGACCTGTAGATCTAGTGGCAGCTCCTCCTTTTTAACATGGCGACATGCTGGCCGTGGACCTGTAGATCTAGTGGCAGCTCCTCCTTTTTAACATGTCGACATGCTGGCCGTGGACCTGTAGATCTAGTGGCAACTCCTCCTTTTAACATGGCGACTTGCTGACCATGGACCTGTAGATCTAGTGGCAGTCCTCCTTTTAAACACGGCGACATGCTGGCCGTGGACCTGTAGATCTAGTGGCAGCTCCTCCTTTTTAACATGGCGATATGCTGGCTGTGGACCTGTAGACCTAGTGGCAGCTCCTCCTTTTAACATGTCGACATTCTGGCCGTGGACCTGTAGATCTAGTGGCAGCTCCTCCTTTTTAACATGGCGACTTGCTGACCATGGACCTGTAGATCTAGTGGCAGCTCCTCCTTTTAAACACGGCGACATGCTGGCCGTGGACCTGTAGATCTAGTGGCAGCTCCTCCTTTTTAACATGGCCACATGCTGGCCGTGGACCTGTAAATCTAGTGGCAGCTCCTCCTTTTTAACATGGCGACATGCTGGCCGTGGACCTGTAGATCTAGTGGCAGCTCCTCCTTTTAAACATGTCGACATGCTGGCCGTGGACCTGTAGATCTAGTGGCAGCTCCTCCTTTTAAACATGGCGACATGCTGGTCGTGGACCTGTAGATCTAGTGGCAGCTCCTCCTTTTTAACATGGCCACATGCTGGCCGTGGACCTGTAAATCTAGTGGCAGCTCCTCCTGTTAAACATGTCGACATGCTGGCCGTGGACCTGTAGATCTAGTGGCAGCTCCTCCTTTTTAAAATGGCGACATGCTGGCCGTGGACCTGTAGATCTAGTGGCAGCTCCTCCTTTTAAACATTGCCACATAATGGGCGTTCCTGCTTCCGAACGGATTTCCAATCTTCCAATCACTTTTTGGGGGTCTTTTGATGCTTTCCAAATGCAATCTTACGATAAAAATCGTAAGATTGTAGTCAATTTTGACAAAATATGCTTGAAATGAGCTTGAAAGACGGAGAAACGTACAGATTGCGAATGTTACAACGTTGAAATGCCATATTTTGTAACAAAAGGTGTTAACATCAATTTGTGTCTTACAATTATAATTGTAAGAAATAAAGGGAAAGCGGACGGTTATAAGTCAACAGGCAGAATTCAGCTTTTACATCTTACAATAAAAATCGTAAGTATAATTCATTAGTAAAAAACGGCTATGTGTCAAACATCTTACTCCTCCTCCTCCCCCCCCTCCTCGTCCTCCTCTTCCTCCGCCTTCTCCTCCTCCATGTCCCCATCCCCATCTTCCTCCTCCTCCATCTCCTCCTCCTCAGCAATGTCTGCATTGTCTCCATCCGATTGCACAGCCTCTGCCCTGGTGTCCTTCTCAATGGATTGACAAGCTAGGAGCATGCTTGTGTGGTACTTTCTCTGGATCTTCATACCCTTGGTGGGTTCGCAGCTAAATTGAAATGCGTCAATGGGAATATCGCCCGTCCATGTTGCTTTTCTCCTAACCCCCACGGTAATAGGCACAAGCTTTTGGTCCATCCAATCTTCTGGCCAAGTTGGGTATTGTGTTTCAGTGTACACCAACTTCTGAGCCCCAGAGTACAAGGGCTTTAAATACACACATTCCACTTCTCCATTCACTGGTAGTGATTTGACCTCCACCACGTCCCATCCTCTCAATCCGCTAGAGTCATCCATTTGTACCTTGACCACAGCGACATGACCAACAACCAAATCAGTAGTGGGCTCGTAGGCTATTCTTCCATCCGGCTTCGTCCCTTGTGAAGAATATAAGTACAACACATCCTCCTCCTCTGGCCTTTCCATATTAGTCTCCAAAGTGTGTGCGACCTTCATAGTCTTGGCAATCTCGTTACTTGCAGGTAAAATGTCTGACACATCCATGGACAAGTCATCCAATGCTGCTATCAAGCGCTTGGCCATTGATTTCTCAGACTGTGTCAGAACACGACTGGTTGCTGACAACTCCGATGGGAAGTCGACAAAATGTTGGTCTTTCGGGTACTCCCCAGTCACAGCATCATCTGCTTGAGTGCTCCAATAACTCTTCTCAACGTTGAAGAAATCAGTCCACCACTTATTGCTGGCTTCCCAAGTTTCACGAAGCTTCTCGGCAATATGTTTGAAGGACTGGGCATGGGATGGGCCATCGGCTGCTGGTTCATCCATCAGCTGCTGGTCATCGGCTGCTGGTTTTAGAAGGTCCTCCGCTGCGTGTCGTACACGGACATCAGCTACGGGTCCTGCACGGTCGTCACCGGCGGTTTGTACAGGACCATCGGCCATGTGGCCTGCAAGGACGTCACCTCCGGGCTTCTCGTTATGAATAGTCTTCCAGACAGCCGCCCAGTTTGCCTCGATATTCTCGAGCTCTTCAATCTTGATCTTGGGGCTTCCTTAAATACTGTTCTGGTGTCCACCAGTGGGAAGCCTTGGAGGACGTAAATAGGTTCAGCGTCATTGTCCCACTGTCCTCTCCAAGATCCTGACTCGTCATACTCCTTGTAATAGACCCCTGCAATTGTTGGTGTGCAAACATGTATTGTATATTAGTGAATCATTTAGGACACCCATATTCCTCCCGACTATACTCGGGAGCATCCCTTGGATAATACATCCTAGGTCCTAGGTACAACTTCCTTTGTATCATTTAATTTATATTGAAGACTGTACATGTAAATCAATGAGGACATGGTGACTACAGCTAGCTTCTGCATACGCTGCGGTGTCCTTAATCTCACGTCCCTAGAGTATTTATATTTCTTGGATGTAAAAATTTCAATTTCAATTTCAATGAGGACATGGCACACCCATATTCCTCCCGAGCATAATCGGGAGCATTGTGCAGACAGTACATACACGCACGGTAGCATTTAATTTGTAAATATCAGTATATCAAGTATTCTTACCGACTCTCCCGTTGGGACCTTTCGTTATCTTGAATGCGTGTAAACGGCGATTAACTCCTTTGACGGTGCTAGTGCCATGACAGAACAACTTGTAAACGTTGTCTAGGAGGACAGCGGAGAAGTCCCCTATAGAGGTCACGACGTCTTGCCTTGTGTAAGGGCCCATTTTCTGAATAAGTTACCAACAATGCCCATCAGATGGTCCAGGGTGTACACTTCCATGTTCTTTAACCCTTGCGAGATCACAGAGTACTTTTGGTCAAGATTGCTATGTGTGTGTCCGGGAGGGAGGAAATGGATGTACACTTCCTCAAACCAGTTCATCTCAACCAACAAGGACAAGTATGCGAACATGAAAGCGTTCTTGTTGTCCTTTGCCGCGTTGTCCATTTGCAAGAAGCAATACGGTGGAAGCTGCCCCTCTTCTTCAAGGACCCGGTTGAAGAAATGTTGGAAGCATGATATAGTCAGATTGATGGACTGCGAGTAGAATGGCAAAGCCCAATAACCAATGAAGCCTCTTCCCAGGGAGAATAATCCTGAGTTAACATAGAAGGAAACATGAAGTCAGAATATTAGCATTATTTTGTTAAGTAATCATTTCAAGTTTTAAATACTGTGTATGCTCCCGATTATGATCGGGAGGACATGTCCTACATGCGCTGTATTTGTACTCACCCATGATGCGTGTCTTTAGAAGTTCACCTCCTGCGGTCTTCTTTGTATGTGAGAAGTGGCGTGACTGAGGAAGATTAGTCTTCTTGTTGTCCATTGCATCAGCGGATGCGTGCAAGAAGAGCTTCGGATACTGTTCAGACAGTTTTTCACGGATGTCATACCTACGCCGACCAATGGAAATCTGATTACGGTGCACAGCCTGACTCTGACGAAGTTCATCAACTGCTGGCTGAAACGTAGTGGTCAGGAGTCTGGCTCGGTACTTGACGCAGTCGTCGCACTTGGCAAAAGGCTGCCAAGTCTTTATCTTCACGTTCCACCAATGTGCATGCCATAGTTTACGCAAACTGCTGTATAATGTTCTGGGAGGAACCATGCCGTTCTTCTTCATGTCCCTAAAGACAGCTTGCTTGCTTGGAAATATGCCGCAATGTAAAAAAATCAAAAGGGCGCATGACCTTAGATTTTTCCTTCCTCTAGATCCTGGAGCATATGAAGTCTGGTGCGGCATTGACTCCCCAAACTCATCTACGAGAGACTTCATCGCAGCGTTGAAATTGTCCCTCAACACTGCGGGTGCACTCCTCTTCCTCCTCACCTTCACAGCAGGTTCAAACCTAGACAGGGTCCAATGGAACGAGGTTAGGTCGCTTATTGTTATGGATGCTCCCGATTATAATCGGGAGGGTAGAATGGATCATTATACGGTTGCCTGATGTATTGGGTTGTCCCGAGCATAATCGGGAGGAAGCAAAGTGCACTGTAACCACATGAGAATTCGGGGATAACTTACTCTCTGTTGTTTTTGATCTGACCACTTATCGCAAGCCATGCATTTGAACCGATTACGGATGCAGCCTGATAAAATGACTTGCAAACGTCAACGCCCAATATCCTGAACGAGCAAAATAATCGTTAAGTTCGAGTCATAATACATTTCAAAAAATCTTTAGGCGCATCAGGCGCACCAGGCGCTTCAGGCGCAAGATCAAATTATTGACAACCTACCTTTGTGAGTAACGGTTCTACACGGATGTAACAATTTCAAATTTCAAATTACAACCTACCTTGTCGACACACTCCTTGTCCCTGTCTTGCGATCCCGCTTGCTTGCCAGTGCATTCAATTCGATGTAGCATCGACGTTGCCTTTCGGCAGGTTCGAGCTCGGCGAATTCATTTCGTCGTTCGCGAATTACATCCTGTGGGAGTACCAAGTGACATGTGTTCTTGCACTTACAGGTAATAAGCTTGTCGAATTGATTCACGCTATCAGAGTTGGTAACTATGTCGCTCTCTTTGGCTGGCACGGTTTCGATCGCATCGTCGCCACTGGAATTCTCGAAATCTAGTTGTCGACGTCGAGGTTCCGGCAACATAGGCTCAACCCAGTGGTGTATGCCCAATCCAATTCCTGGGGAAGGGGTAGCGTCCATTTTGCCCCTTCCCCTCAAAGAAACTAAGCCTGCCAAGATGATAAGAAGGAATCGACAGTGGGCCTGCCGTTGGGTGAGTGATCGCGGAACCCGGGACCAGCCAAATGTACCGGGGTCGATCTGTACCGCTACCAGCAGACTAGACCGGGACCAGCAACTTCCGACTATACTCGGGAGCTTTGACATAGACCGGGCCTAGCAAACTGCAAGGGCTAATACTGTAAGAATCAATTCGGGAACACAAGACTGTATTTTGCAGTACGTGAATAACTAGAGGCCATAGTTCGACGCTGTCCAAGGTCCTATCAGTTTGCTTGCTATGTCGGTATTATGCCGCCGAAGGACCCTGACGAGGTGAATTCTTTTAAGAGACCCCTTCTTCCTAACTTCCAACCTACGCAAACCGATTCACGTCGTAAACAAACGCGGAGAGACATTTTCTCCAACTTCGTAACAACCCATTCAAGGGTTGTTCCCGGGAAAAATACCTAAGCAGCAACCTGTGCAACCTAAACCTTTACGCTCTGGTGCTGTAGCTACCCAGCCTGCGCAACCTCGACGACCAGCTGCAGTGCCAGCGCAACCTCGACAACCAGCTGCAGTGCCTGCGAAACCTCGACTGTTGCAACCTAGGACTCTGTCCTTCAATACAGTTGAGAGCTTTGCGAACAGTAGCATGTCCCCTCCAAAAGGTGGTGGTGTCACAAGCAAGTCTAAACAAGTCCGTGCAGCAGAAAACTTACCTGAGGAACGTACACCAGGAGCTGATGCGGTAACACGTGAAGGGGTAAGAGAGGGCCACCACAACAACCACCTATTGGTTGGGTTGAAGACCTCACAACCCTGATGGACCCCTTGGATTTACCGAGATCGCCAGAGATGAAAGTGATGCAGACTCCAAATTGTATTGGGCACCATATGTCACCTTCACCTACGTGGGTAATGAAGAGGATCGATTAGGCGTGCACAAGATAGGTATCGTCGCATGGGACAGTGAACGAGATGCGCTTCTTCGCAAGGGTAGGAAGTCCCCCTATCAGCTCTGCATAGACGACTTGATGGACTATGGCGGAAGGACAGAACAAGATGGAAAAGCAAATCTTTATTTCCGTGCCCGGCTATAGTCAAGTAAGTTCAGATGGGTGTTGCTTATGAATTTGGACTGCATGTATTCTGAGTACATGTTTTCTGTATCATTCTCTTGTTGGATTTGTCAATGCTCCCAATTATGATCGGGAGGACTGTGCGTATTCCGAGTACATGTTTTTTGAATCATTCGCTCGTTTGGTTTGTCAATGCTCCCGATTATGATCGGGAGGACTGTGTGTATTCCGAGTTCATGTTTTCTGTATCATTCGCGCGTTGGGTTTGTCAATGCTCCCGATCATGATTGGGAGGACTGTGTGTATGCCGAGTACATGTTTTCTGTATCATTCTCTCGTTGGGTTTGTCAATGCTCCCGATTATGATCGGGAGGACTGTGTGTATGCCGAGTACATGTTTTCTGTATCATTCGCTCGTTGGGTTTGTCAATGCTCCCGACTACGATCGGGAGGACTGTGTGTATGCCGAGTACATGTTTTCTGTATCATTCTCTCGTTGGGTTTGTCAATGCTCCCGACTACGATCGGGAGGACTGTGCGTATTCCGAGTACATGTTTTTTGAATCATTCGCTCGTTTGGTTTGTCAATGCTCCCGATTATGATCGGGAGGACTGTGTGTATTCCGAGTTCATGTTTTCTGTATCATTCGCGCGTTGGGTTTGTCAATGCTCCCGACTACGATCGGGAGGACTGTGTGTATGCCGAGTACATGTTTTCTGTATCATTCTCTCGTTGGGTTTGTCAATGCTCCTGACTACGATCGGGAGGACTGTGCGTATTCCGAGTACATGTTTTTTGAATCATTCGCGCGTTGGGTTTGTCAATGCTCCCGATTATGATCGGGAGGACTGTGTGAATTCCGAGTTCATGTTTTCTGTATCATTCGCGTGTTGGGTTTGTCAATTCTCCCGAGTATGATCGGGAGGACTGTGTGTATGCCGAGTACATGTTTTCTGTATCATTCGCTCGTTGGGTTTGTCAATGCTCCCGATTATGATCGGGAGGACTGTGTGTATTCCGAGTACATGTTTTCAGTATCATTCGCGCGTTGGGTTTGTCAATGCTCCCGACTACGATCGGGAGGACTGTGTGTATGCCAAGTACATGTTTTCTGTATCATTCGCGCGTTGGGTTTGTCAATGCTCCCGATTATGATCGGGAGGACTGTGTGTATGCCGAGTACATGTTCTCTGTATCATTCTCTCGTTGGGGTCAATGCTCCCGAATGCTCGATGAATCGGGAGGACTGTGTGTATGCCGAGTACATGTTTTTTCTGCATCATTCGCTCGTTTGGGTTTGTCAATGCTCCCGATTATGATCGGGAGGACTGTGTGTATTCCGGTACATGTTTTCAGTATCATTCGCGCGTTGGGTTTGTCAATGCTCCCGACTACGATCGAGAGGACTGTGTGTATGCGAGTACATGTTTTCTGTATCATTCGCGTCGTTGGTTTGTCAATGCTCCCGACTACGATCGAGGACTGTGTGTATGCCAAGTACATTGTTTTCCTTTATCATCGCGCGTGGGTTTGTCAATGCTCCCGATTATGATCGGGAGGACTGTGTGTATGCCGAGTACATGTTTTCTGTATCACTCTCTCGTTGGGTTTGTCAATGCTCCCGATTATGATCGGGAGGACTGTGTGTATGCCGAGTACATGTTTTCTGTATCATTCGCTCGTTGGGTTTGTCAATGCTCCCGATTATGATCGGGAGGACTGTGTGTATTCCGAGTACATGTTTTCAGTATCATTCGCGCGTTGGGTTTGTCAATGCTCCCGATTATGATCGGGAGGACTGTGTGTATGCCGCGTACATGTTTTCTGTATCATTCGCTCGTTGGGTTTGTCAATGCTCCCGATTATGATCGGGAGGACTGTGTGTATGCCGAGTACATGTTTTCTGTATCATTCGCGAGTTGGGTTTGTCAATGCTCCCGATTATGATCGGGAGGACTGTGTGTATGCCGAGTACATGTTTTCTGTATCATTCTCTCGTTGGGTTTGTCAATGCTCCCGACTACGAATCGGGAGGACTGTGTGTTTGCCGAGTACATGTTTTCTGTACATCTCTCTTTGGGTTTGTCATGCTCCCGACTACGATCGGGAGGACTGTGTGTATGCCGAGTACATGTTTTCTGTATCATCGCGCGTTGGGTTGTCAATTCTCCCGATTATGATCGGGAGGACTGTGTGTATGCCGAGTACATGTTTTCTGTATCATTCTCTCGTTGGGTTTGTCAATGCTCCCGATTAAGATCGGGAGGACTGTGTGTATGCCGAGTACATGTTTTCTGTATCATTCGCTCGTTGGGTTTGTCAATGTGCTCGCCGATTATGATCGGGAGGACTGTGTGTATTCGGAGTACATGTTTCTGTATCATTCGCGCGTTGGGTTTGTCAATGCTCCGATTATGATCGGGAGGACTGTGTGTATGCCGAGTACATGTTTTCTGTATCATTCGCTCGTTGGGTTGTCAATGCTCCCGATTATGATCTGGGAGGTTGTGTGTATGCCGAGTACATGTTTTCTGTATCATTCGCGCGTTGGTTTGTCAATTCTCCGATTATATCGGGAGGACTGTGTGTATGGAGTACATGGTTTTCTGTATCATTCTCATCTCGTTGGTTTGTCAATGCTCCCGACTACGATCGGAGACTGTGTGCAAGCCGAGTTCATGTTTTCTGTATCATTCCCGCGTTGGGTTTGTCAATGCTCCCGATTATGATCGGGAAGATTGTGTGTATTCCGAGTACATGTTTTCTGTATCATTCTCTCGTTGGGTTTGTCAATGCTCCCGACTACGATCGGGAGGACTGTGGGTTTTTCTCTACATAATCTGAATCATTTGCTCTACCAACCTATTTGTCTTACGCAGCGTCCACGAAGACGGTACCGTGAAGTAAAAGTCAACGCGGGTGAGCAGGTTTTGGATGCGGTGTCATGGACGAATGGACCAAGGCGCGCCAAGAGCAATGAACATGAAGTCGTTTGCTGCGTGGACCAGCCTTCAATGTTACGGCTACGCACACTCACTGGTTGAGGTTTCGCGGCGAATGCAGGCCAATGTGTGGAGCTGATGCTTTCTGGTCGACACTCACCCTTGCGGGATCCAAGCCTGCCCAGATGAAGACTAGCGTTCGGAGGCCCATGTCTGGAGGCCCTATCAAGCATACCAGTTTCACATTCTCGCTCTACTCATGTGGTATAAAATGCGCGGCCCTTCTGTTAGCGTCGGCAAGGGCGGATTTATCGCCGACAAAGACCTGGTGGAAAGTAAGGCGTGGGTGAGACATGCGAAGGAAAGCTCGGGAACGATTTCAAGGACTTTGGTCCTGGCGACAGGAAGGTCACCTCGATCTTTACAAAAAGAGCCTTCACCTGACGCCGGTAAGAGAGCAATCGAACGGACTGTACTGGTGCACCACGGCTCAGGTTGAATTTTCAAATCTGACAGGTACATTTTGAATATTACGTACGCTGTGAGATGTACACCGTTCGAAACAACCATTGTGTCCTGACCGCAACTGCCGCTTTCAAATTCGATAGGATATTGCGTAACTTCCGCACTCTTTCCATTTCCTTCAGGCTCCGCGAAGAAGGCAGGAAGGAAGCGACGAGATCAGCCCACTACAATCAACGAAGAGGGCAGATCGCCGACAACTTTGTAAGTTCATGCGTATTCAAATTGTTATCTCCTTTCGCAATCAATCACTCGTTCAGCGTGAATGAACCATTGCAGTCAAGTCTATTCCCTGCATCGTAGTCATGTCGATCGCATCAACTTAAACACGCGCGTCACTGATTTTGAATACCGTCCTCCTTGGGCGTTCCGGTATAGTCGGAGAGGACTTCGGTCCTCCTTGGGCGTTTTGTTGTTTATCTCCTTTCGCAATCGATCACTCGTTTGCGTGAATGAACCATTGCAGTCAAGTCTGTTCCCTGCATCGTAGTCATGTCGATCGCATCAACTTAAACACGCGCGTCACTGATGTTGAATACGGTCCTCCTTGGGCGTTCCGATTATAGTCGGGAGGACATCGGATGTCTGATGTTCAATCTTCCGCAATCTTATCTAATCAACTAAGTCATGCTCCGATTATAGTCGGGAGGACACTGGATGTTCAATGCTCAAACTTCCGCAATCATTCACTAATCAAGTATGTCAATGCTCCCGAGTATAATCGGCAGGACTCTGGATGTTCAATGCTCAATCTGCAGCAATAATTTACCAATCAACTATGTCAATGCTCCCGAGTATAATCGACAGGACACTGGATGTTCAATCTTCAATCTTCCGCAATATTTTACCAATCAACTATGTCAAAGCTCCCGATTATAGTCCGGAGGACATCGGATGATCAATGTTCAATCTTCCGCAATTTTATCTAATCACTAAGTCAATGCTCCGATTATAGTCGGAGGACACTGGATGTTCAATGCTCAACTTCCGCAATCACTCACTAAACAAGTATGTCAATGCTCCCGAGTATGATCGGCAGGACACTGGATGTTCAATCTTCAATCTTCCGCAGTAATTACTAATCAACTAAGTCAATGCCCCCGATTATAGTCGGGAGGACATCGGATGTTCAATGTTCAATCTTCCGCAATCTTTTTCTAATCAACTAAGTCAATGCTCCCGATTATAGTCGGAGGACACTAGATGTTCAATGCTCAAACTACCGCAATCATTCACTAATCAAGTATGTCAACTCTCCCGAGTATAATCGGCAGGACACTGGATGTTCAATGCTCAAACTTCCGCAATCATTCCACTAATCAAGTATGTCAATGCTCCCGAGTATAATCGGCAGGACACTGGATGTTCAATCTTCAATCTTCCGCAATAATTTACCAATGAACTATGTCAAAGCTTCCCGAGTATAGTCGGGAGGACATCGGATGTTAAATGTTCATCTTCCTCAATCTTTTCTAATCAACTAAGTCAATGCTCCCGATTATAATCGGGAGACACTAGATGTTCAATGCTCAAACTACCGCAATCACTCACTAATCAAGTATGTCAATGCTCCCGAGTATAATCGGCAGGACACTTGATGTCCAATCTTCAATCTGCCCGCAATAATTTACCAATCAACTATGTCCTATGCTCCCGAGTATAATCGGCAGGACACTGGATATTCAATGTTAATATTTCCGCAATCTTTCTGTAATCAACTATGTCAATGCTCCCGACCATAGTCGGGAGACACTGGATGTTCAATGTTCTGACCCCTCACTAAGGTCAAATATGTGTTTTATCAAACCCTTCAGGTTTGCTGATCCAAGAAAGAACCCTGCTGGACACGAGGGCAAAGGCAAGCGTGCTGCGTCGCAGGCTGCAGACAATGCACCAGCCGCAAAGAAACAAACTCCTGTACCCGAACACAAGATTCATTCCTTGGAGGAGGATTCAGACTTGAACTCAAGAAGTTCTGTCGACACCGTGCCCGGGCCATCTGACGACGATGATGCAGCCCAAAACCGCTCCTAAGAAAAGAGGTCGCGGTCAGCCTGGTTCTCAGAAGAAGACTATGTGGAAAGCGAAGAGATCACTCATTGGCAGGAGAGAAGAAAGGGGACAGGCATTGGAAACATCGAAGGTGATTGGCTAAGGCTAAGGCTTTCCTGACGACAAGCATTTTGGTGGAGAGCATTCATTGACTGCAACGAAGTTCCTCCCTCCAAAGCTACCTGTCAGAATCCGTGTGTTGGACCCTGTTCGAGTCGATTCAAACTCCTCGCCAATTTTTTGAAAAAACCACAATGGCCACTGGGAAGGTATTTGTTCATCGGACATCCAGCAAGGACTGAAGAATGTATCTCCAGGTTGGGCTAATATTGATCCAAGCAGGCTGGAACAGACGTTCAACAACATTCCAATGTGAAAGGGAGTTTGGCGAGCCATGGATACATCGGAGGTACCACAGCTCCAAGCCTTCATCAAGTGGGCAGCAGACCGCCTGGTGAAATTCCTCTGCGCAATTGCTTCGTGTCCGGTTGTCAGAGGTGGAGGGTGCCACGTACGACGAGAAGCTTCAGAACGCTCGCCTCCTTTCCCTTTTGGACAACAACAAGCGCCAGTCGACTGAGGGTACGACTCTCAGCCATTTTTTTGGTTTCTACCTTCTGTGGCGTGAATTGTACCTTCAGGCAGGCTGTCCCCTCTGACTGAGAAGGGGCATCAGTCAGACCAGTACAACAACTTCAAAAACTTCTGTGTGTCACCGGGGGACGAGAAGTTGACGAAGTCTGTTTGCTAGCCAGGGGGGTGCCACCGTGCACGCTTCAAAGTCGTGAGCTTGGACGAATAGTCCTACAAGAAGGCTTTCCTGATCATGTCTCCATGGACGACCGGTGAGAAGATCGGCGCCGACCACCTTGTTGAGCGCCTACAGAACGTGGAGCCTCCGCCTCCGCCAAACGATGAGGAGGAGAGGAGGGGGACGACGAGGAAGCTGCCACCTGGATCCCATGGGAAAAGGGCTAAGGGAAAGGCTAAGGACAAGATGAGGTCGGTCCTCGTTGAGGACATGAAGGAAACTATGCAAAGCTGCCACCTGAGAGCTGAAGTTCTTTCCTGAAGTCCGTGACCGACGACTTTGTATGTCACGAGTAATGAAGCTTTCAAGATCAAGGACGAAGTGGACAATGTCGCGTTCATACCGCGGTAGGTTCATGTTGTATATTAATTATTTTTTTCAGACATGATCCGGGATGATTGTGATGAAGTACGGTGTGTGCCATTTTTCGTTATTGACAGCGATTCACTTCTCGCACTTGGACGATGCTTCCGAGTATGATCGGGGAGGACTGTGGGTGTGCCATGTCTCGTTATTGACAGACTAAATTCACTTCTCGCTTTGGACGATGCTGCCGAGTATGATCGGGAAGACTGTGCGTGTGCCATATCTAGTTATTGACGGCGAATCCTTCTTGCATGGATGATGCTGCCGATTATGATCGGGAGATGCTTCCTAGTATGATCGTTATCATGACAAGAAAACTCTTTATTCGCAGACGCGTTTGGCAATCGGCATACAAGGCTTCGTTGGTTCATTACAAGACAGAAGTGTCAGCGGGCTTCGTCATCTACATCATCCGACAGGCTTCTCAAGCAACACAATGTCTCGCCTGTGTCCTTTCGTGAGCGACTTGAAGTTACGCTTCAATTCTGGTTCGCCGCTTGACTTGAGGCAAAGGGCTCACGCACATGCACGCCTTCTGGGCAATAAGCGGAACCCGCCGTTACCAAACAAACCCCTTCAGCTGGGTGGCATCGCCTTCAGCAGCAAGGCAGCTTCTGAAATCTTGATCGGGGGCATTCGATCCGATGCTTCGATTCCCCGCACATCAGGTCTTCTCCGGGTGGCTGAGGGACTAATTACGCCCAGAGAAGGGATTGGTATGTATACACCTAGGGATGAAGTTGTATACATGCCCAAAGTAACCATCACCGAGGTCACGCAAGTGGGAGGTCTGCTGAGTTTCGCGACAGACAAGGAAGCGCTAACCAGCTTCTCGACAGGTGGTTTTCTGTGATCAGGACAAAGGGTCAGCAAAAAAAACCAGGCACAGATTATCAGTACCCTGGCCGCTAGCATTGACGACATGAAGTTGCTAGTTCAGCCTGACCAGGAGTACCCCAATGGCGACGATCGGCCTCCAACAACCAATCTGTAGAGGATATGTCCAAGTTCCTCGAGGCCTGCGTGAACTGCTTTTCGCACACCCCATTCCGCCTCGCAGTATCCATCTCGATGCGGGTTGAACACATCAGGGGAGTCGTGGGTTTCCTCGTCATGGACTTAACAAGGCGGAGGAAAGATGGAGCAGCAGGGCATTCGATGTTGAACCTGAACAGAGGAGGTCTTGTTGTCATTGGCAGTAAAGTACGTGATTTGCCAGTGTGGAAAAGGGGAGAGAGCCTTCCGAACGCTTTTTCCGTCTCTACGATGGTGGACAGATGTATCCACATGATGTCGGCAGCTACAGCAGTGTTCATGGACGATCTGACCACAGATTGGACCGGTCGGGGGTCCAGCTAGAGACGGCAACAGTCAGCGCGCACCTTTACAACATGAAGGCGAAAACATTCAGTGTGATGAAATCCGTAAGGTGCGTAGATGTTTAAAATGAGAGACTACAAGTTGAAAAGTTGACGCTCCGTATGGATCATAATCGGCGAGGATGATGTGTTAAGCACCATGGTTCTTTTTCACCACTTCAAAATCCATTACACATAATTGCTTCCGATCACAGTCGGGAGCGATCACGTTGTTCAACGTGTCTTCAACCATAATCTAACTGACTTGTACATTTATTTTGCGTTTACTCTGCAGGTGCCCTGGCAAAACTGATGACTTGGTGATCATCGAGCCCCTGTCTCACTGGCGATGAAAAGGGACCGTTGTGGCTTTCGTTCGATGAAGACTCTTGGAGTTCGACTGATGTGATCGACATGCTGCGGAACTTAGCAGGCCAGAATCGGAAGTTTGCCTCAGTGTGCCATGTGGTCGTGTACATGGACAACCAAGAGGAAGGCAGCAGGTTCCTTTGTGGCTTTCAGAGAAGCTGGCGTGAGCTGACATTCGCTCTTACCCACATTACACGCATGGGGCCAGACTTCAAGACACATTCCACCAGCATCGCCATCTCTGGGATCTTGGCTCAAGGTGCGGGACAAGCGGGCCCGTCCTCAGGAAAGCTTTCCATTTTCTTCTTCTGGTTTGCCGCTGCCCTCACGGTCTTCCTACCGCTATTGACTAAGCACAGAAAGTGCCATTGGACGCCCCGACATTAGCGGCTGCTCGATGAGTCCAAACAAGTTGGATAGCAGGAGACAGGGTCGCGAATTCCGTCACTTTTGTGGGAGCTTAGCTCCGTTGGCACTATGTGATGTGCATGCAAGCTGGCGATGCCTCGGGCATGCTAGCGGCTTTTGCTAGATGAGGAGGAACGCCATTTGGCTTGGACTGTATCACTCAAGCTTGGGCTGCTGCATGGCGTTTGAACATGTTTTGCAAAAACGAGCAGGCTATTCTATCACGTCTCGAAGCTGTACTGATGCAGATGATGCAACAAGGGTGAGGACGGCGGTACTGGTTCAGGAAGACATTGCACAGAGTTTCGCGACAACGCCTGTCTGAGCCCAGTGAGGAAATGATGCAAAAGTCTAGAGACGTGTCTCCAGACTATATCGCTGGAGAAGAAGCCGCAGATTGGCCTTGAGGACGAGTCTCGAGGCCATGCAAGGAGAAGGTTCTGGAAAGCTGCATCAGTGCTAGGACAGTAAAAAGGGTCGAATAGACCAGAGTTAGATTTGAGCCCTCGTTGGTTGCGGTGCAACTTGTTTTCCATGATGCAGAGAAGTCAGTTTAGCTAATGATCTTGTAGCATAAGTGCGTAAGTTAAACCAAGGACTTTGTTGGCAAGCATTTAACATTAGCATTGTTGGCAAAGTTTCGAGGTGTCTTGTTTCACCATCCAACACACATTTGAGTGATTTCTAGGATTGCTAGGATGGCAGGTTTGCAGATTTCAGGATTTAAATTTGTGTTATGTACATAATGAGCTTATGAGGTATGACATTAAACTGAATAATAAGTCCTTGATTAGGAGTTATTAAGTTTCTGGACTTGTAATATGGAAGGTCCGATATAAGTATTGAGTTTGTGAGTTTATAATTATGAGGTACACATAAGTAAGATTTCGAGAGGGGAGAGGATAAGTTGTAATTTTGAATGTTAGTTGTGAGTTTTGTGAGATAAATAATTATGAGCAATTGCGTCAAGACTTTGTAAACAGCTTTTCACCTTCCTCTTGACTGTCCTCTACAATCGATTTTTATTCCAATACTTTCTCTCTCTCCAAACAGGAAATCAATGTTAATTGAAATTGAAGGAATAGCTCTTCTCAGGAATACAACAACAATCTACAAAATAAAGTTGTAGCAGATAGTTTTAGTAAAGCCACCAAAAAACAAAATCATTAATTTGCGAAAACGATCTACAATATTTATCCGTAAGATTTCAGTAAATAAAAATCGTTCGGACGCGAGGAACGCCTTACATGCTGGCAGATGGACCTGTAGATTTAGTGGCTAGCTCCTCCTTGTAACGATACCTTAATTCTGGCTGTGGACCTGTAGATCTGTGGATAGGCCTCTCCTTTTTAACATGTCGACATGCTGGCTGTGGACCTGTAGACTGATTATTGCAGCTCCTCTTTTAAAACACGGCGCATGCTGACCGGTGGAACCTGTAGATCATTGGTGCAGCTCCTCCTTTTAAACATGTTGACGATTCTGGCCGTGGACCCTGTTAGATCTAGCTGCAGCTCCTCCGTTTTTTAAATGGCCACAATGCTGGGCCGTGTATCTGTAGATCTATGTGGCAGCTCCTGCCCTTTAAACCATGGAGACATGCTGGTGCGTGGAACGTGTAGATCTAGTGGCATCTCTCTTTTTAACATGGCCACATGCTGGACGTGGCCCTGTAGTATCTAGTGGCAGCTCCTCCTTTTAAACATGGCGACATTGCTTGGCCGTGGACCTGAGATTAGTGGAGCTCCTCCTTTTTAAACATTGCCACATTCTGGCTGTGGACCTGTAGATCTAGTGCAGCTCTCCTTTTTAACTGGCCGACTATTCTGGCCGTGGACCTGTAGATCTTGTGCAGTCTTTCCTTTTAACATGTCGACATGCTGGTCGTGACGCTCTAGATGCTACTGGAGTCTCCTTTTCAACATTACATGCTAGCCCGTGACCTGTGGATTCTAGTGGCAGCTCCACACCTTTTAAAACTGTCGTACAAGCGGCCGCGGACGCTGTAGGATCTACGTGCAACTCCTCTTTTAAACATGCGACTTGCTGACCATGGACCTTGTAGATCTAGTGGCAGGTTCCTTGCTTTAACACGGCGACATGCTGCGTGGACCTGTATTCTAAGTTGGCAGCTCCTCCTTTTTAACATTCGCATGCTGGCGGTAGGACCTGTAGATCCTTGTGGCAGCCCTCCTTTTAACATGTCGACACCGGTAAGCACCTGCCGTGGACCGTAGAATCCTGTGGCAGCTCCTCATGTTTTAAACATGTTCGACATGCTGGCCTGTGGACTGTAGATCTAGTGGCAGCTCCCCTTTTACACCATGGGCGATATGCTGGCTGTGGTACAAATGTAGACCTGGCAGCTCTCCTTTTTAACATGTCAACTTCTGGCCGTGACCTGTAGATCTAGTGGCAGCTCCTTCATTTTAACATGGCGAATGCTGGCCGTGGACCTGTAGATTTAGTGGCAGCTCCTCCTTTGTATAATGGCGACATTCTGGCCGTGGACTGT
>CM039462.1:149323487-149393487 GCA_022414725.1 Microglena sp. YARC
CAGGAAGGTGAAGTTGGGTCCTCCTGTAGTAGGACTCGGCGACATGCGTGCCGTAGAAGTGGTGATTAGATTACTAGTGGGACGAGCTAGTTTTCCTAATGCCATTTGTTTAAACATATCGGCTGACAATATGCTGGCTCTTTGTGGATCGCATGTTTACTAGGTATGTCTTTGTAGTGGCAGGGTCTACCTCCCTTTGTAACATGGCACAAGGACTGCCTCTTAGGAACCTTTGCAGATCCTAGCTGGCACTCTCTCTCCCTTTTTTCTTTTGACATGCGCGACAAAAAATGTACTGTAGCCTGTCGGTGAAATCTTCCTGTAGATCTTAGTTGGACAGCTTCCCCCCTTTTTCAACTTCATGGCCACAAGGTAGTGAACAGTTGGACACCCCGTGGAGCAATCTAGTGGCTAGCTCTCTCCTTATTATTAACATCATGTTTCCAGATCAATGCTTGGCCCTGTGACGCCCTACTAGATCCTAATGGCTGCAGCTTCCAATTCTCTCTTCTTTAAAACATGGCACAACATAGCTGCTGTGAACACGCTAGTAGATCCTATGAAGCTCCTACCTTATTAGTAATAACATGGCACACCCAATTGGCTCGGCCCCCGGGACACTCTGTTAGACTAGTTGGCACAGCCTCCTACCTCTTTTAACAGGCCGGACATGCCTGGCCGTGGGAACTTGCCCAAGAAGTCTAAGTGGCAGCTCTCCTTCTTTTCTTTTAATATGTGGTCGCGACATGCAATGCGCCGGCTGGATTCCCTGTTTAGTAATCTCACTATGAAGGAGAGAGATCAGCTCTCCCCCTTTTAAACATGGCCGAGATGCTGCCGTGGACTAGTAGAGTGACAAGCTCCTCTAAACTCATGTCGACATGCTGCCCGGGCTGTTAGTAAGTCTAGTTGGCTCAGCCCTCTGCCTTTTAACATCGATCGTTGCTAGTGACTCTGTAGATCTTGGCATGTCACTCTTGAACATGGGCCACATCCGCCTGGCCTGACTGTAAATCCCTAGTGGCAGCTCCCTTTTAACATGGCGAGCGTGCTGGCCGTGTCGACGCTGATAAGATCTAGTTGGCTAAGCTTCCCTGCTCCTCACTTTTGTATAAACTGTCCGCATCGCGGGCCCTAGCTGGTTAAGTAGAATCCTAGTGCAGCGCCTTCCTTATTCCTAAAGCGATCGGCGACTATGCTGCCGTGGAGCTATCTAGAGTAGCTCCTCCCTGTTTAGACATGGCGCATGCATGCTGCGCTGCTGAGACGTGTAAATTCTAGTGCGACAGGCCGTGGACCATACGTGTCCGACATGCTTTTTGATATCCTAAATCGACAATGCTGGAGCCGTGGACTATGTTAGATATTCTCTAAAGTTGTGACATGGCTCCTCCTCTTTTATTTAATCACATGACCTGACCTATGCAATAGTGCGGACGCCTTGTCGATTTCTAGTGGTAACGGTCCTCAACATGGCCCTTTGTGTAGATTCAGGCACATATGCAACTGGCCACACGATCTAAGTGGCCCTGGTGACATCTCCCCTGTAGCATTTAGTGGGCAGCAGCTCTCTCCTTTATAACTAGTGGAACAATGCTGGCCAAGTGGCACCAGTAGATTATAGTGGCCTCCTCCTCCTTTTTATTAAACATGGCACAATGCGGCGTTCCGTGGAGTCTCTTAAAAATCCTCAGTGAACCAGCTCCCCTTTTTAAACAAGGCGACATGCTGGCCGGGACCTGTAGATCTAGCAAGCTCCTCCTTTTAACATGGGCCTAGTCATGCGGGTACTGAACTCCGTACGTGACGCTGTGCTAGTGGCCTGATCTGACTAGTTTGCAGCTCCTCAAGCTGCTCTTACGTTAATTTAAACATTTAACATGGCGACTATGATGCCGATGTTAGATCATAGTGGCACTCCTTCCTGTTTACACTTGTCACTCGCTGGCCCCGTTGGAAGCCCTGCTTAGATCAATAGTGGAGCCTCCTCCTGTCTAAAATGCCAACTATGCTCGCCGTGACCTATAGATCTAGTGGCACTCTCCTTTTTTAACACTACCTCCTCCAATGTGGGCAGCCCGTGATCTTAGAATCATGTCGCACGCCTCTTTTTAAACATGCGACACATGCTGGCCGTGGACCTTAGATCATGCGCAGCTCTCCTTTTTATACATGAGTCTACCTCCTGCCTGCGTCGGACCTGTTACATGAAACTGGTAGATGCTAGTGTCAGACTCCCTGCACCTGTTGTTATAAACGGCACAAATGTCCTGCCATGGCCTTTTAGCATCTAGTTGCGACTGCCTTTCCCTTCCTTATTACCATTCGGAGACAATGACGCCCTTGTCTTCAGAGACTTGCTATGGACCTGGCAGCAAGCTAATGGCTATCTCTTCTCCATGTATAAATCAATAAGTTCGCCTACATGGGGAAACACTGAATATAAGATTGGTAGATCCTGCCTTCCTCTCATTTAAACTCAGGCGAGACCCGCTGTTATAATCTATTGCGGTGGCAGCCCTTCCCCCTTATTAAATACATGTTCACGACCAATGTTCCATGTATGATTCTCTGGTAGACTGGTGGATTTCTGAGGATGCTAAACTCCTACACTAAATTGTGAATTTTAACTGTTACACGGTTATGACTGATCTTGGACCCGGGGGGGAGCCCTAGTTAAGATGGCAGAATGGGCAAGAAAGCGATGGTGTCTGCCGGCTTTCCCTGACTGTTAAGCCCGGATTGATGCTCCCCGGCTCTGCGAGGGGTCCGACCTAAGATGGCTAGGCTCCGCGAATATGAAAGAACTGTTTTAGATTGTCCGTTCTGGAGGCCAGCATACTCTCAGTCTTGTGATGAGGCCGCATTGGACCACAAATGTTCTATGTGGAGCACAACTGTAATCTTGGATAGATGATTCAGACTTGGCTGGCACTGGGACCTCTCTTTGACTTGGAGTGATCTCATGTGCAATCGTGCCCACTCCTATTTTTTAAATATGCGATGCTCACTAAGGCCCCAAGAAGGCACACCACATGGCTTCGTTGGAACGATGTACTATGGAGAACCTGAATACACTTTCAGCTGGGCAATTAGAATATGGGGCGCTCCCTCACCACCTTGTCTTTTCTTTTAACAACAGCAAATGGCTGGGCTAGGACCGAATTGGGACCTCCATGTAGAATACTCGACGAATTGGCACGCCCTCGCAGCCTTTAACTTCTACAATCACATCAGCGAATCAGATGACCTGCACGGCCTACCGTGGACCAGTAGATTCACCGTGAGAAATGCATAGACGCAACTATACGTATACTCGTCAGATTTAAATCTCAAAAAAGCCCTCACAATTTGGGCTGTAGTTTGATCTACTACATTCAAAGCTCTCCTTTTTTAAACACATCATGGGCTGGTCAAATCTGAACCATGGTGGTTTCTTGGCTTGGCTTTTAAACTGGCGACTTGCTTGCACGATGTATCTGTTAGACTCTAGTGGCCAGCTCCTAACCTTTTTAACATCGTGTCTGTAGATCTTGGGGAGCTCCCATCTTTAACATGGCGACATGCTGCCCTATGCTACGTGGACACCTTCATGAGTCGGATCTGGGTGGACAGCTAGGATCTCCTTTTGAATAACATGGCGATTTTACACCGACATTTTGGAGGTGTGTTCCGTGTGAGATGTTAAGCTCTCGGGACTTTATAGGTGTGACGATCTAGTGAGCACCTGTCAGTCTTTTTTTGGCCACATGCTGGCCGTGGACCTGTGCCGAGTTCGCTGGGCCGTGGCCTCCTCCCCAGTGACACGCAGCTCCTTATATCAGAAGGGTGGCGCTCCTCCTTTTAAACTTGCTGGTGCCATGGACCATGTAGATCCTAAGGGTTGGCAGCTCCTCCCTTTTTTTTAACTGGCCCGATCAGGGCTACCATGGTTGGTTGGGAAGCGCTGGCAATGCCTGGCCTTGTATGACCTTGCATGCGATTCGTTCTAGTGCAGCTCCTCCTTTAGAAAAACATGGCACATGCTGAGCGTGGACAATAAACATTGTAGATTAGTGGCCACGCATCCTCCTTTTTAACATGGGGACTAGCTGGCCTGGACCTGTATATCTAGTGGTCTCCTCTTTTTAACAACATGCTGGCTGTGAGTGTAGATCTAGTGGCAGCTCCCACCCCTCCTTTTTAACATGTCGACATTTCTCCGTGAACCTGTAGATCTAGTGGCAGCTTCCTCCTTTTAAACACGGTCGACCATGGCTGTGGACTTGTAGATTCTGCAGTGTGATCCCTGTAGATCTAAGCTCCTCCTTTTTAAGGAAGCATGCGAAACATATTCGTGGACGCTAGTGGGGACTTTGCAGTCCTCCTTTTTTAAACATCATGCAAACTGTCCGTGGACCTGTAAGATCCTAGTGGCAGCTTCCTCCTTTTATTTCACATGGGCGAATGGGCCGTGGACCTGCTAGATACTAGTGGCAGCTCCTCCTTTAAAACATGTCGCATGCTGGCCCGTGGACCTGTAGATCTAGTGGCAGCTCCTCCCTTTTAAACATGCGACAATGCTGGCCGTGGACCTGTAGATCTACACAGCCCATAAACAGGGCTGTTTAATACCGTACCTGTTAGCTAGCTCCTTCCTTTTTTTTAGTTAAACATGGGCCACATGCTGGCGTGGACCTGGTAGATCTAAGTGGCAGCTCCTCCTTTTTAAACATGGTCACATGCTACCGTGGACCTGTAGGATCTAGTGGCAGCTCCTCCTTTTTAACATGGCGACATGCTGGCTGTGGACCTGTAGATCTAGTGGCAGCTCCTCCTTTTTTAACATGCAGACATGCTGGCCGTGACCTGTAATCGCAGCTCCTCTGCATGCGACATGCTGGCCGTGGACCTGTAGATCTAGTGGCAGCTCCTCCCTTTTTAAACATGTCACATGCTGGCGAGATCGTGGACCTGTAGATCTAGTGGCAGCTCCTCCTTTTAATTATGTCGACATGCTGGCCGTGGACCTGTAGATCTAGTGGCAGCTCCTCCTTTTTAACATGGCGAACATGCTGGCCGTGGACCTGTAGATCTAGTGGCAGCTCCTCCTTTTAACATGGCGACATGCTGGCCGTGGACCTGTAGATCTAGTGGCAGCTCCTCCTTTTTACATGGCCGACATGCTGGCCGTGGACCTGTAAATCTAGTGGCAGCTCCTCCTTTTTAACATGGCGACATGCTGGCCGTGGACCTGTAGATCTAGTGGCAGCTCCTCCTTTTTAACATGGCCACATGCTGGCCGTGGACCTGTAGATCTAGTGGCAGCTCCTCCTTTTAAACATGGCGACATGCTGGCCGTGGACCTGTAGATCTAGTGGCAGCTCCTCCTTTTAAACATGTCGACATGCTGGCCGTGGACCTGTAGATCTAGTGGCAGCTCCTCCTTTTTAAACATGGCACATGCTGGCCGTGGACCTGTAGATCTAGTGGCAGCTCCTCCTTTTTAAACATGGCGACATGCTGGCCGTGGACCTGTAGATCTAGTGGCAGCTCCTCCTTTTAAACATGCGACATGCTGGCCGTGGACCTGTAGATCTAGTGGCAGCTCCTCCTTTTAAACATGGCGACATGCTGGCCGTGGGACCTGTAGATCTAGTGGCAGCTCCTCCTTTTTAACATGTCGACATGCTGGCCGTGGACCTGTAGGACTGTAGATCTAGTGGCAGCTCCTCTTTTAAACATTTTGGACCCTGTAACATGGCGACGAAAATGCAACATGGCCCGTGGACCTGTAGATCTAGTGGCAGCTTTTGGCAGCCTCCCTTGCTTACCTCCTTTTAAACATGGCGACATGCTGGCCGTGGACCTGTAGATCTTAGTGGCAGCTCCTCCTTTTTAAACATGGCGACATGCTGGCCGTGGACCTGTAGATCTAGTGGCAGCTCCTCCTTTTTTAACATGTCGCACATGCTGGCCTTTGTGGACTGTAGATCTAGTGGCAGCTCCTCCTTTTAACACATGGTGACATGCTGGCCCGTGGACCTGTAGATCTAGTGGCAGCTCCTCCTTTTAAACCGACACCCTAGAGTGCCCTCCTCAGTGGCTCCTCCTCCTTTTAACATGGCTGGCCGTGGACCTGTAGATCTAGTGGCAGCTCCTCCTTTTTTTGCAGCCAGCAGCCGTTCTAGTGCAGCTTCCTCCTTTTTAAACATGGGCCATGCTGGCCGTGGACCTGTAGATCTAGTGGCAGCTCCTCCTTTTAAACATGGCGACATGCTGGCCGGACCTGTGATCTAGTGCGCTCCTCTTTTAAACATGGCGACATGCTGGGCCGTGGACTGTAGATCTAGTGGCAGCTCTCCTTTTTAACAATGGCCACATGCTGGCCGTGGACCTGTAGATCTAGTGGCACTCCTCCTTGTTTTTAAACATGGCGACATGCTGGCCGTGGACCCTGTGTGGCAGATCTATGCTGGCCGTGTGACAACGTGGCTCCTCCTTTTAAACATGGCGACATGCTGGCCGTGGACCTGTAGATCTAGTGGCAGCTCCTCCTTTTAAACATGGCGACATGCTGGCCGTGGACCTGTAGATCTAGTGGCAGCTCCTCCTTTTTAACATGCGCCACATGGCCGTGGACCTGTAGATCTAGTGGCAGCTCCTCCTTTTTAACATGCCCGACATGCTGGCCGTGGACCTGTAGATCTAGTGGCAGCTCCTCCTTTTAAAACATGGCCACATGCCTGGCCGTGGACCTGTAGATCTAGTGGCAGCTCCTCCTTTTAACATGGCGACATGCTGGCTGTGGACCTGTAGATTAGTGGCAGCTCCTCCTTTTAAACCCATGCTGGCCGTGGACCTGTAGATCTAGTGGCAGCTCCTCCTTTTTTTTAACATGGCGACATGCTGGCCGTGACCTGGTAGATCTAGTGGCAGCTCCTCCTTTTGGGAAACTGCGAATGCTGGCCGCTATTCTTTTTAACATGGACCTGTAGATCTAGTGGCAGCTCCTCCTTTTTAAACAGTCGACATGCTGGCCGTGGACCTGTAGATCTAGTGGCAGCTCCTCCTTTTTAAACATGGCGACATGCTGGCCGTGGACCTGTAGATCTAGTGGCAGCTCCTCCTTTTTTTAACACCTGTGGCCACATGCTGGCCGTGGACCTGTAGATCTAGTGGCAGCTCCTCCTTTTTAACATGGCGAACATGCTGGCCGTGGACCTGTAGATGTAGTGGCAGCTCCTCCTTTTAAACATGTCGACATGCTGGCCGTGGACCTGTAGATCTAGTGGCAGCTCCTCCTTTTTTTAACATGGCTGGCCGTGGACCTGTAGATCTAGTGGCAGCTCCTCTTTTAACATGGCACATGCTGGCCGTGGACCTGTAGATCTAGTGGCAGCTCCTCCTTTTTAAACATGCGACATGCTGGCCGTGTGGACCTGTAGATCTAGTGGCAGCTCCTCCTTTTTAACATGTCGACATGCTGGCCGTGGACCTGTAGATCTAGTGGCAGCTCCTCCTTTTAACATGGCGACATGCTGGCCGTGGACCTGTAGATCTAGTGGCAGCTCCTCCTTTTTTAAACAATGCTGGCCGTGGACCTGTAGATCTAGTGGCAGCTCCTCCTTTTAAACATGGCGACATGCTGGCCGTGGACCTGTAGATCTAGTGGCAGCTCCTCCTTTTTAACATGGTCGACATGCTGGGGCCGTGGACCTGTAGATCTAGTGGCAGCTCCTCCTTTTTAGTGGACCTCGACATGGACCTGTAGATCTAGTGGCAGCTCCTCCTTTTTAACATGGCGACATGGCTGGCCATGGATGCTGGCCTGGTAGATCTAGTGGCAGCCTCTTTTAACTCCTTTTAAATGCACTTTGGGTGGACCTGTAGATCGCATGGCCACATGGTGCTGGCCGTGGACCTGTAGATCTAGTGGCAGCTCCTCCTTTTTAAACATGGCCACATGCTGGCCGTGGACCTGTAGATCTAGTGGCAGCTCCTCCTTTTAAACATGTCGACATGCTGGCCGTGGACTTGTAGATCTAGTGGCAGCTCCTCCTTTTTAACATGGACCACATCTGGCCGTGGACCTGTAGATCTAGTGGCAGCTCCTCCTTTTTAAACATGGCGACATGGACCTGTAGATCTAGTGGCAGCTCCTCCTTTTTAACATGGGCCACATGCTGGCCGTGGACCTGTAGATCTAGTGGCAGCTCCTCCTTTTTAAACATGGCGACATGCTGGCCGTGGACCTGTAGATCTAGTGGCAGCTCCTCCTTTTAACATGGCCGACATGCTGGCCGTGGACCTGTAGATCTAGTGGCAGCTCCTCCTTTTTAACACATGGCCACATGCTGGCCGTGGACCTGTAGATCTAGTGGCAGCTTCCTCCTTTTTAACATGGCCACATGCTGGCCGTGGACCTGTAGATCTAGTGGCAGCTCCTCCTTTTAACATGGTCGACATGCTGGCTGGACCTTGTGCAGTGGACCTGTAGATCTAGTGGGCAGCTCCTCCTTTTTAAACATGGCCGACATGCTGGCCGTGGACCTGTAGATCTAGTGGCAGCTCCTCCTTTTAAAACATGGCGACCATGCTGGCCGTGGACCTGTAGATCTAGTGGCAGCTCCCTCCTTTTTAACATGGCGACATGCTGGCCGTGGACCTGTAGATCTAGTGGCAGCTCCTCCTTTTAAAAACATGTGGCCGACATGCTGGCCGTGGACCTGTAGATCTAGTGGCAGCTCCTCCTTTTTAACATGGCGACATGCTGGCCGTGGACCTGTAGATCTAGTGGCAGCTCCTCCTTTTTAACATGGCGACATGCTGGCCGTGGACCTGTAGATCTAGTGGCAGCTCCTCCTTTTAAACATGTCGACATGCTGGCCGTGGACCTGTAGATCTAGTGGCAGCTCCTTTTAACATGGCGACATGCTGGCCGTGGACCTGTAGATCTAGTGGCAGCTCCTCCTTTTACACATGGCCATGCGCCGTGGACCTGTAAGATCTAGTGGCAGCTCTCCTTTTTAACATGTCCACATGCTGGCGTGGACCTGTAGATCTAGTGGCAGCTCCTCCTTTTTAAACATGGCGACATGCTGGCCGTGGACCTGTAGATCTAGTGGCAGCTCCTCCTTTTAAACATGTCGACATGCTGGCCGTGGACTTGTAGATCTAGTGGCAGCTTCCTCCTTTTAAACATGTCACATGCTGGCCGTGGACCTGTAGATCTAGTGGCAGCTCCTCCTCCTTTTAACATGCGACATGCTGGCCGTGACCTGTAGATCTAGTGGCAGCTCCTCCTTTTAAACATGGCGACATGCTGGCCGTGGACCTGTAGATCTAGTGGCAGCTCCTCCTTTTTACATGGCACATGCTGGCTGTGGACCTGTCATCTAGTGGCAGCCACGACATGCTGGCCGTTAGTAGATTAGTGGACCAGCTCCTCCTTTTAAACAACATGCTGGAGTGGACCTGTAGATCTAGTGGCAGCTCCTCCTTTAAACATGGCGACATGCTGGCCGTGGACCTGTAGATCTAGTGGCAGCTCCTCCTTTTTAACATAGTGGACAATCTAGTGGCAGCTCCTCCTTTTTAAACATGGACATGCTGGCCGTGGACCTGTAGATCTAGTGGCAGCTCCTCCTTTTAAACATGGCACATGCTGGCCGTGGACCTGTAGATCTAGTGGCAGCTCCTCCTTTTTAACATGGCAACATGCTGGCCGTGACCTGTAGATCTAGTGGCAGCTCCTCCTTTTAAACATGGCGACATGCTGGCCGTGGACCTGTAGATCTAGTGGCAGCTCCTCCTTTTTAACATGGCCACATGCTGGCCGTGGACCTGTAGATCTAGTGGCAGCTCCTCCTTTTAAACATGGCAACATGCTGGCCGTGGACCTGTAGATCTAGTGGCAGCTCCTCCTTTTAAACATGGCGACATGCTGGCCGTGGACCTGTAGATCTAGTGGCAGCTCCTCCTTTTAAACATGTCGACATGCTGGCCGTGGACCTGTAGATCTAGTGGCAGCTCCTCCTTTTTAACATGGGCGACATGCTGGCCGTGGACCTGTAGATCTAGTGGCAGCTCCTCCTTTTTAACATGGCGACATGCTGGCCGTGGACCTGTAGATCTAGTGGCAGCTCCTCCTTTTAAACATGGCGACATGCTGGCCGTGGACCTGTAGATCTAGTGGCAGCTCCTCCTTTTTAACATGGCCACATGCTGGCCGTGGACCTGTAGATCTAGTGGCAGCTCCTCCTTTTTAACATGGCCGACATGCTGGCCGTGGACCTGTAGATCTAGTGGCAGCTCCTCCTTTTACATGGCAACATGCTGGCCGTGGACCTGTAGATCTAGTGGCAGCTCCTCCTTTTTAAACATGTCGACATGCTGGCCGTGGACCTGTAGATCTAGTGGCAGCTCCTCCTTTTTAACATGGCACATGCTGGCCGTGGACCTGTAGATCTAGTGGCAGCTCCTCCTTTTTAAACATGGCCGACATGCTGGCCGTGGACCTGTAGATCTAGTGGCAGCTCCTCCTTTTTAACATGGCGACTTGCTGGCTGTGGACCTGTAGATCTAGTGGCAGCTCCTCCTTTTTAACATGGACATGCTGGCCGTGGACCTGTAGATCTAGTGGCAGCTCCTCCTTTTTTTACATGGCCGACATGCTGGCCGTGGACCTGTAGATCTAGTGGCAGCTCCTCCTTTTTAACATGGCGACATGCTGGCCGTGGACCTGTAGATCTAGTGGCAGCTCCTCCTTTTTAAACATGGCGACATGCTGGCCGTGGACCTGTAGATCTAGTGGCAGCTCCTCCTTTTTAAACATGGCCGACATGCTGGCCGTGGACCTGTAGATCTAGTGGCAGCTCCTCCTTTTTAAACATGGCCGACATGCTGGCCGTGGACCTGTAGATCTAGTGGCAGCTCCTCCTTTTTAACATGGCGACATGCTGGCCGTGGACCTGTAGATCTAGTGGCAGCTCCTCCTTTTTAACATGGCGACATGCTGGCCGTGGACCTGTAGATCTAGTGGCAGCTCCTCCTTTTAAACATGGCGACATGCTGGCCGTGGACCTGTAGATCTAGTGGCAGCTCCTCCTTTTAAACATGGCGACATGCTGGCCGTGGACCTGTAGATCTAGTGGCAGCTCCTCCTTTTTAACATGGCGACATGCTGGCCGTGGACCTGTAGATCTGGCAGTGGCAGCTCCTCCTTTTTAACATGGCGACATGCTGGCCGTGGACCTGTAGATCTAGTGGCAGCTCCTCCTTTTTAAACATGGCGACATGCTGGCCGTGGACCTGTAGATCTAGTGGCAGCTCCTCCTTTTAAACATGGCGACATGCTGGCCGTGGACCTGTAGATCTAGTGGCAGCTTCTCCTTTTAAACATGTCGACATGCTGGCCGTGGACCTGTAGATCTAGTGGCAGCTCCTCCTTTTTTAACATGGCGACATGCTGGCCGTGGACCTGTAGATCTAGTGGCAGCTCCTCCTTTTTAACATGGCGACATGCTGGCCGTGGACCTGTAGATCTAGTGGCAGCTCCTCCTTTTTAACATGGCCACATGCTGGCCGTGGACCTGTAGATCTAGTGGCAGCTCCTCCTTTTAAACATGGCGACATGCTGGCCGTGGACCTGTAGATCTAGTGGCAGCTCCTCCTTTTTAACATGGCGACATGCTGGCCGTGGACCTGTAGATCTAGTGGCAGCTCCTCCTTTTAAACATGGCGACATGCTGGCCGTGGACCTGTAGATCTAGTGGCAGCTCCTCCTTTTAAACATGGCCGACATGCTGGCCGTGGACCTGTAGATCTAGTGGCAGCTCCTCCTTTTAACATGGCCGACATGCTGGCCGTGGACCTGTAGATCTAGTGGCAGCTCCTCCTTTTTAACATGGCCACATGCTGGCCGTGGACCTGTAGATCTAGTGGCAGCTCCTCCTTTTTAACATGGCGACATGCTGGCCGTGGACCTGTAGATCTAGTGGCAGCTCCTCCTTTTTAACATGGCGACATGCTGGCCGTGGACCTGTAGATCTAGTGGCAGCTCCTCCTTTTTAAACATGGCGACATGCTGGCCGTGGACCTGTAGATCTAGTGGCAGCTCCTCCTTTTTAAACATGCCACATGCTGGCCGTGGACCTGTAGATCTAGTGGCAGCTCCTCCTTTTTAACATGGCCACATGCTGGCCGTGGACCTGTAGATCTAGTGGCAGCTCCTCCTTTTTAACATGGCGACATGCTGGCCGTGGACCTGTAGATCTAGTGGCAGCTCCTCCTTTTTAAACATGGCGACATGCTGGCCGTGGACCTGTAGATCTAGTGGCAGCTCCTCCTTTTTAACATGGCGACATGCTGGCCGTGGACCTGTAAGATCTAGTGGCAGCTCCTCCTTTTTAAAACATGGCGACATGCTGGCCGTGGACCTGTAGATCTAGTGGCAGCTCCTCCTTTTAACATGGCCACATGCTGGCCGTGGACCTGTAGATCTAGTGGCAGCTCCTCCTTTTAAACATGGCGACATGCTGGCCGTGGACCTGTAGATCTAGTGGCAGCTCCTCCTTTTTAACATGGCCACATGCTGGCCGTGGACCTGTAGATCTAGTGGCAGCTCCTCCTTTTTAACATGGCGACATGCTGGCCGTGGACCTGTAGATCTAGTGGCAGCTCCTCCTTTTTAAACATGGCGACATGCTGGCCGTGGACCTGTAGATCTAGTGGCAGCTCCTCCTTTTTAAACAACATGCTGGCCGTGGACTGTAGATCTAGTGGCAGCTCCTCCTTTTTAACATGGCGACATGCTGGCCGTGGACCTGTAGATCTAGTGGCAGCTCCTCCTTTTTAAACATGTCGACATGCTGGCCGTGGACCTGTAGATCTAGTGGCAGCTTCCTCCTTTTTAACATGGCGACATGCTGGCCGTGGACCTGTAGATCTAGTGGCAGCTCCTCCTTTTTAAACATTGGCACATGCTGGCCGTGGACCTGTAGATCTAGTGGCAGCTCCTCCTTTTAAACATGGCGACATGCTGGCCGTGGACCTGTAGATCTAGTGGCAGCTCCTCCTTTTTAAACATCGACATGCTGGCCGTGGACCTGTAGATCTAGTGGCAGCTCCTCCTTTTTAAACATGGCGACATGCTGGCCGTGGACCTGTAGATCTAGTGGCAGCTCCTCCTTTTTAAACATGGACATGCTGGCCGTGGACCTGTAGATCTAGTGGCAGCTCCTCCTTTTTAACATGGCGACATGCTGGCCGTGGACCTGTAGATCTAGTGGCAGCTCCTCCTTTTAAACATGTCGCCACATGCTGGCCGTGGACCTGTAGATCTAGTGGCAGCTCCTCCTTTTTAACATGGCGACATGCTGGCCGTGGACCTGTAGATCTAGTGGCAGCTCCTCCTTTTTAACATGGCGACATGCTGGCCGTGGACCTGTAGATCTAGTGGGCAGCTCCTCCTTTTAAACATGGCGACATGCTGGCCGTGGACCTGTAGATCTAGTGGCAGCTCCTCCTTTTTAAAACATGGACATGCTGGCCGTGGACCTGTAGATCTAGTGGCAGCTCCTCCTTTTTAAACATGGCGACATGCTGGCCGTGGACCTGTAGATCTAGTGGCAGCTCCCTCCTTTTTAACATGGCGACATGCTGGCCGTGGACCTGTAGATCTAGTGGCAGCTCCTCCTTTTTAAACATGGCGACATGCTGGCCGTGGACCTGTAGATCTAGTGGCAGCTCCTCCTTTTTAACATGGCGACATGCTGGCCGTGGACCTGTAGATCTAGTGGCAGCTCCTCCTTTTTAACATGGCGACATGCTGGCTGTGGACCTGTAGATCTAGTGGCAGCTCCTCCTTTTTAACATGGCGACATGCTGGCCGTGGACCTGTAGATCTAGTGGCAGCTCCTCCTTTTTAACATGGCGACATGCTGGCCGTGGACCTGTAGATCTAGTGGCAGCTCCTCCTTTTTAACATGTCGACATGCTGGCCGTGGACCTGTAGATCTAGTGGCAGCTCCTCCTTTTTAACATGGCGACATGCTGGCCGTGGACCTGTAGATCTAGTGGCAGCTCCTCCTTTTTAACATGGCGACATGCTGGCCGTGGACCTGTAGATCTAGTGGCAGCTTCCTCCTTTTAACATGGCGACATGCTGGCCGTGGACCTGTAGATCTAGTGGCAGCTCCTCCTTTTAAACATGGCCACATGCTGGCCGTGGACCTGTAGATCTAGTGGCAGCTCCTCCTTTTTAACATGGCGACATGCTGGCCGTGGACCTGTAGATCTAGTGGCAGCTCCTCCTTTTTAACATGGCGACATGCTGGCCGTGGACCTGTAGATCTAGTGGCAGCTCCTCCTTTTAACATGGTCGACATGCTGGCCGTGGACCTGTAGATCTAGTGGCAGCTCCTCCTTTTTAACATGGCGACATGCTGGCCGTGGACCTGTAGATCTAGTGGCAGCTCCTCCTTTTTAACATGGCGACATGCTGGCCGTGGACCTGTAGATCTAGTGGCAGCTCCTCCTTTTTAAACATGGCACATGCTGGCCGTGGACCTGTAGATCTAGTGGCAGCTCCTCCTTTTTAACATGGCGACATGCTGGCCGTGGACCTGTAGATCTAGTGGCAGCTCCTCCTTTTTAACATGGCCGACATGCTGGCCGTGGACCTGTAGATCTAGTGGCAGCTCCTCCTTTTTAACATGGCGACATGCTGCGTGGACCTGTAGATCTAGTGGCAGCTCCTCCTTTTTAACATGCGACATGCTGGCCGTGGACCTGTAGATCTAGTGGCAGCTCCTCCTTTTAACATGGCGACATGCTGGCGTGGACCTGTAGATTCTAGTGGCAGCTCCTCCTTTTAAACATGTCGACATGCTGGCCGTGGACCTGTAGATCTAGTGGCAGCTCCTCCTTTTTAACATGTCGACATGCTGGCCGTGGACCTGTAGATCTAGTGGCAGCTCCTCCTTTTTAACATGGCGACATGCTGGCCGTGGACCTGTAGATCTAGTGGCAGCTCCTCCTTTTTAAACATGGCGACATGCTGGCCGTGGACCTGTAGATCTAGTGGCAGCTCCTCCTTTTAACATGGCGACATGCTGGCCGTGGACCTGTAGATCTAGTGGCAGCTCCTCCTTTTAACATGTCGACATGCTGGCCGTGGACCTGTAGATCTAGTGGCAGCTCCTCCTTTTTAACATGGCCACATGCTGGCCGTGGACCTGTAGATCTAGTGGCAGCTCCTCCTTTTAACATGCGACATGCTGGCCGTGGACCTGTAGATCTAGTGGCAGCTCCTCCTTTTTATGGACATGCTGGCCGTGGACCTGTAGATCTAGTGGCAGCTCCTCCTTTTAAACATGTCGACATGCTGGCCGTGGACCTGTAGATCTAGTGGCAGCTCCTCCTTTTAAACATGGCGACATGCTGGCCGTGGACCTGTAGATCTAGTGGCAGCTCCTCCTTTTAACATGGCGACATGCTGGCGTGGACCTGTAGATCTAGTGGCAGCTCCTCCTTTTAACATGGCGACATGCTGGCCGTGGACCTGTAGATCTAGTGGCAGCTCCTCCTTTTTAACATGGCACATGCTGGCCGTGGACCTGTAGATCTAGTGGCAGCTCCTCCTTTTAAACATGGCGACATGCTGGCCGTGGACCTGTAGATCTAGTGGCAGCTCCTCCTTTTTAACATGGCGACATGCTGGCCGTGGACCTGTAGATCTAGTGGCAGCTCCTCCTTTTTAACTATGGACATGCTGGCCGTGGACCTGTAGATCTAGTGGCAGCTCCTCCTTTTTAAACATGGCGACATGCTGGCCGTGGACCTGTAGATCTAGTGGCAGCTCCTCCTTTTAAACATGGCCACATGCTGGCCTGTGGACCTGTAGATCTAGTGGCAGCTCCTCCTTTTTAACATGCGACATGCTGGCCGTGGACCTGTAGATCTAGTGGCAGCTCCTCCTTTTTAACATGGCCGACATGCTGGCCGTGGACCTGTAGATCTAGTGGCAGCTCCTCCTTTTTAACATGTGACATGCTGGCCGTGGGACCTGTAGATCTAGTGGCAGCTCCTCCTTTTTAACATGGCCACATGCTGGCCGTGGACCTGTAGATCTAGTGGCAGCTCCTCCTTTTTTAAACATGGCGACATGCTGGCCGTGGACCTGTAGATCTAGTGGCAGCTCCTCCTTTTTAACATGCCACATGCTGGCCTGGACCTGTAGATCTAGTGGCAGCTCCTCCTTTTTAAACATGGCGACATGCTGGCCGTGGACCTGTAGATCTAGTGGCAGCTCCTCCTTTTTAACATGGCACATGCTGGCCGTGGACCTGTAGATCTAGTGGCAGCTCCTCCTTTTAAACATGGCGACATGCTGGCCGTGGACCTGTAGATCTAGTGGCAGCTCCTCCTTTTTAACATGGCCACATGCTGGCTGTGGACCTGTAGATCTAGTGGCAGCTCCTCCTTTTTAACATGTCGACATGCTGGCCGTGGACCTGTAGATCTAGTGGCAGCTCCTCCTTTTTAACATGGCGACATGCTGACCGTGGACCTGTAGATCTAGTGGCAGCTCCTCCTTTTTAAACATGCGACATGCTGGCCGTGGACCTGTAGATCTAGTGGCAGCTCCTCCTTTTTAACATGGCGACATGCTGGCCGTGGACCTGTAGATCTAGTGGCAGCTCCTCCTTTTTAACATGGCGACATGCTGGCCGTGGACCTGTAGATCTAGTGGCAGCTCCTCCTTTTTAACATGGCCACATGCTGGCCGTGGATCGATCTAGTGGCAGCTCCTCCTTTTTAACATACATGCTGGCGTGGACCTGTAGATCTAGTGGCAGCTCCCTCCTTTTTAACATGGCCGACATGCTGGCCGTGGACCTGTAGATCTAGTGGCAGCTCCTCCTTTTTAACATGGCGACATGCTGGCCGTGGACCTGTAGATCTAGTGGCAGCTCCTCCTTTTAAACATGGCGACATGCTGGCCGTGGACCTGTAGATCTAGTGGCAGCTCCTCCTTTTAAACATGTCGACATGCTGGCCGTGGACCTGTAGATCTAGTGGCAGCTCCTCCTTTTAAACATGGCGACATGTTGGTCGTGGACCTGTAGATCTAGTGGCAGCTCCTCCTTTTTAACATGGCCACATGCTGGCCGTGGACCTGTAGATCTAGTGGCAGCTCCTCCTTTTTAACATGGCCACATGCGGGCCGTGGACCTGTAGATCTAGTGGCAGCTCCTCCTTTTACACATGGCGACATGCTGGCCGTGGATCTGTAGATCTAGTGGCAGCTCCTCCTTTTAAACATGTCGACATGCTGGCCGTGGACCTGTAGATCTAGTGGCAGCTCCTCCTTTTTAAACATGGCCATATGCTGGCCGTGGACCTGTAGATCTAGTGGCAGCTCCTCCTTTTTTAAATGGCGACATGCTGGCCGTGGACCTGTAGATCTAGTGGCAGCTCCTCCTTTTACACATGGCGACATGCTGGCCGTGGACCTGTAGATCTAGTGGCAGCTCCTCCTTTTAAACATGTCGACATGCTGGCCGTGGACCTGTAGATCTAGTGGTAGCTCCTCCTTTTTAACATGGCGACATGCTGGCCATGGACCTGTAGATCTAGTGGCAGCTCCTCCTTTTAAACACGGCGACATGCTGGCCGTGGACCTGTAGATCTAGTGGCAGCTCCTCCTTTTTAACATGGCCACATGCTGGCTGTGGACCTGCAGATCTAGTGGCAGCTCCTCCTTTTTAACATGGCGACATGCTGGCCGTGGACCTGTAGATCTAGTGGCAGCTCCTCCTTTTTAACATGGCCACATGCTGGCTGTGGACCTGTAGATCTAGTGGCAGCTCCTCCTTTTAAACATGGCGACATGCTGGCCGTGGACCTGTAGATCTAGTGGCAGCTCCTCCTTTTAAACATGTCGACATGCTGGCCGTGGACCTGTAGATCTAGTGGCAACTCCTCCTTTTTAACATGGCAACATGCTGGCTGTGGACCTGTAGATCTAGTGGAAGCTCCTCCTTTTTAACATGTCGACATTTCTGGCCGTGGACCTGTAGATCTAGTGGCAGCTCCTCCTTTTTAACATGGCCACATGCTGGCCGTGGACCTGCAGATCTAGTGGCAGCTCCTCCTTTTTAACATGGCGACATGCTGGCCGTGGACCTGTAGATCTAGTGGCAGCTCCTCCTTTTTAACATGTCGACATGCTGGCCGTGGACCTGTAGATCTAGTGGCAGCTCCTCCTTTTTAACATGGCGACATGCTGGCTGTGGACCTGTAGATCTAGTGGCAGCTCCTCCTTTTTAACATGTCGACATTCTTGGCCGTGGACCTGTAGATCTAGTGGCAGCTCCTCCTTTTAACATGGCGACTTGCTGACCATGGACCTGTAGATCTAGTGGCAGCTCCTCCTTTTTAACACGGCGACATGCTGGGCCGTGGACCTGTAGATCTAGTGGCAGCTCCTCCTTTTTAACATGGCCACATGCGAGCCGTGGACCTGTAAATCTAGTGGCAGCTCCTCCTTTTAAACATGGCCACATGCTGGCCGTGGATCTGTAGATCTAGTGGCAGCTCCTCCTTTTTAACATGGCGACATGCTGGCCGTGGACCTGTAGATCTAGTGGCAGCTCCTCCTTTTAAACATGGCGACATGCTGGGCTGTGGACCTGTAGATCTAGTGGCAGCTCCTCCTTTTAAACATGGCGACATGCTGGCCGTGGACCTGTAGATCTAGTGGCAGCTCCTCCTTTTAAAACATGTCGACATGCTGGCCGTGGACCTGTAGATCTAGTGGCAGCTCCTCCTTTTTAACATGGCCACATGCTGGTCGTGGACCTGTAGATCTAGTGGCAGCTCCTCCTTTTTAACATGTCGACATGCTGGCCGTGGACCTGTAGATCTAGTGGCAGCTCCTCCTTTTTAACATGGCCACATGCTGGCCGTGGACCTGTAGATCTAGTGGCAGCTCCTCCTTTTACACATGGCGACATGCTGGCGTGGATCTGTAGATCTAGTGGCAGCTCCTCCTTTTAAACATGTCGACATGCTGGCCGTGGACCTGTAGATCTAGTTGCAGCTCCTCCTTTTTAACATGGCCATATGCTGTCCGTGGACCTGTAGATCTAGTGGCAGCTCCTCCTTTTTTAAATGGCAACATGCTGGCCGTGGACCTGTAGATCTAGTGGCCGCTCCTCCTTTTAACATGGCGACATGCTGGCTGTGGACCTGCAGATCTAGTGGCAGCTCCTCCTTTTTAACATGGCCAAAAGCTGGCCGTGACCTGTAGATCTAGTGGCAGCTCCTCCTTTCAAACATGGCCACATGCTGGCCGTGGACCTGTAGATCTAGTGGCAGCTCCTCCTTTTTAACATGTCGACATGCTGGCCGTGGACCTGTAGATCTAGTGGCAGCTCCTCCTTTTAAACATGGCGACATGCTGGCTGTGGACCTGTAGATCTAGTGGCAGCTCCTCCTTTTAAACATGTCGACATGCTGGCCGTGGACCTGTAGATCTAGTGGCAGCTCCTCCTCTTAAACATGTCGACATGCTGGCCGTGGACCTGTAGATCTAGTGGCAGCTCCTCCTTTTAAACATGTCGACATGCTGGCCGTGGACCTGTAGATCTAGTGGCAGCTCCGCCTTTTTAACATGGGCACATGCTGGCCGTGGACCTGTAGATCTAGTGGCAGCTCCTCTTTGTTAACATTACCTTAATAAAACGGGGTCTGGGAGCCTTGTAGCTACAATTAAATAGTACAATATTAAATCAGACAGTACAGTAAAAAAAAAAGTCTTCGGTACAAATACGGTATTATTAAGTACTGAACATAAAATATAAATAAAATAGTATTGGTATTAAATATCGTGCTATCGTACGATATATCATACGAAAATAGAACACAATGTTATCGTCTTCTCTATCTTCGTCAGAATTTGTTCATTTCAATTGATTTTAATTGTATGGACGTGTCAATGGTATTCCCTGTACTATCCCCATCGTCTCAGACTGATTTCCAAAGAAAAAAAGAGGGCGATAAGATAATCGGACAATAATTGAAAAGATCGTACGATATCGACAGCCTTACAAATAAAAAAACTGACTGTTTGACTAGCTTACTAGCTAACAGCATACAGTCTGGGGATGTTGACGATTCAAGGGGGGTCAGTTCATCAAGTTTTTCATTCAATGAGCTGTTCCAGATAGTTCTATAGTTCGTCTTGAATTCTTGATTCTTCAATGTTGGGAAAGTCCCGTTACCCTCTTCCGTCAATCCAGGACTGTAACATACATACACATCTACGTGTAGGTCAAAAATGTCCCAGTGAAAGCAAACTGGCAGGCCCCCTCAACCTCACGCCTCGTATTTATTTGTAGGTCAACAATGGCCTGCCTACAAAAAGGCGATGAATGAGTGAATGAATTTATGAATGTTTTGTATAATTGAACAAATGAACAGATGTAACTATCAAAGTGATGGTTTATAGTATGTTTATTGATTACAGGACGCATATGCTACAAGGTCCTGCAGTACAACTCATCTCCTTCCATTTCTGCCACTCTGCCACGTCCCTCGACTAACTCGCGGCGCCTGGAGGGTTACACTTACTATGTCTGCCATGGTGACTTCCCCCAGCTGCGGCATACGGGTGGATCCCCTTAACACCACGCCCCTCCAGGCGTTTTTCTGGTTTACTCTGTATGATGAAGAGTGCTATAAAAAAGGTATACATCGTATACCGGTAATGATAATGATAACGCCTGGTGGGGCGTGGTGTTAAGGGAGCCCGTCGTATGCGGGTGGGGAGCGGTCTCCTACCTCTACGGGACAAGCTACCATCGCGGTTGACGACGACCTGCAACGCCAAGAGCGACCGAAGGGGGAGAGAGTGCTCTACAATAATAGTACACTGTGGTATTTCATGGCCAACACCAGTGACACTTGGATCCCTTAGTACCAGTGATGACGGTCATTTCAGTGCTTTTTCTTTTTAAGCCCTTCCTATACGGTTGGGCAAGTCTCTTTAGCCTATTTGGCCTACCCCTGGACTGTAACATAAATACATGCATACGTACATCTATATATATATATATATATATATATATATATATATATATAAAGAAATCATGGTCGTGGCCGTGGTCGTGGTGGTCGTGTTGGTGTCATCATCGCGTACCCACGTGCCATGGGCGTGCGGAGTGTAACCGACTTGCAACCGACTTTTCGTTCATCCAACTAGCAACTCCCCGCCTAGCGGAATTTTCAAATACCAGAACTGCAGATGCGCGAAGCTAAGCGCGCGCGCTCATAGCATGTCCACAACTGCCTCCCATACTATGACGGCAAGACATTTAGAATCAAAAAGATCCTCTCCTCGGAGGTCACCAGCCGACCCTCATATGGCTTGGCATGGCGCTCGGAATAATAGCTTTCAGTTCTTCACGGATTATGCGACCATGATGCATGGCAACCGCTCTGATGGCAACGGTCCTAATGGACAGGAGGGCCCGCAAAACCGCCAGCCAGCGCTCAAAGCGAGCTTGCCAGAGGAAGGAAGACAGGGAAATAGCCAACAAGCGTCGACATGATGCCCGCGCTGCCCGATTCGAGGGGCTACGTCATGCTGGTAATCTCGCAAGGAGTCAGGAACGAGCTACCGTGCCTGAGGAGGAACACGAAGCAGCTAACCAATCCAGGCGCGAAGACTATGCTGCCCAGCCTGAGGAGTTATGCCTGGATCATAATCAAGCCAGGCCTTCAGATCGTGATGCTTTTTTTCTCCGTCTGCGAGCGTTGCCACCATTCATCTCACGCATGCGCAATTTTGCCATGCCATCGCATCACATTCGTAGTGATTGGCATCCAGTTGCGATTAATTACCTTTGTTCAGATCGCCATGGCCATTCCGTCTCCCTGGACACTCTCGCGCTTGCCACGCTCATCCCATCTTTGCAAGCTCTTTTCGTTGTATGGAATATGAAGTACGTTGGTGCGATTTTGTCTGTTCTAAGTTGACCGAGTATCGACTGGGGCACTGTACGAGAAGACAAAGCTGCAGGTTTGTAGCCATGCAATTGCACCGGTCTGGTGTTATTGGGGCGATCGGAATCTAAGCGTTCGCACTGTTGGTAGGTTCAAAGCACAGCGGGTCCCTCTTTCTGCACGGTTGAATCCCACAGGGTGAAGTGAAGGGTACGAGGTGTCAACTGTACTACTAGTAGTACAGCTGGCAATAATGCATGTCCCGGGAGGAGAACCGATTACCCAGAGGTTCCACAAATCCACAGCCAAGCTCTCGGCTATGGTCTTACGATTGGGGGCAACTTAGTACTGATCAGACCCGCACCCCGCCTGTGTACCGCGACCTTCTGGGGAGGATCGAACCCCCCCGTTTTCCTCCCGGGACATGCATTATTGTCAACTGTACTACTAGGACACGAGTGCCTTATTGGCATCTAATCAGATGACGATAGGGAGAAGAAGATTGTGTGTGCGTGTTGGTGGTTGGGGGAAGGGAGGGTGGTGGGGGGTAAGGTGAAAGACAGCCGGCACGTAGTGGCCGAGGAAGATTAGCTTCCAGGGAGGGGGGGGGGGGGGGGGGGGGGGGGGGGGGGGGGGGGAAGCGCGAGTGGGCTGCGCCGTTAGTGAAAAGCAGGAAAGGAGATATGCCACAAGCCAACCGACTGCCAACGGTGCTAGTGCCACGTGTTGAGTGAAAAGTGTGAGTGGGGTTTAGGAGATGACGCTGGTGATGTCCGAAACCAGTTGACCGGCAAGACCTGGGCACGAGCGAATCTATGAACTTCTACGTGCCGAATGGCGCATGCTACTGGAGGCGCAGGCGCTTGATAAGTGGGGAGCGAGGGGGGAAATAGTAGCAACAACCTATGAACTTGCACGATCATTCGGGCATAATCATTTCTGTCTGAGTTGCTTAAGCCTCGTTTCATGGTGAAAGTGCTGGAGCCTCGTTTCCAGCCTCGGTCTGTCATCGAAATCTCAGCTGCCGCATGGCGCATCGTAGCAGCAGGCGCAGGTGCTTGGGGAGATACTCGCAACACCTAGTAATTCGACAATTATTCCAATCATGCGAACACCTTGCTTCGTGCCTAGCAAAATTCTGGTGCTTAACCCTTCTTCAATGGCGGAGTTGATGGAGCCTGGTATCTACCTCGATCCCATGAGCTGGTGCTGGTGCGGTCTTGGCCTTCTTCTATCCATGCGAGCTGCAGGCACAGGCGCTACAGAAGTAGGAAACGAGTGAAGAGATACTCGCAACAAAATCTCACGACTTCATTATTTCTGAAACATCATGCGTACTCAGTCTCGTTTGTTCCCGAGTAAAACCCTGCAGTTACGTCTCTTTCATCAATGTCGAGGCAATCTAGACAGCCTTGTCCAGTGTTTTCATGGAGCATGCAGGTTGTCGTGGGACGTCTCGAGGCTGAGAGGTTGCGCCTATCTCTCTCCTCGCTCATCATTTCACCATGCGCCAGGTCCTGCTCCTTCAGGACTTCTTTTCCCGAGTAATTCGTCGGTACTGCATAGCGCATGCGAATTTCAGGCGCAGCACTAGAGAAGTACGGAGCGAGCAAAATTATTCGCAACAAAATATCCAGACTTCATCTTCTCTGGAAACTAATGCGCCCAGTCTCGTGTTGTTCGTGTGTTATCCTACTGTAACGACTGTGTCAAATATGGATAGGCTTCCTTATCAGCCTCGTTTAGATTGGTCTCCGACCTCGCTAATCACTTCCTGCGTTTGCGCCTGCGTCTATATCTACCCATGCGCCATTCCTTCTTGCCGGTCAAATGGTTTCGGACTATGCCAGCGTCATCTAGTAACACCTGGTTGTGAACTCGTGGCCATTTAAACACGTGCCAGTTTCTTGACAGGAAGGATGCTATACCCTCGATTCGAGAAGGAAAAGGAAAAAAAAGAGTGACAAAGAGTAAAGTAAAAAAAATAAAAGAAAGACGACACGCCCAAAGCTTATAGACTAGCTAAAGCTAAAAGACGAGGAACCCAAAGCGTATAGCTTAGCTAAAGCTAATCTAAAAGAAAGAGAGTGCGTGTGGATGGGATGGGGTGAGGGGTAGGGAGAGGTCAGGATGGGGGGTAGGGGGGGATGGTATGTGTGTATGACAGGGGTGGGAGGCCACACCTGAAGCAGAAGGGGAATAGGTAGGGAGAAACAGGTGTGTGTATGTGTGTGTGTGTGTGTGGGTGGGGGGGGGGGGGGGGGGGGAGAGGCAGGGGAGCGTCGAGCAAGGGCTGAGATGGCTGATTTCTTGACTGTGTGTAAGGGAGAGGGGGGGGGGGGGGGGGGGGGGGGGGGGGGGGGGGCATACAAGGGCGTTACCCGTTATGTAACCCAGACCAGACTAGGACCCATGACCTGGGTGGGGGGGTGGGGGTGGCCACCGGCCGCACGGGCTACCGTGCTAGTATATATATGTAGACATATACCCGTACACGCCTTAAGTATTGTCAAACGGTTTGGCAAACGAACCTTTGCCAAACCGGATTAAGGATCCAGCTTGAGACCACTCGAAGTGCTTGGCCTTTGCCAAGTTACGGTACTCAGTCTACTAAGCTCTAGCAAGTTAAATGTTCCTGATTTGAATTACTGCATGGCTTTATTTTCAGCAAGCTTGGGCAGACTACTTTGTAAACATGTACTTGACTTTGAACTTGGTTACCATACTTGGCTCCAGCCAGCAATTTGGCTGGCTGGAGCCATGTACTGGTCTGGCTACTAAGCGCTAGAAAGTTTAATGCTCCTGATTTGAATTGTTACATGGTTTTACAGCAAGCTTGGGCAGACTACTTGGTGAACATATAACAAGGAAATGTAACAATAACATAAGACCCTTTGCCAACTGGATGTCAGGTCTGAGCTTGAGACAGTCAAAGCCATAGACCCCTTTGCCAAGTTAGTTTTGCCACGCTTTTCTGAGATCCACTTTTAGTGTAAAAATGACATTTGCCAATACTTAATCTTGCCAATACTTAAGGCTTATATAGATGGATTCCCGCGGTACATGGATTCCTCGCGCATGCCGACGCTAGCTGGCTATCGGCTAAATTAGCGGGTTACTAATAGCGTATCACCCAACTCCCCACCCTGGCTATCCTATTGGCTGAATCAGCGGGCTACTAATAGCGTATCTTGCGTGCGTGCGTGGGAGGTGCCGTCGAAATGTCTAAGAAGTCTGAGACATTTCGACGACAATCCGCCTTGGCTAAATGTAGGCAAAATGTCTTAGGCTTCTGAGCTACACGCGACGCGGGTACAGGGCTCAGCGCCAGAGTCAGAAGTGCCAGGTCATTAAAGGACTATGACTAATCGTGGACCCCGCGTGCGTTCCGCGTGCATTCCGCTGCGCTCGTGCGCATTTAGCGATTTGTCGACTTCCCTGAGTGCAGCCTATGCTACCGAACACAACATCTGATGACTACATTCCTACTGTAGGTTGTTGGTGGAGAATATGATGCTGACCTGAATGAGCTTGCGGATAGCCACATCTGTTTACATCGGGCACTCGAGCAGCCATACAAATGTGGAGCGACTATGAACTTGGTTTGCCAAGAGATCCATGAAGAGGAGTGGGAGGGACGGTCTTGTTGTCATGTTGCAGTGGTCGATACCCGGGGACTAGCACACAGACCGTCCCCCCTCTCAGGTTTTGTCTTGCCAGCTGCATTGTGCTGGTGCTTCCCAACCGGGGTGAAAACCCCCTGTATTAAGCTGCACCGGCATGATGTGGCCACAATGCCTGCCGGTCAGGCATCGGTGGTGATTCTTTTTACTGAGGTGGCCCTACGGTGACTATGGCTAGCTCCAGCTTACGCTATGGTGTCCTTAACTTCACGTCCTGTGAGTAACGGTATTACACGGATGTAACAATTTCAATTTCAATTTCATGTTGCAGTATGGGGAGGGGGGGAGGGGAGGGGGGGTGTGTGTGTGGGGGTGGGGGGGGTGGGGGGGGGTGGGGGTGGGGGGGGGATGGAAAATGATTTGTTTGACCAGGTGTTCGTGTTTACATGTTCCTATTAATAATTCCTTTTTTACTGCCGAGGACGGCGAGCAGCCAAAGTGCTGGCTGAAGCTATGTAACCAAGTTCAAGTTCAATGTAACATATTGCAGGTTATGACAAACATGTAGACCTGTATTATGACAAATATGTAAACCTGTAGCGTTGCAGGTTATGACAAACATGTAGACCTGTATTATGACAAATATGTAGACCTGTAGCATTGCAAGTTATGACAAACATGTAGACCTGTATTATGACAAATATGTAGACCTGTAGCATTGCAGGTTATGACAAACATGTAGACCTGTATTATGACAAATATGTAGACCTGTAGCATTGCAAGTTATGACAAACATGTAGACCTGTATTATGACAAATATGTAGACCTGTAGCATTGCAGGTTATGACAAACATGTAGACCTGTATTATGACAAATATGTAGACCTGTAGCATTGCAAGTTATGACAAACGTGTAGACCTGTATTATGACAAATATGTAGACCTGTAGCATTGCAGGTTATGACAAACATGTAGACCTGTATTATGACAAATATGTAGACCTGTAGCATTGCAGGTTATGACAAACATGTAGACCTGTAGCATTGTAACCAAGTTCAAGTTCAAGTCGGCTGAAAACATGTAGAAATCCATTATTATCCAAGGTTACAAGGGAATGCTGAGGCAGTGTATGCGTGTATTAGAATAACCAGCCATTTTCCAGGCGGCTGGAAACATTTAAACATCCAATCCAATCCTAACAAATGGCGCAATGGTAGAGCTCGTTGAAATCATGGAGGTGCGGGGTTTGAATCCCTACGTACAGGTGCGCTTTAGTGTTTGTGGTCGCTGACAACCGCCATGCTAGCTTTGTCCAGGAAAAGTAGCAGCTCGCTCCCTACCGGCTTAAGACGGGGCTCCCTTAATATGACGTCCTCCCAGGTGTCATCATTGCTTTTCCTAACAAGCTTACAAACAACACAGCCAGCCTTCTCCCAGGCTTATATTTCAGGCTTATATTATTCTAGGACTGAATGGATTTAGCTGTATTATTTGTATGCTCCCTGGTTCCCGTGGGTATATGTATGATATATTCCCTGGTTCCCGCGTATATATATATATATATATATATATATAGTACTAGTACAAGTAAGGAGAATGCTCATAACACGGAGGATATTTGTAACTGGGAGGAACTTTGTAATGTAACTCGGAGAGTATTAGTAACTAGGAGGATTATCGTAACTAGCAGGATATTCGTAACTAGCAGGTTATTCGTCACTAGGAGGATAATCGTAACTAGGAGGATAATCGTAACTAGCAAGATATTCGCAAGTAGCAGGTTATTCCTCACTAGGAGGATAATCGGCACTAGGAGGATAATCGGCACTAGGAGGATAATCGGCACTAGGAGGATAATCGGCACTAGGAGGATAATCGGCACTAGGAGGATAATCGGCACTAGGAGGATAATCGGCACTAGGAGGATAATCGGCACTAGGAGGATAATCGGAACTAGGAGGATAATCGGCACTAGGAGGATAATCGGCACTAGGAGGATAATCGTAACTAGCAGGATATTCGTAAGTAGCAGGTTATTCCTCACTAGGAGGATAATCGGAACTAGGAGGATAATCGGAACTAGGAGGGTATTCATAACTCGGAGGATAGTCGTAACCATCATCCACCAGTGCGCCGGTGTACCTGTAGAAACACTCGCTCGCAGCAAAGGAGAATGTGTCATAACTGGAGGTTTTCACACAACCCAAGCCTCCAGTGTAGGTCGCAAAGGCATAGCAGCTCGGGAGCCTGTCACACCAGTCCCGGGAGGCGATGATGTCATAATTTTCCCTACAGTCGATGTCGTAGTTATTCTCCAGCTGCCCCAAGGGCGTGAAACGATCCACCTCGGGGCAAGTGACAGCGTCTGCCTCAGGCGGAGGGGGGATGAGAGAGGATTCACCGGTGTAGCGGTAGAAGCACTGCACGTCTGTGTCTGTGAAAGTGTTGTATGCTGCTCTCTTGACACAGCCCGTGCCCAAGCTGTTCAGACTGAAGGCCCAGCACAAGGTGAGTGAGTCACACCACTCTACCATCTGCTCTACGGTTTGGAGCACGCGACACTGTCCCATGGCATTGTTGTCAATGTGGTATGAAACTTCAAAGCGGTCGACAAAGGGGCAGTTCTCGGCACCCACAGGCGGTGGTGAGGCGGGGGCTTGCTGATAAGCGTACAAGCACAAAATGTCTGAATTTGTTGTCCTCGGTGTGCTCCTGGACTTCAAGCAACCAACTCCATTCTTGTTCAGAGTATAAGCAAAGCAGTTGGACAGCTGCGGTGTGTGGTGTGTGTGTGGGTGGGTGGGTGTCCATTCTTGTTCAGAGTATAAGCAAAGCAGTTGGACAGCTGCGGTGTGTGGTGTGTGTGTGGGGGGGTGGGTGTCCATTCTTGTTCAGAGTATAAGCAAAGCAGTTGGACAGCTGCGGTGTGTGGTGTGTGTGTGGGGGGGTGGGTGTCCATTCTTGTTCAGAGTATAAGCAAAGCAGTTGGACAGCTGCGGTGTGTGGTGTGTGTGTGGGTGGGTGGGTGTCCATTCTTGTTCAGAGTATAAGCAAAGCAGTTGGACAGCTGCGGTGTGTGGTGTGTGTGTGGGGGTGGGTGGGTGTCCATTCTTGTTCAGAGTATAAGCAAAGCAGTTTGGACAGCTGCGGTGTGTGGTGTGTGTGTGTGGGTGGGTGGGTGTCCATTCTTGTTCAGAGTATAAGCAAAGCAGTTGGACAGCTGCGGTGTGTGGTGTGTGTGTGGGGGGGTGGGTGTCCATTCTTGTTCAGAGTATAAGCAAAGCAGTTTGACAGCTGCGGTGTGTGGTGTGTGTGTGTGGGGGGGTGGGTGTCCATTCTTGTTCAGAGTATAAGCAAAGCAGTTGGACAGCTGCGGTGTGTGGTGTGTGTGTGGGTGGGTGGGTGTCCATTCTTGTTCAGAGTATAAGCAAAGCAATTGGACAGCTGCGGTGTGTGGTGTGTGTGTGGGGGTGGGTGGGTGTCCATTCTTGTTCAGAGTATAAGCAAAGCAGTTGGACAGCTGCGGTGTGTGGTGTGTGTGTGGGTGTGGGTGGGTGTCCATTCTTGTTCAGAGTTTAGCCAAAGCAGTTGGACAGCTGCGGTGTGTGGTGTGTGTGTGGGTGTGTGTGGGTGTCCATTCTTGTTCAGAGTATAAGCAAATCAGTTGGACAGCTGCGGTGTGTGGTGTGTGTGTGGGTGTGTGTGGGTGTCCATTCTTGTTCAGAGTTTAGGCAAAGCAGTTGGTCAGCTGCGGGGGGAGGAGAAGGCAGGATGACCTTTAGGGTAGAGGGTAATAGGCTACCAGGAAAGGAATGAATGGACTAGGGTGTAGGCAAAACAGTTGGACAGTTGCGGTGTGGGGTGGTGTGTGTAGTGTGTGTGTGTGTAGTGTGTTGCTTGTGTGTGTAGTGTGTTGCTTGTGTGTGTAGTGTGTGTGTGTAGAGCGTGGAGTGTGTGTGTGTGTGTAGTGTGTGTGGGGTGGGGGGCATATGAGCTGTATGCTTCAGGGCTGCAGGCTACCAAGAAAGGGAATAATGGGCTTGTGTATAGGGGAAAGCAGTTGGACAAGTGCGGGCGATGAAGGGGGGGGGGGGGGGGGGGGACTGGAGTAGCTAAAGGGTTCAGGGGAGCAGTCTACCAGCAATGGAAGCAATGGAATCCCATGAGACTACCATTTCCATAAATGCCAGTTGGGGACGTACCATGCATGTGCCCAAAAGAAAAAAGAAAAAAGAAAAAAGAAAGAGGGATGGGTTGTAGGTAAGAAAGATCTTTATCTTTATCTTTAATGATAACGCCTGGTGGGTCGTGGTGTTAAGGGAACCCGTCGTACGCGGGTAGGGAGCGGTCTTCTACCTCAACTGGACGAGCTACCATTGCGGTTGACAACGACCTGCAACGCCAAGAGCGACCAAAGGGGGAATCAAACCCCCGACTCTTCATCCTGAGAGTGATTTGGTCTACCACTAGACCAATGTATTTCACTGAAAGGGGTAAGAGAGATAACCCACACAAAAATGTCTGTCAGTTAGTCACACAACAGAAATGTCAGGTTTCATGAAGAAATAAAAAAGTACATTTTATTACTTTCAACTATTCTAATACTAATTTATACTAGTCAGATTATCATGAAAGCACGTGAGAATTGCTATTTGTGAAAAGGACGCAATTTAAGCTCTATTGGGGCCATGGAACCAAAAGAGCTTAAATTGGTTTAAGCTCTTTTAAATGTTAAGTTGTTTATTATGTTAAGTTGTTTTTTTAAAGTTGCTTATATTAAGAGCTTAAATTGGTTTAAGCTCTTTTAAATATTAAGTTGTTTATTATGTTCAGTTTTTTTTTTAAGTTGCTTATGTTAAGAGCTTAAATTGGTTTAAGCTCTTTTAAATGTTAAGTTGTTTATTAGGTTAAGTTGTTTTTTTAAGTTGTTTATGTTAAGAGCTTAAATTGGTTTAAGCTCTTTTAAATGTTAAGTTGTTTGTTATGTTAAGTTGTTTTTTTAAGTTGTTCATGTTAAGAGCTTAAATTGGTTTAAGCTTTTTTAAATGTTTTTTTTTTTCATTGGGGCCATGAGCTACCAGTAATGTGACACAAGGTGTGAGGTTTCAAAATGTAAACGGCGAAATATATGCGTATATACCAGGGCACTTCATTTTGTCAAATTGGTCAGCGCTAAAAGCGCACAAACGTCAAAGTGGTCAGCGCTTTGTAGTGCAAAAAGCGCAAAAACTCATGCTCGTGCAAAAATTCAAGCCAGGCGATACGCGATCCTCCAGGCCCTTTAAGGGTTAATTCAGTGTGCGTGTGTGTGGGGTGGGGTGGGTGGGCAGAGGGGGGGGGGGGGGGGGGGGGCATTACGTAATTTGCGCCCGTCGTTTGTCCCAGTGATGAACTCGGTAGGCATGTGGTCCGCTGTGTGCGTGTGGTGAAACGGCGACTGATAAGGCCGGTCAGGGCTGGTCAGGGCCGGTCAATATCGAAATCCCTGTATGTTACTATATATATATATAGATGTGTGTGGGTATGCATACCAAGTCAGGCAGCACAAGACAAAGTGGCTTACCTTCCCAGCATTAATGCCAGTTGGGGGATGCACGGTAGTATGTATGCATGTATGCTTGTTTTTTATGTTTTCTTGTTTTGTATGCACGTTAGTCAGGCAGCACTAGACAAAGTGGCTTATCACCCAGCATCAATGCCACTTGGGGGACCCACCCCCCAGCATCATTGCCAGTTGGGGGACCCACCCCCCAGCATCATTGCCAGTTGGGGGACCCACCCCCCAGCATCATTGCCAGTTGGGGGACCCACCCCCCAGCATCAGTGCCAGTTGGGGGACCCACCCCCCAGAATCATTGCCAGTTGGGGGACCCACCCCCCAACATCATTGCCAGATGGGGGTGCACAATAGCATGTATGTATACATAACCGGTCAGTTTGCACTAGGTGATGTGATGTACCTCCAAGCTTAGTAAGCACGACTACTTGGTTAAGCAGAACTATGTGTGTTTGTGTGGGTATGGTTGCAGATGGTGAGTTAAGTGGAGTGTGAGGTGTGTCTGTGTGGGTGCAGGTGGTGAGTTAAATGGAGTGTGAGGTGTTTCTGTGTGGGTGCAGGTAGTGAGTTAAATGGATTGTGAGGCGTGTCTGTGTGGGTGCAGGTGGTGAGTTAAGTGGAGTGTGAGGTGTGTCTGTGTGGGTGCAGGTAGTGAGTTAAGTGGAGTGTGACGTGTGTCTGTGTGGGTGCAGGTGGTGAGTTAAATGGAGTGTGAGGTGTGTCTGTGTGGGTGCAGGTGGTGAGTTAAATGGAGTGTGAGGTGTGTCTGTGTGGGTGGGTGGCTGGGGCAGTGTGGCGGTGGTACATGGCAAAAGTGACTTACATCCCAGCAAGAGTCATGGAGAGATTCAATGGTCTGGTCCTTTGCACACCAGATGTTGTCGCCCACCACATCCTTTCCCTCATAAGCTTTGAAAGAATCCATGGGTGTGCACCCCTCAACCCCTGAGTGGGCGGTGGGGGGCTGAGAACGGTGGGAGAGCGGACGTCATTGCTCAAGCAGTAGCCATACTTTGCTTGGCAGCCCACCCCACAGTACAGGGGGTCCGAGGGGTTTCCGTACCCACAGTAGCCGGACTCAGAGCAGCAGATCTTGCTGCCAGATGTATTGCTGCAAATGGTGCCGTGACCATCACCGCACCTACCATCTGCAGAGACAGATCCGAAGGGAGGAGGGTTGCCGGGGGATGGAGGTTTCGGGGCTGTAGGGGCGCGGGGAGAGTTGGGAGGGGATTGGGGGCGCTTCGGTGCCTTCGGTGTGTTGGGAGCGGTGGTGGTACCTTCTTTACACTCCCTGCTAGGGTCGCTGATATATCTGCAGAAGCCCATTTTGATGGAGTCATCGTCGGTGTTAAGGGCGCCCACAATCAGCCGCAGCTTCATCTTGGAGAAGTCGTAGTGGAGTTGGGGCCGACCACTCTAAGCAAATGGCTGCAGCAAAGAAAGCGAAATTGTGAGGGCATTGTTTGGACAGGTATGTCTATCTATCTATCTATCTATCTATCTATCTATCTATCTATCTATCTATCTATCTATCTATCTATCTATCTATCTATCTATCTATCTATCTATCTATCTATCTATCCATCCAAGTATCTATCTATCTATCTATCTATCTATCTATCTATCCAAGTATCTATCTATCTATCTATCTATCTATCTATCCAAGTATCTATCTATCTATCCAAGTATCTATCTATCTATCTATCTATCTATCTATCCAAATATCTATCCAAATATCTATCTATCTATCTATCTATCTATCTATCTATCTATCTATCTATCTATCTATCTATCTATCTATCTATCTATCTATCTATCTATCTATCTATCTATCTATCTATCTATCTATCTATCTATCTATCTATCTATCCAAGTATCTATCTATCTATCTATCTATCTATCTATCTATCTATCTATCTATCTATCTATCTATCCAAGTATCTATCTATCTATCTATCTATCTATGTATCTATCTATCTATCTATCTATCTATCTATCTATCTATCTATCTATCTATCTATGCAAGTATCTATCTATTTATCTATCTATCTATCTATCTATCTATCTATCTATCTATCTATCTATCTATCTATCTATCCAAGTATCTATCTATCTATCTATCTATCTATCTATCTATCTATCTATCTATCTATCTATCTATCTATCTATCTATCTATCTATCTATCTATCTATCTATCTATCTATCTATCTATCTATCTATCTATCTATCTATCCAAGTATCTATCTATCTATCTATCTATCTATCTATCTATCTATCCAAGTATCTATCTATCTATCTATCTATCTATCCTATCTATCTATCTATCTATCCAAGTATCTATCAATATCTATCTATCTATCCAAGTATCTATCTATCTATCTATCTATCCAAGTATCTATCTATATATCTATCCAAGTATCTATCTATCTATCTATCTATCTATCTATCCAAGTATCTATCTATCTATCTATCTATCTATCTATCTATCTATCTATCTATCTATCTATCTATCTATCCAAGTATCTATCTATCTATCTATCTATCTATCTATCTATCTATCTATCCCTCCAAGTATCTATCTATCTATCTATCTATTTATCTATATGTAATAATACAGGGATTGTATCTATCTATCTACATTAAGGGCGCCTGGAGGCGCGTCCCGAATGAAATGATTCGAATCCTTAATTCAATGTATTATATTAATTAAATTGAATTGTATTTAATGTTGTGTTATTATAATTCGATTTATTCCTTTCCATTTAATCTAATTTACGTGATTTGAATGCATGTAATTGCTTCAAATTGTATCAATTCGAATAGGATAAAATTTGAAGGGCGCAAGAAAAATGAGGCCAATCAGGTGTATGGTTGATTTTACGGGATTTGTACAAGATATTGCATGTTTCGGCCCAGCCCAGACGTGAACGGTATGTCCCGTCCTCCTGAACGGGTTTTTGGCCAGCGGCAGGTGGCGTGGCTTGCCCCTGCCCCCGCCCGGTGGCCCCCGCCCCTGCCCCACGCACGGCCCTGAGGTGGGGTCTGTGGGCTAATTATAGCACAAGTGCCCTAGGGGAATCTTTCGTCCATTGTGATGCTTACATGTTTCGCCTCGAATTTTAGACGACAATTCTGCTCCTAAACCTATGTATACGCACATGTTTAAGTGGTTCAAATTTGAAATGTTAGCTCAAAACACCCTGAAATCAAATTGTTAACCGGTAATTGTAGCTTTTTGGCCCAACCTGAGCTCCTTTTCGTGAATTGCGATGCTCATGTGTGCTCTGGTGAGAATTTGTCCGGTATAAATAAGTCTTATAATTCATCAAAAATATAGAATGTTCAATTTTTTTGATGTTTTTCATAAAACCTGCTGTGAATATAAAGAAAACTGAGATTGTCGTTTTCAACAAGCAATTCTGTGATGAGGCCCGTATGGATCCTGATTACAAATTTGTCTATGATGGAGCACAGCTTTCTACAAAGTTATCTTTTATCTACCTGGGTTCCCTCTTTGTGGATGGTGACTCAAGCAATCGGGCAAAAGCTGCTTTTTCTAGGATGCTCGCTAAGGCCCAAAAGGCTCACCACATGCTCCGTAGGCGATGCCATACTATGGAGATATACAATATTGATATTCTCACCCACCTGTTTGATTCTCATGTACAACCTATCCTGAATTTTGGCTGTGAGGTGTGGGCTCCTTCTATTCTGAACAACACACTTATCTCAAATGACCATGCTTGTGAGAAATGGCATAGAGGTATACTTAAACAAATGTTGGGTGTTTGTCAATCTACTACATCTTATATTATCATGGAAGAGCTGGGTAGAACCCCGTTGTGTTTTGCTTGGCTTAAACAAGCTTTGCGCTTCAGGAACAAGACCATAGATAAAGAACCTGAGGATCTCATTGGAATGGCTCTTGAGGAATCTTTTGATCCCAACACTGGCTGGGTTCATGACTTACGTTGTGCTCTCCACAAGCTAGGATCCAGTAAAAACCTCAACATTTTGGAGGCTGTCGATGTCGAAGGTATTATGTCTGAAGTTTTTGAGTCATGGAGGTTTAAGTACCCAAGTGACACCAATGCAGTCAGAGACATCCCTGATGAGAGAAGGGTTGGCTTTAAACGCCTCCGATACCAGAAATGGTTCGCAGCCAACAGCAATGATGAGAATGGCTTGATTCCCTTTACATCTGCCTTACATAAGCAGGATCAGATTCGTTCTATAGCACAGTTTAGAATGGGTTCCCATTGGCTGAACACAGAAAGAATGAGGGTGGTGGATAGAGCACACATCCCTCGTTTAATGAGACACTGTCAAATGTGTGGGTTCCAAAAACCTGAGGATGAAATGCATATGTTTGAGTGCCCTTTTTATAATGATATTCGCCTCCGCTACCAGAAGCTGTTTACAGATATGTATGTCCATGAGGATACCGACTTAACCGTATGGAATGTGGAATTCTGCGATTCCACATTCAGAACCTTTATGAATGGAAATGGCACTAAGACTTTCTGGAGCAACCTAGCCGACTATCTTTCTACTTGTAGAAGAGCAAGACAGGAAGCCCTGGACTGCTTAGTGGCACCGTAATTTATTATCCCTTTTTTTTCTTCTTGTGACTTCTCATTTGTTAGCTTCTTACCTCGACCACTGTAAGTGGTTGAGATCTGGGTCCGGCTCTAGGGGGTTTAATACCTATGCCACCAAAACGGTGGTTGGGAGCTTGGTTTGTTTGTCCTCGACACACCCCTGATGTAATGGGGTTTTTTGCTTTGTGGGTGCTTTTTCTTTTTGTTTAAAGCACAGAGTCTCGTACACCCTCGCGGTGTCAAGTAGACTTTAACATGTAATGTAATGCAATGTAATGTAATGTAAAACCTGAAAATATGGTTGGTGACACACGAACGGACGAACGGACGGACGGACATTTTAATGGGGCTAATCCCTCTTCAAAAAATTTGGAGATTTTTTTCATTCGGGTATGTAATAATACAGGGATTTCACGCGAACGTTTCGCGGTGAGGGATCCGAAACCACGCGTCGTCTCCGAAACCCCTTGACGACTGTACTTCGTACTCCCTTAAACTTCAGTTTTCAAAAAACCCAGCCCAGGTACTCAACCACACCAATGCTCTACATCTTATCTGCTCTCCACTGCGCCTCTCTGTACTTCGCTGCGCCTGTCCGCATTACTCCCTTTCCACAAAGTCCTACCTTTCACGCAACACGAACCTGTTCCGCTGTCGTGATCTTCCTTCCGCATCTATGCCTCAAACAAAAGCTGCTGATCATCGATGATTTTACCTCTCCGCCCGCGAGCCTTGCCACCATTCATATCACGCATGCGCTCTTTCGCCTTGCCATCGCACAGCATTTGTTCGGTTTGCTGACAGTTGTTGCGAATAATTGATTTGACTTTCTTCACATCGTCATGGGCATTCCTTCCATCTGCGCGCTATCCCGCTTGCGACGCTCATCCCATCTATCTAAAAACGTTTGCTTCTTGAGGCCTCCATGAAACCGCATCAGCAACACATTTCAGATGGCATGAGGGTCTCAATACTGCAAGGCAGCGTGAAACGGTTCTCGCCAGAACGACGAGGAAAGGAACCATGCTAATCAGCATCGACGATTAGCCATTGCTGCTTACCCAAAGCGGTGCGCGGCCGACAACCAGCCCAGGCGTGAAGCCCATGCTACCAGGATTTGTCTGGTCAACCCCACATCTCTAAATCCTACCTGGGTAAAATTGCAAGAAGAACAAGCTTCGGGCATGTATCTTTGCGATTGGGCATGTTCGGTTCCTGGCGAGTTTTGTATCGCGAACGTTCGGGGGGGCAGGTAGGGGAGAACGTGAGTTAATGGTGGTGCATGGGGGAAGGGGATGGTGGGTTCAAGGAATGGGGGGGGGGGGGGAGGAAGAGGAAAGGGGGAGGGGGACAGAGGGAGGTGGAGGCATGGAGGTAGGGTCAAGGGTGAGAAAACAGGGAATGAGGAGAGATAGAGGGAGGGTGAAGAAGAATTAAGGGAGGATAGGAAACAGAAAAGAGGGAGGGGGTAGAAAGGAGGACAAAGGGAGGGAGGGGTGAAGAAGGAGGAAGGGTGGGGGGGCAGGTAGGGATAGCCAACGGCCACACGGGCTACCGTACTAGTCTATTTATATTAACTTACCATTCTGGGCCAACGCTTGGTGGAGGCAAGGTCGGAGGTGTCGACAATTTGCTGGTACAGTTGGCAGTATTGAATGTTTTTATGACCTGCAGAGCCTTTTCCCCTTATAGCCTTGCCACCATTCATCTCATGCATGCTCACTTTTGCCATGCCATTGCATTGCATTTATCATGGTTTGCAAGCAGTTGTTGCGAGTAACTCCACTTTCTTCAGATTGTCCTGGTAGCTTGCACTTGCATTGCTCATCCCATCTATCTACAACCTTGTGCTTCTCTAGACCTCTATGATACCGCAGTAATTTCAATTTCAATTTTCATGATTCTGCAGCAATTTAAAATTCTCATGATACTGCAGCAATTTAAAATTCAATGTTAGATTCCAGTGGGGACGGTGACTATAGCTAGCTCTGGCTTACGCTATGGTGTCCTTAACTTCACGTCCTGTGAGGAACGGTTCTACACGGATGTAACAATTTCAATTTCCAGTGGGGCCTCAAACCCTGCCAGGTAGCATGTCAAGTGACTGCAACAACGAGGAAAAGGAACCAAGGTAATCAGCATTAGCGTTTACCTATTGCTGCTGACCCCACGGCGGTGCATGGCTGACAACCAGGCCAGGCACGAAGCCCATGCTACCAGGGATTATCTGGTATCCCACAACGTTTTTGGCCGGCTGGGTAAATGTGCACGAAGAACAAAATTCGGGAATGTAGCTTTGCAATTGCAAAGGTCCGGTTTTCTCAGGGGGGGGGGGGGGGGGGGGGTATCACGAACGTTCGGGGGGACAGGTAGGGGAGAATGTGTGTTTATGGTGGTGCAGATGGTGGGTTGAGAGAACACTAGGGGGGGGGGGGGGGGGGGGGGGGGGGGGGGGGGGGGGGGGGGGGGGGGGGGGGGTCTGATGGAAGGGGAAGAGATGGAGATAGGGTCAAGGGGAAGTCAAGGAGGATTGGAGGCAGAAAACAGGGAAGGGGAGAAATGGAGGGAGGGTTAAGATGAAGTAAAGGAGGATAGGAGACAGAAAAGAGGGAGGGGGCAGGAAGGAGGACACAGGGAGGGGGAGCAGTGATGAAGGGAGGAGAGAGGGAGCTCGAGGGGGGGGCAGGTAGGGGGGGCCAACAGCCACACAGGCTCCCCTACTTAAACAAATGTACAAATCTAAATGTAAATATAAATAACAGACTGTAAATGTAAATGTGAAATATGTCTTGTTATGAATGAGAATATGATATATTCTTGTAAACTTGACACTGCAACAGCACCAGAAGGATACCGGTGCTAGGACCAGACAGTATAGCAATGTCAGATTTGAAAGCATAAACTCACACATCTCCGTTTCCATTGCTTGCTCGCCCATCTACGCGACTGCTAATGGAAAGGGCAGTATACAAAATATAAAATCGTAAAGCAGAAAACTCACATATCTCCGTTTCCATTGCTTGCTCGCCCATTTACGCGACTGCTAATGGAAAGGACAGTATAAAAAATATAAAATCGTAAAGCAGAAAACTCACATATCTTCGTTTTAATTGCTTGCTCCCTCGTATCTATGCGACTGCTGATGGAATGGACAGTATAAAACTGATCAAATTAATAAGTATAAAGCTCACATGTGTCTGTCTCCACTGCTTGCTTGCTCATATCTACGCAACTGCAAATGAAATGGACAGTATGCAAATAGAAAGAGCATGGAGCTGAAAAATCACATTTCTCCGTTTGCATTGCTTGCTCCCTCGTATCTATGCAACTACTAATGGAATGGACAGTATTCAAATGATCAAATCATGTAGCAGAAAACTCACATATCTCCGTTTTCATTGCTTGCTTGCTCATCTACGCGACTGCTGATGGAATGGACAGACACCTTGCCAACAAATTCTCTGCCCAGTGCCAGGTCCCTTTCTTTCTGCGCAAACATACAGTGGACATTGGTGATGGTCAGTTGTAATCCACACACAAACAGAGGGAATTGGTGATGGTCAATTTTACTCCACACACATACAGAGGGAATTGGTGATGGTCAGTTGTACTCCACACACATACAGAGGGAATTGGTGATGGTCAGTTGTACTCCACACACATACAGAGGGAATTGGTGATGGTCAGTTGTACTTCACAGTTCACACACATACAGATGGAATTGGTGATGGTCAGTTGTACCACACAAACATACAGTGAGCATTGATGATGATCAGTTGTACCCACTGCTAATTTCGGAGATCTCCGGCATTCTTTTATTTGGCGTAACAGGGTACTTAACGGGAAAGAGGGGTGCTGCAAGGGTGCAGAAAAGGGGGAGAAGGGGGGGGAGGGGGGGCGGGGGGGGGGGGGGGGGGGGGGCTTCCCGGTTTGCAATCAATTGTGACTCGCCTAGCTTAATGCCGATCTTTGACACCCTTTTAGTTGGCTTGGAAGGGTACTTAATGGGCAAGAGAGGTGCCGCAAGCATGCAGAAAAGGGTACCAAAGAATCCCAAAATGTGCAGTGACCATTGTATTTAAGGTTGCCCCCCGTGCAAGCAAACAGGCTGGGCCCCCATCCTCACGCCTTGTCCTCAGGCATTACATTTATGTATTAATTTATTTACTTGTTTGTTTATTTGTTAATTTATTTACTTGTTCGTTTGTTTATGTATCTGTGTATGTATGTATGTATGTACTAGTACATTGCCCGTGTGGCCCGAGCCCCCCCCCTCCCCCCCCCCCCCTCTCCCTTACACACAATCAAGATATCAGCCATCTCCGCCGACGCTCCCCTCCCTCTCTCCCATGCACCCACAGACGCACACATCTTCTCCCCACCTGTTTCCCTTGTGCTTCAGCCGTGGCCTCCCACCCTCTCATACATGCATACAATCCCCCCCCCCCCCCCCCCCCCCCCCTCCTCCATCCAGACCCACAGTATCCCCTACTTCCCCTGACCTCCTTCTACCCTTACCCCACCCCATCCACAAACACTCTCTTTCTCTCCCCCCCCCCCACCCCCACCCAACCCTCCCTTCCCCCAACCACCAACACTCACACACCCTCTCCTTCTCCCCACCTCATACCCTTACTCCAGCAGTGGGATTCAATCGTGCAGAAAGAGGGACGGGCTGTGCTTTGAATCTACCAACAGCTTGCAAACGCTCAGATTTCACTCTTCCCGAGAACGCCGGACCGGCGCAAAGGCAAAGCTACAAACCTGTAGCTTCTTCTTCTCGTGCAGTGCCCCAGTCAAAACTCGGTCAATACTCGGAACAGCAAAAATCGCAGCCACGTATTTCATGATATTCGATACAACAAATAAGCTTGAAAATATGGGATGAGCGGTGCAAGCGCGAGAGTGTGCAGGGGGGCGGAATGGCCAAGGCAATCTGAACAAAGTCAAATAATCGCAACAATTGGGTGCCAACCATGACGAATGTGCTGCGATGGCATAGCAAAGTGCGCATGCGTGGAATGAATGGTGGCAACACTTGCAGGTGGAGAAAAAAAGCATGACAATATGAAGGTCTGGCTTGATTATGAGCCTGGGGTAACTTCCGAGGTTGGCAGCACACTCTTCACGCATCTGCTATTCGCCATAGTTGGTCTTATGAATTTATGAGGCGCCCAGATCCACAGCCTCTGCAGCCCGCCTCGCAGGATTACCTTCAGCCTGCCTGGCTGCATTGGCCTCGCGCCGTGTCTGGTTAGCTGCCTGGCACTCGGCTTGCCTGTCAGCATTAGGTCCAGGCTGACCTACAGCATTTTTCCAAACGCCATCTCTGATTTGCATTGCTCCTATGCTCTTCGGCATGTAGAGCTCGCCTTTCACTGTGAAGAGCTCGCTGGCTGGCTGTATTCGTCGCCCTTCTTCCTAAATCTGGTTAATTGTGCGCATTCATGGTGGCATGGAGGAGCAAAATATTATAGACAATTAGTCTGAGCGCCATTATTGGTTTTGACGCTCAGATCGATTGCGGAAGAAGATTTATCGCTTCGCATTCATCTGCTCCGTCATTTTTCGAAATCTGGGTAGGGAGTTGGATGGTTATCCGGCTCAGTCAAAAAGGCGGAAAGGGCGATGGCGCGCAGGTGTAATCTTGATGCGGAGGAGTGGAAGTTGCATGCTGAAAACTCAACTGGGAATTCGAGTTTTAGGCACTCAGAGTCGGCTCAGTCAAGATACGCTATTACTAACCCGCGAATTCAGCCGATAGCCAGGGTCGGGAGTTGGATGATCAGCAATTAGTAACCCGCTAATTAATTCGATAGCCAGCTAGCGCCAGCTCGCGAGTTTGCAGGAATCCATGTATGTCTACATATATATAGATGTATGTATGTATGTATTGGCACGGTAGCCCGTGTGGCCGGTGGGCACCTCCCTGCAGCCTATGTCATGGGCTCTTGTCTGGGTTCCAGAACAGGTAACGCCCTTGTATGCCCCCCCCACCCTTCCTGCCCACCTACATGATCCCCTACTTTCCCCTAAATCTTCCTGCCCCCCATCCCCTTGACACACACTCTGTTTCTTCCCCTTGCACATCACATCACCCAGCCATCTCCACCCTCCCTCAACTTTCTCTCCACACCCACCCACATTCACATGCCCCCCCGCCATACCCCCCTGCATCCCTTCCATTCTATTCCAGGCCACTCAAGCTGTTGCATGCGCTCGTATCAAAAGATGAAAGTGACGAAGAACAGGTTGGGAAGTCCTGCCCCCCTGAAAACATCAGACTCGCGCACAGGGTCAGCCACTTTTCTGCAGCGCTTGACCGGATCTTTGCGCCCAGATAATTAGTTGGGCGTGCAAAGTCTTGCTTTCTTCACTAGAGCAAGCTGTTGACCCGAAAACTGCCCATCCGTAGCCCTCTGCTGCAAACTGGCTGTAGCAAATTGTGGGACAGGGTTCTCGATGCAAGGGAAATGTCCTGATGAGATGTGATGATCGGTGCAAGGGTAGGAAGTTGCAGCGGAATCACCGTGAAAGTTGCAAGAGAGCAAAATAGGCCGAGAGCAGCAGCAAGTTCAAGCAACCAAATCGAAGGCTATGCGATGGCAGGGTGAGATTGGGAGTGGACAGCGAATGGCAGCGAATCACTGGCTTCGCCTTTGGTCTGGTTAGCTGCCTGGCGCTCAGCCTTCCTTGCAACATGAGCTTGAGCCTGCGCTCGGCCTGCCTTTCAGAATTAGCTTGAGCCTGCACAGCCTGCCTGCCAGCATTAGGTCCAGCCTGCCCGGCAGCATATGCTAAACGTCGACGCTGGTTTGCATCGCTCCTATCCTCGTCGGTCTGAAGAGCTCACCTTTCGCTCTGATGAAGAGCTGGCTGGCTGGCTGTATTTGCCGCCCGTCTGTCTAAATTTGGTTGGTTGCGCGCTTGCATGGTGGCAACGAGAAGCAAAAGATTATAGACGATGAGTCTCAGCGCCATCGTTGGTCTGAACAGGCACTCAAAACGAAGGCGGAAAATATAGGTACAGATTTCTATGAGCGCGCGCAATTCTTATTTATCGAACCTGTCATTTTGAAATTTGGGTGCGGAGTTGGGTGGACAGTCGGCACAGTAAAGGAACGCTAGGTTCCCTAAACCCTAACCCGTATACCGTAGGCGCAGGAAGTATTGGCAAATGGGTTGGCAAACGACCGTTTGCCAAACTGAATTATACCAGAACTGAGCCAGCTGGGTGGGTCGTTAGCTGCCTGGCGTTTGCCAAGTTTGTCCAACACCTTCGATTCAAACAAACTCAGTTCGACTGGTCCAGATCGCCTTGATAGTCCCTTGCATGCACTGATTTCGAGATGCACTGAGCTGGTCGCGCCTATCGAAGCTGGTCGCGCCTGTCAAAGCTGGTCGTGCCTATTTCACTGACTGGTTTGACCGCCAGCGGTTTGAATGGCAGCGATTTGAACGCTAGTCGGATGCCACGTTTCTATGTCCTAGACCCGAAGGCGGTCCGTCCCATCAACCATTTTATCGGGGTGATTCGCGGACCATCGTTCCGTTGCAAGGATCTGCTACGAGCCTGGAGTAGGACCCATGGAGGAGATCACACACTCATACCCATCTTACAAAAAAAAATGTTGCACCGACCATACCCCACAAAAAAAAAAAAAAAAAACCCACCACCAATACTAACGAGGTCATCAGATTTCCCACTATCAAGGATGGGGACCCTGGCAACCAGACCCACCATGATGAAGGATTTACACTGAAGTGAAGTATTTCATACCCCGACTGCCTCTGCTGGACAATGGACTAGTTCTGTAACAAGCGTTTCAGTTTCTCATTTTCCCTCCCTCTCACTCCCCCTCTGTCTCTCTCCCCCACACTCACTCACTCCCTGGCTAGCTGGTGATGATAAACATGTACCAAGGGAATGTAATTTGGTTAATTCCCATTTGCCAAATGTTTTCCAGGTCTAAACCTGAGTCACTTTATTCAGGTCAAGAAACAATCACGTTTGCCAAGTTATTCTTGCCATTATATTTCGAGACATCAAAAATGGAAAAAAGCCATTTGCCAACTCTTAATCTTGCCAATTAATCCTGCGCGTACGGGTAACACAAATCTGATAGGCAGCCAGTACCAGCTCCGATAGCCAGCTAGCGCTAGCTCGCGAAATTCCTGTATGTTTACATATATATAGATGTGTTCATGTATTTATTTATTATATTTATTTATTAATTCATTCATTTCTTTCATTTCTTCTTGAGACTTCTCATTTGTTAGCTTCTTACCTCCGCCACTGTAAGTGGTTGAGATCTGGGTCCTGCTCTAAGGGGTTTAATACCTACGCCACCAAAACGGTGGTTGGGAGTTTGGTTTGTTTGTCCTCGACACACCCCTGATGTAATGGGGTTTTTTGCTTTGTGGGTGCTTTTTCTTTTTGTTTAAAGCACAGAGTCTCATACACCCTCGCGGTGTCAAGTAGACTTTAACATGTAATGTAATGTAATGTAATGTATTGTAATGTAATGTAATTTATGTTTAGTATCACGTGGTGGCTAAGGGACCACAGGACAGTGAACATGTATTGGAAAAGAAGAAACCATACAACATAATATTGCGGAGATCATTCATCGGAATATTGAGTAAACCATACAATATAATATTGAAGAAACCATACATAATAATATTGAGGAGATCAGTCAACAGAATATTGAGGAGACCGAACAATAGAATGGGCAATCCCCTTAGCTGGCAAGGCACTAACTTATGTTCATCCTCATTCTGAAGTTCAGGTTCATGTCACGGTTATCGATCCAGTCATACAGAAGTACAGGTTCAAATCATATTTCCGTTCATCCTCATGCTGAAGTACAGATTCATGTCATGGTGAAAGATCCAGTCATACATAAGTACAGCTCAATGTCAAACTTATTTTCATCCTCATGCTGAAATACAGATTCATGTCATGGTGAACGATCCAGTCATACATAAGTACAGCTCAATGTCAAACTTATTTTCATCCTCAAGCTGAAATACAGATTCATGTCATGGTGAACGATCCAGTCATACATAAGTACAGCTCAATGTCAAACTTATTTTCATCCTCATGCTGAAGTACAGATTCATGTCATGATGAACGATCCAGTCATACATAAGTACAGCTCAATGTCAAACTTATTTTCATCCTCATGCTGAAGTACAGATTCATGTCACGGTAAACAATCCAATCATACATAAGTACAGTTCAATGTCACACTTACGTTCATCCTCATGCTGAAGTACAGATTCATGCCACGGTTGACAATCCAGTCAGGTTTCACTCGGACAAGGGTCCTAGGGCCGATGTAGGTGGCATAGACCTGAAAGTTCTTGATTATCCCTGCTGGGAGATTGCTCTCTGACAGGGTGTCGATGGCCTTAGCCCACTCCAGACGGTAATTCTCCACAGCAGAAGGGCAAGCATCTCCGTCGCCCTGTTAGAGGAGGGGGTAGGGGTTGGTGGAGGGGATTGGAGTTGGGGTGGGGGTGGGTGGAGAGGATTGGAGTTGGGGTGGTGGTGGTGGTGGTGGTGGTGGTGGAATAATCACTATATTCCAGGCGGTAATTATCCACCGCGGACAGGCAAGCATCTCTGTCACCCTGTTTAAGAGGTGGGGTTGGGGGTTGGTGGAGGGAATTGGAGTTTGGGTGGGGGTGGGTGGAGGGGATTGGAGTTGGGGTGGTGGTGTTGGTGGTCGAATAATCACTATATTCCAGGCGGTAATTATCCACCGCGGACAGGCAAGCATCTCCATTGCCCTGTTAAGAGGTGGGGTAGGAGTTGGTGGGAGGGATTGGAGTTGGGGTGGGGGAGGGTGGAGAGGATTGGAGTTGGGGTGGTGGTGTTGGTGGTGGAATAATCGCTATATTCCAGGCGGTAATTATCCACCGCGGACAGGCAAGCATCTCCATCGCCCTGTTAAGAGGTGGGGGTAGGAGTTGGTGGAGGGGATTGGAGTTGGGGTGGGGGAGGGTGGAGAGGATCGGAGTTGGGGTGGTGGTGGTGGAGGTGGAATAATCACAGTATTCCAGATGGTAATTCTCCTCAGCAGACAGGCAAGCATCTCTGTCACCCTGTTTAAGAGGTGGGGTTGGGGGTTGGTGGAGGGAATTGGAGTTTGGGTGGGGGTGGGTGGAGGGGATTGGAGTTGGGGTGGTGGTGTTGGTGGTGGAATAATCGCTATATTCCAGGCGGTAATTATCCACAGTAGACAGGCAAGCATCTCTGTTGCCTTGTGAAGAGGTGGGGGTAGGGGTTGGTGGAGGGGATTGGAGTTGGGGTGGGGGTGGGTGGAGGGGATTGGAGTTGGGGTGGGGGTGGTTTTGGTGGTGGAATAATCGCCATATTCCAGACGGCAATTCTCCACACCAGAAGGACAGGCAAGCATCTCCGTAGTCCTGTTAGAGGTGGGGGTAGGAGTTGGGGTGGTGGTGGGGATGGGTGGTGGTGGTGGTGGTGGTAGAATCACCATATAGTACTGACAGCAAAAAAATAACACTATAATTTGATGGGAGCACCTGTCAAATCGAGGCATATGCTTTATAACTAGGGAGCCGCAAATAGGTCTATGTGGGCCCAGCCGATAGATCTATATAGGTCTATATAGGGCAAAATGTACCTATATCTGCCCTATCGGTACACCAAGGAGGCCTCTGAAAAGTCTGATTTTATTCACATGTCCTGTGCTGCATTTCAGGGTGCCCCGCACCTTCAAAAAAAATAAAGGATATTTTTAAACATAATGTCGCTTGTTATTGGTGCGGTCGCGCACTAAACCCAACTATGTAGCCTCCAACCCAACCCAGGCCCAGCACCCCCCTACTCCCATCAACACAATCATTAGTTCTTAACCATCAGCAATCCAGAATGTCTTTTAAGCGTCTTTTAACTGTCTAATTTGTTTCCTTTGTCACCGTCACAGTGTGATCCTTGGTATCCGTGGGTATCGCACGGGGTGGGGGTGGGGGTGGGGGGGCTAGAATTTAAAGATGGTGGACAGCCCAGAGTTGGCTGAAAAACATGTCACAATCCAAGCTTGAATATATCATCAATTTATCTATGTGGGCATCATCATGAGCACATTGTGCTGTCGCCCTGAATCCCTCAAGCCCTATCATTTAGGAGCAGATTTAGGAGCTGATCCTTTTGAAGGGTGTCTGCGTGGTGTACAAGTAGTTCGCAAAGTCCTTCTCAAATGCATCACGCTGCTTTAATCAGCTGTTATCAGCCCACCTTTTGCGACCCCAAGTGGTCTTTTCTAGAAGGGCTGTCCTAGTCCAGGACGTCCAAGTCCAATTCCACAACGCACCCCCCGTTGGCTCGGTTCTCTGAGCCACCCTTGCATGCCTTCAGATGCGTGTTCGTCGCATTGCTAATGTTGTTAGGGCTGACGCCAATGTCACAAGCTCGACAAAACAACTGACAAGCCCAATCTTCGGCAATTCGCGCATCGAAGTGATTTTTTCATGCTGAAGTCTCTGGTAACTTCTGGAGAATCGTCAAGACGGCTGAAGGCAGCTTTAGCTCGCTCTTATACTTATGTAAGCCGTCAGTATTCAGTAGGCTGTTTGCCAGCTTCATTCAGTGATACGAAAGCAAATGATCCGAAAGCGAATCGCAAGAGGAAGGAGGCTCAGGCAGTGTGTGACGATACATCTATATAGACCTATCGGTCTTTTCCCGCTCCCTTTATATTACACGACGAAAAAACCATAAAACCATGTTTTCAGGCCGATGTTAGGTGCATTACTAGAATGCACATATCTCACTGCTCAGTGGGCCAATCACTACATTGTTTTAGTGATACGAGATCCCTGGGACCGCCTGCAACTGTCTGCAAATTCAGATGCCTCATCTGACAAAAATAACGAGTTTAGGCGCACAGACCCTGGCCATGGCCTAAACCACTCACCCTGGCTCAAATTGTTTGAATTATGGCAAACTGGTGATAGGAAAGGTTAGAGGAGGTAAAACTGACAGGGACAAAAGTAACTGAGGCAATAGGAATAGGAAGTCAACATATATGTGCCTTGAAGTGAAGTATATAAAATACAATACGTGCGTATTCTAGCTACAACACTTTCTGAGACCTCCCAGCACCCCCACCACCACCTTCGTGCTATCCTGAGCAAGATAATGGTATGACTTCAATGCTTAGTACTACCCTACTTGCAGATCCTACAACCATGTCCCCTAATGACTATGCTACCGGCATTTATATTTTGATTGATTACGGTACATGGTCCACGGTATCAGTATGAACACTACTTACTACACCAGGATACTACTTCTTGCCAAATTGGTCAGCGCTCAAGGCGCACAAATGTCAAATTAGTCAGCGTTTTTTAGTGCAAAAAGCGCAAAAACTGCGCGCTGCGCCCACAGGGGTTTGAAAAATAGTAGGGTGCCCTAAGGGCCCCTGCGGTGGTCGGCCCAAGGGTTGAGCTGAGCGAAGACAGGCGGGCAGGCAGTTTGCAGAACCTAGGCAAGGGCAGCCATGTCGCAATCGGGAAGGGGAGGCGAGTCGAAGGTCGCAAGACGCAGGACGGAATTGGGCTTCTAAGAATTCGACGTTTATGCCCTTTAATCATTCAGCGCTTGCATCTAAGTCGGACCGAAGGACTTCATTTCGACCAGCAACTTTCATGCCGACGGCAACAGTCACGGGGTGGTTGTATTGTTTAACCAGCTTCGCACAGCTTCAAAACGCGCAGAGGGGCTCAAAAAGGCAGCGCGGCACCGCGCTGCCGCGCGCGCTTAGTAGTACCCTGTACTACACCCCACTCCTGAGTACTGGTGCACAATGTTATCACAATGCTGTATTGTGCTATTTAGAACAGGCCATGAACCAGTGTAAAATGTTCAAGTAGAAACATTCAGTTGTGTTAATGGATTTTATTAAAACTCAAAACGTAAGATCTGTATCTCCAAATTATATCCCTCTGGTAACAAAATGTCAAATTAAAACGTCAAATTATAATAAACCCCCTCATAATGGCTGTCAAATATTTCAAAGCCTTAATATATTGTATTTGATGGTTGGTATACCCTAGCCCCCAAATCCCAATGTCAGAATTATTGTGTAGAATATGGTGATTATTCCACCACCACCACCACCACCCCAACTCCAGTCCCCTCCACCCATCCCCACCCCACCCACACCCCAACACCCACCCCCATCTATAACAGGGTTACCGAGATGCTTGCCCTTCTGCTCTGGAGAACGATCGCCTGGAATATGGTGATTATTCCACCACCACCACCACCACCCCAACTCAAGTCCCCTCCACCCATCCCCACCCACACCCCAACACCCACACCCACCTATAACAGGGTTACCGAGATGCTTGCCCTTCTGCTCTGGAGAATGATCGCCTGGAATATGGTGTTTATTTCACCACCACCACCACCAGCCCAACTCCAATCCCCTCCCCCCATCCCCACCCACACCCCAACACCCACCCCCACCTATAACAGGTTTACCGAGATGCTTGCCCTTCTGCTCTGGAGAATTATCGCCTGGAATATGGTGATTATTCCACCACCACCACCACCACCCCAACTCCAGTCCCCTCCACCCATCCCCACCCCACCCACACCCCAACACCCCCCCCACCTATAACAGGGTTACCGAGATGCTTGCCCTTCTGCTCTTGAGAATTATCGCCTGGAATATGGTGATTATTCCACCACCACCACCACCACCCCAACTCCAGTCCCCTCCACCCATCCCCACTCCACCCACACCTATAACAGGGTTACCAAGATGCTTGCCCTTCTGCTCTGGAGAATTATCGCCTGGAATATGGTGATTATTCCACCACCACCACCACCACCCCAACTCCAGTCCCCTCCACCCATCCTCACCCCACCCACACCCCAACACCCACCCCAACCTATAACAGGGTTACCAAGATGCTTGCCCTTCTGCTATGGAGAATTATCGCCTGGAATATGGTGATTATTCCACCACCACCACCACCACCCCAACTCCAGTCCCCTCCACCCATCCCCACCCCACCCACACCCCAACACCCACCCCCATCTATAACAGGGTTACCGAGATGCCTGCCCTTCTGCTCTGGAGAATTATCGCCTGGAATATGGTGATTATTCCACCACCACCACCACCACCGCAACTCCAGTCCCCTCCACCCATCCCCACCCACACCCCAACACCCACACCCACCTATAACAGGGTTACCGAGATGCTTGCCCTTCTGCTCTGGAGAATGATCGCCTGGAATATGGTGTTTATTTCACCACCACCACCACCAGCCCAACTCCAATCCCCTCCACCCATCCCCACCCACACCCCAACACCCACACCCACCTATAACAGGGTTACCGAGATGCTTGCCCTTCTGCTCTTGAGATTATCGCCTAGAATATGGTGATTATTCCACCACCACCCCCACCAGCCCAACTCCAGTCCCTCCACCCATCCCCACCCCACCCACACCCCAACACCCCCCCACCTATAACAGGGTTACCAAGATGCTTGCCCTTCTGCTCTTGAGAATTATCGCCTGGAATATGGTGATTATTCCACCACCACCACCTCCACCCCAACTCCAGTCCCCTCCACCCATCCCCACTCCACCCACACCTATAACAGGGTTACCAAGATGCTTGCCCTTCTGCTCTGGAGAATTATCGCCTGGAATATGGTGATTATTCCACCACCACCACCACCACCCCAACTCCAGTCCCCTCCACCCATCCTCACCCCACCCACACCCCAACACCCACCCCAACCTATAACAGGGTTACCAAGATGCTTGCCCTTCTGCTCTGGAGAATTATCGCCTGGAATATGGTGATTATTCCACCACCACCACCACCACCCCAACTCCAGTCCCCTCCCCCCATCCCCACCCCACCCACACCCCAACACCCATCCCCACCTATAACAGGGTTACCGAGATGCTTGCCCTTCTGCTCTGGAGAATGATTGCCTGGAATATGGTGATTATTCCACCACCACCACCACCACCCCAACTCCAGTCCCCTCCACCCATCCCCACCCCACCCCCACCCCAACTCCCATCCCCACCTATAACAGGGTTACCGAGATGCTTGCCCTTCTGCTCTGGAGAATTATCGCCTGGAATATGGTGATTATTCCACCACCACCACCAGCCCAACTCCAATCCCCTCCACCCATCCCCACCCACACCCCAACTCCCATCCCCACCTATAACAGGGTTACCGAGATGCTTGCCCTTCTGCTCTGGAGAATGATCCCCTGGAATATGGTGATTATTTCACCACCCCCACCACCAGCCCAACTACAATCCCCTCCACCCATCCCCACCCACACCCCAACTCCCACCCCCACCTATAACAGGGTTACCGAGATGCTTGCCCATCTACTCTGGAGAATGATCGCCTGGAATATGGTGATTACTCCACCACCACCACCACCGCCACCCCAACTGAAATCCCCTCCAACCATCCCTACCCCCACTCCACCCACACCCCAACTCCCACCCCCAAATATAACAGGGCGAGGGAGATGCTTGCCCTTCTGCTGCCCGGAACGTTCTGCGAGTCCCTTCCGGTATGCACCAACCAATCTGAGGGCGAGTTCTGTTAGACCGACCGGAATCTGACCTTAGGTTCCGGTATCCGACTCAGCTTTGTAGCTGAGTAGCTGTGTAGCTTTCATTGGGACTTGTGCTCATTAGTTTCTGAACAGTTGGAACTTCATCTTCCGTGAACTTCTCAACACCTGCCCTTCAAGGACGAGGAAGATGAAAGCACTTCCCACCCTTTTTAACCCCCCCTGTCGGTTTGCTTAGGGCTCTATTCACCATGCAAATTTGAACTGAAAGCGCAGGCATTTAATGGCCTGCACAATTGATCGCTCACTCGAGCTTGGCTGGCTCTTCGCGCTGAAGCGACTAGGTGGTGTTGTTACCCCTCTTGCAGCAGCTCCTCCCCATCCCCCTTCCCTCCCCACCCATTTCCTCCACCGCAAGGAACTACAGGGCGATATCGCTCTTGGCACCTGATCGTCATGGACTTAACACATGCCAATGGTGGTCAGCAAAAAACAGGAAGGTATAACATAAAAGTGCTGGCAAAACCGGAGTTTTTTTGATAAAAAAGACAAAAAGTGTGGTATTCAAAAATGGCCCCAAAAGTGCACCGGAAAGGGAAACACTGAGTTCAGGTATTGCCAGCACATTTCAGAAAGGCCGTTGTCCTACCCTGAATAAGATTAATAATAATAATAATAATAATAATAATAATAATAATAATGACAATGATAATGATAATGATAATAATAATAATAATAATAATAATACTAATAATAATAATAATAATAATAATAATAATAATAATAATAATGATAATAATGAAATTCGAGTCGAAAATCCTTTTTCAAAAAAAAGCAAAAGCAACTCACCATGCAAGTTGAGTTATCGCCATACTCCTCATGGCATCCGCCCCTCTTGCAGGAGTCTGTCACGTGGCACTGACACAACTCATCCTTTGCTACATCCACAGATCCATGGAAGATGCCAAAGTTGTGGAGGATCTCTTGCATGATTGTAGAAATGCGACCGATTCCGTTGCTACCAGGGGTGAACCAGGTGGTGGTTGGCTTTCCAAGAGATCGGCCGAAAGAGCTTCCTGGTGGAAAGGGACAAGATGGGGTGGTTGAAATCCTACGGATACCAAAGCTACCAGGGGTGTGCCAGGTGCTGGTTGTTTTTCCTAGAGATTGGTGAAAGGAGCTTCCTGTTGTGGGAAGGGACAAGATGGGGTGGTTGAAATCCTACGGATACCAAAGCTACCAGGGGTGTGCCAGGTGGTGGTTGTTTTTCCAAGAGATTGGTAAAAGGAGCTTCCTGTTGTGGAAAGGGACAATATGGGGTGGTTGAAATCCTACGGATACTAAAGCTACCAGGGGTGTGCCAGGTGGTGGTTGTTTTTCCAAGAGATTGGTGAAAGGAGCTTCCTGCGGTGGGAAGGGACAAGATGGGGTGGTTGAAATTGTACGGATTCCAAAGCTACCAGGGGTGTGCCAGGTGGTGGTTGTTTTCCAAGATATTGGTGAAAGGAGCTTCCTGTGGTGGTAAGGAACAAGATGGGGTGGTTGAAATCCCATGGTTACCGAAGCCACCAAGAGTGTGCCAGGTGGTGGTTGGTTTTCCGAGGGATGGGTCGAAGGAGCATCCTGTGATGCGAAGGAACATGATGGGTTGGTGATTGGTATTCACGGGGATTGTTAAGGAGTGAAGCAGGTGGTGGTTGGATTTTGAGGGATGGGTCGAAGGAGCTTCCTGTGGTGGGGAGATGATGGGGTGGAGGATGGAGGTCGGCGTTTTGGGCGGAGCCCCCTCTTCTGGGAGGCGGGAGCCCCCAGTGTTACCCATTTGTCCGTTCGTCCATCCATCCAGCATCCTTCCATCCGCATCCGTCTGACCGCGATGAAGCCCGACACGTCAGCCAACGGCCTCGTAACTAACTCGCTTCCGTTGCCACCTGTCGCTCCCTCGCGATCACTCTCCGCCATTTTTTAGCGTCGCAGGCGACGCTGCATCGAACTTGTTCTTTGTTGGTTGATGTTTCTGTCACAAGAGATATAACATACTATAATCATATAATTGAATTACTACTGTTGCATGAACCCAGGGCCACTGTTGGTAAAACGATTATTTGGGAGTCAGTTCATCAGTACTTTTTTTGTTTTAACCCCTCCTGTCACGGTTGGGCAAGTCCCTATAGCCTATTTGGCCTACGCCTGGACTATAACAACAACAGCAGCAACAACAAGAGACCTATGGCTGCAGCTGTGCCCCGGTCAGCTACCACCAGATCCCAGGCCGCAAACTCTACGACAGTGTAACGTATTAAAACTCACTGACTTGAGCACAGGCAGCCCAACTCCTGTCAAAGACAGAATCCTGCGGGACAGTGATCTGCCAAAGGCTGAACTGCACTCAGTTTACACCTGTGCCCCTCCCCGGTCAGCTACCACCAGATCCCAGGCCGCAAACTCTCAACACTGCAGTGTATCGAAACTCACTGACTTGAGCACAGGCAGCCCAACTCCTGTTAAAGACAGAATCATGCGGGACAGTGATCTGCCAAAGGCTGAACTGCACTCAGTTTACACCTGTGCCCCTCCCCGGTCAGCTACCACCAGATCCCAGGCCGCAAACTCTCAACACTGCAGTGTATCGAAACTCACTGACTTGAGCACAGGCAGCCCAACTCCTGTCAAAGACAGAATCATGCGGGACAGTGATCTGCCAAAGGCTAAAGTGCCCTCAGTTTACACCTGTGCCCCTCCCCGGTCAGCTACCACCAGATCCCAGGCCGCAAACTCTCAACACTGCAGTGTATCGAAACTCACTGACTTGAGCACAGGCAGCCCAACTCCTGTCAAAGACAGAATCCTGCGGGACAGTGATCTGCCAAAGGCTGAAGTGCTCTCAGTTTACACCTGTGCCCCTCCCCGGTCAGCTACCACCAGATCCCAGGCCGCAAACTCTCAACACTGCAGTGTATCGAAACTCACCAAATTGAGCACATGCAGACCAACGCCTGTCAAAGACAGAATCCTGCGGGACAGTGATCTGCCAAAGGCTGAAGTGCCCTTAGTTTACACCTGTGCCCCTCCCCGGTCAGCTACCACCAGATCCCAGGCCGCAAACTCTACGACACTGCAGTGTATCGAAACTCACCAAATTGAGCACATGCAGACCAACGCCTGTCACAGCCGGAGCCCTGCGGGACAATAATCTGCCAAAGGCTGAACTGCCCACGGGTTACACCTGTGCCCCTCCCCTGTCAGCTACCACCAGATCCCAGGCCGCGAACTCTACGACACTGCAGTGTATTGAAACTCACCAACCTCAGCAAAGGCAGACCAACGACTGTCACAGCCGTAGCCCTGCGGGACAATAATCTGCCAATGGCTGAATTGCCCTCGAGTGACAGCTGTGCCCCGGACAGCTACCACCAGATCCCAGGCTTCATTGGAGATGCCACTGGAATAACACTTAGTCAGCAACTCGCAGCGGTCCATGGTAACCTCCATAACCTGAGTTAGTTAGGGTTAGTTGAGTTGAGTTGGTTAGTTGGAGTTAGTTGGAGTGAGTCTACAACACATAGGTAGGGATGCCACTTGCATCATGCTGAGTCAGCAAGTCACAGCGGTCCATGGTAACCTCCATAACCTGAGTTAGTTAGGGTTAGTTGAGTTGAGTTGGTTAGTTGGAGTTAGTTGGAGTGAACCTATGACACATCGGTAGGGATGCTATTGGCATCATGCTGAGTCAGCAAGTTGAAGCAGTCCATGGTAAACTCCATAATCTGAGTTAGTTAGTGTTAGTTGAGTCGAATTTAGTTCGTTGAAGTTAGTTAGAGTGATTATATGGCAACACGATAGGGTTTTTGCTTTAGCCCCCTTTGGACCCCCCAGGGTGCCGGGGCTGAAGCCCTAAGTTCCCCCCGTGTCTCTCTCCGTTCTCCATGCCTCCCACTGTCCAGGCGTTTGAACAGTACCGGGCACCTCTGCACCAAAAGATTTGGCCAATAGTTGGAGTGCGCTTGACTTGAGTTATCAGCATCGCAGTGGTCAATATCCTTCGCAAAAGTTGTTCAATGTTTTGTAGCTTTATCGGCTACGACTAGCTACTTTCTCCACTACTTTCAAAACTCCCTGCCGGTGACTGCTTCAGTGTTTTCCATGTCACTTGTGACTCGCTTTTTCAACTTGTCAAAAACTACATTACATGATATTAATATTGCGAGGTACTTACTATTTGATAAACTCAACATCGTTTGATATTATATGATATTGCACAATATTGTACACGATCATACAATGTTTTGTACAAGATATCTAACGATAATTCAGGGGAGCATCACAATACTGACACCCCCACACAACTGTGCACTGCGGCCAATGAAGATCTCATCACTGTACTGACACCCCCACACAACTGTGCACTGCGGCCAATGAAGATCTCATCACTGTCCGGGGTCCAATTCATCAGTGTTCATCATTGTTTGGGGTTCAGTTCGATAGTTCTTTTCCGTTATAGCCCCTCCTGGCTCCTGTCATGGTTGGGCAAGTCCCTTAAGCCTTTTTGCTCTACCCTTTGACTGCAACAACATACACACTGTGGCCCATGGAAATCTAGATATCATGAGTAAGATTATAGTTAGTTTGAGCTGATTGATGACACAAATCCACTACAAATAACTGATAAAATAGCAGCAAATATCACCCGGTTGTGGTCACTATTTAAGGGCAAGTCACCAATTGTCTAACCAGCTGTTCATGCTGTTGGTGCTATACTTAGGCCAACACAAGGGTCTAATTGTCGTGGTCATTCTGCCATGCCAGTGTTAGTTGACGGCACAAATCCACTACAAATAACTGATAAAATAACAGCAAATTTCTACCAGTTGTGGTTGCTTTTAAAGGGTAAGTCACCAATTGACTAACCAGCTGTAGGTGCTAGGCTTAGGCCAACACAAGGGTCTACTTGTAGTGGTTATTCTACCAGTGATAGTTGATGACGCAAATCCACAGCAAACTGCAAGCCATGGAACTCTCGAGGGTGGGGGAAACGGCTTCTTTTCGTATAGCCATTCAGTGGATGCTTTTGATTTCAGTTTCCAAAACGCTTCGTAGTTAGCAGTTAGTCATTCGTACCTCGAACTTGAGAAATTGCCCAACCGGAGTAAGATGGGCTTCAAACGAAAACGTACTGATGAACTGAACCCCAAACATTTTTTTTACCGACGGGGCCCTAAGTTCGTGCTACAATGATCATTTAATTATAAGCCTTAGGTCAGCGGGAGCTGCCAACATGCAACCAATTAAACCTGCACCACTGACCGACCACTGACCCGTGACACTCCTGGGAGTAACCAAGGCAGTTTACTTGGGCAGCAGTCTTGTATACACATTTTTACATTTATGCATTGTATATGGTATATATGATATATATGTATATATTGTACACGGTATGTTCTATATGTTCTATACATATGTATAATTTATGTTATATGTGTATGTATTATATATGTTATATCTGTATGTATGATTATTTATGTTCTATATGTTCTATATGTTCTATATGTTCTACATGAATGTATTATATACGTTCCATATGTTCTTTATGTATGTATTATATATGTTCTATATGTTTTATGTGTATGCATTATATATGTTGTATATATTATATATGTCTGAATTGTATATGTTCTATATGCATGTATTATACATGTTCTGTATGTTCTATATGTATGTATTATATATGTTATATATTATATATGAATGTATTATATATGTTCTATACATTATATATGCATGTATTATATGTTTTTATATATTATATATGTCTGAATTGTATATTTTACATATGTTATACATGTATGTATTATATATGTTACATATTTATGTATTATATGTATGTTAAATATATTAAATTTATTACACATATGTGTATGTTACAGTCCGGAGGTAGCCAATGAGACTTAATTGACTTGCCCAATTTCAAAGAATCAAGATAATTCTAAACTATTAAGAGGGGCCATTAAAATAAACTTCAAGATCCACACATAAATACAACCCTAAACCCTAAACCTAACACATTATAAAGGGATGTGAACACATCTACACATGCATACAACCCTAAACCCTAAACCCTAAACCTAACACACTACATAGGGGTGTGAACATATCCACACATAAATACGACCCTAAACCCTAAACCCAACACATTATTTAGGGATGTGAACACATCCACACATAAATACAACCCTAAAACCTAAACCTAACACATTATATAGGGATGTGAACACATCCAAACTTTCATCCATTTGTACATGGTGTACTGAATCTTGTCATAAGAGCATTTCTTAAGCAACTCAACCTGTTTTTTGCTATTCTACCTTGTTTTCCTAAATCATAATTTCGTGCACTTGTAAATATGTTATAAAGCCATTGGCTACCATCAGTAGAAGCACATGTTTATTTATTTTTTGCATGCACACTTGCATCCATTTTGTCCATGACAAACTGCATACTGTCATACGAACAGATTTCTAGCTGAACGGCATTTCATATAATATTTGTCCTTAACACACGATACCACTTGTATAAATTGTGGCCATGCCAAACTGCATACTTACCGCCATACGAACATATCTTCAGTGGTATAGCATACCATATTTGTTCTGAAACACATGGAACCACTTACACACATTTTTTCCATGTCAAACTGTATCTTGTCATAATAACATATCCTCAGCTGCATATCGTTAGGGAACGGCAAATCATATGATGTTGACAAAAAAACAAGTATGATATCATATGATATCATACAAAAATCATATGATTTAATGTCATTTCATATGATGGCCCAGGCCAAAGTTACCTATTCAGACCACCGGCATCATATGATATCATATGATATCATATGATGACATGATATCATATGATATCATATTGCCGACCCCTACATATCGTATGCCGTAAATCCCACACAGTAGTGGGAGAAATGGAGTATTCAGACGTGCGCCGCAGAATTCCGAAAGCTGCCTTCAAATTTCAAATACCCGTAAACCCCGGGCAGAACCAGGAGTGACCACCGCCAGTGAATTCAACCAGTAACCTGATCTGCACGGCATTGAAGCAAAGCACAGCAACAGAGAACAACTAAAATTGTAGTGCTCTAAGCTGCCAAAGCTCTCTATCTTGACCAGCTTTTCTATCTTTTCTAGCTTCTTCTAATCGAATACTATGGCCTGCACCAAGTCCATGGTCCACGGCATGGCCGCCGACGGAAGGCTGAACCAGCGCGACAACAAGCCCAAGAACCATCCGTCCAAGAAGAAGGCAACCCCCGCTGCAACCAAGAAGGCAGCTCCTGCTGCCCCCAAAAGCCAACCAACAAGCCTATTCCCACGAAGAACAAGACCAAGACCTCCAAGCCTCAAGCGCCTATGCCGCTAGATTCCCTCCCATCCAGATCGAGAAGAATGGTGAGAGTATTGAATTCCTTTTCTTCCCCCTTCTGCTCCACGACTCGTAGTCGACCTTTGCGCTCTCCTTCCATGCTTCCCCCACCCCCCCTTTCTGCTCAGTGCCTCTGCACAGCAGCCCTGTTAGCCTTGAGTTTGCGTCGTTCAGCTCTTGCTAGAATTTGTCCTCCCACAGTACCCACTCACGTTCAAAGCTGCATTCAAATCAACAACCCATTGTTGGGGACTGATGGATGAGATGTTCCAACCCCATGACTTGGAAGACAGGGTAAAGTGGTTCAACTCAACTGGAACCAAGCTGAATAAAGAGTGATGGCAGTACTGGGCAGATAAATTAGGTGCCTCTTGTCCTAGGTTTCTAGTAGACCCTTCCTTCACTGGGGTAAATGGTTGTATGAGCAAGTTACCTTGCTCACTCACCACCCCTGAAACAACCCTGTGACAGGTAAAATAGGTAGATGGATAGCTCTTCCCCAAAGGTCACACCCATGGGGATACCTGCACAATCCAACTCTTGTTTGATGCCTTGTACCCCGTCACCACCTACCATACCACATACAAGTCACAGTCTTAACTCCCATGGATATTTAAATGGTAACTTAGCTGATATGACCAGTAAGGCCAGCCAGTGGTGTGAAATACCCCCTAATTAAGGGAAATATTACACCCAGAGCTAAAACCTTTTAAGGTCCAGCCTACGCCTTAAATAATTCTAACAGGGCACACTAAGTGACCTGGAGTTCTGGGACAAGGCTCTGGAGCTGGAGTGACATGAGTCGGTAGGGGTACATGTGCACGTTGGTGTCCTGGAACTCGAAGCTTGCATGATTTTCTTGCAGCACTGGGCACATGAACTGGCAGGAACGGCAGTCTTGAGCTACATGGAGAAGGTCCAAGCTGTCTCAACTGTGAACAAGGAGGGGTCCAGGATAACAGGCATCAGGGATGCTCTGGCTCAGATTGCACTTACAAGTCTAAAGTTTGGGTTCACTGTCAAAGCCAAGCATGTAAAGGGAGAGTTGAACCCAGCAGATGCCCCCAGCAGGGAAAAGGATGCAGCACCAACAATCACCACATGTTAAATTTTTTTTGTTTTTGCAGACATAACAACCCCCCAGCCTATAAGTGTCCTGGGCCAACATCCCATTCTCTGCATTAGGAAAAACTTTGGATCTCCTACATGCTTGGGTGGCCTCACCCACTGACACAATTTGCTTGTGATCAGATCTGCCCAGTAACTTACCCCTTCCTCTCTTCCTCCCACCCCCCATAGGATGTACCATCTGCCAAGGCACCAAGGGAAGGATGCTTAGGTGCACCAGCTGCGGCCAGCACAGCCACCCCCAGTGCCTCAGCTTGGTCAGGAATGCCATGTCCTGTGGTACATTCGAGTGCTCAGCCTACACACTAAAAGAGTGTCTCTCCACATCACTAGCTTCCTAGGCCAACAAGTTGACAGGGGGTTAGTGATGATGGAGGGCTCTACCTTGGCTGTAAGCTCACAAGACACTTATGCAAGTGCTCTTAAGCGATACACCAAGTGCATGGCTGAGGTTTACTTGCTTACTGAGCAGGATGCACTCCCCCTTGCCCCCAAGGAACAAGTGCCTTTGATGCTAGTTAAAGCTGGTCATTGGTTGGGCAGCAGCAGGTCATTACAAACCTGCCACCATTCAAACAACCCTGCCAGCACTAGCTGAATGGCACAGGTCCAAGGGACTGGAACCTTCACACTCTGGATTCCAGTGTTGTGGGACAGCTCTCCAAGGCCTTTAGGGTGTTCCAGGGGCCTAAGGAAGTTTCCTCTGAAAATAGGGCGGTTGTAAGTCCCTCATCTTTAAGTGTCTGGAGACCATGAGGAAGCTGAAAACCCTGCTGCCCCACATGGAGGACGTGTTTACAAGAGATGCAGCTTAGCTAGTGATGGGTTTTTTTGGTCTCCTTAGGAGGAGTGAGCTTATTGCTCTACTTATGTCAGTTTTAGTCCCTAAGAAGACTCATATAGGGACTCACTTAGAGTCAGGAGAATTTTATATGCCCTCATTCAGCTTAGGACCCTTCAGGGAGCCTCTTCAGAGGACCGCCTCATCACAGCCTGGAACCTAGACTCTCTTAGCTTGTCTTCCTCCCCCCCTCCTTTCAGGTCTGGCTTTGACGTATAGACTTTAGTCTTTTCTCACTGCTATTGCCCTCTCACCCTAAGCTGGACATAGATTAGGTTTGCCATGCACAGCCTCAGACGGGGAGGTGTAGTAGCAGCCTGGGATAATGGGGCAGATCTAGAGACTATCAGAACTCAAGGCAGATGTAAATCAGATGCCATTAAGGCATATCTGATCCCAGACCTCTCATTCAAGTTGAACTTTGCTTCCAGCCTCTGAGCCTAGCCTCTCCTTTTCTTCTTCTCTCTTGATACCCCATCACTTAGCCAAGCCTGCTGTCTTGTACATGGTCCTTACTTCTGCACCTTTCCCCCAGCCCCCTTTTACGCTCCTTTTCCTTTTTAAGTGGGACTTGATTTTTATTATCCTGAGGGCTGTGTGTGTGTGAAATTGCAGTGACTCTTGCACATGGTAGTAACACAAAGACAGACCTGAACAGTCTGGACTTACAAGCTAGATAGTGCAGTTGACTTTATTTAAATGGTAACAGCTGATAAGACCAGTGGTGTGATATACCCCCTAATTAAGGGAAATATCGCACACAGAGCTAAAACCTTTCAAGGCACAGCATACACTTTAAATATGTCTTCTAGCACTTGTACCAATGGGGGCCCCATCTGAAAGATCGCTGGACCTCTCGGGCATTGACTCAATGTCCAGCAAGCAGGCCCCCAATCTTTGCAAATATAAGTACTGACAATGATGAAGCCTGCATGCGCTTATTTCCTAAACCCTCAAGGGTAAATTATATGTATTTGGAAATATGAAAAGCAACTGTAAAGGAATCTGAGTCAACCGTCTGAATGGTATTTGTTTTCAAACACACGGTACCACTTACATTCATTTTGTCCATGTCGAACTGCATCTTGTCATAAGAACAGATCTTTAGCTGAGTAGCCGCCTGTGTGATGTAGTTCCTAGCAGCAGCAAGAGAGATGGGCTGTGACATGCCCCTGCATTTTGCTTTCACGACCACCACAAGCTTCCTGGAGTACAGATGAAAAGGGTTGAGAGGGAGGCAGTTGTGATGAGTTATGAATTGTGATGTGCAGCAGTCTGAGTTGTGTAGTTTTCTTGCAGCATCAAGAGAGGTGGGCTGTGACATGCCCCTGCATTTTGCTTTCACGACCACCACAAGCTTCCTGGAGTACGGATGAAAAGGGTTGAGAGGGAGGCAGTTGTGATGAGTTATGAATTGTGATGTGCAGCAGTCTGAGTTGTGTAGTTTTCTTGCAGCATCAAGAGATGTGGGCTGTGACATGCCCCTGCATTTTGCTTTCACGACCACCACAAGCTTCCTGGAGTACGGATGAAAAGGGTTGAGAGGGAGGCAGTTGTGATGAGTTATGAATTGTGATGTGCAGCAGTCTGAGTTGTGTAGTTTTCTTGCAGCATCAAGAGAGGTGGGCTGTGACATGCCCCTGCATTTTGCTTTCACGACCACCACAAGCTTCCTGGAGTACGGATGAAAAGGGTTGAGAGGGAGGCAGTTGTGATGAGTTATGAATTGTGATGTGCAGCAGTCTGAGTTGTGTAGTTTTCTTGCAGCATCAAGAGAGATGGGCTGTGACTTGCCTATGCATGTTGCTTTCACGACCCCCATGAGCTGCCTGGAGTACAGGGGAAATAGCTGACAGCAGGCAGCCATGATGAGTTATGAAGTGTGCCCAGTTGCAATCAGACTCGGTGTACTAGAGGATAGTGAAGAGGGGTGAGAGGGAGGAAGTTGTGATGAGTTATGAATTGTGATGAGTCATGAATCATGATGGGTGGCAGTTTTACTTGTGTAGTTCCTTGCAGTAGCAGCAAGAGAAAAGGGCTGCGACATAACACAGGATCTTGTTCTCATGACCACCACGAGCGTCTTGGAGTACGGAGAGAAAGAGGTGAGAGTGAGGCAGTTGTGATGAGTTATGAATTGTGATGAGCGGCAGTCTGAGCAATGTAGTTCCTTGCAGTAGCAGCAATAGAGACGGGCCGTAACATGCCACTGCATGGTTCTTTCACAATTACCACAAGCGTCCTGAAGTACGCGGGGAAAGAGGTGAGAGGGAGGCAGATGTGATGAGTTCTGAAGTCTGCTCAGTTGCAGTCTGACTCATTGCAATGGATAATTTATGAAAAAGGGTGGGGGGGATGCAATTGCAAGCTTTAGATAGCATGCCCTTGTGTGCATTGAGACCACACCTCTCCCCACCACAGTCAGGGGTTAGGGTGTTGGGTGTAGGTGTTAGGGAGACACATCTAGGGGCAGCCATATAGATTGTTAATGCCCTGGTTAAGGATATTTCCATCACTCCCATCAGCATCAGCGTCCTTGCAATTTGATGGGGATCAGATCTCTCAGTGCCTGTTAATCCACCCCCTCCTTGTAGAACATAGTCGTCTTGATTATTTGAGGTTGGGCAAGTCTCTCCAGCCTAATCGGCTACCCCCTGGACTGTAACACGCATTTGAATAGGCAGAACAATACATGGTGGGCAGTGCAACGTGAACCTAACAAGGATGAGTGGTTTCTGATGTGCTGCCATTGTTAACACCTGTCCTAGTCATCTGCTGCTCTTGCTGTCATCCAGGAAAACACCCCACATCTCTTCCACCCATAGACCTACCTATAAATACCTTCCGCCAACCCTTTATAAGCTTAAACTGATACCCACCCCACACTTACATGATCATCGCATTAAACTGACACCCACCCCACACTTACATGATCATCGCATTAAACTGACATCCACCCCACACTTACATGATCATCGCATTAAACTGACACCCACCCCAAACTTACATGATCATCGCATTAAACTGACACCCACCCCACACTTACATGATCATCGCATTAAACTGACACCCACCCCACACTTACATGATCATCGCGTTAAACTGATACCCACCTCACACTTACATGATCATAACATTCACACTTACTTACTTATTCACACTTCCATGATCATCGCATTCACACTTACATATTCACACTTCCGTGATCATCTCATTCAAACTTACTGATTCACTCTAACATGATCATCACATTTACACTTACGTGATCATCACATTAAACTTACACCCACCCCACACTTGCATGATCATCACATTAAACTGACACCCACCCCACACCTCTTCCACCCATAGACATACTTCTATATACCTTCCGCCAACCCTCTGTAAGCTTAAACTGACACCCACCCCCACACTTACATGATCATCACATTAAAGTGACACCTACCCCACACTCACGTGATCATCACATCCACAGTGCTCTGTGCAGTGGCCCCAAGCAACTCAGGCAATGACTTGGCTTGTCCCAGGGTTACTGCATCTCCCATGCCAATACAGATCTTGATCTGTTAGGTAGGTGCCGATTGGGACATGATTCAGGTTGATGAGTTCAGTGTGTTTAGAGGCATGCCATTGCAGATCTTGATCTGTAAGATAGGTGCCAGTTGGAGCATGATTCAGGGTTAAAGCAAGAAACTAAGCAAAGGAGTGCAGGAGCAAAGGCGCAGGTAATGATAACGCCTGGTGGGGCGTTTTGTTAAAGGAGCCTGTCGTAGGCGGGTAGGGAGCAGTCTTCTACCTCAACTGGACAAGCTACCATCGCGGTTGACAACGACCTGCAACGCCAAGAGCGACCGAAGGGGGAATCGAACCCCCGACTCTTCATTCTCAAAGTGATTTGGTCTACCACTAGACCAATGTGCATCACTGAAAGGCGCATTCAAGCAAAGGCGCATACAAGCAAACACGATTGTCTGTAACAGATGACAATCGAGTATGGTGGCATGGTATGGCTTGGCAAAAGCATGCCTCGGTAAAGGGCTCCCCAGCTGTCCCCCCCTGATTGTGGGACTAACTAGGCACTTGTAAACATAGAGGTAAGTGTTTAGAGGCATGCCAACACAGCTATGTATATATTTGATAATTCCCGTTGGAACATGATTTAGGTTTTTGAGTTCAGTGTGTTTGGAGGCATGCCAACACAGGTCTTGATCTCTAAGGTAGGTGTCATTGGGACATGATTCAGGTTTATGAGTTTGGTGTGTTTAGAGGCATGCCAACACAGGTCTTGATCTCTAAGGTAGGTGTCATTGGGACATGATTCAGGTTTATGAGTTTGGTGTGTTTAGAGGCATGCCAACACAGGTCTTGATCTCTAAGGTAGGTGTCATTGGGACATGATTCAGGTTTATGAGTTTGGTGTGTTTAGAGGCATGCCAACACAGATCTTAATCTGTGAGGTAGGTGCCGATTGGGGACACGATTCAAGTTTATGAGTTTGGTGTGTTTAGAGGCATGCCAACACAGATCTTGATCTCTAAGGTAGGTGTCATTGGGACATGATTCAGGTTTATGAGTTTGGTGTGTTTAGAGGCATGCCAACACAGATCTTAATCTGTAAGGTAGGTGCCGATTGGGGACACGATTCAAGTTTATGAGTTTGGTGTGTTTAGAGGCATGCCAACACAGATCTTGATCTGTAAGGTAGGTGCCGATTGGGGACACGATTCAAGTTTATGAGTTTGGTGTGTTTAGAGGCATGCCAACACAGATCTTGATCTGTAAGGTAGACCTCATTGGGGACGTTCAGGAAGAAAGAAAGGAAGTGAGCAATGAAGCAAAGGAGAAAAGGAGCAAAGGAGAAAATGGCATGACAACTTCAAAAATGGTAACTGATGTTTAATAATGGTCAATGATGTTTAATAATGTTCAATGATGTTTAATAACGGTCAATGATGTTTAATAATGGTCAATGATGTTTAATAATGGTCAATGATGTTTAATAATGGTCAATGATGTTTAGCAATGGTCAATGATGTTTAATAATGGTCAATGATGTTTAATAATGGTCAATGATGTTTAATAATGGTAACTGATGTTTAATAATGGTCAATGATGTTTAATAATAATGGTCTATGATGTTTAATAATGGTCAATGATGTTTAATAATGGTCAATGATGTTTAATAATGGTCAATGATGTTTAATGATGGTAAATGATGTTTGATAATGGTCAATGATGTTTAATAATGGTCAATGATGTTTAATAATGGTCAATGATATTTAATGATGGTAACTGATGTTTGATAATGGTCAATGATGTTTAATAATGGTCAATGATGTTTAATAATGGTCAATGATGTTTAATGATGGTAACTGATGTTTGATAATGGTCAATGATGTTTAAAAATGGTCAATGATGTTAAATAATGGTCAATGATGTTTGATAATGGTAACAGATGTTTGATAATGGTCAATGATGTTTAATAATGGTCAATGATGCTTAATAATGGTCAATGATGTTTAATAATGGTCAATGATGCTTAATAATAATGGTCAATGATGTTTAATGATGGTAACTGATGTTTGATAATGGTCAATGATGTTTAATGATGGTAACTGATGTTTGATAATGGTCAATAATGTTTAATAATAATGGTCAATGATGCTTAATAATAATGGTCAATGATGTTTAATGATGGTAACTGATGTTTGATAATGGTCAATGATGTTTAATAATGGTCAATGATGTTTAATAATGGTCAATGATGTGTAATGATGGTCAATGATGTTTAATGATGGTAACTGATATTAAATAATGGTAACTGACGTTTAATAATGGTCAATGATGTTAAATAATGGTCAATGATGTTTAATAATGGTAAATGCTTTTTAGTGATGTGTAATGATGTTCAGTGCAGTTAATTGATGCTGGATGATGATTTGTGGACGCACCCTAGTGACAGAGCCTTGGCCAAGGTCTTGGCAGGTCAAAGTGATGGTGCTTCCAATAGAAACTCGGTCACTACTGCCAACAATATAGGGCCTTGAGGGAAGCTGGACAGTTGTTTGAATGACATCATCTGTAGAGGGAAATCATTAAAAAATATGAGAAAAGTGCTACTGTCAATGGAAGCCCCCCCCCCCCCCACCCCCCCACACACACACCACCACCACCACGGTCACTACTGCCTACAATGTAATGTAGGGTCCTTAGGGGAGCTTGACTGTTATATGAATGGCATTCTCTGAGAAATTAAATCATAAAAAGGATAAGAACAGTGCTACTGTCAATGGATGCCCTCCAACCCCCCCCACCCCACCCACCCCACCCCGGTCACTGCTGTCAGAAAGGTGCGGCCTTGAGGGGAGCTTGACCATTATATAAATGACATCATCTGCAGAAGGAAATCAGAAAAAGGATGAGAACAGTGCTGCTGCCTATGGAGAACAACCAAAAGGCAAACAGAACAGCTATGTTTAATCAATGAATAAAAGTATGCCTTATTACGAGGCATGCGGTTGAGGGGGGCAGCCTGTTTGATTGCACTAGGGCAGGGATATTTTTCCGGAATATATTCCGATCGGAATACGAGACCCCGTTTGGGCCAAAATTGCCGGAATAAGAAACCTAAAAAAAACTCTATATTTGAACCGAAATTGACTAAAAATTACCCAAATCGTCCCAAATCGGAATAAGGATCCTGTTTTGGGAAGGGGAAAAAAGGAGAAAAGAAAAAAAAGGAATACGATTTCCTCTTTTTTATTTGAAAAACATATCCCTGCACTAGGACCAACCACCAATTCCCGCCATGCTTTGATTAAAGCTATGATTCCTTCCTATGACCAAGTACTCTATATCATTATCACCAAAATACACCCCCACCCCCATCCCCACACACACCCCATAGACACACACACAAGCTAGGGCTAGTAACATACTCAATATCATTTCGTAGGTGTTTCCATCATGCCCAGATGTAGCTACCAGCCTTCCGGTTATGACAAAGCGCTCTTTAAGGGCATCTTCATCTCCAACCGGGCCAGCGATGCCTGTGGTGGGTGGAGTGGGTGGGTGGGTTTGGGGTTTAGGGTTAAGGTTTTACCTTGGTGGGTGTTGGATTTAGGGTTTAGGGTTTGGGGTTTTGGGTTGGGTGTTGGGTGTTGGTCATTGGGTGTGGTGGGTGTGCTAGATGTGGGTGTGGTGGTGGGTGTGGTGGTGGTGGTGGTGGTGGGTGTGGTGGGTGTAGTGGTGGTAGGTATAGTGGTGAGTGTGGTGGTGGGTGTGGTGGGCGTGGTGGTGGTGGTGGTGGTTGTGGTTGTGGTGGTGGTGGTGGTGGTTGTGGGTGGGTGTGGGTGTGGGTGTGGGTGTGGTGGTGTGGTGGTTCGGTGGTGTTGTTTAGGGTTACGGATTTAGGGTTTAGAGAGTTTAGGGGTGCTCTTGGAGTGAGAGAGTGAGGGAGAGGTGGTGAGGTGGAGAGGTGGAGAGGGGGAGAGGGGAGAGGGGGGAGGGGGGGAGGGGGGGAGGGGAGAGGGGGAGAGGAGGAGAGTGGTAGAGTGGTAGAGGGGGGGGAGGGTAGAGGGGGGGGAGGGGTAGAGGGGTAGAGGGGTAGAGGGGTAGAGGGGTAGAGATTTAGAGGTGGAGCGGTGGAGAGGGGGAGAAGTGGAGAAGTGGAGAGGGGTAGAGCAGTAGAGGGTAGAGGGGCAGAAGGGTAGTGGGTAAAGGGGTAGAGGGGTGAGGGGTAGAGGGGTAGAGGGGTAGAGGTGGAGAGGTGGAGAGGGGGAGAATGGAGGGGAGAGGAGGAGAGGGGGGAGGGTGAGAGGGTGAGAGGGGGAGAGGGGAGAGGGGGAGAGGAGGGGAGGGGGGAGGGGGAGAGGGAAGAGGGGAAGAGGGGGAGAGAGTGAGAGGGTGAGAGGGTAGAGGGGTAGAGGTGGAGAGGTGGAGAGGGGAGAATGGAGGGGTAGAGGAGGAGAGGGGGGGAGGTGAGAGGGTGAGAGGGGGAGAGGGGGAGAATGGAGGGGGAGAGGAGGAGAGGGGGGAGGGTGAGAGGTGAGAGGGTGAGAGGGGGAGAGGAGGGGAGGGGAGAGGGGATAGGGGGAGAGAGTGAGAGGGTGAGAAGGTAGAGGGGTAGAGGGGTAGAGGTGGAGAGGTGGAGAGGGGAGAATGAAGGGGAGAGGAGGAGAGGGGGGAGGTGAGAGGTGAGAGGTGGAGAGGGGGAGAATGGAGGGGGAGAGGAGGAGAGGGGGGGAGGGTGAGAGGTGAGAGGGTGAGAGGGGGAGATGAGGGGAGGGGGAGGGGAGAGGGAGAGAGTGAGAGGGTGAGAGGGGTAGAGGGTAGAGGTGGAAAGGTGGAGAGGGGGAGAATGGAGGGGGAGAGGAGGAGAGGGGGAGGGTGAGAGGGTGAGAGGTGAGAGGGGAGAGGAGGGGAGGGGGGGAGGGGGAGAGGGGAAGAGGGGAAGAGGGGAGAGAGAGTGAGAGGGTGAGAAGGGTAGAGGGTAGAGGGGTAGAGGGTAGAGGGGTAGAGGGTAGAGGTGGAGAGGTGGAGAGGGGGAGAATGGAGGGGGAGAGGAGGAGAGGGGGAGGGTGAGAGGGTGAGAAGGTGAGAGGGGAGAGGAGGGGAGGGGGAGGGGAGAGGGGGAGAGGGGAAGAGGGGAGAGAGTGAGAGGGGAGAGGTGTAGAGGGGTTAGAGGGGTAGAGGTGGAGAGGGGGAGAGGGGGAGAATGGGAGGGGGAGAGGAGGAGAGGGGGGGAGGGTGAGAGGGTGAGAGGGGGAGAGGGGGAGAGGAGGGGAGGGGGGGAGGGGGAGAGGGGGAGAGGGAAGAGGGGGAGAGAGTGAGAGGGTGAGAGGGTAGAGGGGTAGAGGGGTAGAGGTGGAGAGGTGGAGAGGGGAGAATGGAGGGGGAGAGGAGGAGAGGGGGGGGAGGGTGAGAGGGTGAGAGGGTGAGAGGGTGAGAGGGTGAGAGGGTGAGAGGGTGAGAGGAGGGAGGGGGAGGGTGAGAGGGTGAGAGGGTGAGAGGGTGAGAGGGGGAGAGAGTGAGAGGGGTAGAGGGGTAGAGGTTAATAGGTTCAGTTCATCAACACTTTTTATTTTAGCCCATCCTGTCATGGTTGCGCAAGCTTCCTTCGTCTTATTGGCCTACCCCTGGAATGCAGGAACATACAGTATATTATGGTGCACTTGGACTTAGCTGGATGTGATAGTGCCCCCCCCACACACACACACACA